>JAHZTW010000001.1:417079824-417223683 GCA_020283515.1 Alliaria petiolata
GCTAAGAACAAGAGAATAAAAGTTGACATAAAAAATTAGGTCTAAAGAGTATTTATAGGAGGGACCCATAAAGAAGACAAAAAGAGTTTTTCTGGGAGAATTTCGACCAAACTCGTCGAACCATCTCGTCGAAACTTCACCCTGGAGGAAAGTTTCGACGAGCCTTCGTCGAACCAAGTCATCGAACGGGTCTTCGATCTTCAATCCGTCTTCAAGCGTTTGGGAGAATTTCGACGAGCCTTCGTCGAACGCAGTCGTCGAACAGGCGTCCTGGAGAGAAGTTTCGATGAGCCTTCGTCGAACGGTCACCCTGGAGAAATGTTTCGGCCAGTCTCGTCGAACGCCTTCGTCGAACGGGCGTCCTGGAGAAGAATTTCGACGAGCTTCGTCGAACCTGCTCGTCAGAATTTCTTCGGGATTCTTCTTCTCCATCTTTTTGGCTACTTCTTGCTCTTCCAAGTGATGTGCCATTCCTTTCCAACTCCATTGTTCCCTCCACATCATCCATGTTACCTGATCAGGACTCCAAATGCACCAAAACATGCAAGGACTATGCAAAAACACTCTAGGACTCTAAATGATACAATGCAACACAATGATGCTATAATAGACTCCTAAATGATGAGAAACCTATACTAAATGGATGCTGAAATCATACAAAATATAGACATATCAGTGACCTACACGAATCAACAAGGCTTTGTACCGCGGTTCCAAAACCATAACGGCTATCCGCCACGACATCAAGCCGGTGCACCTCCTGGCTTCCCACAACAACAACAAGGAAACCCAAATGCACATGCTGGATTTGACTTGGAAGGAACTCTGAAGCAACTTCTACAAGGTCAAACACATATCCAGGCGGATATGCACAAACGTTTTGCTGAAGTGCATAACAAGATTAATGGTGTCCACACGGAACTATCCGGGAAGATTGAAGACTTGACCGCTCGTGTCAAGACACTTGAAAACAACAAAGGCATTGAGTCTACAAGCCAAGCAAGCAACCTTCCTTGAAAATCCGTCATGAATCCAAAGGAGTATTGCCAAATGATCACCACTTTCGACGAGGAAAAACGGGATCTTCCCGATATCACTTCTACAAAACGGGCTCAAGTCGATGCAGACATCGACATTCTAAGAAGGGGAGGGAGTTCGAAAAGAGGCCGAATTAATTGAAACATTGAAGAAAGTTGAAGATCTCTTCAACAATACTGACGAAACCAACACATTGAAGAAAGTTAAAGATCTCTTCAACAACACCTAGTAGCTTTGAAGGTCAAGCTCTATGCTGATGCAATGGCAATGATAGGGAGGAATGCAGCAGCTCGTGAGGAGAAACCTAAGGAGGAACCCTTAGTAGTTAAGAAGCTCGAAGATCCAGGATCATTCACTTTGCCATGCACACTCGGAGGAATTACCTTTGAAAACTGTCTGTGTGACCTCGGGGCAAGCATCAACGTGATGAGCCGAGCCACAGCTGAGCGTCTCGGGTATGACACCTATACCGACTGCAAGAAGCCGTTATCACTGGCCGATGGAAGTGAAAGGAAAACTGTTGGGAAGCTGCTGGACCTACCCCTCATGATTGGGAACGTGCTACTGCCAAGCGACTTCCTGGTGATAGAGATGGACCAAGATGTCAAGGAAACTCTCCTATTGGGAAGACCTTTCCTAGCCTCTGCCGGTTGCATGTTTGATTGCAAAAGCGGCAAGGTAGAGCTGAGACTAACTGGAGGCTTGGTAATGCACTTTGACACCAAAGGGAAGAAAATCTATGAGAAGGAACACGCATACTCCCTAGTGCTTAAGAAGACGATTGAGAAGACCAAAGATCCATCCTTGGAAATATGCTACGATGGAGCTAGCTTTGATGGGTTCTGTCTCAATGCAATATTCGAAGGGCAACCAGAAAAAATTCAAGAAGAAACAAAAGAGGTGATCACTTGCAAGAAGTCCTACGTGAAAGGACCGACTCTCGGTGATCTTCTGGAAGGTATGACTCTCAAACCTGTTCTCTCTGCTAGTGGTGAGATGAGATACAAGCTGAGATGCAAAGGAAAATTTAGACCCTTTGCTTACCTTAAGGTGATAAAAGACACCGATTTGACCAATCAAAAGGGTTCTAAGGAAATCAAAGAAGGAACTTCCAATGTATCTCTGGCTGATTTCATCACAATGATCAAGGAAAGTAAGGATCCTCCCACGGGATCGAGGGGTGTTCATTTCCCCCTTTCGCACTAAAAGATAACCAAGAAAAGTCAAGCTAAGTGACTCAAAACAAAGCGCTCTTGGGAGGCACCCCAAGCTTATCCATGTACATATTAATGCTTTTCCTAGTTTAGTTTAATGATTTCAGGATCCCATGAAGGATAAGATGGGGAGACTTACACATAAGAGGAGCTAAAACCAAAAGAGAAGCTGTCTGGCTCAATAACGGGATGTAATATCGGGTTAACACCACGATATTCTCCCTAGGTATTCTTTGTCGGGCAGGCACAACGGCGTGTAGCCGATATGGGACGAAGCCCAAGCTAGACAACCATCACGGTGGTCAAATATCGGGAACAAGCCGATATCCGTAACGTTAATCACGCATATCGCAGTCAACCCGATATGTCCGTCCAGGTAAAAGGGTGGCTAGGCTTGGCCAATCCGAAAAAAGCGCTCAAATTATGGCCCACTTTTTCGGATAAGGTAAGAATACTTGGTTGGGATTAACCGACAATTATTCCCCAAACCAAGAAACCCTAGTCAACCCTTCATTTCCCCATGTCTCATTTTATTTTATAAAAACCCTCGTCTCTCTCGTTTTCATTCTCCATCACTCTCAATCCTAGAAAATTGCTTTTGAGTTTCTATTTCGCAAAGTCGAGTTTGAGCATTCATCCAAGGATTTTCGCATATCGATCTAAGGTAAAATGTTGATATATGGCGATACGATTGATAATCTCTTAGGATTGTTCAGATTCGCTGCATTAAGGATTGAGAGTAGATGGAGAATCGTTTTTGTAGGCAGATTTCGCGTAAAAGCTTAGGTTTTTTGTTTTGGTTTTTCTGAATTTTGGCACATCTATTTGTGAGAATAGCTTCATGGCTAATCTCTTTTGAAATGTCGAGATTCTAGAAGACCCTTTTCCACCTTTTTGTTTAAACGCAAGCTTGTCTAAAATCTGGATTTGTGAAGAACAACACTATTTATTCTTCAAGATTTAGACTCTTCCCCGATCTACTAGTACTCAAATTTGTTTGTTTGGGTCTCTTTAGTCATGATTAGAGTTGCCTTAGGTTTAAACATACATGCAAGCTAGTCTCTGTCCTTAGAGCTTTTCCTTGTACTTACACACTTCCGAGTGTTTTTGATTGATAGGTACAATGGTAGGAGCAACAAGAAGCGGAGCTGTTCTGGGGAGATCAAGGGAATACCAGACAGAAAAGAGAGAAGGAAAGAGACCAGTTGGAGAATCCAGCCGAGCGGCGATTGTACGCTCACCCACACGTGCATCGGGAAGAAGAAGTACGGGATCCCGACATACCCTGGCCGAAATGCGTGCAGCATTCAGGCGAATGGAGTTCAAGGCCACGCGATATCCCCACGAGGAGACAATGGCCGAGCTAGGCATCTACGAGGACTGCCAGATCCTCTTCAACGCAATGGGCCTGAAAAAATTCATGGAAAACGCTTATGCGTCCCATGACGAAGCGACCATCCAGTTCCTTGCAATACTGGAAGTAACGTTCTACGCGTTTGGAGAGATCACTCAGGAGGAAGTCGGAGATGGGCACATTCGTTTCAGGTACGGAAAAGATACTCACCGAATGACATTTCGGGAGCTGGAGTCGATATTCGGGTTCAGCCAAGGCGATATGCGCGAAATGTCCCTGAATATAGAAAGGGAGGAGCTGGAGGCACTGTGGATGCACATTGGGGTAGGGACGTACAAGGCAGGAGTGAACAAGAGCACCAGGATAAGGCACCCATCCTTGAGATATGTGCAAAGAGCTATTGCACAAACTTTCTTTGCAAGGAAGGAATGCGGAGCTGTCCTGACAAAGGAGCTGGAGATAATGGACGACGGCCTGGTGGAGATCATTCAAGAGACGCGAAATGAGTTTGAACTGAGGGGAAGCAGAAGGAGCACCGGGTTGATCACGTTATTGATGAAGGAGCTTCTCCACTACAAATCGTGGATGATATCCACACTAAGCGACAGGCCTCAGATAGGCTGTGGAGGAGTTGTGTCTGCTATCTTGAAAGGGGCTGGCATTGATCTCGAGGAACCAACTCACGGAATCCGGTGGATAGACATTGTATATCTAAAGAAGTGCCAGTTTCTTGGGAAGCCATATCGGCATGGACACCGATATCAGTTCACCCGAGCATCAGGACAAGCTGCAGTACTGTTCTTGCCAAACCCGTGGTTGACCACGATAAGGGAGCCAAGGAATTTGGATTTCGACCCCCAGGATGAGCATCTCTTCCCATATGGAGCTGACTTCGATGAGGGTTACGAGGAAGAATATCGGGAAGGAGCCGATATAGCTGCTGAAGAAGAAGATGAGGATGAAGACGCCTATGATGATCCTACTGATGAGTTTGGATTTCCTCTCTATGGGGCGGATCGCTATCATTTTGATCCAATCACCAGTGGACCACACCGAACTCTCAAGGTGGCGCACGATAGGATCAATGTGCTCCAGCGGTACTGCAAGTGGCAAGACCGTTCGATCAGGAAGTTAGTCTCCACGGTGAAGGGAATCAAGGGGCACGTGAAAGGCCTGAAGGGGCAAATCAAGTCGCTCACCTCAAAACTGAAGGGATCGACACCATCGCCACGGTATGAAGCCGATATATCTCCGGAGGAAGCAGAAGGAAATGAATACGAGGAGTCCGATGAAGCAGACAGTCAAATTCATCAAAGGAGGCATTCCTTCTCGTTCGAACTAAGGGAGCGCGAGCTGAATGATCCAGGAAGGCATTCCTGCCAAGAAGATAGCATATCGAGGAACAGACGTGCGAGCCAGTCCCCGATACCGGAATCAGACAACCCCTCCTTCTCCACCAGTGAGGACACCACGTCCTCACATCACACTGAGCAGTAAGGTACTACTCCAAACTCTTGTACATAAGCATTTTTCTATTATTTTTCATTTTGCTTGAATTTTTGCATTTTCATTGGACCATATTCTTCCTTTCTTTTATCACACAGAGACTGTGTGATTTAAGTTTGGGGGAGTATGTAGTACATGCTTTCGAATAGATTAGACATCATGCATTCATAAAAACTGCATAGAAAAACACAAAAAAAAATTGAAAAATTTTGAAAATTTATCCCACAAAAAGAATTCATGTAGTTGCATTTCCATGTTAGGATTGAGTCTAGATGCATTCATTTAGGATTCATAAGCATTCGCATAGGGTGTTAGGTATGATGAATCCTTCTAAATAGCCATTTTTAAGTCATGAATTCAATGCCTTAGTTCTTGTTTTTTTGATGCATTTGGAATTAGACTGAGCTTAAGGCAGCACCGCATTTGGAATTTGTCTTGTGAAATTCGGTTTTAGCTTGATGCATTGCGACTTGAACCATTTCCCTAATAAACTTGAACCATTAATTTGAAAATCTAATTATCTAAATCATATATGTCAATTAGCTCATGGATTTCACTTCGACTTTCTTTTCCCTTTTTACCACCCTCGTGCTAGTCTAAGTACCAGACCACACCCTAAACCAAAACCATTGTTTTTAAACCAATAAACACTTTTGTGAGAGCATGTGAGGCCTTTGCACCATTTTCGAATCTTCTTAGGCAAAAAGTGTTGGGTTTAGATCGACAAGGTTAGATTTCCATGTAGATGTTGGCTCACATCTCGGGTCAACACTAGGTTAAGTGGTTCGGTTACTGAAACGGCTTAACACCGAAATCGGAAGCCGATATTGCTGGGTAGACTAGGAAAAAGAAGGGGTTGTATTCCAATTTGATCATGCGTTGACATAAGGGAAAGAAAGGAAACCAAGGAGTCAGACGGGGACACGAATAAAAGAGATGGCGGCAACAAATGAGGCTCGAAACCAAAAGAAGAAAAAGGCGATTCCAAGAGAAAGCAAAAGAAGGCCAATCAACAAAATCTAAATCCGGCCGACAACACCAAAGGTGAAACACAAGGAACGCAACAAAGGAGCCAGAAAGCCGAGACCGATCTCCAACAAAGAAGAAGTCCTCCGAAGATGACAAGGAAAGGTAATATCGAGGAATGATATCGGGTTTAAGGCGAAATGCCAAGGCAACAGGTAGCTTAGGAGGGAACGGTTTAGAATAGGGTAGGAGACGAAATAGATGTTCTGGGTAGATGGAAGTCTAGCCTTGTATGCATCCATTGGTTTTTACCCTTAGCATTTTGCATTAAGAAGGTTCCTATCATGAGTGTACCATCTAAACACTTAACCCGTTCGCGCTACGAGTTTATACTTAGCTCGTGACCTTACCCTGAGCCAAATGAGTTAGTTGACAGGCATGAATGAGATCCACATTTTAAATTTTATAATGAATGTGAAAGGGAATTGGGAATTTGAATGTGCATCTAAGTTGGGATTGTTTTCGCTTGATTATTGTGATGAATGTGGCTAAGGCTTTTTGAATAAGTAGAATTCGACTTGCAACTTAGAAACCTGAACTTAGACATTGAGTTGATTTCCTTTAAATGGCGTTATGGATTCAAGCTTACACCTTTTCTTATTTAAAACCTCACCCCTCCGGTTGGCTTTTGCTTGAGGACAAGCAAAAAGGCAAGTTTGGGGGTGTTGATATTTCTGTAAATTGCATGTTTTTGGCACACATTTCATGATAGTTTGGATTTCATTCTTGCACTTTTATCTTAGTTGCATCACATTTTCTCTCATGTTAGGATTAGATGCATTAGGTTAGGTTTTTGCATAGTCTTGCATGTTTGGAGTGTGTTTTCAGGTGCCTAGGATGATCCGAAGAAGAGACCAAGGAGGGAGGTCACAAATGGAGAATGAGCCGGTAATATCGAGCATGGATCACGATACGAGCTCGATGTAGACGAGTAGCAGCGGCTTAATCCCGGAAGGAGAACCTCGGCGCGAAGGTCCAGCAAGAGGATTGGATAAAGACGGATATCGGAGCAATGCAACGGGAAGTGTCCGATTCAAGTACCAAGGAAGGCAAGCCTTCACGACATGACCCCAAAATCCTTGCCCGATATGGAGCCTGCCCGAAGAATCAGAAGAGTTAGCGTTTCGGCTCGTCCATAACGACGTAAGCCCGAAACGCAAAAAGCCAAAAAAGTACCATTTCGGGACAGTGGTCCCAAGGTTTATGTTTTTCCCTTTTTGTGTATAAATACCTACTCCCTCACTCTTATCTCTTCATCACGTTTTCCACTTTATTTTCTGTCTTCTCTTTCGAACCGAGACTTTTGTATTTTCGCCATTGAAGCTTGTTTCAAAGCTTTGATTTTTATGCAATCTTGAAGTTTTAAGTCTTATAACTATTCTTATTTTCTTAAAGCTTCTTCCTTTTCTTGTTTTTGATTATCTCACGGCTTATGAGTTACTCTCAAATCCTTATGGATTTTGAGGTTTCTCAAATGGCTTGTGAGTAGTCTTTTTAGGACCTTGATGGGTTAAAAGGACCAAAGGACTCTCAGATTCATATTTCTTGCTTAGCTAAAACATAAAGTTAGATTCTTTCTTGTTTATCATTCCCAAAGCTTAGTCTAGTTTGGCCATCTAGTCTAAAGTCCTTAGGCGGCTTGACACGAACATCATGTGCTTTCTTAGCCGGATCTATGAACAAGAGTTTGATTTCTTAGGCTAAGACTAACCATCTGTCTAAGAATCTTACGGTTCAATAGGGACGTTGCAGATGCTTGTTTCTTCTATTGTACCACTATGCGAGAGCTAGTCTATGGTGATAGAGATTCAAAGAGTTTACACCCAAACATCATGGGCTAAACGATTTGAGGATCCCTTTACCTAAGAATCACCATCAAAAGACCAAGTCTTGATGTGATCCAAAAGCTTTAGCCTGATAAGTCAACCGAGAGTTACCTAGTTCATGATACTCATCAAGATCCTTCCTTTATCTTGAAAGTTTATCTTTTTACCGTTTAAATAGCTATTTCTTGCTTATCATCTTTAAAGTTCTCTTATTTATGGTCTTGAGTGACACAAGATCAATCCTTTAGTCGTTTTTAGTAGTAAAGTCTTAATCTTTACCCGATTTGAACTTGACTTATAACACCGATATGATCGTTATGTTCACTAACGCTCCCAAAATGGTTTGATACCCCATACACTATACTACTTCGGTTGATAGCTGTTGGGACATTGCTAAAAAGGTGAAAACCTTGTTTGTCAGAGAGCCACACTAAGATGGTCTTCTTGAGCTAGATCTTCAAGCAACTCATCAGCTAACTCATCCATAGTTTCAATGTAAAACACTTGACCATCAATGGTTGGCTTCCTCAAGGTCTCTTTAATGTCAAACTTCAGCTCAACTCCCTTTCCTAGTTGCAAACTGATTTTCCCATGCTTAACATCAATGATGGCACCAGCTGTAGCTAGGAAGGGTCTTCCCAAGATCAAAGCATCATTTGGCGCTTCATCCATCTTAAGCACCATAAAATCAGTTGGGATGATGAAGTTTCTAACATTTAGAGGTAAGTCTTCTAGAACTCCAATTTGCATCCTCACACTTCTATCGGTAAGAATTAGGGAGATTACACATTCCTTGTACTTGGTGAAACCAAGCTTCTTAGCTATTGAATAGGGCATGAGGTTGATACTAGCCCCAATATCACACAAGCAAGTTTCAAAACAAAGAGGACCAAGGGCGCACGGTATAGTGAAGGAGTCGGGGTCTTCATGCTTCTTTGGTATCACATTGCTTTGAATTATTGCACTACACTCTTGAGAAAGTCGCATAACTCCTTGGACATCCCTAGCTCTTTGTGCCACACCATCTTTCAAAAACTTGGCATATTGGGGAATCAACATGAAGGCATCCATCAAAGACATCTTGAGCTCAATGTCTTTAATTTGTTTGTCAAACAAGGCCTTGTATTTCTCCACCAACTGTTTCTTAAACCTCCCGGGGAAGGGAAGTTTAGGCTTGTAAGAAGGGGGAACAAAGGTTGATTCCTTGTGGTGCACATCCTCTTTTGGCTTCTCCTTTACCATTTCCTTTCTTCTCTTTGCAATGTACACATCATCAAAAGTTACAGCTTCTTGAGCTTTTGTAAAGCTATCCTCCCCATCTTGAATTTCAATGTCCTCATTGATTAGAGGACCTTGTGAAGCTTGAGTAAAACCCGGTGGAGCATTGTACTTTTGACCACCATAGTTGCCTTGGTTTCTTCCTTGGTAGTTAGACCTTGGTACATAACCCTTTTAATGATTGTTGTAATTCACAAAAGGTTTGCCTTCAGTGGTTTGAGTAGGGTAGATTTGGTCTTCGGGGTTGACCACATTAGTACTCCTATAAGAGAGGTTGTTATTCCCCTTATTGTTGTTGTTATAGTTGTTGTTGTATCCTCCTTGGCCACCCACGAAATTCACTTCTTCTTCACACTCTTGAGACCCAACTTGATCCTCACAATCTTCTTGATTCTCAACAACAAAATATACATGCCTTTGTGAAGAAGACATGAGATTGTCCATCTTGTCATGGAGAGACTTCATTTCTTTCTTGTGAGATTCATATTCACTTCCCCTTGGAGCTCTATCAAAGTCTTCATTGTAATTACCATCACTCAAGGCAAGATTCTCTATAAGCTCCAAACCACTTTCTACTTCTTTTCCAATGAAGTTTCCATTACTTGCTGTATCAAGTAGCATTCGAATCTTTGAAAGGACCCCTCTATAGATGGTGCTTAGTAGAGACTCTTGTGTGAAGCCATGATGAGGGCATTGCATTGTGTAGCCCTTGAACCTCTCCCATGCTTCATTAAAAGACTCATTATTTTTTTGAGTGAAACTTGAGATTTCATTCCTTAACTTAGCAGTCCTTGAGTTGGAGAAGAACTTAGATAGGAATAATTTCTTGCATTCATCCCAAGAGGTGATGGTACCTTGAGGAAAAATTTTCTCACATTGCCTTGCTTTGTCCCCAAGAGAGAAGGGAAAAAGTCTTAGTTTAAAAGCATCATCACTCACACCATTCATCTTGAACAACTCACAAACTCTATCAAAGTTGTCCAAGTGATCAAGTGGATCCTCCATTGGCAAACCATGGAACTTGTCTTGTTGAACCATGGAGATGAAGGCTGGCTTCACTTCAAAGGTGTTGTTGTGAACTGGTGGAGGCTGAATACCATATCTCTTTTGATGAATATTTGGAGCATCACCAGCCCCAATTGTCCTCCCTTATCTTGGCGCATGCAAGGGGTTTCCATTGCCCCTTTGTGCTTGCGCCATGTGTGGTGGTGCAGCAGCTGAAGGAGGTTGATCCCTTTGTTGCTCTTCCATTCTCAACCTCTCTAACCTTTCAGCTTCCCTTTCCTAGCAACCCTTTCCAACTGATCAATCTCTTGAAAGCCTTGAAAGTTGTTGTCTCCTTGTGATCTCAAATGCATTCAAGGAAAAACTGAAATCTAGAAAAGTAGATGGCCAATAAACACAAAAGAAGAGCTTAGTCTCAAACTAAACTTAAATCCTAGCGATCAAACAATCCCAATATGGCAACGGCGACAAATTGAAACAAGAGTTTTTATCTCTTGTAGCAATTTCTCAATTGCTCATATCATTGCAATACTTGAGATATCAATCCATCTTGGGAGTTTAATGCAAAAGGAATACAAAGTTTGGTTTAATCTGAGCCAAATTCAAAATTTAGGAAACAAGGAACTATTAGAAGCAACTACAAGCTAAAAGAGATACTACAAGACTACTATATGATTTAAAACCTTAATTTTAACTAATTGCGCACTAATCAAACGATTAAATACTAATCAAGATTACTAATTGACTAAAAACGAAACCTAGGGATGGAATCATTGATTTGGGCATTCAAATGGCAAACCTTGCAATCATTTAAGCAACTAAACAAGTTATCTCTATGCCTAGATCACTAATAAAGACTAATCCATGATGTGTGGTATTAATCCCTTTCCTAATCACCTTAATAAACTAATGATGTGTTAGCATTAAAAAGATTAACAAGCAATAAGCATAAGTCTAAATAGCATGATAAACACCCTAGACAACTAATGTCTTAGGCTAGGAATGTAAATCTCTTAGAAAGGTGGTTCAAGCATTTCATCAAACACTTGGTGGGTGTATGAAATGCTTATGATCCAAAATAGCAAAGATTAGCTATTTGGCATTAAGAACACCTTAATAAGAAGAGGTAATGAAAGAATCTAACCTAGACTGCAAGATTGAACCATTAAAAAACCCTAAATCTAACTCATCCCCAAGTTCCTAAACGACTACTCACTAATCATCATTAAGCCCATCAAACCCATGATAAGAGATAAGCAAAACATGATCGGAGAAAAGATAATAGGAAATCCAAGAGAGTTTTTGTATTAAACTTAAAAGATCCAAGCAAAATACAAGTTTTCTCCCAAAGAGGCTAAAGTTTAAGCTAAGAACATAAGAGAATAAAAGTTAACCCAGAAATTAGGTCTTTTGAGTATTTATAGGGGGACCCAGAAAAAGTGAAGGCAAAAGTTTGTTTGTGTTCGTATCGACGTAGATGGTCGACACGCTACGTCGATACGAACCCCTGGTTTGTGCTTCTTCTTCTCGGCTTGATGGTCGTCCCGACGTGCTCTGGTCGATACGCTTGGTCGGTATGAACTCCTGGAAATGTGTCTCGACGTTTGTCGATACGGCTGGTCGATACGTTATGAAGCTTTGTCTTTGGTTCGTCTCGATCAAGCCAGGTCGATACATCTGACCAAGACGAACCCCTGGAAATGCGTATCGACCTGCCTGGTCGATACACTACGTCGATACAGCCAAAAACTTCTCCTCTAGGTCTCTTCCTCCCCTTCAAGTGACCTCTTGCCTTTCTCCTTGCAATGTCATCCTCCTCCAACATCGTGCATGCCTTCATAGCATCCATATTACCTGATAAAGATTCCAAAAGTGCCAAAACATGCAAAGACTATGCAAGGACACCCTAGACTACTAGATGAATGAAATGTGATGCAAAAGTTCCTAAATGAGGTGAAACTTACACTAAATGGAGGAAAATATGATGCAAAATATAGACATATCAGTGCCCAGCCTTGACATGTGGTCCAAGACCTTGAGGTAAGACGGAATCGCCACGACTTGATCCGCCCCCTCTACGGCCACGTTCCCAACCACCGGTTCCACCACTTGTGGTGCCACTGCCGGTACCACTCCTGGAACAGGTGCAACCGCCGGTAAACAACCTCAGCCGCCGCAGCAGCCTCAATCTCATGTTGGTTCCCAACAGCATTCTCCGTTCCAGAACTCCCCGAGTTCACAGCACCATTCAACCTTGCAGCCCTTGTCCTTCTTGGAGCCATCTGCAACCAGAAACCACGGTTAGCTCGAAGCTAACTGAACCAGAGTTCACAACTCAACAGAAACCTTACCGCGAGACCAAGCAGTGAAGAATGGATTGGACCCCTTTAACCCCACACAACAACAACAGCAAACACTAACTAGTCCTAGAAACGTGAATACTCTGATACCAACTTGTGGTGACCCGACCCGGCTATCTATACCGCGGCCGTGCCTCCAACCAAACCACCTATCGACCATTCTATACTTGGTCAAATTTCGCGTTTTTAATTCTTGTAACTGTTCTGTTCAACAAGCGATTAACCAAACAATGCCTTTCATTAAACTTGAATAAAAACACTTTGACAAGATTCGAGGTTCATAAATAAGAAACAACACGGTTTGCTAAAGAATGCATCATATTATCTAGCTCAACCAAAACGGAAAACACCAAGGCCCATAAACGAACAACAAGTCCAACGATTAAATAACCAAAATATAAATCCCAAATCCCCGATCCATCCATATCCATCACTGCTGCGGGTCTCCCTCCACTTACTTCTTAGAACCTGCACACTCAACACATAAGAGAGGCATAAGTATTATCACAAATACTTAGTGAGTACGGTCATCCCGTAACACCTAGCCAAAGCCAATCACGCAATCATGCATCAGATTCCACATTCACATAAAGACTTAAGCAAGTAAAAAAACAACTTATGTTCGGCCTTGATCATCTAGCCTAACCCACGGTCCATCCCTTCTTAAGACTCATGTCTACTATAGCGAGAATACCACATCTCCTAAGCTAGCACATGATCTGGATTACCCTGCGGTTAACTAGACATCAACTTAGCCACGGTAAACACCTCACAATAGAATATCATGTAACACGCTAACACTTGCTAAGCACATAAACAACCAAACACACAAACTCAGGCAAGCAATCATGATAAACATAAAACCCTAGCAATCACTCGATCCATGGACTCCAGCCACGGTCACACACTCACCTTTACACGCCTAGGAACCGATTAGTCGGATGAAAACTCGATGAAACTCGCGTGGAAACGAAGATAGTCGACCGCTCACTCTCCTCGGCTATCTCTCGATCCGTTCACTTTTCTTAGACCTAACTTCTGTATCCCCTCGGAAACCCCACAAAATACTTTGATTAGTCCAATGTTACTCGACGGAAACTTGATACTAAAGGAAATATCTGATCGCTTACCAAATTCTCTCGGCGATAGTCGGATCCGTACGTCTAGCTCTCGACCTCTCTCGGCTATCTCTCGGAACACTCGGGATATTAGGGTTTTCTCTCGACTAATCTCTCTCTCTCTCGCTCTATTTCCTTGAAATAATGCGGCAGCCGCGAGAGAAGTCTCAAAAAAAATTCTTATATACTCGCAAAACCCTAGGTAACTTGGCCAAAACCGACGTGTTCTGGTTCCAATAGGACTTATCCCGGTTCATTCCGACTTTTCCTCGGCTATAGCCCGTACCGGCTCGACCATCCGCGCGATTAATCTGATTTAAGCCGACCTAAGTCACGGCCCACGGCCCAGCTTCCTTTCTCTCGGCCGTTTTCCTTTTTCTCTCGGCCAAACCGAACCGCCTTATCCGATCTCGCGAGATTTCCCGTTCCGCCTAGGAAAACTCGGTTTTTCATCGAGAGAATTCTTGGCCCACGGGCCTAGCCTCTTTTATCCCGACACTTAGTCATTTTCTCAACACTTTAGGATTTTTACTCGGACTTATCCCATTTTCTCTCGGATACTGTCCGTCCGTCCCGACTACAACCCGTCATTACTCGACCACGTTCCAGCCGTCACTCGACTGCGTCTGGAACCTCCTGTCCGTTCGGATATCCACTCGACCGAACCCCCCCCCCCCCAATTCCTCGTACCACGTCCTATCCGGCTCGATCATTTCAGATTTCTCGGATATGGATGCTACACAACCTCTTCTATATAAGACGTGAATCTACTTTCTTTCTTTTCTGCAAAAACCGTGACACAATTCCCAAAACCCCAATTTTCTGCGTCTTTGGTTCCCTTGATTTTCTGTTTTGCAGATGACCTTCTCCCTGTGGATCGATACCCTAAGTACTACAACGCATGCTGTGCACTTGCAGCTTAGAGTCCTACAAATTCAAAGCTAGACGAGTCCCCAAAGAAATCCTCCAATTCCGGACGACTATTTAGACCCCATAACCACACCACATCCTCACATCACACCCACGCCTGAGGTACCACTCCAAATCTCTGTACATAAGCATTTTTCTTTTTCTTTTCTTTGAATTTTGTTTGAATTTTGCATTTTGAGTGTATGTATTCTTCCTCTCTTCTATCACACAGGGACTGTGTGATTTAAGTTTGGGAGAGTACATATACATGCATTCACTTAGATTAGGATAGCATGCATTCATCTATTTGCATAGCAAAATTAAAAAAAATTGAATTTTTTTTAGAAACTTTCCCACAAAAAGAAAACCATTTAGTTGCATTGTCAATTTAGGATTTAGTCTAGATGCATTCATTTAGGATTCATAGCATTCGTATAAGGTGTAAATTGTAGTGTATCCCTGTAAATAACCATTTTTAAGTCATGAAGTCAATGACTTGGTTCTTGTTTGTCTAATGCATTCTGACTTAGACCGAGTTTAAGGCAGCACCACATTTGGAATTCATCCTGTAAATTTCAGTCTTAGCTAATGCATTGTGATTTGAACCATTTCCCTATTGAACTTTAACCGTAAATACTGAAATTTAATTATCTTGTTCATGCTTGTCATCAGCCCATAGATTTTACTTGGACTTTCTTTTTCCTTTCTACCACCCTTTTGCTAGTCCAAGTACCAGACCACACTCGAAACCTTAACCTTCGTTTGAAACCATAAACACTTTTGTGAGCGTATGTGAGGCATTTGCATAAATTTTCGAATCTTCTTAGGCAAAAAGTATTGGGTTTCGGCTGACAAGGTTGGATTCTCATGTAGATGTTGGCTCACAACTCGAGTCAACAATAGGTTAGGTGGTTTACAAAGAAAAACGGCTTGAGACCGATATACTAGGCCGATATCTCTTCGTAGACTAGGAAGGGTGGCTTCTGAATGTTTATCTAAGGAAGGAGAAGGAAGGAAGGGAAGTTCACTGAGTCAGACGAGGACACATAACAGGAGATGGCGGCTACAAAAGAAGCTCAAAACAAAAAGGAGAAAAGGCGATTCCAAAGAAGTAAAGAAGGCCAAAACATCAAAGTCAAAACCGGCAGAACAACAACAAAGGTGAAACACAAGGAACACAACAAAAGGAGCCAAAAGAAAAGCCGAAACCGATATCCAGTAAAGAAGAAGTCCCCCAAAGATGACCAAACAAGGTAAAATGAGGATCTCTTGGATCTGTAGGATTTAAGGCCCAGTGATAAGTTTGGGCTGCTTGTGTCGTAGGCCCAAGGCTCGGTTTTGGACCCAGGGGTCGTACCTGCAAAAAAGCCATGGACGACACGTGGTGACATGTAATTCGTTCGTGTAGGAATGTTGATATTTATCCCAAACACTAAGGTAGAAATCAATTAATCCAAAGAAATGATAGAACAGGCCAAAATTTTGTAGTTTAAGTATATTATAATTTAAGAATAAACTCAGATGACTACTTAAAACTTAATTCAAAAATATCACGTAAATATGAATAAAAGTTTTACATTTTGCAACAATAACAACAAGGTAAAACATTGGAAGGATCATAAACTTCGACACAATCTTGATGTAATGCACATCAAAAAAAACTTTTTCGATAATATCATCAACACTTTACTGAACGTGAAGGGGAAAACGAAAGATAACATCAAATCACGACTTGATTTGCAAGAGCACTGTAATCGTAAGGAGTTGCACTTAACAGATGATGGAAAGACACCAATCCCGATTTTAGACTACAAGTTGATGCCAAAAAAGTTTTTCTGCAATGGCTCGAAAAAGATGTTAAGTTTGCAGATGGATATTCATCAAGTTTATCTAATTGTGTTGATCTAGCGGGAGAAAAATTAACAGGAATGAAAAGTTATGACTGCCATGTTTTAATGCAACGGCTACTTCCTGTTGCATTTGCTGAGCTTATGGATAAATCTGTATACGATGCACTATCTAGTAAGTATTCAATTTTTAATTAAATTATATTACTACATCTCTGTGTTTTTCTATTTTAAATGTTTAGTTAAAAAAGGAAATCAAGATTTTCTTTCTTTATATTAAAGGTCTCTTTCTGCTTTTTATGTTTGATTCTCTTTGATGGTTTTGGTTTGAGATAGATAATTTTGTTCTCTCTATAGTAATTTGTTTTTAGATACGTGTAAGACGTGTTCCAAGGAGCTAATGAGTTTGTGTGGTGTTGCTTGGTTATTTCTGCTTTTTGTGTAGGTGTTAGCTTATTTTTCCGGGACATATGGGCAAGAACTATACACAAAGATGGTGTTGCGATGCTGGATACGAATATTTGTCTGGTTCTTTGTAACCTAGAGAAAATATTTCCTCCTTCATTTTTGATGTCATGGAGCATTTGCCAATTCACTTGCCACACGAAGCTAGCCTTGGAGGACCTGTGCAATTTAGATGGATGTATCCCTTTGAGAGATACATGGGCCATCTAAAGAAAAAAGTGAAAAATAAGGCAAAGGTAGAAGGCTCGATTGTTGAACAATACATCAATGAAGAAATTTCTACTTTTTGTAGTTATTACTTTGAGGCACACATCGAGACAAAAAATCGAAGAGGAGATCGACACTTTGATGGAGGTAATCAAGAAGATACACATGATTTTCCAGATATATTTTCTCAACCAGGGAGGGGCAGTGGAAAAGAAAAGGAGATATGGCTCCAAGATAATGATCTCCATATCGCACATACATATATTTTACAGAATTGCGATCAACTAGGACCGTTTGAAAGGTATGAGAAAATATTTTGCACATGTATACTTTAATTTATCTTTTGATAGGGTGAGTATAAGACATCGTATTTACTCTTCTTGAATTTTCTTCTATAGGTTATTCAATGAAAGCATGACTGCAGCTAATCCTGGGATAAGCGAAAACAATCTAATTGAGCTTAGAGAAAAGGAATATTTAAGGTAGTTAAAAAAATATGTAAGATTTATTTTTGTTTTAAAAATAATATTTTCATACGTCTTTGATATATTATAATATGTGTTGTATACATGGATTTTTAAAAACAGGTGGAGGATACTTGAAAGGATAATTCATATCCAATGTGGTTGATGTCTCTCACTCATGGTCCAATGATTAATTTAAAACTACTTCTTGGCCAATGTATTTTTATCGTGGATATGTATTTCATACATATGATCATGGAAAAGACAAAAAGAAAGCCAATTATGAAGTTTGTGTCAAAGGTACAACATCTTCTACCTCAAGTGACGAATCTGCTTTCTATGGATTATTAAGAGAGATTTATGAGTTTCATTGTCCCGGATCAGTTGATCTTAAAGTCGTGATCTTCAAATGCGATTGGTATGATTCAACCATGGGGAAAGGTATACAAAAAAACAGGTCAGGGATTATCGATATTAATGCTAAAAGGTGTTATGAAAAATACGATCCTTTTGTATTGGCTTCACAAGCAGATCAAGTATGTTATGTTCCATATCCACGGATGACTGAGGCGAAAAATATCAACACTGGAAAGCAGCAATTATGATACAACCGAGGGGGAAAGTATTGGTCAACCAAAATTTGGATTTCACTGCAATTCAACATGAAAATGATGATTCTATTGTTCAAGCTGATTCATTGCACATTGAGACACTAACATATGCATATGGCCAAGTAGAAGATCTTGACGATCCATAAGTAGTAGAAGAAGTTGGATCAGACGCTAAAGATGGAAATTCTGATATCGAATTATCTAGTGATGAATTTGAATAACATTTTTACATTTTCTTATCTAGTAATTATATATTTTTGGTTTTTTTCTATGGATTGAAGTTATACTCCTATTTATTTTTTTATTTAGGGATGATTTTAATCTTGTCACAAAGTGGTAATAACTATGTCACAATCTATGACCAAACGCAAAGGTCACTAAAACAGTAACTAAATGTGACGACATACTTACAAAATATTTGTAACTGTGAGTGACTTAAGTTTAGTCACAAAAATCGTATAATTTTGTTACTAAATTTGGTCGCAAATCGGTAATAATATTTGTGACTATATATTTTGTGACAAATAAGTCACGATTAGAGACAAAAATTTGTTACCTTCAATTTGGTCACAATATTATTACAAAATGGTAACACTTTTATGACTAAATAATTTCGTCATGATTTCGTATGTAAATCGTTACAATATTGTTATAAAACAATTAGTCACAATTTTTTTGTAACAATATTCAGTTTTTTTTTGTAGTGTTTACAAAACTATGTGAGTTTTTGTACGAAGACATTTCAAAAAAAAAAGAAAATTTGAGACATTAAAATAGCACCTCTTGATATTTACTAACATGAAATATTAAATAAGACAAAATTTAAAGAAAAAAACAAAATATATATATATATATAATAACTGCATATATAAGTATATTAGTAAATTAAAAGAAAATAATAATCAAAGTTTATCACTATTTGTAAGATATGGTTTTAACGCTTATGTAATTTTGAACCTATTGACATATTGGATAAAAATCTTATTTACAAAGATCATTTACAATATATATGATTCTATTAATAATATATATCCAGATTTTTTGCAACTTTTCAAGTTTTTGTTTCTAATACGAGAGTTAAAAAGTCATTTTTGACTTGAAGGAATTGTAATCTTTTGTTGTATGATACTTAATGTTCAGATTTTGAAACTGAATGATGGATATTTGCATATTTGATTCGTTTTCGTACTTGACAATGGCAAGATAAGTTTTTTCTAGTGTTTATAAAAATTTATAGAAAACTTAGACGAAACATTATCATGATAGTAATAGTATAAATGTTATTATTATTATTATTATTTTTCCTATCTTATTAGAGTTGTTAGAAAAAATTTATGTAAATTTTAATTTGTATCAACACTCTCGCGAAGTCCTCGAACTGAACCAAAAACAAGCCTATGTTCCCGAGATCAAAGAGGCTTCTATTACACGTTCTAGGACAAGGAAGCTACGAGAGAAGTTTAACCTAGCAGTAAAGGCTCTTATAAACTCAATGGAGACAGAAGGCTCGGTGGACCAACTCGAAGATGCCACCAGAAGATGCAATCGAACTCCAGAAAATTTTAAATAAACATGCTAAATAGCGATGAAACTGACTTTTTAAAAAATACGGATGAAACTTACAAACACATAGAAAACAATATTACATAAAAAAAAATTATTTACAGAAGAATCGTACACATATATAGGTCAAGACTAAAAAAATTATATTAAAAATATTGGATTTATATTAAGAGTAATAAATAAGAGGTAGAAAAAAATGCAGATCATTTACTCTTTGTCCATGTATACATTTTGTTGGATAATTCCTAACTTGAAAAAGGAAATTATCTCTTAAGAAGTAGCTTAAGAAGATAGGAAATAGAACTTAATAGGAAAAGGAAGTTTTCTATTTTGTACTTAGGAAAAGGAAAGAGTAGTTTCCATTCCTAATAGAATTAGGAGAAGCTAAGTTCTATATAAAGAGCTATGGAGGTTGTTCCATAGACTCAAGACAAGAGGTTTAGTTTTGAGAAGTTTCTAAATCTAATAAAGAAAAGCAGTTCTTTATATTCTTGTTTAGCTTAAACGCTTTGAATTGGTATCAGAGCTTCAAGGAGGAAGTCTCGGAACCTGATGGCGGAAGCGAACAATCCGCAGCCGCGAGCTAGGAAAGCAGGAACTCCATCGATCCAATGCCCTATGCTCACATCAACAAACTACACGGTTTGGTCGATGAGGATGAAAGTCATACTTCGAGTCAGTGAAGTATGGGAGACAATTGATCCGGGGTTAGCCGATCCGAAGAAGAACTATGCGGCGATAGCTCTCCTCTTCCAAGCTATCCCGGAAACTCTTATTCTTCAAGTGGGAGAACAAGAAACGTCGAAAGGAGTTTGGGAAGCCATCAAGTCTCGCCAACTAGGAGCAGATCGCGTGAGAGAAGCAAGATTACAAACCCTTATGTCAGAATTCGACAAACTAATCATGACAAGCACAGACTCAGTTGACGACTTCGCCGGAAGAATCTCAGGGTTAGCTTCAAAGGCAGCCGCACTCGGAGAAGTCATAGAGGAGTCAAAACTTGTGAAAAAGTTCCTAAAGGCACTCCCGCGAAATAAGTATATCCAAATCGTTGCTTCACTAGAGAAAGTCCTGGACCTAAACAACACAGGATTTGAAGACATAGTCGGAAGACTAAAAGCGTATGAAGATCGAGTTAGGGAGGTTTCGCAGGAAGAGGAACAGAGCAAACTAATGTGGGCGAACAACGATCAAGGTGGTCGTGGTGGCCATGGAGGTTCACGGGGAAGTGGCAAAGGCAGAGGAGGCGGTAGAGGCAGAGGACGAGGAAAATCCAACGGCCAAAACCGAGGAAAAGAAGCCACAGAGAACAACCAAAACCGGAAGAAAGACAAAGATAGGTCTCACATAATATGCTGGAGATGTGACAAGATTGGTCACTACGTATCCGCATGTCCCGAAAGACCAAGGGAGCAGCAAGAATCAAACCTCAATGAAGCTAAGGAGGAAGACGCCCTCTACGTTCATGAGGTGGTGTTTTTGAATGAAGACAAGAGGTTTAGTTTTGAGAAGTTTCTAAATCTAATAAAGAAAAGCAGTTCTTTATATTCTTGTTTAGCTTAAACGCTTTGAATTGGTATCAGAGCAATTCAAAAAAAAGACAAGGTGTTTCCCGATAACTATGATATCAATAATGGCGATGCAAGTATCTGGTATCTAGATAACGGAGCAAGTAATCACATGACGGGAAACAAGAATTTCTTCTCAAGCCTTGATGAGAAGATCAAAGGGAAAGTGAAGTTTGGAGATGGGTCGTATGTAGATATTGTTGGAAAGGGATCCATTGTCTTTGTAGGCAAAACCGGAGAGAGAAGAATGCTTAAAGACATCTACTACATACCTGATCTCAAACATCACATAATAAGTTTAGGACAAGCAACGGAGAGTGGGTGCGAAGTATACATGAAAGGTGATGCTTTGTCACTAAGAGACCCTCACGGGAGATTGCTAGTACGAGTCATAAGGTCTCCGAATCGACTCTACAAGACACCAATGGAGATAGACTATCCAAAGAATCTTCATATCCAAGACGATCACACTACACGGTTGTGGCATGCTCGGTTGGGGCATGTAAGCACTGGTGTCATGAACAATATGGCTAAGAAGAAGATGGTCGTAGGAATGCCGAGTATACTACACGAGAAAAGTGTATGCGAAGCATGTCTTGTCGGAAAACAAACGAGAAACTCGTTCCCGACCAAAACCTCTTACCGTGCGGCACAAGCGTTGGAGCTGATCCATGGAGACTTGTGCGGACCAATATCACCATCAACACCAGCGAATAGTCGATATGTATTCGTTCTGATCGATGATTTCTCGAGATTCATGTGGACATTGTTACTAAAGGAGAAGAGTGAGGCATTCGATCGGTTCAAAAGGTTTAAAGAGCTTGTCGAAAAACAAGTTGGCATGAAGATAAAAACCTTGCGCACCGATAGAGGAGGAGAGTTTACCTCAGCTCAATTTAATCTATTCTGTGAAGAGAATGGAATCTCGAGACAACTAACAGCACCATACACACCTCAGCAGAATGGCGTGGTGGAAAGAAGAAATCGAACATTGATGGAGATGACAAGAAGTATGCTGAAGGCGATGGATGTTCCAAATTTCTTGTGGGGAGAAGCTGTACGACATTCAGCTTACATCATCAATAGAGTTCCTACCAAAGCATTGGAGGACAAGACTCCCTACGAAGAACTCATGTGCAAGAAGCCAAACGTCGAGCACTTGAGGGTTTTTGGCTGTGTTGCTCACACAAAAATCACTGGTCCACACCTTAAGAAGCTGGATGAGAGATCAAAGAGTGTGGTTAACCTTGGAACTGAACCAGGCTCTAAGGCTTATAGACTCTACGATCCGACAGCTAGAAGAGTGGTGGTCAGTAGAGACGTGGTTTTTGAGGAAAACAAAACATGGAATTGGACATCCACGACAACAGAAACCGATGGTAAACCCGGTATGTTTACACTTCCTCATTACGGTCCCTTAGAAGATGGAGGAGACGGGATTGTTCAGGACTACGAAAATCAGGAACAAGATCCCATTGACCAAGACGAGGAAGAAGCTGACGTAGACAATGGTGTGAACCACGGAGAAGAGCCACAGCAAGTGGTAACAAGATACGGTCGTGTTATACATAAGCCGAGGTATCTTAATGATTATGTACTTCTAGCTGATCTTGAAAGTGAGAGGCTATTGCTCACGGTAGATGGAGAACCAGAGAACTACTATGAGGCTGCGAGCTCAAAAGAATGGATCGAAGCGATGGAAAATGAGCTAGACTCCATCGTAAGAAACAAGACTTGGGAGCTCGTTGAGAAACCGGATGGGGTGAAAACAATAGGGCTAAAGTGGATATTCAAGATCAAGAGGAAGGCAGATGGCTCGGTGAACAAGTACAAAGCAAGACTTGTGGCTAAAGGGTATGTGCAAGAACAAGGAGTGGATTTCGAAGATGCGTTTGCACCAGTTGCAAGAATTGAAACCATAAGGTTACTCATAGCCTTTGCAGCAACAAGAGGTTGGGAGATTCATCACTTAGACGTCAAGACAGTTTTCTTAAATGGTGACTTAAACGAGGTGGTTTATGTAAAGCAACCTGAAGGCTTTGTCAAGAAGGGAGAAGAGAATCGAGTATATAGACTTTATAAAGCACTATACGGTCTACGCCAAGCTCCTAGAGCCTGGAATGTGAAACTCGATCACGTTCTCAAGGGGATGAACTTCGCGAGATGCCTAAAGGAAACCTCTGTTTATCTCAAGAGAAACAAAAGGGATTTCTTGATAGTAGCTATCTATGTCGATGATCTTTTCGTGACAGGATCTTCACGGGAAATCATTGACCAATTCAAGAAAGACATGTCAAGAGAATTCGAGATGTCTGACCTTGGGAAGCTAACATATTATCTTGGCATTGAAGTGATTCAAGGAGACGATGGAATCAAAATCAAACAAGAAGGATACGCAAAAGGAATTCTCTTAGACACCAAGATGGATGCGTGTAACTTAACTCATGTGCCAATGGAGTCGAGCCTAAAGGTCTCTAAGGCAGAGGACGAACCGGAGATAAATGCAACGGAGTATAGAAGGACAATCGGCTGTCTAAGATACCTCCTTCATACAAGACCGGACTTGGCATTCGCAGTTGGAGTTCTAAGTCGTTACATGCAAAGTCCGAGAGAGTCTCATGGACAAGCCATCAAACACATACTAAGGTACGTACAAGGAACCAACAATATGGGTTTGTTTTTCAGGAAAGATGGGTCAAGGAAGATAATCGGATATAGTGATAGTAGTCACAATATCGATATCGATGATGGGAGGAGCACATCAGGTCACGTTTTCTACTTAGGCTCATCACCAATCACTTGGGCGTCGCAAAAGCAACCCACCGTTGCATTGTCATCATGTGAAGCCGAGTTTATGGCAGCTACGGAAGCAGCGAAGCAAGCTATATGGCTTAAAGAATTGTTGAAAGAAATCCAGAGTATAGAAGAGAAGATCATACTAAGGATCGACAACAAGTCAGCCATTGCTCTAACCAAGAATCCGGTGTTTCACGGAAGGAGTAAACACATTCTCAAGAAGTATCACTTCATACGGGAATGCGTGGAGAACGAGCAGATCGAAGTGGAGCATGTTCCTGGCGTGGAACAGAAGGCTGACATCCTCACTAAGCCATTAGCAAGGATCAAGTTCAAGGAAATGAGAAACCTCATCGGAGTTGAAGCGATCGAGTCTCCCAAAGTTCAAGTTGGAACTAAGGGGGAAAATGTTGGATAATTCCTAACTTGAAAAAGGAAATTATCTCTTAAGGAGTAGCTTAAGAAGATAGGAAATAGAACTTAATAGGAAAAGGAAGTTTTCTATTTTGTACTTAGGAAAAGGAAAGAGTAGTTTCTATTCCTAATAGAATTAGGAGAAGCTAAGTTCTATATAAAGAGCTATGGAGGTTGTTCCATAGACTCAAGACAAGAGGTTTAGTTTTGAGAAGTTTCTAAATCTAATAAAGAAAAGCAGTTCTTTATATTCTTGTTTAGCTTAAACGCTTTGACATTTTTATACCTCAGGATGTAACAAAAAAGAAACTCAAGTAGCAGTTTCTTAATCTCTGCACTAGCTTTTGATGAAGGATCAAAGCTCTTTTCCCTCTTCAATAAATGAAGAAAAAGACGACATCTTTTAAAAACCCCCAAGAAAATCATTTCAAAACATCCGGCAACCTCTTCAATATCCTGAGTCGAGCAACATTGCGGGGTACCGTGGGATTTCATCGTGTTTAAGGGACTAGGTTTTAAACATTAGACATTCAAAAGCCAAAAACTTAAATGCCAAACATTTTCCTGAGATTCCAATGTACAATAAACTGGTGGATCTTTAGATTATTGGTCTTTAAACTTGTATAGGTGTTGCATATTATTTTTTTCTCATTTGTCTTCAATGAATATCTTGTTTATAAAGTCTCTAAACCTTCGGGAATAAAGCTTAGGATCAACAGCTGAAATGGAAGTGGGATCTGCATGGAGTGACTTGTAGGCGTGCTCTAACTTTTTGGTGATATCATAGTCTTGAAGAATGTCAATTATACCGAAATAAAGGATCACGTCAACGACCTCCTTCCTCGTACTCTTAGGGTTCGAGTTGTCATTTTCGTCATCTTCCCACGACTCTTCCTCAAATCTGCTCACCTGCTCTGCTTTTGCGGGTGTACTTTCGCCTAGTCTTAATAAGGGTCCGTTACTACATTTTCAAAGACAGGAAAATGTATTGTCAAGATGAGATAAGCACTTAGTTTTTGTTAACAACATGCATTATGCAGGTTTGAATCTATGTAGTGACACAACGACGACACGAGCACAAACTACAACTATGATTATTATATTTTGTGGTTACGTACGTATCCAAATGATTAGTATATTTTGTGGTTACGCATCCAAATGATTAGTATATTTTGTGGTTATGTAAGAGAAGGTACCAAGTTTGGGTGACAGAGTCCATATTCGGAAGTGAATTATAACCTCTCATCAATTTGTCCTCCTGATCTCTTCGACCTGATTAAAGCGAGCAATCAACTAATTTCTCAGTTAAATTAAGAAAAATACACAAATAAAAAAAAACAAATTGAAATAAGTTGAAAGAAATGTAAGAATGATTAATACCGATGCCCAAGGAAATGTCGTCCCGCAGGCAAGTTTCACGGAAATGGAGACCAATCAAGAGACTATAGTCCATAATCCTCTCTGCTTCAAGGAACTCACAGTCGATATCGATTTGGTTGATAAAGGCATGGAACCATGAGGTCTCGAGTCGGAACACATATTTAAGATCCAAGTCTTTGAGTGTTGTGGTTTCGTCGATTTCACCTTCATCCTTGTCGATTGTACGTCCATGTGATGAACCTTTCAAGTCAAACCGTTTGTGTATACGATAATCCGAACAAAATAGATTGCCCATCACTATGAACCGAGTCTGTTATTTTTTTTGTCACAAAAACAACAAGAAATGTGTTTTAATTTGATCTCATCAACAAATGTGTAACAGAAAACCATTTCTCATACCTTTTGGCCCCCTACTGGTTTGACGCAATGCACGCCGAAAAACTTGGTGACCAGTGAGTTCTTGTACTTGGAAACATGCTCATAATAACTTGGGAGCATCTTAAGCAACACCTAAGCATCGTTTACAAAACTCATTTCATGTTGTGTTGTCGAAATCAAAGTGAAAGCAAAAGATCATATTAGTTACCTTAATTTCTGATTTCTTCATGGTTTTGATCATGAAGCGTTCGTCTTGAGTCAAATAAAATGAGCTTCCACTCTTTCCAGGCGAAGAAAATTCCCGAAGAGATTCATCTCCGCAAATAGCGAGCATGTAGTCCGCGGGATCTATCGTGAATAACTCTCTTAGATGCCTGTTTCACCAACAAAAAAAATACAATCACAAACCATTAGATAAAATTTATGGTTTGTTTCCATTCTCAATTTCAGAATCTAAACTCTTAGACAGTATATATACTTACCTAAACACAATGGGGCAATAGTCTTTCCATTTAAAGTCGACTGATAGATGGGGAGGTGTAGACTTAGAACCTTCGGGTGGAAACCTGGTCCATTGTTTATCCTTGGGATCAAAATCACAATGCCTAAGTTCTCTCAAAACCGAAGCATGTTTCCCAACAGAATATCTAATCCCAAGCTGCAGATTCAACATCAAATCATAGTTTTTGTGTCCGGCCGTAACGGTATGCCCCGGTTTCTTAACATCTCCTTCATCCAACCATCTCGGACTTTGCTGCAAACTCATGGCACCACCACTCTCCAAAAGCAAAGGGCTTCTTGACCACTCATACTCCCCACAACCGCTCGTGTTATCACCTGTATCTGACTCACTCGTGTATGGACTCAACATCGACCCCGCCTCGACATTGTCACACGCGTTTGTATCCTCCAATTCCGATATACAAATCCGTGGAAAATTCGTATTCTTTGACAAAGTTTCTACGGAAGAGAGCTTTTGCTGCACAATATCATCATCTTTCTTCTTGTTCTTCCTTCCCCACCCACCAAACTGATTATTACTCGTCTTCTCCTCGCTCCAACTCAAAACCCCTTTCCCAACAGGAGCTCCGTTTTCCCATACACCTTCGTAACGGTTTCCGTTAGCCCAAGTCATGGTTCCTTTCCCTGAAATAACACCGTTCTTCCACTCTCCCACATACTCATTCCCATCGCTCCACACGTAACGTCCGTTACCGTCTTGCAGATTAGCTTTCCAATTCCCTTGGTAAATGTCGCCGTTAGCGTACCGTTTCTCTCCATAGCCATGCTTTCTCCCCCAAAGCCAATGCCCTCTATAAGTGTCGCTGTCGATTCCAATAAATGTTCCTTCGCCGTCCATTCGACCATCCTTAAACTGACCCTCGTAGGTCGCCCCAGAAGGCCAAGAAAAACGTCCTTTTCCGCTCGCTTTGCCACGTGTCCACTCCCCTTCGTACATACAACCATCCGACCAGAGATATTTTCCTGTCCCGTGAGGAACCCCCGCGGATAAACCTCCGTTGTAAAGATCACCGTTCTTCAGCACTTTCTCTACTATTCTAATCTCTGCCGCCGCGTCACTCAGCTCGCAGTTTGTCGTGGGGACCACGCGACGGGAGTTCTGTTTATATTTTGTGCCCCCGCCGCTACGTCCCCCTGAGGATTGCCCTTTGTTTAGATTCTCCTCACTGAAGAGGAATACAGTCTCTTGCATTTTTGTATGTATTACTCTACTTTCGCCGGCGACTCACCGCCAAATCATCAACTCCGACATTTCTCGTTGACTTTTTCCGGGTTGTATGTTTGTTCTAATGAAAGCATTTAGCGTTAAAGCATTCCTGCTCTGTAATCATTGGAAAAAAAAAACAAAAAAAATTGTGATCAATGACCGTAAAAATTCACTTTTTTCCTAAAATCTGAATGGGTTTAATACCACATAAATATCCTGTATCAAAAAAAAAATCAAAATCAAAATCTATAAGAGTTTAACTCATCATACAATATCGAGATCGACCATCCTTTATGATCACTATAATTTGATTTTATGTTTCTTTTTCTTCAAATTGGTATTTAAATGAATGGGAACAAACAAACAAAACTTACCCTTACCTCATATCAAGATTGGATCCGTTGACTGACAAAAGGAAGGATCAAATGGACTATTCAAGAACGCATCAAAATGATGTAAATGATGAACCAATTAGATTCATAAACTTGATGAAAAACTTGAAAGCAGAGAATCAAAGTTGAAGGAAGGATTTATCAGAAATTTAGGAATGGGGAAAGTCATCAGTTCAACGATGAAAATGTAGCCGTTAGATGCGTATCTGCTGTTTGTTTGATTATTTATGGTGCCGGCTACAAGACTACGTGCTGGCCTCTACCATATGATCTTTTTAAATCTTACAATATATAAATCTTATTATCATAATTCATTAATTATGTTTTTTTGTTTAGAATTATTAGACTTCGAGAAGATTTAGTACATGTTTCAAACTCATTTAAGAATGTGCGGTGCTTTTAGGTGGACCTAATAGACAAGTATGTAAAGATATAAACAATGTTTGTGAACGTGCTACATGCCTATAATCTTGGTTTTACATCCTGTGCCACAAGTCAGAAATTGATACTACTCTCCTCTCCCCTGGGTCACAGCTCATAAGTCATGACTAACAAGTTAAAACACAAAACCACAATTAGTTTACTAGCTTTCACAAATTCCGGATTCACATGTCACAAGTCAAAGCACAAAACAACATTTCGTTTACCAAAAGTTTTCACAATTTCCAAATTATAAACTAGACCTTAAAATTCAGCTTTTCGGTTAAGTTCGGTTTGAGTTTTCAGAATTTTAGCAGACATGCCATATATAAAACCAATTTTTTCGGTTCAGATTGAAAATTTTCGAGTTGGTGTAAATACAGGGTTTTGGATAAAAAAAACTTATTATAAAATGAAACAAAAAAATACTATAACTAATGGATTTTAAAAGATTGTTAGAATTTTTAAAATCTGTTGTTATTGGTTGATGAATTCTAACATTCTTATTAAAATCTAGTGTTATTGGTTTGATGATTTTTAAAATCCATACAAAATCCATTGTTATTCAAAAAGTTTGAGTTTTAAGGATTCTATGATTCTATTAAGGGGGTTATTGGGAAGCTTATTTAGATAGAATTGAATAATCTTTGTGGATTTCAAAAGTGTAGAGATTTTAAGAATTTTCAAAGACTTTTATGGATTCTAACAATTATGTTCATCCATATTTATAGAATCCATACAAAATTCTTATTGACTGTCGTGGATTCTCGTAGATTCTTATTAAAAAGATTTTTTCATTCTTTTGATAAAGTAATTATATGATAATGTTTTTCTAGAAAACTTTCTATATACTTATATTTAAATAATGTTTTAATTGTTTATAAAGAAGATAACAGTGACGTGATAACATTATTTATTGTTTCACTGAACATAGGTAATACATGTCTCTTTAAGATTTAAGATTTATAGTTACTAGGAGAGAACACGCGCGATGCGCGGGTTTTATTTTAATTTGAGTTTCTAAAAATATGTTTTATATTTATATTTTGATTATTGATTTTATATTGTTTTAAAAAAATATTATTTTCTACTTTTTTTATTGATGATGTATATAATCTCTTTCAAACATTATTTCACGAATTTTTATTTATACTTCAATTTTCATACTATTTTCATTTGTCTAAATCTTAATATTATGATATTATTTATTTTTTTTCAATTTATTATTTTGAAGATTTTTTTTTTGTATATCTTTCATTGAATCCATATATTTTTCATATTTTAAAATTTTGTATATTTTTGTATCCATTTTTCTTATTCTCAATATTTTTTATATAATTTGTTATCTTCTCGATTTTTATTGATTTTATTGTTTTGTCTTATGATATTATAGGCCGGAGTTAACTTTTTAATTTATTCAAAATCATAAAAAAATTTGATTTGTGGTCGCGTAGATAGCGGTCGCGACCAAGCAGTCATAGGTGCTATGGTTTCTTATTGAAGAGTCAATTCAGAATTTTTGCATCTTCTTATCTTCTCGATTTTTATTGAATATTTTGTTGTGTCTTACGATTTATATGTTGTAGTTAACTTTTTAATTTATTCAATATCATAATTGTTTTTCAGTTGTACCAAAGTTAATTATCATAATTTATTTGTAAATAAGTATAAAACAACTTAAAAAATAGAATGATATATATATATATATATATATGTATAATATAAGATTTATATATATGTATGTTTTTAAATTAAATTTGAATTTCACATACTTACAATAATTTTTAAATAGTTGAATTCAAATTTAATAGTTTTTATGTATAGCGAATTATACATATGTTAATTTTTATTTATATTGCATGATATTTAAAAAAAAAATAATTAACTGCTTATATATTTTATACATGTGGAAAAATAATGTTATGATTGACTAATAAGAAGAAACTGTTGTGACATCTTCTAAAGAGTCTCATTCATCTGTTATATTGTAGATGATGATTTGTGATTTATGAATGTGTTATTTGTTTATTTTTTTCAATGATTTTTTTTTGTTGAATATGTTATTTATTATTTTTTATACTGTAATAATAGACATTTTATTATTTACATAACAGTTGACACAATTTAATCTGAAAGAATAAGAATGTGAAAATAGAAATTGTTTATAATTATGTTTAGTCTATATCTTTTTATCATATATAGTTGGATGCGTTTAAATTCGTAATTAACATGATCGCGACACGTGGTAAGTGAATTGGTTAGATTTCGACATGTGTTGCAATTTGAATATATTATATAGTTAAAATTAAATTTAATGAGTAGTTAGATTTTAATAAATAAATGACTGTTGGTATGTTATCGATTATGGAAAAAAAAATTAGTTAACTTCATTGTAAGAAAAGATAAGCTGAAACACTAATCCTTTAAAATAATATAACTTGAATGCTTTTTTTTGGTTTTGTGAATAAGATTTTATTTGTCATTAATTACAATAGATATTGTATATAATTTAGTGATTTGATAACTTATAGGTGGTGTTTGTTTGAAGTTTTTTTATTTTTAAATTCTATAATTTATCCTTTTGATTTATTTTGTTATGTTATTTTCAAAGTTGTAATGTATATTAGATCACCAAGTTTTTTTTACGCCTTTTACTATTATTATAGTAATTTTCGCAAAATTTGAGAAGGAGTACTTATGACATAATTTATAAGACTGCTCATTTTTATTGAGAAGATTCTGGGTTCGAATCCCCTTGGATGTGATTTAAAAGTATTTTGTTTGGTTCGCATTTAATGCCAAATGAAACAAAATTTAATAGGTACTAAAATTTAAAAAAATTTCTTAAATAAACTAAAACTCACATGGGCAAAATGTGAAAAGAATAAAAGCGGTCAGAGTTCTTTCTTTTTCTTCCACAACTTGTTTCATTCCTACTAACTCCATAAAGTTAAAGACTCGTATTTATAGCTTATATTTCTTTCTTTATTTCGAAATTTTTAAAGTTTAATAAATGAGTTTTATCTCTATTACTTATATTAATTTTGGTTAATTTCAACTTATAGAGATTTTGATCGATTTTCACACATGATTGCAATTCGATTTCACTATGAAAAATATTATAAATCAATATTACGGGGATCTGCACATCCTCTCTGAGGCATATATGAAACAATATTCATCAAACTTGTTGGATGATGCAAAAATTCTGGTTTGACTTTTCTTAAGAATGAATTCTTGTGAGTGAAAATTGATGAATGACAAATAGTACCCCTTGTATCTATTTCATCCATGCGGAATTTTTGTCTATCCATTTCACAAGCATGTGCACAGCTTGATAAATTGAAAGGGTTTTTTTTTGGGAGAAATTAAAGAAATTAAGGTGTAAAATATATTTACCATTTAACTAATTATGAATGGATTAATATTAACATGAATATAATAAATTTAAATTTGTTATTTTACTAATCAGAAATTTGCAATTTTGACTATCTTCAGAAATTCAAATTTGAAGTCTAAATTTACATATAAAATATTTAAAACTATCAATGGTATATGCTTCTAATTTAATGAGTATAAAATTGCAGAAAAGAGCGAATATTACATATTTTTAGAGAGAATAGGCAAGAAGTAACAATGGCCTAATGGTTAAAATGGTTGACTTTTAATGATAAGATTGTGGGTTCGAGTCTTGGTAGATGCAAAACAAATTTTTAAAAATTAAATAAAAAACTTTTTAAAAATTAAATATTGAATGACATGTGGCACTCTCTCAGCTGCTGACGTGTCAGAAGCAGGAGAGTGCCATTCTACTTTTATATAGTAGATTTTGTATATTATATGATTATTCAATGTCTTTTTGTATGACTATGGTTTTTTATTTTTATTTGCATAACAAATTTAAGTTTTTTAATATTTATTAGCATAACAAATCTAGGTTTTTTTAATCTTTATTGACATAACAAATCTTGGTTAACGAAAATGGAGTTTTGCTTGTATTGGAAAAAAAAACTGAAAAATGTCTCACGAGAGACGAGAGAAAAATTGTGTCAAACCTAAAATTATCTATGTTTATTTGAGAAAGAGATAATTTTTTTAATTTTGTTATCCAAACTTTGAGAGTACAATGGGTAACTCTAGTATTTTGAAAGTATTGATTGATGAGTTAAAAAGTAAAGAATCTTTGAAATACTTAACTTTTTGAATAACACAAGATTTCACATAGAATTACAAAATCATGAAATACTTAACTTTTTGAATAACACAAGATTTTAAATAGAATTACAAAATCATCACACCAAAAACAAAGAATTATAAAATCATCACACCAATAACACAAGATTTTGTTAAGAATTTAAGAATCATTACACCAATAACAATGGAATCTTCAAATTTTTAAAATCTTTATAAATCAATTTCCCACTAACCCCCCCCCCTCCTAAATTCTTTGTTATTGGACATAGATTTTAAATAAATTAACACATGAAACAAAACTTTCAAAATACTATCTATATCCCTAAGATTCTCAAAATCAATTACAATAAAATAATTTTATAAATATACAAACTCTCTCCAAATCTAACAAAACTCTTTACAAATTTAACAAATCTCTCAACTTTTAAAATATATCTACTCTATATAAATCCATCTCCCAATAACCCGTAAGTTTCTTTTCTTTTTGCCGGCAAAGAATTTATTAAAAGGCCTAATAAACATGGGTTATACAAGTGTTTTTCGGAGCCCAACAACTTTGATTTTACACTTAAAAGCCCAACATATTAACCACAAAGATAAGCTAAAAATAAATTGCTTAATAGACACGTAATTTTCTTAGGGTTCACTGAAATCCATTGAAACTCGCTCTTCTCTCTGAAAACCACCAAGCTCCTTCCACCGAATTCGCCGAAGCTAATTGGTTGAAACTTCCTCTAATCCATCGAATTGATTGAGACCCGAGAAACCTCAAAAAATCAAGATTACAGATTCTTTGTCGAAACACTTTCCAATCGCCAGAAAAGCTCCATTTCTACTGACTCTGCTCTAAATCGACTAATGTTTAACAAACCAAACCTTCACTCCACATCTGTCAACTAGACCCATTGAGGGAGGAGCAAATAAATTACTCCGTCATGAAAAAAGAACCAAGTAACCAATTCTCTTTAGGTCGGCTAGAAAAATATCTTAGACAAAGCTTAGAAATCACTTGATTGAGTGAATCTTGAGACGAAACTAATAATATTAGATGTTTTGCTAGGCATGGGGTTTAAGGGTTTTGTCCTAGAACCTGATAATAATAATTAAAAAAAAAACGAGCATAAAATCGATTAAAAAAATAAAACTTTTCGAAAACCTATTGGAATTTGACGTTTCCGGTGAAATATCTGGAAGAGCCTACAAAATTCTGCATAAAAGGTGAGAGAAATCACACAAAAAATCCGATAATGATCGGAAAAAGATAAGGAACAACGAAATCCGAACTTAGCCGGAAATAGAATCCGATTGTAATCGGAAAATCAAAAAGATGTTAAAACTCTCTCTCTCTCAAAAATTTCACAATAAAACAAGCTAAGTTTAATGAAAAAATTTGCTCAATAACCATAAAACAAACTAAAATCTACAAACTAACCAAAATTCTTCTTTTTCTCTCTATATCTTTCCATATCTCTCTCTAACAGTTTGGTTACTTTGTTAATTGGTTATTAACCAAATTGACTCAAGTTTAATTTACTATTATTATACACTAGAATAGGATCCGCATATTTGCGGGTTTTAGGAAAAATATTTTAAACCGGTTAAACATTATTTAAAAATAAAATCTGATCACTTGTGAAGAAAAGTAAAATTAAAAAAAATAAACATAAAATTTATTAATTTATTTTTATATTTTGTACTTAAATTTTAGAGTGAGTTAGGTGAAAAAGCTTTGTTGACCATTTTATTAAATTGAAGGGTGTAATGATTGTATTATTAGTTCTCTCTCTATAATTTATGTAATTTAGGACAACTCAATCTTTCTCATATAGTTTATTTACAGCAAATGCCACTCAACTCAAAACCGGTGTTAACAATGTTATCACTTATAATTTATACTATTCATCATCGGATTTGTATCAACAAACTGTTCCTTCGGTAATACTATTCATCTTTATAGGGAGATTTTGTCCCAAAAGATGAGGAAGATTAAGAAACACGAAGATTGGCTAAATGGTGCCTACGACGGTCTTTCGAAGAATGGGAGGATTCACGATAGTCACGATCCCGAGAAGAGTGATGTCTTGATTTATCTAACTGTCCACTACCTGAATCCTTCAATCTATCTCTTGACCGTTGATGACTTCGATCTTTGAGTTTGTCTCTGTCCCTATCACTCTCCTTGTCAGAATCCATGCCTCTCTCTCTATGAGACCTAATCATGTCCCTCTCTACCTCGTTCCTTCTCTCTATCACTCTCTCTCCCACCCTCTCCTACTTTACTTCTTTCCTCCCTTGAGTCTCCCAAAATTGACCGACTGTTTGACTCGGTATCGCTCTTCTTCGAATCATTAGCCTTTTCATGAGGCGTAGTAACAATTCCATCCTTAGAGTCGTTACTAGCTGATCTCGGAGTACACTTTGTATCGCCTACTGTCGGCAACACGTCTTGTAACGCAACGAAAATGTGCTTCAAACCTAGCTCTGGTAACAGAAAAACGAAAATGCACACGGCTTTCAGATTTTTTTGTTGAACTAACAATAAAAAGTACGGCCTGTTTGCAGTAGTGATATGGACAAAAAGCTCATGCTATTGCAAAAATTAACAAAACCTAGATCGCAATCAACCTTACCTTTGTAGTTGATTGAGCTTGAGGATTCGGGGATCTACTGGAAAAGGTAAATTGCTTCCCATCCTTGCAAACTGAGATATCCTGAGCCTTTGGAAGACTTTATAGATGAGCAAGAACTCTACACACTTCGTCAACACTAGATTTATCTGCATCAAATGCTTTCGACCAAGGTGGATTCTCCGGAAGAGGTAATTGAAACCTACGTGCAGCAGCATACACCACTCCACAAGCCACAACCTCACTTCTGAACCTTACACAAAGCGTAGTATGTAGGCTGCATTTACAGACATATAAAAGAGATAAGTTCAGATAAAATCATACATCAATGATCAGATAATGAGAAAGAATGACGATTGACAAACATAGTCAAATCAAAATACAATAGTTGTGCATAAACACAGCTGATATGCCGAGCTTCAGTAGAAATCTCAGCTGTAAAATTATAGAAGGAGAATTGTTGAGGTGGAAGGTGAAGACTCTTTGACTAATGTCATATGAGCCTGAGCTTCAGCCGTTGCTTTAGCTTGAACTCGGGTCAATCGAATAGTAGGAGCCGCAGGTTTCTTCTTTGGAGCCGTGGTTTTAACGTGAGAAGAGAAAAGAGAGATTTAGCTAAGCTTCCTTTCAACCCTAGTCTCTCTTTGAGAATAAGGTTAATTGTTGGAAGTTCGTTTCTTATTGATTGCAAGAAATCCTTATATAGGATTACAACTTAATGGTAAAAGGAAAACACTTTAACCTAATGTAAAAAGGAAAAACACCAAAACCAATTGAAAAAGGAAAACCATCAAAACCCAAAATCATTAATCGTATCATTACTCCCCTCTTCGACTAGGAGCTTGTCCTCAAGCTCCAACTCTAGGAATGCATCTAGCAGCTTCTCTGCGTCCTCCCACATATTCCACCAGGTTTTCTTTTTCGAACGGTTCGTCTTTTTGATCATCTCCATCCATGACCAGCATTATATGAAAAAGCATTGGGTTACAAACATGTTATCGCGTGAAAAGCTAATCGCAATTGAAACAAAGTCCTTTTGCTCGTCGCTCTGCCATTTCTGCCCTAGTCAACTTCTTCCAATATTGCTTTTGTGGAGCCTATTTTGCTGCTTCTTGTTGAGACATCATAGCTTCCATGTCATTCCCGCTGTTCATGGCCATTCTTGATCTAGCTAGTGGAGCGAAATGTCCTCCAAACGTCCGTGTTCGTTTATCGCCATCAATCTTATACTCATTGTCAAGTTGATAGGTTTTCAAGCAACGTGGCATGTTCTTCACGTATTTCTGTTATCGCTGCCTGAAACGCTCCCATTGTTTCTTGAATTGGATTCCATCTTGTATCCATTGCCTGAGCGATCTCTTGTCGCATCTCGAGTTTTAGTGTCTGCATCATCTCGTATATTTTCTCTAGCAGCAACGCCGTGGAGTCACCGTCACCCATTGGAACGCCTTGCTTTGATACCAAATTGATATGAGCCTGAGCTTCAGCCGTTGCTTTAGCTTGAGCTCGGGTCAATCGAGTAGTAGGAGCCGCATGTCACGGCCCGATCATTTCCGCATCACACGGGCTGAACCACGAGGGGTTCCGGGATGGATAGTTAGTGCACACTCAGCACAATCCCCCGAAAACCGCCCACTCAGTCACCCACTCCCCAAAATCCGGCCACCTTGTCTACCACTCCCTAAAACCATCCCACTTTGTCTTCCACTTAGCTTGTTTAATATTGTTTAAGGGGGCATCTTTAATTATAAGCCCTTAGATTGAATTCATCCCCACCATCCATTTTGGAGGTGTTTTTGTATAAATAGAGGTAGGATGCCTCATTTGTAATCACTCACTCATTCCTTGAATAAGAGAAGCATTACAACACTTTCCCGTTTTTCTTTCTAGTTCTTCTCAAAGGGTTGGGTTTTCAGAGAGAGAGAGAGGCTGCTTAGTCTATTTGCCGAGGCAAAGAGAGGCTAAGGCCGCACGGTTTTGATCCCAAATATCAATCCCGTGACACGTGGTATCAGAGCGAAGGTTCGTTCAGAGGCTGAACGATGTCCGATAACGAGAATGTTATCAAGGGTAACAATGGCGACGAGGTTCTCGACTCAGAGGCTTTTGATGCAAACGTTCCAAGGAAGCAGCGCGACAAAAGCAAGGCTCGAGACAGGAGCAGGGTCAGAGACGAAGTTGGGGCTTTGAGCGGAGCCATGACCGATATGAATGAACGACTCGAGCGAGTCGAACACTCGACATCCGAACTCGAGAACACACTGTTCAGCGAAGTTGCGGATGTCAAGAATGACTTTGGTGGAATCGAAGCACGATTCATCAAGTTGGAGGATACATTGATGGGAGCAGTCCAGTCGTTGAAGGTGAGCATCGAGGCGATGCAAGAAGATCTCATGTTGTGCAAAAAGGCAGTTGCCAACGGGGGTACCAACAACTCTGGCTCGGGAAAGGTGGATTTTCCGAGACCATCACGGTTTGATGGCTCAAGGGATGCCAAGGAAGTTGAGAACTTCTTGTGGCATATGGAGCAATACTTTGACAACCTTGGTCTTACCAATGAATTGGCAAAAATCAAGGCAGCCACTTCTTATCTCACGGATACGGCCATGCTATGGTGGCGAAGGCGTCATGGTGACATTGAGCGGGGCACATGTCAGATGGCTACGTGGGATGAGTTCAAGATGGAACTCAAGCGGCAGTTCTATCCAGAGAATGTGGTCTATGAGGCACGGAGGAAGTTGAGAGAACTCCGGCAAAGGGGTAAGATCCGAGACTATGTCAAAGATTTCACCACACTCTCATTGCAGATTCCGAATCTGTCCGAGCAAGACCTGTTATTCCACTTTGTGGATGGGCTCCATGGAGGGGCAAAACAAGAGTTGCAGCGAAGAGGTGTAAACTCTGTGGACGAAGCCATTGCTGCGGCCGAATCTCTTTCCGACTTCCAGGTCCAAAACCAGACCGAGAATTTCAGGAGAAGAGAGAGGGTGGCTCCACGGCCTGAGGGGGAGAGACGAGACCAGGCAACACCGTCTTACACTCGGAACTATGTGAAGAGTTCGGGGCGTGACGAGTATGAGGCGAAGAAACGTACTTTTGTTCCGAGAAGCGGATGTTATGTGTGCAAGGGGCCGCATCCAGCAAGGGAGTGCCCAAAGCTGGGTTCCTTGTCGGCTCTCCTTGAGCAAAAAGATACCGAAGCTCAAGAGGATGAGAGCGGGATGATGGGATCTCTTCAACTGCTCAACGCCCTGAAGACTAATCCGGTGTCCAAGGTGATGAACAAGGGGTTGATGTATGTTGAAGTCATCATCAATGGACACACCACCCGGGCAATGGTAGACACAGGCGCAACCCACAACTTCATGTCCGATGACGAGGCAAGGAGACTCGGTCTCACATGGACCAAGGGCGAGGGTTGGCTCAAGTCAGTAAATGCCAAAGCCAAACCACTATGCGGAATCGCCAAGGATGTTGTACTCAGCTTGGGAGCATGGAAGGGTCCAGTAAACTTCTCGGTGGCACAAATGGATGACTTTAAGGTCGTGCTTGGGTTGGACTTTCAGAGGCAAGTCTCGGCTATCCCCATGCCCGCCCTTAGCACGGTCTGTATACTCGAGAAAGGATCCCCTTGTATGATTCCAACCGTGGAGGCACCGAGCAAGGATGGTGTTAAGCAGCTCACGGCAATGCAATTAACCCGGGGAGTCAAGAAGGGGGAGATAACATACCTTGCCTTCCTGAAGACGGACGACGGGATAGGAAAGGGAAGTATCACTTCTCCCATGATCGAGACAGTCCTTGAGCAGAACAAGGACATGATGCCACCCAAGCTACCCAACGAGTTACCACCGAGGAGAGGGGTAGACCACGAGATTGAGTTAGAAGTGGGAGCCAAACCACCAGCAATGGCACCATACCGCATGGCTCCCTCCGAACTAGCCGAACTTCGGAAACAACTCGACGAATTACTTTCAACGGGGATGCTCAGACCGTCAAAAGCTCCTTATGGCGCGCCGGTACTATTCCAAAAGAAGCAAGATGGCTCTTTACGGATGTGTGTGGACTACCGAGCACTCAACAAGGTAACTGTCAAAAATCGATATCCGATCCCTTTGATAGCAGATTTGTTCGACCGACTTGGTGGAGCAAAGGTGTACACCAAGATGGATCTCCAAAAGGGCTACTATCAGGTTCGAATAGCCGAAGGAGATGAGCCCAAAACAGCGTGCATAACCCGGTATGGCTCGTTTGAGTGGCTAGTGATGCCTTTCGGTCTTACGAACGCTCCAGCTACGTTCTGCACCCTCATGAACCAGATATTCCAACCATACTTGGACCAGTTCGTCGTAGCCTACCTTGACGACATTGTCATCTACTCCAACTCAATGGAAGAGCATGTGGGACATTTGCAAACCGTCTTCCAAATCCTCCGCGATAACAAGCTATTCGTGAAAAGGGAGAAGTGCACCTTTGCGACAGAGGAGGTACACTTCCTAGGACATGTTATCGGGCGGGGAAAGATAATGATGGACAATGCCAAGGTGACGGCCATCACCGAGTGGGAAAGACCAACCAAAGTAACAGAGTTACGGTCTTTTCTTGGACTCATTAACTATTACCGACGGTTCATCGAGGGATACTCGAAGAAAGCTGCACCATTGACCGATCTTCTGAAGAAGGAGAAGAAATGGGAATGGTCGGATCAGTGCAAGGGGGCGTTTGAAGGGCTTAAGACCGCAGTAAGCCAAGAGCCGGTCCTTGCCTTACCCAACTTTAATCTCCCATTTGAGGTACAATCCGACGCTTCCGACTTTGCTATTGGTGGAGTTCTAATGCAGGAGGGGCATCCTATAGCATTCGAAAGCCGCAAACTAAATGACACCGAGAAACGCTACACCGTCCAAGAGAAGGAGATGACAGCGGTGGTTCATTGTTTACGGGTTTGGCGACACTATCTCCTAGGGGCCCCATTCCAAGTCAAGACGGACAATGTGGCAACAAGTTACTTCCAGACTCAGAAGAAGCTATCGCCGAAGCAGGCCCGATGGCAAGACTTCTTGGCCGAGTTTGATTATACCTTGGAGTATAAGCCAGGGAAGGCCAATGTTGTTGCGGATGCTCTGAGCCGGAAAGCAGAACTTGCGGCGATAAGTCAAGCCGAGGGAACAATCGTGACTCGGATCCAGGAGGGATTGAATCACGATATCACTGCCAAACAGTTAATGAAGTTGGCAGAGGAGGGCAAGACTTCTCGATTTTGGGTAGAGAACAAGCTCTTGTACACGACCGGAAGACGTCTGCTCGTGCCAAAATGGGGGAGCTTGCAACGAGACATTATCCGCGAGTGCCACGACACCCCATGGGCGGGACATCCTGGACAAAAGCGAACCCTGGCGCTTATAGAAACGACCTACTTCTGGCCACGGATGAGGGATACCGTGGAACTCTATGTAAAGACTTGCCTTGTGTGCCAGAAAGACAAGACGGAGACCAAAAGACCTGCGGGGATGTTAGAGCCATTACCCATACCAAGCCGGCCTTGGGACTCGGTCTCCCTAGACTTCATCAGTGCTTTACCAAAATCCGAAGGGTTCGGGTCCATTTTGGTGATTGTCGATCGATTCTCTAAGTATGGGACATTCATAGCATGTCCAAAGGACTGCACGACCGAAGAAGCGGCTAGGGCCTTCTTCAAAAACGTGGTCAAACTATGGGGGCTACCGAGGAACATCGTGAGCGATAGAGATCCCCGTTTTACTGGGAAACTCTGGACTGAGTTATTTAAGAATCTCGGGACAGGATTAAGCTTCTCAACAAGCTTTCACCCACAGACGGATGGGCAGACCGAAAGGGTGAACTCGTTGCTAGAATGTTACCTCCGGCACTTTGTTAGTGCTAATCAACGAGACTGGGCTAAGTTGCTGGACATTGCTCAGTTCTCTTACAACCTGCAGCGAAGTGAGGCAACTGGCAAGAGTGCCTTCGAACTCACGACAGGACAACAACCGACAACTCCCCATACCTTGGCTACACCGGTTGTCGAGTCCCAAAGCCCCGGAGCGGTTAAAATGGTCCAAACATGGGAAGATCATGCAGACCTTGCGCGGGTTTGTTTGGAGAAATCCCGCAAACGGATGAAGAAATGGGCCGACAAGAAGAGGCGATCGTTGGAGTTCACCGTTGGAGACCAAGTACTTGTGAAACTCCTTCCCCAACAATTCAAGGCATTTCGGAGCATACACAAGGGACTAATCCGAAAATATGAAGGGCCTTTCGAAGTCATTGCCAAGGTGGGCAAAGATTCATACAAGTTGGATCTTCCACCAACCTTGAAGATACACCCGGTCTTCCACGTGAGCATGCTCAAGTCATACCATGGAGATGATACGGACCAGAACCGGGGCCAATCAACTCGAGCACCACCGATAGTAACCAAGTCCTTTGACAAAGAGGTTGAAGAAGTTCTCGAGTCAAAGGTGGTTCGGAAACGCGGCGTCCCACGAAGTACACACTTCCTCATTAAGTGGAAAGGACAACCCGTATCAGAGGCAACATGGGAGGCGGAGAGCGAGCTATGGCTATTCGCGGACAAGCTCAAGACATTCACGGCAACGAGGGCGTTGCCGAATTAAGTGGGGGAGAGTGTCACGGCCCGATCATTTCCGCATCACACGGGCCGAACCACGAGGGGTTCTGGGATGGATAGTTAGTGCACACTCAGCACAATCCCCCGAAAACCGCCCACTCAGTCACCCACTCCCCAAAATCCGGCCACCTTGTCTACCACTCCCTAAAACCATCCCACTTTGTCTTCCACTTAGCTTGTTTAATATTGTTTAAGGGGGCATCTTTAATTATAAGCCCTTAGATTGAATTCATCCCCACCATCCATTTTGGAGGTGTTTTTGTATAAATAGACGTAGGATGCCTCATTTGTAATCACTCACTCATTCCTTGAATAAGAGAAGCATTACAATTTTTTCCCGTTTTTCTTTTTAGTTCTTCTCAAAGGGTAGGGTTTCAGAGAGAGAGAGAGAGGCTGCTTAGTCTATTTGCCGAGGCAAAGAGAGGCTAAGGCCGCACGGTTTTGATCCCAAATATCAATCCCGTGACACGCAGGTTTCTTCTTTGGAGCCGTGGTTTTAACGTGAGAAGAGAAAAGAGAGATTTAGCTAAGCTTCCTTTTAACCCTACTCTCTCTTTGAGAATAAGGTTAATTGTTGGAAGTTCGTTTCTTATTGATTGCAAGAAATCCTTATATAGGATTACAACTTAATGGTAAAAAGAAAAAAATTTAACCTAATGTAAAAAGGAAAAACACCAAAACCAATTGAAAAAGGAAAACCATCAAAACCCAAAATCATTAATCGTATCATAATGACGTGGCGTCTTAAGAAGGAATGAGAAGAGAAGTTGTTACGGAGTTAAGAAGTGTATATAAGTCTCTTTCATTGTTTGTTTAGCTTTCATCCAGATCCAGAAAGTCTGAGATCAATTGAGGAATTGTTAGAGAGCGTGTTCTCTGCAATTAGGCAGATTCAAGAGCTTGTTCTTGAGTTTGAAGGATCAATTCGTCTTTGAGATTCTCTTTGGGCGATTTGATAGTGTAATTCCTTTGTTAATTGAATAAACATAGTTGTTCTCTTAACAAATTGGTGCGGTGAGCGTGGAAGCTTCGCAGATTAAAAAAAATCATCGGATCTCATCCACAAGGCGCTTGAAATATGATGTTTTTGTATGGCATTGTTGGAGAAGCAAGACATTAAAAAAAACAAGTTAGCAAAACTGTTGCAGATTTGTACACCATCTTCTGCGTTTGAGTCAATGACAAGTGTGATGGCCTTTCAGCAAGGAAATCAATGCTTATTCAGTAAGAGATTGGTTGCAAGCACAGTCCAACAACATCACAATGTGTTGCTAGAGGAGGAGGCTGTCTTAAGATTAGTTGTTGGGCTTAAATCAAAAGCTAAGGGTTCCAGTGATCCTGATGAGATTACTACTGCAGCAGCAGTAACAAGATCTTCAAACTTCACGGGATTGGAAAATAATGAAAACTTGCAGATTTTTGGGGTGTTGTCACAGGAAAATAGCAAGGAAATTAATTCAAAACCTGAGATACAAGCCATGATTGAGTCGTTTCTACAAGGGCACAATGTTTACGAAACGTATCCAACATTGTATGAGACACTGGAGCTACAAACTAGACAGAAACTGGATATTCAGGACTCTGCAGTTAGCTTCCCAAGAAATACTGAATTTGACATTGCTTTGCAGGACAGCAATGAATCAGTACTGCTACAGTTTATCCTTGCTGATGAAAAGTTTCAAGTGAAGCACCGGTGGAGAAGTAAAATATTGGGATTTTGGAAGAAGCCTTTGCACAGGACTGAGCATGGCACAAGTGCAAGGGAGCCTATGATGCCTTATTATCTTCAACAACAAGGAGATTTAACAAATATTGTTGTTGAGCTCTTGCTACAGAGACAAAATGAACAACAACATCATGAGAAAGGAGAGTTTTATACAATTGGGTTGTGGTTGTTCAAGTTTAAACAGAGGCTATATGTACATGAGGGATTGGATAGCTCGACATGGCATCTTCTGGTGTTGCATTTGCGAGTCCATTTTTCTGTGTGGCATTGTTGGAAGCATAAGCCACTGCAGCAAGTTTGTCACAAGCTTAAACCAGTGTTAGGAGCGAATCATGAGGATCATGTACATACATGGGTAAGAGCTTCAACACTGATCAAACAGTTTCCACATCTGTCGCTTGAGGACAAGCTTCGTTTTGCCGAGGGGGGTATTGATAGAAGAGTGTATGTCAAGAGGAAGAGAGCTGAGCTGGACAAGTGAAGACCGTTGACTGCTTACGTGGCTTGAGAGTCGAGTAAAGTGTGCGTCTGTATATAGGGAGTCTTTTACTTTCTGTTAGCTTTCATCCAGATCCAGAAAGTCTGAGATCAATTGAGGAATTGTTAGAGAGCGTGTTCTCTGCAATTAGGCAGATTCAAGAGCTTGTTCTTGAGTTTGAAGGATCAATTCGTCTTTGAGATTCTCTTTGGGCGATTTGATAGTGTAATTCCTTTGTTAATTGAATAAACATAGTTGTTCTCTTAACATAAAACCTATTAACACTATTAAATAATATTTGTAGTAAAATTTGAAAAATAGGAGTTACCTATCATTTGCCAAATTCCAATCTTCTTGCCTCAATTCTGGGGGTGTTCCAAGTGTGGCAAGGTAGTTTGATATGAACTTGTTAAGATGTTCAACATGACAAACAAAACCCATCTCTTTCAGTATATGTCTCTCGGTTCTGCTTAATTCAACTTTCAACTCAGAAAACTTCTGCAAAAAGTCAACAAGTAGGAAAACGATGAGATCCACCAATGATGAACAAATAACAATTCAAAAGAAAGCTCTTTCCATGAGTAAGAAAAACATTAAAAAAAGGTGACAATGCCTCAACGTTTTGCCTGCACAACACATATGGACGAGACAACATTCAACATGACAAATGCAATTGGTTCACATACTTATATGTAACGGTGCAATATGAAAACTGACCTTGGAATACAAATCCAGATAATCTATTGGTAAGTTCTCCCTGCGGCACTCCATCCTGTGGAATACAATGATGACCTGTCTTGCTTTTCTAGGGTTTTCTTCCAGTTTCGACGCAAGCCAGACACAGCTCGCAGCAACTATCTGTAAAAGGTAAAACTCCAAATTTTTAGGAATACACAACTAAATAATTGTCATACTGAAACTAAACTGGTATTCCTAAGTTTAAAGGCATCAAAGACACAGAAACAGAATAAAGAAAACAACATAAGTAGTACTTTTACATCAAATTTGGCAAGAGACTTCTTGCAGTAGAATCGGTGAAATAGAACCTGCCCAGTAGCCATAACTGCCTGCAGTCTAAAGATAATAATATAGGTTAAGAAAATTACAGACATTTGAGCTTTGTAATATATTGAGATCAAACAAAAGGATACAGTTGGAGCAATATTCCACCCTCCTGGATGAGATCACATCCATAGATCTTAACTGTGATTTCAGCTGTTTCATCTATCCCATCTTTCCTGGAAGGTGAAGTTCTCAGCTGCTCGTCGGTTATGTAGAAATTGTCGATTGCAGTGTAAATCATCAATCCACTCAACGTGGGGGTACTGTTGCCATCCACAAAAGACAACATGACAATTAAACTTAAATTAAGACACATACTAAAACTTAGCTGCAGAAATTTCTAAATATAAAAATTTATTTGACGCAAACAAAAAAAACTGAAGCAGAAATTTGTAAATTGCTACAAGACACTTGTACATTAAGCCTCTCCGAAGCATCAGAGAAAGTTCATTACACCCTTTTAGGATACCTTGTTCAAGCAAGAAGTAAAGAATCAGTGCAAGAAACATGAGCAAGAGCGTCTAAAACGAATAGTGCATTGAGTAAGAAATTTAAATGCTCAACATTAAATCTGAAATCAATTTACTTTCTGTTATCACCTTGTGACTAAACTTGATGAAGCATTCATAGATGCTAAGCAGGGCAGGAACAGTTCTAAGAGTTATATATATCTTAAGCATCATCTTAATGCAAACATCTCATATTCAATAAAACATCAGCATACCCTAATAAGCAATAAGCAAAACCAGTAGTATATTTATTTTTAAGATAGAAAAAAACCAAGATTGAAATTCAATGATAATTTGCTTTGAAACTGAAAATTCAGAATCGCAAACTGATTGCTAAACGAGAGGCGAGACTAGATTGCAGCTATTTTCTACATTAATTAATCTGATTATGCCCTAACTTCAACTAAGTCAATCTGAAATCAAGAAATCAAACCGAACTGAGATCAAGCGATAAAAGTAATCACGTTATAAACCAATACAGCCCGAATTAAAACGAAAATGCTTTAGGATGTACCGGAAAGCTTAGAGAGACGGCGGTGAAACAGAACCACGGCGAGGCGAGCCTGAGAGACGAACGGAGGGGACGCAATCGGAAATCGAGGTAGAAGAAGCGAGAAAACATATGAAAAGGGAAAGTGAAAATTCCATAAAAATACAATAACTAAATTTGGATTACCATTTTAATACATACATTTTTTTTTCATATGTCCAGAGTCTCCAGACCACTCTATACTATTAAAAGAGAAGCACATTTTGAAAATGCCCTTGATTTAGAGTCAATTACACTTAAAGGGACTTTTGAGTTTGTTTGTAACAAAAAGGCACTTCTTACGGGTAGGTGACTTTAGCTTGTGTTTATTGATATGAAACTCCCATAATACCCTTAATGAAGACAAAAGGCATTTGTTTTGTCGACGTAGTTAAACAGTAAATCCGGCCAAAAAAAAAAGGGGATGATACCAATAATGATCGAGTGGTAGCTATCAGTTTTCTCGATTTTCACCATGAGATATGGAGTTTCCGATCAGGTTAGGACGTTCTTTTGTTGCAATCGAAAAATTCTTTATCGATCTATTAGAAGAAGTCGTAATCGATGTTGATTTTGGGGAATTTGTAGATTGATTATTCATTCTACAGTATCGGGCTATGTTGATTCGATAGCCGACGAAATTAACCGGTGGTTTCTGGGTAAGAGACGAAGACGGAAGCAGTAGTTGGTTTTTTTTAATTGCAGGGACGAGTAAGGTGAGGGGTTCAGTGGTCGGACGTGTGTGGATAGCAGTGTGTGGACGGTGTTTGTGTCGATGACTAGAGAAAAGAAAGATTTTGTGTGGAGGGAGAGCATATGGCTATGGAACCTTGTGCTGAAGGAGTAGAATAAGTATCCAAAACAAGATGATAACGTGGACATTTATTCTACTCAGGTGGTTGCGGATGAATGGGCGATTGTAGGGTAGAAAAAGTCGATGTAGATACGTTTGTATGGATACGTTTATGTAGATACGTTTTTGTGGATACATTTTTGTGGATGCGTTTCTGTGGCTGCGTTTCTGTGGCTGCGTTTCTGTGGACACGTAAGTGATGGACATGCGTTTCTGTGGACTTGAATCTTTATTTGTCATGGATCATGAACTTAATCTGAGCTTGGGTTTGAGATTGATAAGTCTTTGAAATTGGGAACATCAAGTCTTTGGAACTCTTGTAAGTCCACGAGTTTGATTCTTATGAAAAAGCTAAAGAAGTTTCTTGTTTACTTCATGTGCCGTATTTGTTACTCTTCGCCTGCCTTTACTTGGCTCCTAGCTTGATGTGCCACTGCACTCTTCCAGGCTCTTGAATGGAAATCTATTACTGGATACTTACCTGAGTAGCATGGGTTTCTTCCAAACTTGGACATAATACAGATTGATGAAAACCGTATATCAGGACCACTACTCAAATCGTTTGCGAATTTAAACAAAACAAAGCACTTGTGAGTTTTTATTATCTTATGTCATATTGTTCAAAGCACTTTTGTACGCTGGTAAAGTAAATAACTCTGAATTTAGCTTTTAAACAAGTATGATCTATCAACACAAATGCAGAGAACTTTGAGTTGAGTAGACGTCAAATGAGCAATAAGCACAATTTCTGACACTTCGCTGGATGTTTCGAGATTGCAGGTTAATATAGTGTGGGTGGACGGTTAAAGTAAGTTGGACAAGTTTGGGTGGACAAGATTTCGTGGACAGGTTTTCGTCAACAACAAACTGTGAATTAGAGACCAAAAGAAAGATGAATCTACTACCAAGCTTCATCGTCGTCAAAAAAACAGGCTCTACAGGTGAATTTTCGGAATCCAAACCAGATTGATTTTCAATTAATCTCCAAATTATTTTTGTTTATCTTTCACAGCCGCCGCCGTATATTGGACGTACAACCCATCACACTTTCCTTGTGAAATCCAAAATCTGGGAACAATCTGGGAACGAGGTTGTCCATTCGAATGTGTCCATTTTGCAGCGCCGTGGATAACAACACCGTGGATGCAGCTCCGTGGATGCAGAGCTGTGGATGCAGCTCTGTGGATGCAGCTCTGTGGATGCAGCGAGACGAAACAAGGTTCATCGTCCTTTTCTGCAGGTTTGTCTTTTACACGAGAGCTCATGGACACAATCGAGTGGACAAGAATGTCCTGGATAGGTATAAAACCTGTTGGTACAATAAAATTTGGAGTTCCAAATTTTTGTGATTGTTGTGAATCGTCAAATTTTTTTAATTTGGTTCCAAGTGCCAATAAGGCTTTTTGCTTTGGTATTTTCCCAGGGATTCTTTCACAACCACTTCTATTCCAAGAAGTTTCATAGCTCCAAGTCTTGTCGTGTTTAAAAGAAGGCTAATGACTCTAATCTTATAATCTGAAACTGTAAACCAACACCATTCTAGATTTGTGAAAAAAAAAAAATATGGTATCAATCTATATAATAAGATTCATAACCAAACAAGTTTAAAGAATGAAGAGGTTAAAAGCGTTTATATAAACCAAGAACGCTATATTTGTGTCCATATCTACATGGACATACATTTTCTACAAGTATTTGTGGATGTATTCACATGGATGAACCCATATGGACATACATTTTATACTCACATGGTCATGGACAAGCATTTGTGGATACATTTTTGTGGATACGTTTGTGTGAACCTGAAACTTGTATTTGAAATCATGGACCTAAATCCGAGCTTGGCCTTGAGATTGATAAGAACATTCACATTATATGAGAAAGTATAATGTGAAAGTGTTACAGCAATCTGAGAACCTAAGCTAACATTAAGAGCCTAAGGTACCTTTAAAAAAAAGTGTATAAGCTTGTGGACAAGTTGGGATGGACAATGTATGATATCTCTATGTTCTCACATCTATTCAAATGAACCAAACTTATGATCTAACGATTTACATTCTGAACTTCTAAAGTAACAACTTACACTTCAACGAAACTAAATTTTCAATCTTCTCTGTCCATTCTTCTCTGTCCATCTTCTCTGTCCATTTCTCTGTCCATCTTCTCTGTCCATTCTTCTATGTCCATCTTCTCTGTCCATTCTTCTCTGTCCATCTTCTCTGTCCATTCTTCTCTGTCCATCTTCTCTGTCCATTCTTCTCTGTCCATCTCTTGTTTGACCGGATGCAATTATCCAATCATGAACATAATGGCTAATTTTGATAATCTAGTTTCTGATGAAATCACGTAATCCAGTATTCGATTTGATTAATACAGTGGTGGTTTCTGAACAATTTCCAAGCGGAGTAATTCACTAATCAGATCAGCAAATGAAAACAGAACACATCGAATTGGGAGGAGAACAAACAAAGGAAATAGAACGTACTTATCGTCTTTGACGGCGAGGTTAAGGAGAGCAAGTAGAGCTGCCTCGTGGTGCGATTCAGGCGAGTCGAATCGGAGCATCGAAACGAGCGGTTCAACGGCCTGGGAAAAGTGTCGGCGGCACCTATGTGATGTCTTGGTGAGCCGACAGATCTCTCTGGACGCAAACAGCCTCGAATCAGGATCCTTTGATCGGATTAAACTGAGAATTCGCTGGATTGATGCAGAAGACGACGAAGAAACCGAAACCGATACCGACGCCGCAACCGCCGTAAGGAGCAATTCGTGGTCTACATCTCCACCACGTGGCGAGTCCCAATCGTGGCTCGTGTCGATAGATGATACGGAGGAAGAGGAAGAAGAAGCAACGATGGAAGCGAGACTGTTGGTTTCTCCGGCGATGTCCATTTCAGAGAGAATGAGTCGAGAGAGTAATTGATTTGAGTAAATTGATTTGTAAGGATTGTTTGGTCTTTTTACTTAGTCAAAGTACATCAACCTTGCAAAGTGATTTTAGGTGTAATAAAACATTGCGAAAGTGCTTTTGGGTGTAATAAACTCCTTAATTTATTGGAATATTATTTATAATGCTATTGGTGCATTTGTATTTTATGAGTTAAAAAAAATGTTTCATTAAGGGTGCATTTAGGGTGCTTCGGACAAACTAATTAAAGAAAACACGCTGATTTTTTTTTGAGTATCCATCAATAAACATTGACCCGATTGTAGTGGTTCAAGTTAAAAAGATATTGTCTATATGGATACAAACATTTTTTTAAACAGATCAAATATGCATCCCAAAAATATCTGAATCATATAAAACAGAATAATCAAGATGAAATCCCATTACATAGCTCTAAGCTTGCCTAATTACATGACGCATCCGTGCACGAGTTTTATGTCCCATGTTTGGAAATACACAGATGAAAGAGGGGTCATCAGTGTAGCTTCTCTTTGACTCACACGTTGGTGGACATTGAGACCTTTTTCATTTGGCTTCCATTGGTGTTGCAGGTGCTTTGAGGACTTCTTCTGCCGTTACAAATCAAAAGCAACACCCACAAGATTCTCTCTTGAACTTACTTGCAGATTGAAATCAACTCAGGGTTATAATCACTATCAGTTTTCCACACTGAGAAGAACTAACGATGTACTGAGTTCTAAACAATCGGTAAAATCAAAATTAAACTTGTAGACAAAACGCATCTTCTTGCGCATGTATTCATGTTAATTAAAAAACTATAACTAGAGCTTCTTAATTCATATCGATAAATAAGCAATGTTATTATATGCAACCACATATAATAATTTGGTCCACTAAAATAATTTGCCGTACTGAAACAGTAAAAAGATAAAAGATTTAGATTTTTTTAGTTTGATATCAGTTAATATTCAGAATTGGCCAAAATTGGTTTAATCTTTTTACTTGGTAGATTAAGCCGCTAAAATTTAAAATACCAAGTTATAGATCTATTATTGTGTTGATAAAAAAAAAGAATACTTAACAACCTTTTTAAAATAAAGCATGTTCAAAATATCTAATTAACGAAGTGTTTGAAGTTAAGATACCGAATATTTATGTTATCAAAAACAAAACGAATATACGGTATATTTGCATTTACTCAAAATCTAACTTTAAAACTATATATATATTCGTTTTGGACGGCGAAACAACTCAAAGTTAAGATACAGAATATTTCTGTTAACAAAAACAGTTCAGTTATACGGTATACTTGCAGTTACTCAAAATCTAAATTCAAAACTATAGATAATATCTGAAAAATAACCGAATATTATTCATTTCATTTAATTCTCCTATAATTACTATAACTTGAGCTTCTTAGTTCATATCGATAAATAATCAATGTTTTATATGCAACCATATAGAATAATTTGGTCCACTAAAATAATTTGCCGTACTGAAACAGTAGAAATATAAAAGATTTAGATTTTATTTTGATATCAGTTAATATTCAGAATTGGCCAAAATTAGTTTAATCTTTTTACTTGGTAGATTATGCCGCTAAGATCTAAAATACCAAGTTATAGATCTATTATTGTGTTGATCAAAAAGAGATTACGTAACAACCTTTTTAAAATCGAGCATGTTCAAAATATCTAATTAACGAAGTGTTTGAAGTTAAGATACCGAATATTTATGTTATCAAAAACAAAACGAATATACGGTATATTTGCATTTACTCAAAATCTTCTAGATGTGTATAAGAGACAGATATAATATTTCTGTTAACAAAAACAGTTCGGTTATACGGTATATTTGCAGTTACTCAAAATCTAAATTCAAAACTATAGATAATATCTGAAAAATAACCGAATCTAATTCATTTAATTTAATTCTCGTATAAATATTGTCCTTCCACATACCTAATTGACACATTCTCAAATCTAATAACTGAAACCTCACGACTTTCACATAAAAAAAATGAGTTTTCTCATTGGTTTTACTAACCTTTCCGGAGTCAAACCTTTAAAAACAGGCTGGCGAGTCCATCAGATGCCAAATTGCCATTTAAAATGAGGAGAAGACAGCTGCCCTTAGCTGTAGCTTTTGCTATTACAATCAACAAGAGCCAAGGTCAGTCGCTTTCTGAAGTTGGTCTCTTTTTACCAAGACCAGTTTTTTCACATGGACAACTTTATGTTGCCATTTCTAGAGTGACACCGAAAAGAGGTTTGAAGATTTTGATTGTCGATAAAGATGGGAAACCTCAAAGAAAGACCATGAATGTTGTTTTTAAAGAAGTTTTCCAAAACCTCTTTAAAAACTCTAACTAATTAGTAACTCATTATTGTAGTTACTAAATAGTCAATAGCAACTCATTATTAGCTAATGAGTCATATGGAATATAATTTTTTTATATAACTTTTTCCTTTAGTTTTTTTAGATCGAGACTTTTAGTACTTCTTATTTATTTTACTACTATTTTCCAGCATTTATGTTATTTCATATGGAAATTCCAAAGATACATTGGTATAACACATTTAGATTTTAGAGATTATCCGGAACAAGAGATGTCTCAGGATGATGGACTTGCATTTTGCAGAACTCTGAAATTCACTGCTATAGTTTTGACTCTGTAATATTAAGAATAAACTTAATTATCTCAACATCATAGAATACACATCAGACGCATATAAGATATAAGTTTAACTCACCAATATAGAATGTTTCAATAGCAAATTGCATCTTCTTCAGATTACGATTATGTAGCTTTGATATGTAACTACTGCAACAATGGTAAGAAAATCATTAGTGTTCAATTTAATTATATTTTCTGTAAAAGGTTGATTTTGACAAATATTTATCGAAGGAAACTCATCTTGATCACTGAAGTTCTCAAATCTCCATGTAGTATAGTTCCTCCAACGAGACGAACACATTGTAATGCAAGCATCAAAACATATGAGTGGTTAATTTGGTGATTGTTTATCAAAATTGATTTGTACAGATTCTAAACCATAGTTTCATACCTCATATGTTTTTATAATTGCATTCTTTTTTATAGTATAGATATTTTCATTATTTTGGATAATTTACCGTGAGACATTTTTTATGAACAAAGTGGATGTTGTACTTACTTTTTGAAAATTTGGGATGACGTTTTTGAATGATGCAATCCTCATATGCTGAATTCCAGAAGACCACTGTAATAGTTTTGATTTCTAAATTAACAATAACATCATTAAACTCAGAATTATAATCTACAGATATGTAGTGAATTTTCAAAAATGGTACTTATCTTTATTGGATTATCGTGGAGCTTCCTTACTTCAAACTTAGATCGAAGCTGGATTTTCTGGAAGCAGTATAATTCACCAATAATCCATTCCTGTCCAAGCATTAATCATCCGCTTGAATTAATTAATTCATATAAGTAAATAAAGAAAGAGATCAAAATCTGATCCGCATAAGTTAACTATAGATACTACGCAGAAACTAAGAAAGCTCGAGGTCAAGTGTCAAAAAATTGACTTTACGAGCTACAAATTCTATATTTTGGACATGCAAACAAATCAAATTCAAAAGTAATTTGGCAAATATGCCAGATTTTGTTGATCTTAAACTGCGTCATAAAAGGGTGCTTATTTACCAAAAAAAAAAAGCTATTGATTTTGTTGGATTTATAAGGAATTGTGAGATAATCTCATAAATAGAAAAGTTAAATACACCATTTAATAGAAAATTATACCGATCCATTATGGATACTCAAATTAAATACATTATTTAATCTCATAGATAGAAATATTAAATACACAATTTCCTTGCCTTTATCGCAGCATCATCGAGGATATGATTTCTTCTTCTCCGTTCATCATTAGTAAACTATCATCGACCAAAGATTCTTCTCCGTTCATCATATGCAACGATTTTTCTTCGCAGCATCATCGACGAAAGATTCGTGAATCGAGATAGTCAAGAATGACCGATCTCTTTGAAAAAAATTTGAAGAAAAAAATATGATTCAAGATAAATCGCGAAATCTTAGACTGAAAAATATCGTCTCTCCGAAAGCCCCTTTTTCAAAAAAAAAAAAAAAATCGTCTCACGAATCCAAATTGAGACAACCAAACGAGTGGTTCTAATGAATTCTTATCTGAATGTCTGATTGACAAACAACAATTCGGTCACTAAATGGACTTAATAATTAGACACGTTTAATTGGACAATGGGCCAGACTGTTTGCTAAGTAACATAAGCGATTAAATGGGCTTGATAATCAGAAATAATTGACCAAATGGGCCATACGTTTTTTTAACTATAAAACCCGCGCAAGGGTGCGGATCCAAAATCTAGTACATATTTATTTAACTACACAGATTTAACAGAATATTAACGGTTAATTTTAGGGTTTTAAGTAATAAAACCCCTCAACTTAAGATGGATCGTAAGAAAACCCCCAATTATTAATTTAACGAAAAAACTCCTCATGTTAAAATCCGTTAATGTCCATCCCCTCCGTTTACGGTGTCGTCAAAACTGAACGAGAGGCAGTTAAAATAAAACCCTCTGTTTTATATCACTTAAAAATGACACTCTTTTCTTTACATCGAGAACTTGATAATGTAAAGAGAATGAAATAATCCCCTAATTGAAATTAGGGTTCTTTGTCTTTCTCCATCACGAAGATCAATATCATTGAAGCTCGGGTAAGTGGAATCTCTGTGCTTTTATATGTTATTGTCCTTAATTGCGCTTGATTATGTCTTCCTCCATCTATGGGCATAAGTGGCGTCGTTTTTTTTGTGTGAAGAGAGTAAAATCTGAACGTGAAGAGGGTGAAATTTGAGCGTGAAGAGGGTGAAATTCGGTGCTCAATATCGATGGAAATGGGTCCTGGAATACCTAGGAAGTGCCAGTGTGGAGTATTAACAATTGTGTTGAAATCTAAAACTTCACAGAACCCAGGAAGAAAATTCTATCGATGTGGAGCAATTTCGGGACCAAATCACGTTTTCAAGTGGCTGGATGAAGCACATCTTGAATAATTTGATATTTTGGAAAATAAACAGGCGCTGATGGAGAACGATTTGGCTGAGATAAAAAAAAAGACATAGTTGATATGAAAAAAGACATTAGTGAAATCATTGGAGTGATTGAGAGTCTTAGAACAAAGTTTTAGAGTTTGGTTGCAGAAGTAAGCTGTAGAAGTGTCATGGGTAGGTTGCAGAAGTAAGTTTTAATTTCGAGTCTTTTTAGTTTCACTTTGGTGCCATTCGTTTGATGTTTTTGAAGTGTATTGGCTTAGTGTTTTAGTTTCACGTTATGTATTTGATGCCTTTTTAATATAATTTTGTTTCATTTTGAAAGGCAAAGAAAACAAATGGTTCCAAAGACCCATAACTTATAAAGATTACGCGAGTTTAAACCTATTGGAACACAAATATCCTAAAAACCAACATTACTAGCTGAGTTTACATGTTGCAACATCAAAATCCCAAAAACTAAACTTGTTGCAATATAAAAAACGAAATAAAACATGTTGCAAAAGCAAAAAAAAAACGCAGCAATTCCTCCTACAAGCCGAGTTCATTGGGTGGTTCATTGGGCGGTCCTTTGTCTCTTTCAAGGTTTGTGGTCTTTTGTCTCTTTGAAGGTCTCCCTGGAGGCAAATTTGGTGGTTTAGCCACCGGCTCGAGTTTACAATTGCGTTTGTTGTGTCCAGTTTGTCGACAATTGCCACATGTCTGCGATTAAATTAGAAGGCCATTACCAAGACCATTTCCAAGCAATATTTGGCACTGATGAATTAGAAGCTTACCACTTGAGTTTTCGCATGATAAGAAGGAAATTCCCGAGGCTCAGTAGGTGGCTTAGGCACTGCCGGTTGCGGACATATGCGTTTATTATGACCAGTTTGTCCACAGTTGCTACATGTCTACAAAATACCAAACAAAACATGTCTTAAAAAAACCAATTGTAATTCCTACAAAGCTAAACCTAGAAAATCTGCAAATAAAAAAGGAAAGTAATCATCACATACCACTATAGCTTTCGGCGAAGGATCTATCTGAGAATTCTCAGAAGGATCTATATGAGAATTCTGAGAAGGAGCATCATCTTCGCTTGGATCAGGGATTCGGTCATTATTTTTTGGTCTTCCTGGCATGATCTTGTCTGGAGGATGCATAACAACAACATCACTATGTGTTTTCCACATTTCCATCCCATTCACAGGAAAAATAAGCGAGCTGTAACAAAGCTTCCACTTCTCGACTGAATACCAATCCGAAACTATAGTCTCTAGCAGCTTAGTCTCTTTATATTCTTCCCACATCGCAGACATAAGATGACAACACGGAATCCCACTCACATCATACTCCCTGCAAGTGCAAGAAAACTGATTTCGAACATCAACCACATACTTGTGTTTTCCATGATCTACCTCATAGACGCCTCTTCCATTTGAAAATGGACGACACCACTTCAGACTCTTTTTACGCTTCTCTATGATAGACAACGCTTTCGGTGTGATCAGACTTGTAACATTCTCCATCTCCTTGAGCTTTACCTTGTTACTAGCCATAATATGTTGCCTTATGTCCTAAGCAATGCAACTATTGGTTTTTTCCGAGCCTCTTTCAAGACAACATTGTAGGACTCACTGATATTGTTTTCTACAGAAGCTGACTTTGTAACATCACTGAAAAATGCCCTGCAATAAGATATAGCAATAAGCTTCACGTTAGAAACAGAAACCAGAGATAACTACCATTTAGAACCAAAACCAGAGACATATAAAAACCGGATTTCATACCTAGACCAGTTAGATCCGACACTTCTCTTCACTTCCTCATACGCTTCAAGTTTAATTTTCTTCATCTTCTCAAGCAGTCGTGTAAAGACTGGTTTGATGTAAGCTCTTGCACACTTCCAGAATAATTCATGCAAAGGTCCCATCTGCTTGTGTCTCTTCTTCAAGTTAGCAAAAATGTGCCTTGCACACTTTCTGTGTTCGGCGTAAGGTAGGATCGTCTTTACAGCATATATAAGTCCCTTCTGTTGATCTGAAGATATTGCAAGACCATTACCAAGCTCCAAGCCTAAATCTCCTTGCAGTAATTCCATGAACCACTCCCAATAGATCTTGTTCTCCACTGGAACAATAGCCCATGCAATGATATACATCTGATTATTAGGGTCCCTTCCCACAATAGTCAACAATTGCCCTTTCATGTGCCCTTTTAGAAAGGTTCCATCCAAATAAATAACCCGTCGACATGCGCTCTTCCAGCCTGTTTTTTGAGCTTCAAAGCAAGTGTAGAACTTCTCAAAAACTCTATCTTTCGTACCTAAAATCACTGTTGACCAGGAATAGTATTCTTCAGCTCGTGCACTGATATGTCTATATTTTGCATCATTTTCCCCTCCATTTAGTGTAAGTTTCTTGTCATTTAGGAACCTAATTAAGCATTATTGTATTACATTTTGATCATTTAGAGTTCTAGGATATCTTTGCATAGTCCTTGCATATATTGGTGCATTTGGAGTCTTAATCAGGTGTTATGGATGCTATGGAGGCAATAATGGAGTTGGAGAAGGATGTCATAGCTCTTGGAGGGGCAAGAAGTCACCAAGAAGATGAAGAAGAAGACTTCTCGTAACGGTTTGAGCAAGTGGATCGACGTTGCTGCTCGAACCAAGTTTCCAGGAGTTCCGTTCGAGCAAGTGGATCGACGTTGCTGCTCGAACCAAGTTTCCAGGAGTTCCGTTCGAGCAAGTGGGTCGACGTAATACCCCGAACCGAACCTAAACGCCAAGAGGAAGAAGCCAAGGAAGCAGGAGTTCCGTTCGAGCAGTCGGGTCGACCAAGCACGTCGAACCAGAACTCCAGGGGTTCGGTTCGACCAAATGGTTCGACGAGCCTGGTCGAACTGAACCCAGACGAACCTTTTTTGTCCACTTCATGGGTCCCCCCTATAAATACTCTTTAGACCTAATTTTTATCTTAACTTTTATTCTCTTTGTTCTAAACTTAAACTTTTTGCCTCTTTGGGAGAAAACATTGTATTTTGCTTGGATCTTCTTGTTTAATGCAATATCCCTCTTGAACTTCTTATTATCTTTCTCTAATCATGTTTAGCCTTTCACTTATCTTTGATTTGATGGGTTTAATCATGATTAGTGAGTAGTTCTTTAGGAACTTGGGGATGTGTTAGATTTAGGGTTTTCTAATGGTTCAATCTTGCAATCTAGGATAGATTCTTTCATCTCTCTTCTTATTAAGGAGTTCTTAATGCCAAATAGCTAATCTTTTGCTATTTGGATCATAAGCATTTCATACACTCACCAAGTGTTTGATGAAATGCTTGAACCAACTTAATAAGAGATTTACATTCCTAGCCTAAGATATTAGTTGCATAGGGTGTTTATTATGCCATTTACACTTGTAATTAATGCTTGCTAATCATTTTAATGCTAAAACATCATTAGTTCATTAGGGTGATTAGTGCAGGGATTAGTGCCACACATCATGGATTAGTCTTTATTAAGTGTTCTAGGCATAGAGATTGCTTGATTAGTTGCTTAAATGATTGCAAGGTTGTCCATTTAGATGTCCAAATCAATGATTCCATCCCTAGGTTTCGTTTTTAGTATTTTGGTAATCTTGATTAGTAGTAATTGCTTGATTAGTACTTGATTAGTGATAATTAAGGCTTAGTTTCATATAATTGCTCTTGTAGTGTCTCTCTTAAGTTGTAGTTTGCTTTTAATTATTGTTTGTCACTTGAACTTGCGAATTTGGCTTAGCTTAGACCAAACTTTGTATTCCTTTTGCATCAAACTCTCAAGATGGATTGATATCTCAAGTATTGCAATGATATGAGCAATTGAGAAATTGCTTACAAGAGGAAAAACTCATGTATCAATTTGGCGTCGTTGCCGTATTGGGAATTGTTTGGTCACTAGGATTTAAGTTTAGTTTGAGACTAAGTTCTTCTTTTGTGTTTATTGACCATCTACGTTTCTAGATTTCAGTTTACCTTGAATGTATTTGAGATCAGAAGGAGACAACAAGTTCTAAGGCTTTCAAGACATTGATCAATTGGAAAGGGTTGTTATGATTGCAAGAAGGGAAGCTGAAAGGTTAGAGAGGTTGAGAATGGAAGAGCAACAAAGGGATCAAGCTCCTCCACCAAATATGGCGCAAGCACCAAGGGGCAATGGAAACCCCTTGCATGCGCCTAGAAAAGGGAGAACCATTGGGGCTGGAGATGCTCCAAATATTCATCAAAATAGATATGGTATTCAACCTCCACCAGTTCACAACAACACCTTTGAAGTGAAGCCAGCTTTCATCTCCATGGTTCAACAAGACAAGTTCCATGGTTTGCCAATGGAGGATCCACTTGATCACTTGGATAACTTTGATAGAGTTTGTGGGTTATTCAAGATGAATGGTGTGAGTGAGGATGCCTTCAAGCTAAGACTTTTCCCTTTCTCTCTTGGGGACAAAGCAAGGCAGTGGGAGAAAAAATTGTCTCAAGGTACCATCACCTCTTGGGATGAATGCAAGAAGGCATTCCTATCTAAGTTCTTCTCCAACTCAAGGACAGCCAAGTTGAGGAATGACATCTCAAGGTTTCACTCAAAAAAATAATGAGTCCTTCAATGAAGCTTGGGAAAGGTTCAAAGGCTACACAATGCAATGCCCTCATCATGGCTTCACACAAGATTCTCTACTAAGCACCATCTATAGAGGTGTCCTTCCAAAGATAAGAATGCTTCTTGATACCGCAAGCAATGGGAGCTTCTTAGGCAAAGAAGTAGAAGATCGTTTGGAGCTTATAGAGAATCTTGCCTTGAGTGATGGTAACTACAATGAAGACTATGATAGAGCTCCAAGGGGAGGTGAATATGAATCTCACAAGAAAGAAATGAAGTCTCTACATGACAAGATGGACAAGCTCATGTCTTCTTCCCAAAGGCATGTACATTTTGTTGAAGAGAATCAAGAGAATTGTGATGATCAAGTTGAGTATCAAGAAGGTCAAGAAGTGGTAAATTTCGTGGGTGGCCAAGGAGGATAAAACAACAACTATAACAACAACTATAAGGGGAACAACAACCTCTCTTATAGGAGTACTAATGTGGCCAATCCCGAAGACCAAATCTACCCTACTCAAACTACTCAAGGGAAACCTTTTGTGAACTACAACAATCAACAAAAGGGCTATGCACCAAGGTCTAACTACCAAGGAGGAAACCAAGCCAACTATAGTGGTGCAAGAAACAATGCTCCACCGGGTTTTGCTCAAGCTCCACAACGTCATCCACAAGACAATGTTCAGCTTATGCTTCAACAAATACTTCAAGGTCAAGCCAATAGTGATGCTAATATGGGAAAGAAGATTGCTGAAATTAGCACAAGGATGGATTCTTCACTTAATGAACTTGCTACTCAAATAGGAGGTCTTCAACAAAAGTTCAAGCAACTTGAAAAAGGCAAGGCTTCTAGCTCAAAATCTCAAGGCACTCTACCGGGAAAGTGTGAGGCAAACCCCAAGGAATACATCAATGTTATTACTTTGAGAAGTGGAAAGGAGTTACCTACAAGGACAAGTCATTTGATCAATGAGGACATTGAAATTCAAGATGGGGAGGATAGCTTTGAAAAAGCTCAAGATGCTATAACTTTTGATGATGTGTATATTGCAAAGAGAAGCAAGGAAGTGGTAAAGGAGAAGCCAAAAGAGGATGTGGAACAAAAGGGATCCACCTATGTTCCTCCACCTTACAAGCCTAAGCTTCCCTTTCCCGGGAGGTTTAAGAAACAATTGGTGGAGAAATACAAGGCTATGTTTGACAAGCAAATCAAAGACAATGAGCTCAAGATGCCTTTGGTGGATGACTTTATGATGATCCCACAATATGCTAAGTTCTTGAAGGATACCGTGGCACAAAGAGCAAGGGATATCCAAGGAGTTATGTTGCTTTCTCAAGAGTGTAGTGCAATCATTCAAAGCAATGTGATACCAAAGAAGCTAGGAGACCCCGGCTCCTTCACTATACCATGCGCCCTTGGTCCTCTTGGGTTTAAAAATTGCGTGTGTGATCTTGGAGCTAGTATTAACCTCATGCCATATTCAATTGCAAAGAAGCTTGGTTTCACCAAGTACACGGAGTGTGGAATCTCTCTAATACTTGCGGATAGGAGTGTGAGGATGCCTATTGGAGTTCTAGAAGACTTACCTCTCAAGGTTAGCAACTTCATCATTCCCACAGATTTCATGGTGCTTAAGATGGATGAGGAGCCAAAGGATCCTTAGATTTTGGGAAGACCTTTCCTAGCTACAGCTGGTGCTATTATAGATGTTAAGCATGGAAAGATTGGCTTACATCTTGGAAAAGGGATTGAGTTGAAGTTTGACATAAAGGAGACCTTGAGGAAGCCAACCATTGATGGTCAAGCATTCTACATTGAAACTATGGATGAGCTAGCCGATGAGTTGCTAGAAGAGCTAGCTCAAGAAGACCATCTTAGTGTGGCTCTAACCAAACCACATGGAGAGGATGGCTACTTGGATGAGGAAACACAAGCATACATGCTCATGCTTGATTCACGCAAGGCTCTAGATGGGGAGGAAAGCTTTACAAGATTGGTAGCTTCATGTGAGGGTGAAGTGGAATTTGACCAAGACAAGGAGACCATGAGGGTTGAGGTTCCAAGTCAAGGACAAGAGGAAAGGCTAGAGGAGCTTGAGGATAGCGAATTAGCTAAGGACCTTGATGAGGATTGGAGTGAACTCAAAGCTCCAAAAGTGGAACTCAAACCACTTCCCATTGGACTAAGGTATGCTTTCTTAAGCCCTAAATCTACTTACCCCATTATTGTCAATGAACAAATAAGTGATGATGAGCTCAACTCTCTCTTGAATGAGTTGAGAAAGTATAGGAGAGCTATTGGTTACTCATTGAGTGACATCAAGGGCATATCTCCAATACTTTGCACTCATGTGATTCACCTTGAAAATGAAAATGCTTCCTCAATTGAACATCAAAGAAGATTAAACACAAACCTTAAGGAAGTAGTGAAGAAGGAAATCTTAAAACTTTTAGAAGCAAATGTGATCTATCCTATTAGTGACAGAACTTGGGTTTCCCCCGTGCATGTTGTCCCTAAGAAGGGTGGAATCACTGTGATTAAGAATGATAAAGATGAGCTAATACCAACTAGAACCATCACTGGCCATAGGATGTGTATTGATTACGGAAAACTTAATGCTTCTACTAGAAAAGATCATTTCCCTCTTCCTTTTATTGATCAAATGCTTGAGAGATAAACTAACCATCCCTTCTATTGTTTCCTTGATGGATATAGTGGGTTCTTCCAAATACCTATTCATTCTAATGATCAAGAGAAGACTACTTTCACATGCCCTTATAGTACCTTTGCATATCGAAGGATGCCATTTGGGTTATGTAATGCTCCAGCTACCTTTCAAAGGTGCATGATGAGTATCTTCTCCGATCTTATTGAGGAAATGGTAGAAGTATTTATGGATGACTTTTCTGTGTATGGTGCCTCTTTTTCTGCATGTATTTCTAATCTTTGCAGGGTTCTACAAAGATGTGAAGAGTCTCACTTGGTGCTTAATTGGGAAAAGTGTCACTTCATGGTCAATCAAGGGATTGTGTTGGGTCATAAGATTTCTGAAGATGGTATAGAAGTGGACAAGGCCAAGATAGATGTCGTGGTCAAGATGGCGCCACCAACCAATGTGAAAGGCATAAGGAGTTTCCTTGGGCAAGCCGGTTTCTATAGGAGATTCATCAAGGATTTCTCTAAGATTGCTAGGCCTTTGACAAGACTCCTTTGTAAGGAGGTGGAGTTTCAGTTTAATGAGGAATGCTTGCAAGCCTTTGATACAATCAAGAAAGCACTTGTGAGTGCCCCCGTTGTGCAAGCACCGGATTGGAGTCTACCATTTGAGATCATGGCTGATGCTAGTGACTATGCTGTTGGAGCGGTTCTTGGACAAAGGAAAGATAAGAAGCTTCATGTGATCTATTATGCAAGTAGAACACTTGATGAGGCTCAAACCAAGTATGCTACAACAGAAAAGGAACTCTTGGCGGTTGTGTTTGCTTTTGAGAAATTCAGATCTTATTTGGTGGGATCAAAGGTGATAGTATACACTGATCATGCTGCATTGCGCCACATCTATGCCAAGAAGGAGACCAAGCCAAGGATCCTTAGATGGATTTTGCTACTACAAGAGTTTGACATGGAGATAGTTGACAAGAAGGGTGTGGAAAATGAAGTAGCTGATAATTTGTCAAGGATGAGGATTGAGGATGCTTTGCCAATCAATGATTCCTTACCGGAAGAGCAAATTATGATGATCAAGAGCATTGCTAGTGCACATGGAGTTGGAAGAAAGCTTGAAGAGATTCAAGGTCTAGAGGACAAAGCTTTGCCTTGATATGCCGATATTGTTAATTACTTGGTGTGCAAAGAAGAACCCACTCATCTCAACACCTATCACAAGAAGAAATTTATGAGAGATGTGTCACACTTCTATTGGGATAAGCCTTATCTCTACAAAAGATGTAATGATGGGATCTATAGGAGATGCTTCGCACAAGAGGAAGTTGAGAGTGTGATTTTTCATTGCCATGGGTCTAAGTATGGAGGTCATTTTGCCACATTCAAGACAACTACAAAGGTCCTTCAAAGTGGGTTTTAGTGGCCTACATTGTTCAAAGATACTCATGAGTTCATCAAGAGATGTGAACCTTGTCAAAGAAAGGAGAACATAAGCAAGAGAGATGAGATGCCCCAAAGCCCAATCTTGCAAGTGGAGTTGTTTGATGTATGGGGCATAGACTTCATGGGACCTTTCCCATCTTCTTATGGAAACCAATACATCTTGGTAGCTGTTGATTATGTCTCAAAGTGGGTTGAAGCCATTGCAAGTCCTACTAATGACTCCAAGGTCGTGGTGAAGATGTTCAAGAGTATAATCTTCCCAAGGTTTGGTGTGCCAAAAGTTGTGATTAATGATGGGGGAAGCCACTTCATCAACAAAGTCTTTGAAGGGTTATTGAGCAAGCATGGTGTCAAGCATAAGGTAGCCACCCCTTACCACCCTCAAACTAGTGGTCAAGTGGAAGTCTCAAACCGTGAGATCAAGGCTATTCTAGAGAAAACTGTGGGTCTAACAAGAAAGGATTGGTCAATCAAGCTTGATGATGCTTTGTGGGCTTATAGGACAGCTTTAAAGACACCAATTGGAAAGTCTCCTTTCAACCTTGTGTATGGAAAAGCTTGTCATCTACCAGTAGAGATTGAACACAAGGCTTTGTGGGCTGTGAAGCTTCTCAACTACAACATAAAAATAACCCAAGAGAAGAGATTAATTCAACTCCAAGAGCTTGAAGAGATTAGGCTTGAGTCTTATGAAAGCTCAAAGATTTACAAGGAGAGGACCAAGGCTTTTCATGACAAGAGAATTGTGAAGAAGGAGCTAAGTGTTGGTGACAAAGTTATTCTCTACAATTCAAGATTGAAGTTGTTCCCGGGTAAGCTCAAGTCAAGGTGGGGAGGCCCTTTTGAGATTCAAGAAGTGTTACCTATTGGAGCCATCACCTTGATTGGAAAGAATGGGGAGAGTTTCACAGTCAATGGTCATAGGGTCAAGCCATACTTGGTGAATATGTCTAAGGAAGAGGCAAGCTCAATTCCTCTTCAAGACCCCCCTCTAGCCTAAAAAGGTTTGAAAAGTCGAGCTAATGACGTTAAACAAGCGCACTTGGGAGGCATTCCCATGGTTATCCTTGTATATATTCTTGACTTAGTTCTATGATTATGTTTCTTTGAGTTTTTGAAAGTTTTAGGTTGAGTATGGAGGACTTTGACTTGAAGAAAAAGGTGAAGAAGAAATTTTTGGTTCGAGTAGTTGGATCGACGAAGGTGGTCGAACCAGAACTCCAGGAGTTCAGTTCGAGCAGTTGGATCGACGAACACGTCGAACCACATTGGCAGGGGTTTGATTCGACGAAATGGTTCGACGAGCACGTCGATCCAACCCCAAAAACAGGTTTTCTTGACTTTTCTTCCTTCCTTTGACCGGTTTAATGTTGACCTCTCCCACTTATATTGAACCGATTTTAGAGGATTAAAAGCTTCTTCTTCCCCATATCTCTCATTCATTGACGTTCTATAAGCATTCACCAAGGATAAGAATTTGTTTTTCCCTTTTTCTCTCTCAATTCTTCATCAAATTCTTTGATTCCAAGTGCAATATTTCCGAAATTGTTTGTCACTCTTGATTTCTTAGTGAATTTCGGCCATACATTTGCGTGGAACCAAGGTTTGTCTCCTAATCCTCTCTCTTAATCTTTGATTTCTCCTTGAGAAAGAATTGAGAATTAGGATTGATAGAGAGGCTTTGAATGGATTGATTGAGTTGGGTATAGTTGAATATTGTTATGGGTGATGATTGTTGAAGTTTTTCAAGGAATTACATGGGAAAATTTTGATTTTTGAACATTTTTTCTTTAGGATTTTAAAGGGTTGCGAAAATTCATGTTTTTGCCTAATTGTTGTTCAAAAATTTCAAAATTGATTTCTTTAACCTTGTTTTCCCATGTTATATAAGTAATTAAGATAGAATCCTCTTGAATTTTAATTTGTTAACACTTAGAGGATGCTTAATTTGAAAATTTCCTTGTTGATTTCTTTGGATGATAAAAGGATGATGAAATGGGTTAATTATTGCTATTAATTCATTGTCATGGAATTTTAATTCTTGAAACCTCCATGAAATTGTATGATTACATGCTTGTTGCTTTCAAGATTTTTAATTCACAATGCACTTACTCTTCTCCAAGATTTTTGATTTTAAAGGTACTATGGGGAGAACGAGTGAAGCTAGCAAGAGACAAGGCAAGAGGCCAGCGGAGGTTGAAGAAGAACCCGAGGAGAGTCCACCGGTCATAAGGAAGTTGTCCCAAAAGAGGGACATTAGTAGGGAGAAAGCCAAGGCAAAGCGAGCCGAGAGAGCTGCGGCCACTCCTCCAAAACCCTCGGATGTGTACAAGGCCCTTATGGAGAGACCTTTCAAGGGAACCAAGTACCCGGATCATGAGGTGCTAGATGAGTTGGGTCTCTTGGAGGATGTGACTGCGCTTTTCCGAAATTTGGAAAGTAAGAGGTGGTTCAACAAATCGTACCTGAGCTACCAAGAGGAGACGTGCCAATTCCTCTCCACTTTGAAGGTGACGACTTTAAGTTCGGGAGGGGTTGATAGAGAAAAGGATGACTTCGGTTTCATCAAATTCCGGGTTCGCAACAAATCCTACAAGATGGGCTTCAAGAAGCTAAGTGAGGTGCTTGGATTTGATGAGGGGACTGGTCCGGGATCCCGCTTGGATGTTAGAAAAAGCGAGTTGGAAAAGCTGTGGAAGATGCTTGGTAATGGGGATTACAAGACCAGGAGAGTCAGGAGCTCCATGATCTATCATCCCGCTATTCGTTATGCTCACAAGGTGTTAGCTCACACCTTCTTTGCTAAGAAGGAGACCGTGATTGTAACTTCAGAAGAATGGGAGATGCTTGACGTTGGGCTCAAGGACATCATCCGTTACTGTGATGACAATTCCTTAATGCGAGGTGATGCTACGGGGAATGGTATGGTGCAGCTTTGGGTGGCTCATGCAGCGGGTTACTATGGTCGGGCAACATGCAAGAAGGATCGCTCGATTCCACTTACCATTGGAGGCATGATCACACCGATCCTCGAGGAAGTTGGCATCAACTTGGGAGAGCCCTCAGCCGAGAAGGAGTTTCTAGACACCAGCTACCTTGTCAAGGCTCAGTTTTTGGTTAAGAAAGGAAGTGGCTACCGGTACAATTTCAACGTGGAAAGGCTCAAGGAAGCTACAATCAAGCTCCCTTTCATTCACCTCACGAGCCTTAAGGAGAGGTCCAACGCCGCCTTCACTCCATCCGACGAACATCTAGACGACATAGAGACCCTCCCGGTGGCTTCATGGGATACATACCACGTGCCTTATCAAGCTCCTCCGGTCTATGGCAGCAATAGGTACAACTTTGAGCCTTATGAGGGAACCAACCAAGGAGAGCCTTCTAGACAAGCTCACCAACACATCAAGCTTCTCCAAAGATGGAACAAATGGCAAGACAAGACCATTAGGAAGCTTGTGAAAACGGTGAAGGGTTTGAAAGGGCAAATCAAGGAGCTAAAGACTAAGGTTGGAGGAGTTTCTTCCCAAAGGCATGGAGAGATGCAACAAGAAGATGATGAAGCGGATAGCACAATGGCGGGAAGACGCCATTCCTTCCAAGGAACCCCAAGTGCACAAAGCCATGAGGATAAGCCACGCCCCTCCTCCTATGAGACAAGAAGGCGTGAGAAGAGAGTCATGCGATCCCCCACTCCTCAATCCAGCAATCCATCCTACTCCATGGACTCTTACTCCTCCTCCTCCATGCGCTTTTGATCAAGGTACCACTCCAACCATTGTAAATACAATTTAGTTTTTTATTTTACATTTTGAAATCTTCTCCAAGCTTGGATTACACAAGGGACTGTGTAATTTAAGTTTGGGAGAGTAGGGTGTATTTGATCTTGTGTTTTGTGATCTTATTTTTGTTTTTCATGCATCTTTGAGTCTCATGCATTCATCTATGGCATAGAAAAAACCAAAAAAATTGGAAAAATTTCGAAATTTTTTTTAAAATAGCATGTAGTTGCATTTGCATTTGTCACATAAGTAGGATTGAGTCTAGCTTTCATATAGGATTGCATTCTTGCATAGGGGACAATGATAGACTTTCCTTGTAAGGTGTTAAGCTCATGAATTGGTTCAAGGCCCTAGTTAGTAGTTCTTTGATGCTTGAAGTGCAAATTTTAAAAGTAAAAATTGAACCCTACTTGGACCTCACCATTTGAAACTCAAGTCTAAATTGAAGCAAGCTTTGAATAGAAACCAACTCTCTTGAACTTAAACCTAATTTGAATGAAAAATTATCATGGTCATGCATTGTTAGAGAACTTGTGGATACCATATACATATTTGGGTTATCTTCTCTCCTTTTACTACTCTTGTTAACCCAAATAGCCGACTCTCATCTTTAGAGCGGTTAAGATCAAGCACCCTAGCCAAGCTTTCTTTGAGACCTCTACCTTATTGAGTGCATTAGGCCTTTTTCTTCTTGTGAACTTAGAAAAAAATGTTGAGTTTAGAGCGACAAGGATAGGCTTCCATGTAGCTAGCTCGAAAACAATGAGCTAGGTGATAGGTTATGATTCTTGGGTGGGGATTTTAGCTTAATATTCGATATGAAATAAGTAAAGTGGGCGAAGTTGACGTGGTGAAAGGGGGAAAACGAAAATTTTGGAACAAGTGTTGGCATTGTGTATTATGCTCTAAGTGTTAAGAAAAAAAATCCTCTAGAAATGAAAAGTAAAAGAGCCAAGAAAGAAAAAAAATAATGGCTAAGTTAAGATAAGAAAGACGATGGCAAATTGTGAAAGAAAAGAGAAAGAGCTTGAAGTGAAAGTGTGCCAACACTTGTGGTTGTAGAAGAGGTTTTCCCCAAGTGCTTAAAAGAGAAAAGAAAAAGGTTTGAACTCATGGGTTTGGCGAATTGCCTTGTAATGGGTAGCATAGGTTGGACTTGGTGAGTGAGCTTAAAAGAAAATGAGAGTGAAGACATTTGTGTTACAAAGGGTAGATGGAAGTTTGTCCTTGTATGCATAGGTTGCTTTTTACTCTTAGCATTTTGACAAAGTTCACTTGTTCATTGAGAGATCCCTTGCATTGGAACCCCCATGATGTTGAGATCATTTTTATCTCAAAACCTTACCCAAAAACCAAACAAGTTCGCTAGCATTGCATGATTCATGATTCATGATTCATGGTTACCACTTAATGAATGTTAAAGAGTTGGTGAAAATGAATGCTTGTGTAGATTGAGGCTTGGAATCACTTGAATGAGTATGGGTATGGCTAGACCTTTTGGAGTAGATTTTGCATTAAGAGCATCCTAGAATTAAGAACTAGGACCATTGAGTTGATTCATTTGCTTGACACCTTTGGATTTGAGTCCCCATCTTCAAACCTCTCTCATTGGCTTGTGTTTCATTTGCTTGGGGACAAGCAAAAGGCAAGTTTGGGGGAGTTGATATGTCTATATTTTGCATCATTTTCCCCTTCATTTAGTGTAAGTTTCTTGTCATTTAGGAACCTAATTAAGCATCATTGTATTACATTTTGATCATTTAGAGTTCTAGGATATCTTTGCATAGTCCTTGCATATATTGGTGCATTTGGAGTCTTGATCAGGTGTTATGGATGCTATGGAGCCAATAATGAAGTTGGAGAAGGATGGCATAGCTCTTGGAGGGGCAAGAAGTCACCAAGAAGATGAAGAAGAAGATTTCTCGTAACGGTTCGAGCAAGTGTATCGATGTTGCTGCTCGAACCAAGTTTCCAAGAGTTCCGTTCGAGCAAGTGGATCGACGTTGCTGCTCGAACCAAGTTTCCAGGAGTTTCGTTCGAGCAAGTGGATCGACGTTGCTGCTCGAACCAAGTTTCCAGGAGTTCCGTTCGAGCAAGTGGGTCGACGTAATACCCCGAACCAAACCTAAACGCCAAGAGGAAGAAGCCAAGGAAGCAGGAGTTCCGTTCGAGCAGTCGGGTTGACCAAGCACCTCGAACCAGAACTCCAGGGTTTCAGTTCGACCAAATGGTTCGACGAGCCTGGTCGAACTGAACCCAGACGAACCTTTTTTGTCCACTTCATTGGTCCCCCCTATAAATACTCTTTAGACCTAATTTTTATCTTAACTTTTATTCTCTTTGTTCTAAGCTTAAACTTTTTGCCTCTTTGAGAGAAAACATTGTATTTTGCTTGGATCTTCTTGTTTAATGCAATATCTCTCTTGAACTTCTTATTATCTTTCTCTAATCATGTTTAGCCTTTCACTTATCTTTGATTTGATGGGTTGAATCATGATTAGTGAGTAGTTCTTTAGGAACTTGGGGATGGGTTAGATTTAGTGTTTTCTAATGGTTCAGTCTTGCAATCTAGGATATATTCTTTCATCTCTCTTCTTATTAAGGAGTTCTTAATGTCAAATAGCTAATCTTTTGCTATTTGGATCATAAGCATTTCATACACCCACCAAGTGTTTGATGAAATGCTTGAACCAACTTAATAAGAGATTTACATTCCTAGCCTAAGATATTAGTTGCCTAGGGTGTTTATTATGCCATTTAGACTTGTAATTAATGCTTGCTAATCATTTTAATGCTAAAACATCATTAGTTCATTAGGGTGATTAGTGAAGGGATTAGTGCCACACATCATGAATTAGTCTTTATTAAGTGTTCTAGGCATAGAGATTGTTTAATTAGTTGCTTAAATGATTGAAAGGTTGTCCATTTCGATGCCCAAATCAATGATTCCATCCCTAGGTTTCGTTTTTAGTATTTTGGTAATCTTGATTAGTAGTAATTGCTTGATTAGTACTTGATTAGTGATAATTAAGGCTTAGTTTCATATAATTGCTCTTGTAGTGTCTCTCTTAAGTTGTAGTTTGCTTTTAATTATTGTTTGTCACTTGAACTTGCGAATTTGGCTTAGCTTAGACCAAACTTTGTATTCCTTTTGCATCAAACTCTCAAGATGGATTGATATCTCAAGTATTGCAATGATATGAGCAATTGAGAAATTGCTTACAAGAGGAAAAACTCATGTATCAATTTGGCGTCGTTGCCGTATTGGGAATTGTTTGGTCACTAGGATTTAAGTTTAGTTTGAGACTAAGTTCTTCTTTTGTGTTTATTGACCATCTACGTTTCTAGATTTCAGTTTACCTTGAATGTATTTGAGATCAGAAGGAGACAACAAGTTCTAAGGCTTTCAAGACATTGATCAATTGGAAAGGGTTGTTATGATTGCAAGAAGGGAAGCTGAAAGGTTAGAGAGGTTGAGAATGGAAGAGCAACAAAGGGATCAAGCTCCTCCACCAAATATGGCGCAAGCACCAAGGGGCAATGGAAACCCCTTGCATGCGCCTAGAAAAGGGAGAACCATTGGGGCTGGAGATGCTCCAAATATTCATCAAAATAGATATGGTATTCAACCTCCACTGGTTCACAACAACACATTTGAGGTCAAGCCAGCTTTCATTTCCATGGTTCAACAAGACAAGTTCCATGGTTTGCCAATGGAGGATCCACTTGATCACTTGGATAACTTTGATAGAGTTTGTGGGTTGTTCAAGATGAATGGTGTGAGTGAGGATGCCTTCAAGCTAAGACTTTTCCCTTTCTCTCTTGGGGACAAAGCAAGGCAGTGGGAGAAAAAATTGTCTCAAGGTACCATCACCTCTTGGGATGAATGCAAGAAGGCATTCCTATCTAAGTTCTTCTCCAACTCAAGGACAGCCAAGTTGAGGAATGACATCTCAAGGTTTCACTCAAAAAAATAATGAGTCCTTCAATGAAGCTTGGGAAAGGTTCAAAGGCTACANTTAGGCACATCACCATCATCCTCAGGTTCCTCATCTTCTTCCCCTTCTCCAATAAGGACATCATCTAAATAAGGATCATCAGCCCTAACACAATATAAATTCAAGCTATCTAACTCATGTGAAGACGTTATCATTATTGCAACATCACTATCACTATCCAAATCCTTACGATTCTGCCCTGCTACTCCTTCTGGGAAGTGAGAGAACTTAGTCATATTTTCGGCAAAACCAGCATCCGAAACCATGTTAACCAACATTCCTAAACTCGGTTCTTCAAAACCAACCCTACAACATCTTATCTCACCACCATTGTATGAACCATCTGCTGCCCAGTAACCCCCCACATGTAATCGGAAGAAACTCGTACTACATAGAAAACAAATTTTGTTATGAAATCACAAAGAAATCCGATTTTTTGGTTAACAAAACGAAACCACAAACTCAATGAATTTATTGAAATCGAAGCAGGAGTACAAAAAAGCAAAAAAAACACAGTTACCTTATCATCTTCTAGGATCTAGTCGCATCCAATCTCTCCCAATCAATTTCGCCGGATTCCTAAACTCCTAAACTCGTTCTCCAAATTCCCTGGATTTTCTCTTGAAATTGAAGTAATGGACTAAAGAAATCAGTCCCAATCTCTCCTAATCGACTTCGAAACCACAGTTACTTCACAAAATCTCAATTTGATAAATTAGGGTTCGTCGATTTAGGTTTTGGATTGGGAATTCTGAAGCGACGATGGATTTTGAGGATTTAAGTCGCGTTTTCAAACACTTTGCTGTTTTAACAACACATCGTGTTGTTTTGATGTAAAGAAAAGGGTGTCGTTTTTAAGTGATATAAAACGGAGCGTTTTATTTTAACAGCCTCCCGTTCAGTTTTGACGACACCGTAAACGGAGGGGGATGGACATTAACGGATTTTAACATGAGGGGTTTTTTCTTTAAATTAATAATTGGGGGGTTTTCTTACGATCCATCTTTAGTTGAGGGGTTTTATTACTAAAAAACCTTTAACTTTATAATGTTTACTAGGTGATCGTTCCGCACCCTGTGCGAACTATAATACATTTTATATGTTATATATGAATAATATTGTCTATTAATTTATCAGTGTTTGGATACAATGAATTATGGTGTAAGTAATGATGTTATATGAAAAATTGATAGTTAAAAATAACTAATTATTAAATGTATATCGTAAAAGATTCCAATATAAGTTGATGATAGAAAATGTAAGATAAAAAATATAAAGATGATAATATTATAGAAACCGAGAAAGATAATAAACATATAACTAATTGTTATAAAATATATGAAAAACATAGAAATTAAGCAAGATTTTGAAACACCTCCTTGTAGACGACGTTCATTGTTTTCTTTTGCACCTTCTCTTTTTTGTCTGTGATTAGAACTTTAAGTACGAATCTAGATTTAATTCTAGATAAAGCAACATATAGCTGCCCATGAGAAAAAACTGGTCTAGGTAGAAACAAACCGGCATTCTCAAGTGATTGTCCTTGGCTTTTGTTGATGGTCATTGCGAAAGCTAAAGGGAATTGTCTACGACGTATTCTGAAAGGAAACCTTGTGTCAGGTGATTTCACATACATCCCAGGAATTAAAACTATTTGACCTATAATTTTCTCATTTCCCGTTATTATTCTACCTTCAACCACATGTCGAGCCATCTGAGTAATAATAACTCTAGTTCTATTACATATCCCACCCTTAGGATCAATGTTACGAAGACACATAACTCGAGCACCAACTTTTAATTTCAAGCAATGCTTTGGTAATCCAGAAACTTTGATGGTATTCAAAACTCAGTTGGATATTCGACGGTTTCCAATGGATCTTTATCTGAAGGAATAATACTGTCACAGCTAAGGTATACTTTCTCGTCACCTGATATATTAAGATAATATGAATATTAGTAGTAAAAATGTTAAGCAAAGAAAAGAAAACAAAGCAAAAAAGGATATATTTCTTTTTTGAATAGTATAATATAAATAATGTAAAAGCATATAATAATTAATATTGTAATAAAAACTATTTGAAATAATCTCAGATATTTTTTTGAAAGATCATTAGTTTTTTTAAAACGTCTTAATGCAAATTATGGAAACAATTAGAAGGATATTTTAACGAACAAATTAATTATTACCCAAAGATCCACCATAAATATGTGGACCCACCATGAATATCTTCTGTCCGTCCTTTCCTTCTAATAACCTGGGAAAATCGCATCTGCTGGGAATCGAAACTCAGACCTCCGGATGTAGAAGCATTATAAAACCCTTAAGTCAACCACTAGACTAAGGGGGCTTCCAAAAAGATCATTAGTTAAGAAATAAATAATATTTCTATGAAAGGTTAATTCCAATAAAGGGTTAAACCATTCAGTGCTTTCTATATGTGTAACTTACGTTTAGAATGAATTATAAAATATTTAAAGACGATACAATGAACTGATTTTTTTTCTCAACTTTCCTAATTATAATAAACTGATTTTTTTTTTCAACTTCCCTAATTATAATTGCAAATCTCATAAACAATCACGTGAATATAAACTATTAAAAAATTTGAAATAGGAAATATTAATAATACTTTAAATAATATTACCTGGTAATTTTGAAAGCATGTAATCATTAATCTGATCGACATCGTCATTTGTAGGACTAAGGATCGCCCTATCCTTGTAAAACTTCATATCAGTAGACTTGCTTAAAAATTCTCCATGAACCTCATGAACAATAGTTTCAATAGGATCTCCACAATCAGTTATCAAAAAATCATCTGGAATACCAATTTCAATCAACCCGTCGTTTGGTAGATTAATCTTTCCGTCACCAATATCCAAAATCCATTTAGAGAAAGCCTTAAGATCTGCAGCATCGTGATCGCTAAGCCCGGCAAGCAATCTCATATTCTTTGTAAGCTTCAAAATTTTGCAATGCTTCCAAATGTCTGCCTCATTTAGAGATGCCAAAACTGTCTCCGATCTGCCACCTCCAGGTATAACAGGCAGAATCTGTCTAAAATCACCACCAAACACAACAATCTTGCCTCCAAACGGCTTATCCTCTTTCGATCCGATAATATCTCGTAAGCTACGATCTAAATTGCCAAGGCAATGTCTACTCATCATAGGAGCTTCATCCCACACTATAAGACTTGTCTCTTTCATTAGTTCAGCAATATCTGACCATGGGCTCATATTGCAAGATGTGAATTCGTCTGGATTAATTGGGATTCCAAACCTCGAGTGGGCTGTCCTACCACCTGGTAGCAAAAGCGCAGTAATTTCACTTGATGCAATATTAACAACAATAAGACCTTTGGAACGAATAGCTGCATAAAGTGTATTCCTTAGAAAGGTTTTACATGTACCTCCAAAACCATAGACAAAAAACACTCCACCTTTGTCATTAAATACTGCATCTACGATCTCTTCATAAACTGCTCTCTGCTCATCGGTTATCAGTCCCATGAGTCTTTGATGTTCTTTACTTTTATCTTTTGGGATATAATTCCGCTCATCATCTATAAGACGATTGCCAGTGTAATTATAGAAATCATCCGGCAATGGCATCTTGTTCCATTTGGCTAAAGTACGTCCATTGCTGAGCAATATATTTTGGATTTCTGATAGAGCTATGTTTTTAATTTGATCAACTGTCAAATTAAGATCTGCCATGTTAAAAAAAAATCAGATTTTATTTATTTCCTAAGAATTCTTGCATATAAGTGTTAAAAATAAAGAAGATATATAAAAAAATGTACACGTACCAAGGTTTCCGGTTTATTTTCTCTAATTAAAAAGTATGTCTTCAGTTAAGTATTCCCAAGTTGCTTCCCAAACAACATGAGGCAGAGACAGACAATCTGCAATTAACATTACAGCAAAGAACATGGGCATATATTTTCCAACACACCAATCGCTGGCTTCTTTAATACCTTCAATGTATTCTTTGTCGTCATCCAACAAGCCTCTTGCTTCACAAGCCTCCAAGTAAGTAGGATATACAAAGTTTTCAACAGTTCTTATGTCCTCATAAGATGTTGGTCCTTTTACGTAGTTAAGCAGAACTCTCAAATAATACAATTCACCACAAGCAAGATGAATATGTGCAATCCTTCCGATAGCAAATCCTTTCTTCCTAGGCTTCCATACTCTTTCTTTGAGATGCCAAACGAATTTTGAAGGAAACTCAGCATATGTGAGATTTTTGGCCTCCGGATATATCTTACATGCTTCCATCCAAGCTGAAAACATTGATTCCTTAACCGTAAAACGGTTCATGACAGTTTCTAGTGGTTCAGATTCATAGTAATAAACCATTTGCTGATTTGGCAAATGGAAGCCAAGCTTCTCCACAGAGACAGTCCGATAATGTGTAGGAAAAGCCAATATTCGCCATGTTGATTCGCAAGCAGACAAATACATACGGTATTACAACAAAGTCAGAAACAAATATTATATATTTATTGAATTATTTTGGAAAAATAACTCAAAAAAAATTCTTGGTTTTGAATAAATAATACATGCAGTCGTAATATCTTTTAATTTCATCAATAACACCATCATCATCGTTCTCGATTGCTACTGAACAGTAGTCAGGACCCTTATGGATATACTTGAATAGATATTTGATAGCTCTTGTTTTTATGCACCATTCAACATTCATATGTGCATTATAACGTAGCATAAGAGCCTTGTTATATGGAACTATATATCTGTTATCAAGTTTAATACCATTTTTCTCAACAAACCTCTGATCAACACGGCACTTATAAGCTGGGAAACGATTAGCATCAATGGAAGTACTCGTTGTGGTTTACTTTAATCCAAATGCACATTGCTTGAAGTGGATTAAAGTAAAGTAAACGATTTTTGACATGTTTTAATTGTGAATTCTATTATAATAAAAATAATAAAAAAAACACTTACTTTGTATCTCTTAAGATGAGTTCTACTTTTGTGCTTGATCCACTCTTTCCCCTTGTTTTCACATCTTTTATTACACTCACATTCACTATGTGTCCAATGACATCTAAAATCATACACGTAAAGAATAATTATTAATAAAGAAGATACGTTAAAGTAAAGGATGAAAATATAAGCTTTGAAAAAGATAAATTAAAAGAGGAAAAGTATTTTAGTATTACCAATCAAGATGTTTTGATCGAGTTTACCCTCCAAAATGACCGAAAAATCAGTGTAATAATTTTCTGGAAACTGTTGTGGAAAATCATGAACTGGTTTGACAACACTGGTGCGAATCAGTATCATCTTCATCGGCAAAGGAGAGGTTCTGTAGTCCCCAACATATCCTTTTAGCAGGAAAGCGTTGATACTAATATCTTCACCTTCTTTCAAAACCTTCCTATGTTTTTCAATCAAATCTTCTTCCACTGTTGCTTGAATTCTTGTTCCCTGAAAACTCATCAAAGGAGAAAAATTAAAATTACAAAAAATTGAACATAATAAAAACAAAATATAAATAAGTATATACCTTTTCATCAACCAGCACCATTTCAATTGATTTAGAAGCACCACTTTTCAATGAATTCCAAAGGACAAGGATATGTTCTTTTATCTTTTGTACTTTGCTAACAAGATCGAGATAGTTTATCATGATGAAAGTAGATTTTTTTTTTAACGATAGACATTACTATGCGATTGCTGTGATGAAATGTTTTTGACGAATGTTATTAGGTTGGTTTTGTGTTTGATATATATACAGTAAAACGTAATCAATTTTGCGATAATTACTTTCAAGTCAATTATGTAAACAAATCTAATAATTATGGGCGGGTAATAATGATGATTAAGTGTAAGAATATGTGTATTTACATATTGTAAACGTAATCAATTTTGCGATATTTCGCATAAGAATATGTGTATTTCCATATTGTAAACTTTTCCAAAAGGCTAGCAAGTCCCTCCATAATTATGATTAAGTGTATTTCAAATAAGAATATGTATATTTCCATATTGTAAACTTTTCAAGCAATCGTAATTGTAATACTAAGATTCAGTTTTTCAAAAATATTTAAGTGATTAATAGAGATAATTTTATTTCCTTAAATTATTTTACTTTCCATATTTCAATATTCTTTGAAATTTCCTTGAAACGATTTAGAGCTCATAAATTTAATTAGAGGATCGTGAATATATCATGTATGTGCATAAGAATCATTTAAAATATTGATCACGTTTTTTTTTACTATTACCATATACTAGGAGAGAACCCGCGCGATGCTCGGATTTTATTTAAATTTTAGTTTTAAATAATATGTTTAGATCTACATTTTAACTATTAATTTTATCTTATTTTTAAAGAATTTTTATTTTATACTTTTGTTTTTAGGGTATGTGTAATCTCTTTCATATATTATTGTATGAATCTTTATTTATTTTTCAATTTTAATACTCATTTCTCTAAATCTTAATATTATAATATTTTTTAATTTTTAAAATTTATCATTTTGAGGGTTTATTTTATATATCTTTCATTGAATCCATGTATTTTTCCATGTTTTAAAATTTTGTATATTTTTGTGTCCATTCTTCTTTTTCTTGATTTTTTTCTACTCTATATTTTTATATAATTTTTTATGTTCTCGATTTTTATTGAATATTTTGTTATGTCTTACAGTTTATATGTTGTAGTTAACTTTTTAATTGATTCAATATCAATTTTTTCAGTTGTACCAAATTTTAGTTATCCTAATTTCTTTGAAAATAAGTATTTAATCACTCAAAAAGAAGAAAATAGAATTATATATTTCAAATTTTGTATTATATAAGATTTTTATATATTTATGTTTTAAATTAAATTTGAATTTCATCTACTTACAATAATTTTTAAATAGTCGAATTCAAATTTAATAGTTTTTATGTATAGCTAATTATACATATGTTAATTTTTATTTATGTTACTTGATATTTTAAAAAATAATAGTTAATTGCTTATATACTTTATACATGTGAAAAATAAAGTTGAGATTAACCAATAAGAAATAGCTAATGTGTCATCTTCTGGAGAGTCCCATTCATCTATTATATAGTAGATGGTCATTTGTGATTTGTGAATGTGTTATTTGTTTATTTTTTCCAATAATTGTTTTGTGTGCTGAATATCTTATTTATTATTTCTTATACAGTAATAATTGACATTTTATTATATACATAACAAAAGACACAATTTTATCTGAAAGAATAAGAAAGTCAAAATTGAAATTGTTTATAATTATATTTAGTAAATATCTTTTTATCATATAAAGTTGGATGCGTATAAATTAGTAATTAAGGCGACACGTGGTAAGATTTCGACACATATTGCGATTTAAATATATTATATAGGTAAAATATAATTTTATGAGTAGTTAGATTTTAACAAATAAATGAATGTTAGTATGTTATCAATTAAGAGAAGAAAAATAAAAATAAAAATAAATGAGTTAATTTCATTTTAAGAAAAGATAAGATGAAACACTAATCCTTAAAAAAAAATTTAACTTGAATGTTTTTTTTTGGTTTTGGGTTTTGTGAATAAAATTTTATTTTTCATTAATTACGATAGATGTTGTATATAATCTAGTGATTTGGTAAGTTATAGATATTGTTCATTTGAAGTTTTTTTATTTTTCCTTCTGATTTATTTAGTTATGTTATTTTTAAAATTGTAGTGTATATTAGAATAGTTTTTATGTCTTTTACTATTATTATAATAATCTTCGCAAACTTTATCAAGGAACATTTATGGCATAGTGGGTAAGGTTGTTGTTTTTTATTGAGAAGATTGTGTGTTCGAATCCCCTTGGATGTGAAAGAATAAAAATATTTTGTTTAATTCACATTTAGTGCAAAAACCAAATTTTTAAAAATTAAATAATGAAATGACACGTGACATGCTCTTGTGCGCTGACGTGGCAGCCCCTGGAGAGAGTCATTGCTCTTTCATATAGTAGATTAAACCTGAATAAAATATTTTACAACTGAATTAAAATTTTGATCACATATGTACGGATGTGCATAAGAATCATTTAAAATTTTGATCACGTTATAATATTTTACAACTGAAATTTCTGATATTTAAAATCATACGTTAGATGCATTTTTTCAGAAATTATAATGGTGAGAAAACAAACCTTTGTTTAGTCGAACATGCATACCCTGCTTCCTCAGAAACGGCTCCATCTCATTAGCGAATGATACGTATATACATTGGTTGCTGAAGCTGAGCTGGCCAAGGAGAACTACATGACTGCTGAGCTGGACCAATGAGAAGAAAGAAGCTGAGAGTTGGCGGTTAGTAATTGGAGAAGCTTAAGTAGATGCACTTTACCTTTCTTGTAGTTCATCGAAAGATCATAGGATTGTGTTAGGCAATTTCAGAGAGAGTGTTCTCTGCAAATTGAGGGCAAATCTCAAGAGCGTGTTCTTGGATTTGAAGGATCAATTCGTCTTGGAGATTCTCTTTGGCGATTTGATAGTGTAATTCCTTTGTTAAGTGAATAAACATAGTTGTTTACTTAACAGCGAACTGCTTCCTTAAGTTCAACCTGATCAAGTCAGTTGTATAAAAACAGAATTGTTCAGTAATAAAGATAAAGGGGGAAAAGTTCTCGAAAACAAAGAGATGAAGAGCCTGATCAATTCTTGCTTGCATATCTAGAAACAGCGATGCATAGAGATGGTACAAGTTTTATTTCACAAACCGTTTCTACTGCAGTGCTTCAGGTCCTTGAAAAGTCAGAATTCTCACAATGAAATTGATGCGCCACAACATAGAGATGAAGATGACGTGGGCTTCTTTACAAGACTAAGTCAATCAACGGTTTCCTATTTTCAATAATAATTAGATAAAATATATCTCTTCCTTAGATCTAGGAACTCCATCTCCATAACTCCGCTATCTTATTTTCAGTTTTCATATTTGTAGCTCTTTGTGTATTTAAAGACCACACGGTCAAGTTAATGAGGAGAGGAGAAAATTGAAGTATTTTGTGTTTTGTTCTTGTTTTAATTGTCATTTACTTGACTCTCAAGCTTTGATCAAAAGTCATCGCTATCAGAAATTCTAGCTTTGTTGACAGAAACTGCAGACCAATTTCCATTTAAGGCATGTAAAATTTCAACATCAACCAGAGAGGAATTCACGGTTTTTTTACCTCAACTTGCCGCTGCAATGACTGAATATGTTTGGATAATCTCATCGAGCACAAGGGCTTTTCCGATTATATGAATCAACAGAAACCATTAGCATTCTCCTCATCCTAACAAGTTCACCATGATTAGAAAGCGCACAATAGAAACGTTGCAATGTGAATATAACCTAAAAAAAAAAAAAAACATAAAATTAATAAAAAAAAACCCAAAAACCAAATAAAAAAAAAAAAGCTCACGGATTATACGGAGAAGCTGCGAAAAAACACCAAAACAAATCCATGAACAACAAAGCTCGGTATATTGAAAAATGCATTTTTCTTCAAGTCCTCAAGCAATTTGGAAAGCACTATTAATTTACAATGCAATCTGGTGGTCCACCATGGCTATCTGGATCTTTCTTCAAGTCCTCAAGAATCTCCGCATACATTTTCCAACCGAGAAAATTAAACGCAAAATCGATGCTTTTGAAACTATGAAAATACATGCTAAGCAAACCAGAGAACACAGAAAGATGTACCTTTGGGGAAATTTTTCAGCTCGAACAGGAGCGTCTGGAATGATTGTATCGCTCTCTGCGCGTTGCCTACAACAAACAAAAAAGCATCTTTATAACACTGAAAGTTTTATGTTTTTCTTTATTCGTTAGATCAGAAATTCTCTTGTTTCATATAAAACAATCAGAGTTTCTTCATAATGTTACCAAGCTAAAGCCCCATGAAAAAAAAAAACAGAAAGAGCACAACAATCGTCAAACTAATATTGAACAAATAGATCGCACTCATCGCAGCTAATGGGCGGGAAGGATTGATGTGCTTCTAATGATCCAGATCAATTGACGGATAAAATCAAAAATTCGATCAATTAATATAGGCTTTGAACCCAAAAATCAAAGCTTAAGCAGACCCATGAACAAAAACAAACTCCGTAGCCTAGCAAAGAATAAGGTATATTGAAGTTGTGTTCCGCTTTTGCGCAGTCCTTGTTGTGGCAGCCTTGTATCAGCCCAGGCCCGGTTCTAAGCAAGTGCAAGAGGTGCATTTGCACTAGGTCTTTAGATTTTTTTACAAATTTTAGTTAGATTTTAGGGTCTTTTTAAAAAAATTTAGGGCCTTTTTTTGCCAATTCTACTTATAAAACTAGAAATCTTGCACAGGGTCCATTGAATATTTAGGCCGGGCCTGTATCAGCCAGAACTGATAATTCCAAATCCTCCAGAGAGAGGATCCTTGGCTGTAATCGAAGGATCTTTGATCTTGTATCCTGCAAATCTAATCATTTATTTGGATTGAAGTCCATAGAAATTGGGGATAGAAAGCTTTGATATCGTCTCTCGAGTCGTCGTCGTCTCTCGAGTGTTTGTGTTATAACAATTTTCTTTTTACAAGTCATGAATAGAAAACACTAAGTTTCATGGAATTGACAGGATATCGAGAATATAAATAATTAAATAAAAATATATATTAATTTCGAAATATTTAGTTAAAAATCATTAAAAATTCCAAAAAATCTGAATATACAAATGATTTACATTATTTATGGACGAATAAAAAATATGATTTAATGCATATCATACATAAAACTATATAGGAATGTCATACATCAAAATAAATCTTTAAATAAAAAAATATAGTGTAATGTATGTATTCTTATATTTCAGTGTAAATTATTTCACTTTATTCAACATGAATCAAACTTTATTTTCAATCACAAAATTGAAACATTGATTCAAAATATACACTTATATTCTAAAAACATTTTTTAATAAAAAAATTACTATCAAGAATCAAGATATATATAGTTTAAAGTATATCGTTAGTGTGGTTTAATTTATTTTTTCAATTTTAAGATTAGATATTAAAACATAATATAAAATTTCACAACCTAAAAGTCACATTTAACATGCTTTATTTAACTTGTATGTTTTGTCATGTTTATGAATCCTTACAAATTTGTCTCCTTCAAAACTCAATGGTGTGTGTGTTTAAACTGTTTTTATAGTTTTTTTAGCTTTTAGAATTTTTTTTTTATTTTTTTTCAAAAATATTTAAAATTAAAATATAATATATTTTTAATCATAAATTTGAAATTATTTTTTCTAAATTTATAATTTTAAAAACTTTGTTTTCGATTTTTAAACTTTTCAGAGATTTTTAAAGATTTTTTAGGTTTTTTCAAAGATTCACATTAAAATTTAATATATTTTTATATAAAACTTGAAATTATTATTTTTAAATTTAATTTGTTTTGGATTTTTCGGATGTTTTGGGATTTTTCAAAATTTAATCTAATTTTTTTAATATTAATATTTTATTATTAAAAAAACTAAAAGATAACATAAGTTATTTTCTGTTAAGTTTAATATGTTTTATGGATACAATTTAAAAGTTAAGGTATTTTATTGAAATTTTTTTTTAGTTGGTGTATTATTTGAGAATGAAAAAAATTTGAGTATTAAAAAGCTTATTGAATTTAGTTAAGGTATTTTTATGGAATTTAATAACACTAGTTAATCGGTCCATGTCGTAATCTACTATATAAAAGTAGAAGGGAACTCTCCTGCGAGTGTCACATCATCACACAAGAGCCTACCACCAAGACTCGAACCCACAATCTTCTCATTAAAAGTCAATCATTTTAACCATTAGGCCATGGATACTTCTTGGCTATTCTTTCTAAAAATATGTGATATTCGCTCTTTTCTGCAATTTTCTACACATTAAAAGAGAAGCAGATACCATTGATAGTTTTAAATATTTTATATGTAAATTTAGACTTCAAATTTGAATTTCTGATGTGAGTCAAAATTCCAAATTTCTGATTAGTGAAATAACAAATTTAAATTTATTACATTCATGTTAGTATTAATCCATTCATAATTAGTTAAATGGTAAATATATTTTACACCTTAATTTCTTTAATTTCTCCAAAAAATAACCCTTTCAATTTATCAAGCTGTACACATACTTGTGGGATAGGCAAAAAGTCCGCATAGATGAAATAGATACAAGGGGTACTATTTGTCATTCATCAATTTTCAATCACAAGAATTCATTCTTAGTGAAAAGTCAAATCATAATTTTTGCATCATCCAACAAGTTTGATGAATATCTTTTCATATACGCCTCAGAGAGGATGTGCAGATCCCCGTAAATTTTTTTTTAGATGTGTGGTCTAATATTGATTTATAATATTTTTCATAGTGATATCGAATTGCAATCATGTATCAAAATCGATCAAAATCTCAATAAGTTGAAATTAACCAAAATTAATATAAGGTATAGAGATAAAACTCATTTATTAAACTTTAAAAATTCCGGACTAAAGAAAGAAACATAAGCTATAAATACGAGTCTTTAACTTTATGAGTTAGTGGGAATTAAACAAGTTGTGGAAGAAAACGAAAGAACTCTGACCGTTTTTATTCTTTTCACATTTTGCTCATGTGAGTTTTAGTTTATTTAAGAAAAAAATTTAAAATTTTAGTACCTATTAAATTTTGTTTCATTTGGCATTAAATGCGAACCAAACAAAATACTTTTAAATCACATCTAAGGGGATTCGATCACAAAATCTTCTCAATTAAAATCAACAGTCTTATCCATTATGCCATAAGTACTCCTTCTCAAATTTTGCGAAAATTACTATAATAATAGTAAAAGTCGTAAAAAAAAACTATGGTGTTCTAATATACATTACAACTTTGAAAATAACATAACAAAATAAATCAAAAGGATAAATTATAGAATTAAAAAAAAAAAAAACTTCAAACAAACACCACCTATAAGTTATCAAATCATTAAATTATATACAATATCTATTGTAATTAATGACAAATAAAATCTTATTCACAAAACCCAAAAAAAAAGCATTCAAGTTATATTTTTTTAAAGGATTAGTGTTTCAGCTTATCTTTTCTTACAATGAAGTCAGCTAATTTTTTTTTTTTTCATAATCGATAACATACTAACACTCATTTATTTATTAAAATCTAACTACTCATTAAATTTAATTTTAACTATATAATATATTCAAATTGCAACACATGTCGAAATCTAACCAATTCACTTACCACGTGTCGCGATCATGTTAATTACTAATTTAAACGCATCCAACTATATATGATAAAAAGATATAGACTAAACATAATTATAAACAATTTCAATTTTCACTTTCTTATTCTTTCAGATTAAATTGTGTCAACTGTTATGTATATAATAAAATGTCTATTATTACGGTATAAAAAATAATAAAATAACATATTCAACAAAAAAAAAAATCATTGAAAAAAATAAACAAATAACACATTCATAAATCACAAATCATCATCTACTATATAACAGATGAATGAGACTCTTTATAAGATGTCACAACAGTTTCTTCTTATTAGTCAATCATAACATTATTTTTCCACATGTATAAAATATATAAGCAGTTAATTATTATTATTTTTAAACATCATGCAACATAAATAAAAATTAACATATGTATAATTAGCTATAAATAAAAACTATGAAATTTGAATTCAACTATTTAAAAACTATTGTAAGTAGGTGAAATTCAAATTTAATTTAAAAACATACATATATATAAATCTTATATAATACATAATTATATATATATATATATATCATTCTATTTTTTATGTTGTTTTATACTTATTTGCAAATAAATTAGGATAATTAACTTTGGTACAACTGAAAAAAAATTATGATATTGAATAAATTAAAAAGTTAATTACAACATATAAATCGTAAGACACAACAAAATATTCAATAAAAAATCGAGAAGATAAGAAGATGCAAAAATTCTGATTTGATTCTTCATTAAGAAACCATTGCACCTATGACCCCTTGGTCGCGACCGCTGTCTACGCGACCACAAATCGAAATTTTTTTATGATATTGAATAAATTAAAAAGGTAATTCCGACCTATAATATCATAAAACAAAACAATAAAATCAATAAAAATCGAGAAGATAACAAATTATATAAAAAAATAGAGAATAAGAAAAATGGATACAAAAATATACAAAATTTTAAAAAATGAAAAAAATATATGGATTCAATGAAAGATATACAAAAAAGCTTCAAAATAATAAATTGAAAAAAAAATAATAATATCATAATATTAAGATTTAGACAAATGAAAATAGTATGAAAATTGAAGAATAAATAAACATTCATGAAATAATGTATGAAAGAGATTATACACATCATCAAAAAATAAAGTAGAAAATAATATTTTTTTAAAACAATATAAAATCAATAATCAAAATATAAATATAAAATATATTTTTAAAAACTCAAATTAAAATAAAACCCGCGCATCGCGCGGGTTCTCTCCTAGTAAGAGTAAATTTCAAATAGATAATTGAGAGTAAATTTTATAAAAATACCCAACTAAATTTTAATAAACTTTTTAATAATTTTTAATTAAATATTAATGTAAGAATAGCTTATTGAAATTTCGTACAACTTAGAATCAACTATGCAAAACTTAACACATGGAATATTAAAAACATACCAATTGGATAATTTTTCTCAAAGTTCCCACTGAAAATGTTTTCAAAACTTACAAAATTTTTGTAGTGATAGTCACCCCTATAAACATCAGCTAAGACCTCAGTGCTCGCTACAAACTTGATTCTCAAACAGAATGACGTTAGACGCAGGCCTGGTTAGACGTTTCAGAGAGTTAGCGTTTGTGACTGTAAAATTCTCGATATTTTGCACCTATGTAAGTGAGAAACATCTCAAATTAGAATAAAATATAGTTAAGATTATGTAGTTTAATCAACAAAAGAAAAAAACTTACATGTTTATCTTCAAAATGAAGTGCAGAACGTCATCACCTCCATGAACATGTTCACTATATTTCTTAGACACCTTTGCCCTTATTCTCTAATCAGTTCTCGAACAATTAATTAAGATCTCTTATTTTATCAAAACCCGATATTTTCTAGGCACGAAGGTTAACGAATATATTATGGTTTTTGTTTATCTTGCCTTAGATAGTAAGCACACATTTTACTTTCTTATATAGACGAGTTCCAAAGGACTCTCTATTGGCTCTTAATTAGGTATCAATATGCGCTAATTTTAAATCATAACTAATAAAATGAGCAGCTTGGAGCTCCTGAGAGGCTCCACGTTTCTAAAATTTGTCTAAAATGGTAACACGTCAGCACAGTTTAAATAAATAAAAAATCTGTTTAAAATATATATATTGGGCCAAGCCCAAATAATCAGTAATCAATAATAATCAAACCTCTTTCTTAAACCCAATATAATAAATCCTCCTACCTATTAATTGAGAATCCATTTTAATGAAAAAAGCTTACTTGTCAACTCTAGAATCAAAGTTAGTGTATTTTTTTGATGACATGTAAATGTGACATGTCAAATTTCCTAAAATAAACGAAATGTTTTGATTGGTTGAGTTAAAATTAAATAAATTATAAAATTAAAACATGAATACACTATATTATAACACAAAATTAATAAATTTAAATTAACAGAAAATAATAATTACTTTAATTTCAATTTTTTGTACATATATTCATAATAAATTGCATAAAATATGACTAAAAAGTTTTTACAACCAATATATATTATATTTTTATATAAAAATAATACTCCCTCCGTTTTTTATTATATGATGTTTTAGAGATTTGCACACAGATTAAGAAATCAATTAATTCTCTATTCTCTCAAAATAAAACATATTTTTTTGTCAATTCCAAAACAGTTCAACCAATACAAAAATAGGATTCATAATTCAAACATTCAAAACAACAAAAATACAATTAATTTTTACATAGAAAATTTGATTTTTATCTTTAATTCTTTTTTAAATAAATAAAAAGTTTATATCATACTCATATATAGTCTCATTGTAGATCGAGAATTTGAGATCAGAAAAAAATGAAATGTAATTGGATGAAAAAAAAATTACAATAAGATAAAACAAATATGAATAAGAAGTAGAAGTAAAAATAAAAATAATTCTCTACAGTTTTGTTTTTCTGTAACATTCTCGTGCTTTGTTTTACGAAGACATTTAAAAGTCTTAAGAAACAAATTTTATATTAAACGCATGTGCAGCTCAAATTTTATATTGAACACATGTATGCATGCCAACCATAATAAATTTATTTTCTTCATCAAACCAATTCCTCAATATTATTCAAAGAGATGAGCGGACGGAGAATTTTATAAAATATGATTTCACAAATTTTATAACAAATATTGATTATAATTTTTATTGAAAGGAAAATCACTAATAGATTATCCAATGTGCTATATTAATTTTCATGATAAAGACAAATATTATATTTTCAATTTTTAAAAAATTCTTTGTAATTTTTGTTAATATTTAATATAAATTTTAATTTGAAACCATATATCATAAAATGCTGAAAAATATAAAATTTTGATTAAATAAAAAAAATGATAGAAACGGTTTTCGTGATTGTTTTTAAATACCAAAAACTGCATCGTGTAAAAACATAAAGTTTGCAGAAAATATCAGAAAAACTAACCACCACCTAAATATTACAATTCACATATTTTTAACTCATACTTACATGCATAAATATACATATTTATTTATTTTTAAAATTCAACCATATATTATAAAAATATATATTGTAAAACATACACTTTGTTATTTTTTTAACACATAAAAGGCATACTTTGATTTTTTCACAAATCCTCCAACCTATTAATTGAAAATATATTTTAATGAAAAAAGCTTACTTGTCAACTCTAGAATCAAAGTTAGTGTATTTTTTTGATGACATGTAAATGTGATATGTCAAATTTCCTAAAATAAACGAAATGTTTTGATTGGTTGAGTTAAAATTAAATAAATTATAAAATTAAAACATGAATACACTTTGCTATTTTTTTAACACATAAAAGGCATACTTTGGTTTTTTCACAAATATGTGTGTATATAAATATTAAATATGCAAAAATCAAAGTCGTATGCGAACTTGTTGTGCGTGCATTTTGTTAACCTCGATTACAGTCCAATTTTAAATTTAGTTATTAAACAATTCATATATATTATTTAAATCTCTATATGTCCTAAGAGCGGTGAGGTGGTTGGTACACACGAGCGTGCGGACCAACTATCTACCCGCTCTTATGATAAGTAAAAATTGTAAAACCCTTTTTGGTTTAATTAGCAATTCGTCAAAGAAAAATATATATATTGCCAAAATTATATTGTGTAAAGAAAAAAGAAAGCACTGTATAGATAATATTCAAGACATATTATAAGAATTTAATTATTATTTAATAAAACTTTTACATTTACAATTATATGTTAATGTAAACGGTAGAAAAAAATAAAAAGTTTTAAAATAAATCAGATTCAAAAAACATAAAACGATATGAAACGTTTGTGTGATTGTTGTTAAACACTAAAACTGTATATGTATAAAAATATAACATTTACATAATATATAAAAAAATTAATCAATACTTTAATATTACAACTATTTATGTCTATAAAAATATTATACATGCACATGTCTGCAGGCCAACCATAAAAATTATTATTTTTCAGTTTATTTAGTTATCATATTTACACTTTTTATCTAAGGAAGTATTTTAAAATCTTGATTAATGGCTTTTTATCTTTAATTTCTATTGAAATCTAGAACATTTTTCATTTGATTTATCATTATTTTTTATTATTAAATATTCGTATAATGTTATTATTAATGCATAATTAATTATATACAAATAAATCAACTTCAATATACAATATAATTATATATTGAACCTAAAAAATATTTTATAGCTCGCACACGGTGCGGGCCGATCATCTAGTAACCATTAAAAACCCTTCTTCCCCAATCTCTGTTTGCCGTAACAGTTTCGTTTACCTTCCAAACATCATCTACAATTATTGATTACAATATCGATTCCTATCCCTTTCCAGAGTAATCTAATCGACTGCTAGATTCGTGGTTTTCATCACTCATTGAATGAAAAGAATTTATTGGCAACAACGTTCGAGGTTAAGCCTCCCCTCAAAGATGGCTATAAATTACCGAGTTCCACAACCTCTCTCGCTATCAGAAAACACCAATCAAAACATGGCTCCACCACGCACGCCGGCCTCTTCGAAGCCCCTCGCCCAAAACTTTTGATGACTTACAAGGAGATTATACTCAGAGAACCTCCAAAACCATAATCTTTGATGGAGCCGTTAGATCTGCCGCTGTTAATCCAAGTGAGGCTCGTGATAAAATAGCTTTCCTTATTTATGTATTATCTATGGATTTGTTTCTGTACGGTTTTCTTGATTTGCTGAGAATATACTCTGCCATCTATTCGTTTGGTGAGAAATCGAGCAGTTAAATGCTTTCCAAAACCAAATCGATCTACAATTTTTTTAGATTGTTATTATCAGTATAGATGTATCAAATGATCTACAAGTATTAGTATTTCCCGTTAAATTGATAGGCAATTATTTAAGTTTTGAAATCAGAAGATTAAAAGTTTCTCAATTGCTTCGAGATGAGATAGTGACCTTCTCGGTTTCAGCTGGTGGAAATTCTGTTCCGACAAGTGATGACAGGTAATCTACAATAGAAGTGGAATGATAAGGTGATAGCGGTAGTAGAGGATATGGTCTTTGCGTTATACTTCCACGTCTATCAGTCTATGGTAAGTTGGTAACTCAACACAATTTTTTTTATTTTATTTTAATTCATCTCTTTTGTGTACATAGACTTTTCCAGCTGATTCCTCCAAACATACATCTGGTGAAGATGAGAAATTATAATCACAAGTTACCAACTGATAACAAGTGTGGTCTAAACCACAATGCAGCTCAAGACTAATATACGGAAAGCTTACAAATGGGTGTTCGACAATGGCTTTGATTTTGAGTAACAACACCAAAGGTTTTCTTACAATATTTTGTTCTCCCTGTAGTTCCATGAATTTTTTAACTTTAGCAATCTATTTTATGTATTCATCCACTTTATACGAAGATATGTCCTAAAAAATGTTTCCTCTTTTGGCAAACAGTTCAACAGAAGACCAATATTAGTAGGGGTCGGGAGTAACATCATCAATTGGGCGGACAGAATTGCATACTAAATTTACTTCGTGGTCAATGATTTCCTCCAGTTGCCGAGAGTGTTTCACTTAAGTTAAAAGTGTTTGAAACTAATAAATGACTTTGGCTCATAGGCCAATCATTTAACTTGAGCATAGGAACTCTTAAAATAAGTTACACTGTATATAATTGTCATTTGTCAATACTATAAACACAAAATGACTGGCAATAGTATAAACACAAAATGGCTGGCAATAATATAAACTCAAAATGGTATATTTCATCATATTTCTATGGTTTGTTTTACTGGTTTGTTGCAGCACTTGAGAAAGTGAAGGATGTTGGAAACACTATCGTATAAGTTATTGACTGATAAAATGTTTTTTCAATCATATTTGGAATAGAATGCAGTAGTTTATCTAAGATTTGGAAGATGGTTAATATTGGTTCCTCGCAGTTTTTTTAGATATGTGGGAAAGGAGTACCATCATTATAAATTCGAATTCTCGAATAACTTTGTTCAAGATGTAGAGGAGAGCTATATAGAGTAAAGGAAGATGTAGAAATATATGGTCTTGACGAGAGGAAGACAACAGAAACAGAATTATCGTATCTTTTGATTTTAGTATTTGTAAATTTTTCATTCCAGTTTTATCAATACGCAGTTAAAATTATTCCTTTTCCTAAGGCATTAATGAAAAATAACCATTTGATGTAACATATTAGTTGCGTGATACTAAGACACAAAAAAAAGAGATAAAGGAGTACCATGTAACGAGAAAAATAAGAAATTTTAACTTGGAAAAGTTTTGAGTTTGAGCAAAAAGAAATCGATTTTTTGGAGTTATCATATTCTGAATAATATAATNAAGAGATAAAGGAGTACCATGTAACGAGAAAAATAAGAAATTTTAACTTGGAAAAGTTTTGAGTTTGAGCAAAAAGAAATCGATTTTTTGGAGTTATCATATTCTGAATAATATAATCTATAGTTCTATCATTATTGACGTCTACCATTCATATATTCCATCACATAAAAGAAAACTAATCACATATACACATATCTACATAAAACTTTTAGCTAAACATGGCACACTTTTAGCTAAAACTCAAATAATTTTTGCCACAAAAAGACATACAAACATATACAAACAATTATATTTGAAAATAATTGATCATAAAATTTGGCTATGAGATACTTATACTAATATATGTCGTCAAAATCTAATTTGTCTACTTATACAGACTATTTACATAAAATATTTTAAAATTTTAAATAAGTCAAATTCTTAAGTTAAAAATATCAACTTATCATCTATCTATTTCGATATTTAATGCACATATACTTATTTGCTATCCATTGAATCATAATTTATATTATATTATCAATTTTCTCATATCAGAATAGCAAAAAAAAATTATAAATAATATAACCGGGAGTAGCCTGCGCCGCATTCGAAAAGAAAACCTTGCGTCAATTGGCGTTACGAACATCCATATTAATGTTAGATCCAAGGATCCTAGACTGCTGGAACGTGACAGAGTTGTGTAACACATGTACTGAGCTGTGTAACACAAGAACTACTGTAGAGTTGTTACAAAGTCGTTGGAAGTACGTGGAGTTATTGCTGGCACAAGAGATGTGTTTCAAAGTGGAAATCAAGAGAAATATGGAAGATATGCATTGGAGTCTTATGAGAGTATCAAGGAAAAGGAAATACTTGATAAGGATGAAATATCTAGTGGAGATATTTCCATATATGCATATGTGATGGATATTGAAGGCTGAATGTTTTGGACTCTATAAATACAAGATTTATGAGTCAAATTAGGGTTAGCCGAAATATTGAGAAAAGAGAAGAAAGTTAAGCTTCGGTCTCTGTTGGTGAGCACGAGCCTGCTCGGTGTGACACACGAAAATAAGTGTGTAACACAGTTGTATATTCAAGACGGTTGTGTCTTGTTAAGTGATAGAGGTTAGTTGGTGTCGAACTAAGGGGTGTCTTAGTGTCGAGTAATTCCATTAGGCAAGGTCTTGTTGTAAGATTGTCTAAGAATCTCTAGTGGATACTTTGAGGACGTAGGTACGTTGCCGAACCTCGTTAAATTTCTTGTATTCTCATATTCTCGTTCTTACAATTAAGACCTTATCATCGACACTGTTGGTGAATTTACCTGTGATTACCATGTCCTATATCACATGATTAGCCAATTGAGTCACAATAAGTCGTGTGCCATTGCAAAAACCACTTTTCGGGTCAATGTTCTGAAGCAAGATGAGCACCGACTTTTAAGACCATCTTTTGATTAGGCAAACCCGAAATCCTAATGATGTTTAAAAACTCCTAAGTGTAAACCATATCATCTACATCGCTTGTATAAGAAGGCTCGATGCTATTGGCACTCAAATAATATACATGAAACAATCAAGGAGATAAGTAGACTATTAAGTATAAATACTGCTAATCACACATGATAAAACGGTGTGCAAAATAAAACGTTACCTGGCAATTGTTGAAAGCATGTAATCATTAATCATATCCACGTCCAAATTCGTCGGTGCTAGTATAGCTCGCTCTCTAAAAAACTTGTGATCCTTCTTCGTGGAAAAGGATTCACCGTAGATTTTCTTAACTATTGTTTTTACAAAATCATGACAATCATTTATCAGAAAATCTTCAGGAATATCGATTTCAGTCTCTCCAGTATTAGGCTCATTGATCTTACCATCGCCGGTTTTTAAAACCAAAGCTGCAATAAAAAAGAATAGAAACGATAAGACGATAAATGCATAAGACTAAACAAAAACAATCAATTGCGTGAAAGAGCATAAACTTTTTATACTTGATTTTTTGCGTTTCTTTCTCTGATGAAACCAAATATCCTATGATAATATTTCCCAAATAGCGTTCCAAACATCTAGCACCGAGGCACCACTATTCGAGACCATCATAAATACAAATAATTTGTGTGTGTATATTCCAGAACACCAAAAACTTGCCTCCTTGATAGCTTCGGTATACTCTTTATCATCGTCTAGTAAACCGTACGCATAGCAAGCATCATTGAAAGTTGCATATAGTACACCACGAAACGTTCCTATATCCTCGTATATAACATGTTGGACCCTTCCATACATTGAGCAACACCCGCAAATAATAATTCTGACCTAGCGTAGGAGGCACGTATGTAGTGGTGGCTATGGTTGTTGTGTATGTGACTGTGAAGGTGGTGTGTCTCCATGTTCATTATCTCCTGAACATTCCTAAGCTTGTTGACATGGCAAGGAATTGTAATCAGACTGACGTACACAAACCAACTCAATAGAACATATTATTAAAAATATATATTTTAAAACCGAGAAACGAATAACTTTATTAATTAAAAACCAAACCAATACAAAGATATGGTATCATCATAACTCTATCAAGAGAAACACATAAAAGCTAAATCTAGAAACTAAAGTCAGAATACATGATTCGATAACAAACCACAAATAGTATTCCAAAGCTCCAGAGGATCATCAACATCACCAGAATAGAAGGTTTCGAAACAATACTCGTAAGTCCTTCTTTGTAGCCCATCCACTCGCCTCCACAGTCCCACAAATGAACTAAATATCACCAAACCCCGAATCTATTTCAGACAAAGAAAACAAAAAAATATCTCAATAAAAAAAAAACAAAACTTTAAAACAAAACAATCATCAATGAAGAAGACACAAAACTAAGAATCCAAAGAGAACAAAACTAACGCTGCCATACCAGAATGATCTAATGATCAATCCAGTAGCGAGCCTCGAAAAAAAGCAAACACAAAGGTACAAAAGAAAATTTGAAACAAATCAGTTTTTTAAAAAAAAAAATCGTAAAACCAAAGAATCTAAAGAGAACAAAAAAAAGAGCTATGAATATATCTATTCCAGAATGATCCATTAGTCGAGCTAGCAGCGAGCCTGGGAAAAAAATAAGAAACAAATCAATTTACAATGAAAAATTGTAAAGCCAAAAATCTTTTAATACACAAATAAGATTACCAATACGAAACAACGATAAACGAAATAGACACGAATCCAATAAGAGATAATATATCGTGCCCAACGTACGAAACCGCATATCGATATACTATAATGTTAGAGCCGGGATTCGTACCCCCTCTANTGAGTTCAAAAACTGTATATGTGTCAAACATGTCAGACTGTGTTGGAGCAGAGAAGACCAGTTGTGGTCATGGAGTTCGTGGAAGTTTTTCAGGATGTTTCTTTTGTGGGAAGAAAGGACATATCAAGGCTTACTGCTACAAATTCATTGACAAATTAAGCTGTGCTTTGAAACAAAACAAGTTTGTTCCAGATCCAAAGAAGTTTCAAAAGGTGTGGATGAAGAAGATTGATTTGTATAATGATGTGTCTTTGAGATCTTCAGCCAATATATCAAAGAAATCTTCATATCGCACATGTAAGTGTTTGAAACATGAGTCTTGCTATCAAGAACGACATAGGGAGAAAAATATCAACACATTCAATGCAAGTCGATGGAAAGATCGAATACAAGGAAGAGCTTGAGCATGATGCACGTTCCAGCAGGTATGACGAAGCTTATTGTATAACTTGGAGTTTTTGCAGAGTTTTATCCCTCAAGCAGGGGGAGATTGTTTGTGTGTACTCGATTAAGGGGGAGTTGATGGATTAAGGGGGAGCTTCAGATATAGATTTATAGTCAGTGAGCTCACTACAAGAAAACAGTGATTTCGCGACTACAATTTGCGACTAATTATGTAGTCGTAAAAAATTACGACTAATATGCGACTATTTGTGACAAATGAATAAAAAGACAGTCGCAAAAGGTTCGCAACACAGTCGCTTACTGGCGACTTAAGAGCGTAGTCGTAAATCAGTCGTCAAAGTACGACTGATTTACGACTACAGTGTCGTCGCGGAACTGTAGTCGTAAATCAGTCGTACAATTACGACTGATAAGCGACTCATTCGGCGGGTCGCTTTGTAGTCGTACAAAACCAGTATAAAACGTTTTCTTCATTTAGTGGTTGGTGTACCTAATTTATGATGTAGTCGCAGTGTAGTCGCAAAATTTGCCTATAAATATAAAACAAAGTCTCTCGTCTATAGAATCACTCGATCAAAACATAAAACTCGATCAAAAAATAAAAAACAGAGAAATTTGTTTTTATTATATAATTGTAATGTCGGAAAATTACGGTTATAATAATTTTCGGGAGTGGATGTATAAAAGGATCGATGAAGAAACAGGAAATTTCTCAGCAGAGTTCTTAGCGGGGATCGATCAATTCATGGCATTTGCAAATAACCAGCCTCTAGCGCAGAGCAATAGGGGTAAGTTTCACTGCCCTTGTAGTGTTTGCAAAAACGACAAATTTATCTCAGGACAAAAGTTTGGAATCATCTGTTAAGTAGAGGATTTATGCCAGATTATTATGTTTGGTATAAGCACGGAGAAGAAATCATTATGGATTTAGGAATGAGTTGTGTTAATACGACACATATAAGTGGGAGTGAAGAAGTGGGAAATGTAGTAGAAGATAGGTATGTAGATATGGTGAATGACGCATTTCGTGATACCGAGCGTTTTTATAACTTTGAGGATGATAGTTATCAGAATGTAGAAGAACCGGTACGTAACCATTCAAAAAAATTCTACAACTTGTTAGAAGGAGCGAAAAATCCATTATACGAGGGTTGTCACGAAGGTCATTCGCAGTTATCCTTAGTTGCTCGAGTCTTACAAAATAAGACAGATTATAATATGAGTGAAAAGTGTGTGGATTCGATTTGCGAAATGTTGACAGAGTATTTACCAGACGGAAACCAGTCAACCAGTAGTTCACATTACGAGACAGAAAAATTGATGCGGAATTTAGGCCTCCCATATTATGCAATTGATGTTTGTATTAACAATTGTATGATCTTCTGGAAAGAAGATGAAAAGTGGGATACGTGTCAATTTTGTGATGCACCAAGATGGAAGCCTAACAACGGACGAAAAAGAACCAAAGTTCCATATAGTCGTATGTGGTATCTACCAATTACTGACAGATTGAAGAGAATGTATCAGAGCGAGAAGACTGCAGCGGCAATGAGATGGCATGCTGAGCACAAAGCAAAGGAGGGAGAAATGTGTCATCCGTCTCATGCAGCGGAGTGGAAACATTTTCAAGACCTACATCTCCAGTTTGCAGAAGAACCCCGCAATGTCTATCTTGGATTATGTACAGATGGATTCAATCCATTTGGCATGTCTCAGAAATCATTCTTTGTGGCCTGTGATCTTGACCCCATATAATTTACCCCCTGGGATGTGCATGAAGACAGAGTATTTGTTTCTTACAATTCTGAATTATGGGCCAAATCATCCGCGAACAAGTCTGAATATCTTCCTCCGACCTCTTATTGATGAGCTAAAAGAATTGTGGTCTACTGGAGTCGATGCATACGATATATCCTTGAATCAAAATTTCAATTTGAAAGCAGTGTTGATGTGCACGATAAGCGACTTTTCGGCATATGGCATGTTATCAGGATGGACGACTCATGGTAAATTGTCTTGTCCAATTTGCATGGAAGAAACAGAATCATTTTATCTCCCTAATGGAAGGAAGACATGTTGGTTTGATTGTCACCGAAGATTTCTTCCTCGCCCTTATAATCATCCACTGAGGAAGAATAAAAAAGACTTCTTGAAAGGAAAACAAGCTCTGAATAAGTATCCACCTCAGTCTTTGACAGGTGAGCAAGTTTACTACGAGCGGATAGATGGTGTTAATCCCCCGAAAACAAAAAACTGCGGTGGAAACGGTCATGAAAAGAAGAAGGCTGGCTATGGGAATTGGCATAACTGGCACAAGGAAAGCATATTATGTGAGTTGCCGTACTGGAAGGACCTCAATCTCCGACATAATCTTGATGTGATGCATATAGAGAAGAATTTTTTTGACATCATGAATACTCTTATGAGTGTGAAAGGTAAATCAAAAGACATTGTCATGTCACGAAGGGATATAGAAGGATTCTGTTCTCGACCACACTTACATGTTGATAGTGATGGTAAAGCTCCTTTCCCCGCATTCACATTGATAGAAGAAGCCATAACAAGTTTATTGGAATGTGTGAAACAAGAGGTTAAATTCCCAGATGGTTATGCGTCAGACTTGGCTAGTTTTGTTGATATGTTTAACGGAAAGTTTTCAAGCATGAAGAGTCATGATTGCCATGTTTTTATGGAGCGGCTACTCCCATTTATCTTTGCAGAACTCCTAGACCGCAACGTCCACCTTGCGTTATCAGGTACCAATTATTTATATATCTATAAGATGCGACACTTAAATATGATTATAGTATTTTATATTAACCATCAATTTGATGTTTGAATATATATTGTAGGGATTGGAGGATTTTTCCTTGACTTATGTTCGAGAACTTTTCAGAAAAGCCACGTCCAAATTCTAAAACAAAACATAGTTTTAATCATATGCAATTTGGAGATCTTTCCACCATCATTTTTTGACGTGATGGAGCACCTACCTATACATCTCCCTTACGAAGCTGAACTAGGAGGCCCTGTGCAATATAGGTGGATGTATCCTTTTGAAAGGTTTTTCAAAAAGTTGAAAGCAAAAGCAAAGAACAAAAGATATGCGGCAGGATCGATTGTAAAAATAATATATCAATGACGAGGTAGCTTATTTCTCAGAGCACTACTTTGCCGCCCATATACAAACGAAGTCAAGGTAAACTCTAAAATTGTTCAAATTTGGACACCAGCTATATATATAACATTCTAATGTGAATTACTTTTCACTCATTTGGTTAGGTTAACAAGATTCGATGAAGGTGAAGTCCCCGTATATCATGTCCCTAGAGTACCTGATATATTTACTCACGTAGGTCGTCCAAGTAGGGAAATGCATGAAATATGGATGTCAGAGCGAGACTACCAATGCGCACATGCATATGTTTTGCGAAATTGTGATTATTTTCAGCCCCTAGAGAGGTATAAATTGGCATGTCTTACCTTACGTTTTACTATAGCCCACTATGATTTCTCATATATGTGTTTGCCTTATATAGCATGTTCGAAGACTATTTCTGCAAAATATCCAGAACTCTCCGAAAAAGATCTCTTCGCAAAAAGACTTGAAGAATATCCTATATGGGTGAAAGATTATGTATGTTTTATTAAATATTCTCCACTACGTATATAATATATATGTATGTATTTATATTGATATTGTATATATATGCAGGTTGCTTACTGGAAAGCCACTAATCCTTTTCCTACTTGTGTTCAAGAGATAGTGCATGGACCTGTGAATAAGGCGAAAACATGGCCCATCTATTTCACAAGAGGATATTTGTTTCATACGCAGAATCACGGCGAGGGACGAAAGACATGCAACTATGGCGTATGTGTTAAAGGAGATTCTCCTAATCCTCCTAAATCATTCTTGGCCGCAATTACAAACTCTTCTCCTCCTTCTTCACGAACCCTAATCCCCAATCTCTCGAACCTTAATCCCCAATATCTCTTTCGATTCACTCCGTCTCCCATTTTGATTCTGATTCACTCAGCCAATTTTATTCACTTCACTCGAATTCACCGAACCCTAATCTCCAATCTCTCTTTCTTTCTCGTTTTCGAAACCCAAATCCGAAATCCGATGGCGAACGGAGGACAAGGTAACGGAGGACGAGGTAACCTACGTCGCGGCAGAGGACAAAGACGATCCACTCCGAACATCACTCAGAGACACGGAGGCTCCAACGCGGCGAGAACTCCCAGCCCTCTTCCTAGCCAATATGACTTCACGCCGTCAATTTCAGCTCCGGCAAATGGATTGCCCCAACGTCGAGTCCCTAGCAACTCAGGTTAACCACATTTCCGAGATTTTCCACCGCCGGAACAGCTTTTCCAAAACTCCCCACCTGCACCGCTTCAAGTCGGAAACTCCTCATCGTTTCAAAACCCTCAAGCTCGTTCGCCTCTACTTCAGAGTCCACTGCCACCACTGCAGAACTCTCAAGCGCCTCCACTTGAGAGTTCTCAAGCTCAGAGTATTCCTTCTTCTGAAGCTAACAACTTCGATGGCGAAGACGAAGACGATGTAGCAGCTCCACTTGACCCGGTTCTCCAGGAAGACCTCCTCCGTCTTCTGAATGCTCTCCTTCTGGTGCCAGTCCATGAAAACTTCACCACTGTGCTATCCCCCATACCGAAGCAAAATACAACTTGGTATGATTCTTTAAGTCTTTAAAATATTCTTCATTTCTACTTTTATGAGATGATATCACGTGTGTGCATGCCTCTGATTCTATATTTTGCTCTCTATGATTGGTGAAAAGTCAAGTACACACTTGTCTACAAATTACGTCGTTTCTCTGATGGAATATTTGATTTAATGATATGCCATTTTTGTGTGATGTTTGTTGTTTTCTTATGGTCATTTTGTGGGATCGTTCCTATTGAAAGCATTCAATGATGTGAATTGAATCACTAATTACAATGCTTAGTTGCATATACAAATCGAGATTATACTTTTTATCATTTTCAGTTCCTGGTTGTTGAATAATTTGGGTTTATCCATTGTCTAATATTCATCAATTTTCACAATGCGCAAGTTCGCCTTTATAGATTCAAACCTGTGTTAGTCTCTGAGTTTTGTTTAGGTGTAGTACTGTTATGAGTTTTGTTTAGGTGTAGCACTGAATTATGTTTACTAGTTATATGCGCTTCTAGGTGCTTGAGTGTGACCGTTGTTTCTCTGTTTCTGTGTTTAGTTTCTATTGACAGATTGTTTATTTTTGTGTAGGTTTGGTCGAGACAAGGGAGCACTAATCCGAAAGATTACAAAAGTCTTTACAAACAAATTAGATAGTCCCTATTATAGCTGGACAGTTGTGCCTCGTGACAGACAAGAAAGATACTTCATTGAGTTCGCGGTAAAGATTTCTCTCCTTTAACCATAGTATATATGTTTGCTTGTATTGTTTTCATTAACCTCTAACCTTACTAACATCAATCTCATGTATATGATCTGTAGAAAACACACACGTGGGATCCCTTATTGTCAGGGACAGTTCAAGAGCAATTTGAGAAGATATGTCAAAGGCGGATGAAAGACATGGTTAGCACAGTGCGCACTTCTCGAGTACGACCTACATGGATTAACCCGACACTATGGACAGAGATGACCACCTTATGGGACAAAAAAGAAGAAAAAGAAAGGAGAAGTACAACATCTACAGCTCGTAATTCTCAGCGTAATGGTCTTGGTCCTCACATACATTTATCAGGCCAGAAGTCCTATGCACAAATCCAACAAGAAATGGTAAGTCAGAGTTACATATTTTCTATAATTTATAAAAAAACTAACATCTGCAACTTTTATACTTTGTTCATTATGTAATATTTCAGGAAGAGGAGTTGGGAAGACCGGTGAGTATTGGTGAGGTTTTTATTAGGACCCATACAAAACCAGATGGGACGCTTGTCGATGTAAAGGCCAAGAACATTGCTGAAACTTATACAATGAAGTTGTCCGAGCTCAAGGCACAGAATTCAGAAACCTTGGATGGTGATCCTACACCTCCAGAGATCTCCATAGATGACCAGAACGAGTTATTTCTTCGGGTAAAGACACTTTCTTCACTAACTGGTTTTATTTTGCATACTCTGTCATTATTTTTTGATGTTATAAGGTTTTAGTTTGACTTTTATTGCAATTTATGAATGCTTTTTCTATAAGATGCGAGTTATGGTTTTATTATATTCCTTTGATGTGTGAGATGGGCTATAATGCTTTCTTTTGGCCAGTATACATTCAAGGATGACAGAGGACGCCCTTTTGGACTAGGAAGTCTCGAAAATACTATTGTCAACGGCAAGCGTAAGTACCTGGGGACCTGTTCTTCATCGTTTGTTGCACTGCAACAACAATTACAAGAAGCTCAACGTAAAATAGAGGAACAAGCTGCTTATAATGCACGGCGTGATGAAGAGCTTGCTGCCCGTGAAGCTAAAATTTTCCGAGTTGCGGCTGAACAACAAAACAAGCTAGAGCACTTTTCATTGGTGGAGAAATTTCTGCGTGCAACAGATCCCGCCTTTGTAGACTTCATAGATTCTCAACCCGCTCCATCAACGACACTTCCAACCGGACACACAACACCATCGTAACATCCCTCTTTGCTTGATTTAATCCATTTTCTTGTATATAAAACTTAATTTAGGGTTTTTTTTTAACTCCACTGTTGGAGTTTTGGTTTGTAGACAATTACATGTTTTTGGATTGTGTATTTGGATTCTGTTTTTTATATGTTATTTATAAGGTTTTAAGTAATTTTATATCAACAGGTTTAATTAAATTGCCAAATCATAAATCAGAGAATGCAATAACCATTTACTCATTTTCATGATAAACAGAGTCGCTAATCAGTCGTACTTTAGTCGGACATTAGTCACAACATAGTCGCTATATAGTCATAAAATTGACACCAATTTTTACAGTCGACCCTTATCAGTCGCCTATTAGTCGTACAATTTAACATATATGAGTCGCATATTAGTCGTAAAACTTTATGACTATTGTACGACGATGTTTACAAAATACAATCAATCGCAGATGAGTCGCATATTAGTCGTAAAAACTTACGACTATTGTACGACTGTCTAACGACGATGTTTACAAAACACAATCAGTCGCAAATTAGTCGTAACTTTACGACTAATTTACGACTACATAGATTTGCGACGAAGAATTTGCGCCTTCTTATAGTAGTCGCAAAGCAGTCGCAAAACTCATATTTGCGACTAATTTACGACTACTTTACCAGTCCTAAAATGACTGCTTCCTTGTAGTGGCTTGAGTTATAAAATTCAATGAAAAAGGGGGAGATTGTTAGATCCAAGGATCCTAAGCTGCTGGAACGTGACAGAGTTGTGTAACACATGTACTGAGCTGTGTAACACAATAACTACTGTAGAGTTGTTACAAAGTCGTTGGAAGTATGTGGAGTTATTGCTGGCACAAGAGATGTGTTTCAAAGTGGAAATCAAGAGAAATATGGAAGATATGCATTGGAGTCTTATGAGAGTATCAAGGAAAAGGAAATACTTGATAAGGATGAAATATCTAGTGGAGATATTTCCATATATGCATATGTGATGGATATTGAAGGCTGAATGTTTTGGACTCTATAAATACAAGATTTATGAGTCAAATTAGGGTTAGCCGAAATATTGAGAAAAGAGAAGAAAGTTAAGCTTCGGTCTCTGTTGGTGAGCACGAGCCTGCTCGGTGTGACACACGAAAATAAGTGTGTAACACAGTTGTATATTCAAGACGGTTGTGTCTTGTTAAGTGATAGAGGTTAGTTGGTGTCGAACTAAGGGGTGTCTTAGTGTCGAGTAATTCCATTAGGCAAGGTCTTGTTGTAAGATTGTCTAAGAATCTCTAGTGGATACTTTGAGGACGTAGGTACGTTGCCGAACCTCGTTAAATTTCTTGTATTCTCATATTCTCGTTCTTACAATTAAGACCTTATCATCGACACTGTTGGTGAATTTACCTGTGATTACCATGTCCTATATCACATGATTAGCCAATTGAGTCACAATAAGTCGTGTGCCATTGCAAAAACCACTTTTCGGGTCAATGTTCTGAAGCAAGATGAGCACCGACTTTTAAGACCATCTTTTGATTAGGCAAACCCGAAATCCTAATGATGTTTAAAAACTCCTAAGTGTAAACCATATCATCTACATCGCTTGTATAAGAAGGCTCGATGCTATTGGCACTCAAATAATATACATGAAACAATCAAGGAGATAAGTAGACTATTAAGTATAAATACTGCTAATCACACATGATAAAACGGTGTGCAAAATAAAACGTTACCTGGCAATTGTTGAAAGCATGTAATCATTAATCATATCCACGTCCAAATTCGTCGGTGCTAGTATAGCTCGCTCTCTAAAAAACTTGTGATCCTTCTTCGTGGAAAAGGATTCACCGTAGATTTTCTTAACTATTGTTTTTACAAAATCATGACAATCATTTATCAGAAAATCTTCAGGAATATCGATTTCAGTCTCTCCAGTATTAGGCTCATTGATCTTACCATCGCCGGTTTTTAAAACCAAAGCTGCAATAAAAAAGAATAGAAACGATAAGACGATAAATGCATAAGACTAAACAAAAACAATCAATTGCGTGAAAGAGCATAAACTTTTTATACTTGATTTTTTGCGTTTCTTTCTCTGATGAAACCAAATATCCTATGATAATATTTCCCAAATAGCGTTCCAAACATCTAGCACCGAGGCACCACTATTCGAGACCATCATAAATACAAATAATTTGTGTGTGTATATTCCAGAACACCAAAAACTTGCCTCCTTGATAGCTTCGGTATACTCTTTATCATCGTCTAGTAAACCGTACGCATAGCAAGCATCATTGAAAGTTGCATATAGTACACCACGAAACGTTCCTATATCCTCGTATATAACATGTTGGACCCTTCCATACATTGAGCAACACCCGCAAATAATAATTCTGACCTAGCGTAGGAGGCACGTATGTAGTGGTGGCTATGGTTGTTGTGTATGTGACTGTGAAGGTGGTGTGTCTCCATGTTCATTATCTCCTGAACATTCCTAAGCTTGTTGACATGGCAAGGAATTGTAATCAGACTCACGTACACAAACCAACTTAATAGAACATATTATTAAAAAATATATATTTTAAAAACGAGAAACGAATAACTTTATTAATTAAAAACCAAACCAATACAAAGATATGGTATCATCATAACTCTATCAAGAGAAACACATAAAAGCTAAATCTAGAAACTAAAGTCAGAATACATGATTCGATAACAAATCACAAGTAGTATTCCAAAGCTCCAGAGGATCATCAACATCACCAGAATGGAGAAGGTTCCGAAACAATACTCGTAAGTCCTTTGTAGCCCATCCACTCGCCTCCACAGTCCCACAAATGAACTAACTATCACCAAACCCCGAATTTATATCAGACAAAGAAAACAAAAAAATATCTCAATAAAAAAAAAACAAAACTTTAAAACAAAACAATCATCAATGAAGAAGACACAAAACTAAGAATCCAAAGAGAACAAAACTAACGCTGCCATACCAGAATGATCTAATGATCAATCCAGTAGCGAGCCTCGAAAAAAAGCAAACACAAAGGTACAAAAGAAAATTTGAAACAAATCAGTTTTTTAAAAAAAAAAATCGTAAAACCAAAGAATCTAAAGAGAACAAAAAAAAGAGCTATGAATATATCTATTCCAGAATGATCCATTAGTCGAGCTAGCAGCGAGCCTGGGAAAAAAATAAGAAACAAATCAATTTACAATGAAAAATTGTAAAGCCAAAAATCTTTTAATACACAAATAAGATTACCAATACGAAACAACGATAAACGAAATAGACACGAATCCAATAAGAGATAATATATCGTGCCCAACGTACGAAACCGCATATCGATATACTATAATGTTAGAGCCGGGATTCGTACCCCCTCTACAAAGCCCGACGTAAACCTAACTCGGTCTCTATGAAACCCTAAAATGGTCTTTGACTGTTTTAGGTCGGCAAACTTAAAAGGAAACATTCTTTTTATCTTTATCGGATGTCAGATCGGCACAGATAAAAGGAAATATTTTATTCTCATCCAAGAAGAACATCAAGTCGGCTTACTTTCCTGTTCCAAAAAGGAAAGACCTAACCCAGAAGACCGACTTGAGGGCACTATAAATATAGGCGACCTGGCAATGATCCAGGCATCCGAAAATTGAGAGAGAAGATCTAGGGCAAATTTATCAATCCATCGCTTTGTCGCTTTAGCTTTCTTCTCTTTCAAGTTTAGGTCGGCGTTCTTATTCCGACGACCTAAACTCACCGTGTATTTATCGAGCTCCGGCTATTTTTAATAAAGATCTCTCTTGAAAACCCATTAACTCTTATTTACTTTGATAAGCCGATTTGAGTTATTACATTTGGCGCCATCTGTGGGGAATAAGAGACTCAGTCTTTAAAGAAAATCGCGGAGCTCGAAGATGGTTGACACCTCTGCATCAACCGACCCAAAGATCACAATCACCGGCGAGAACCGATCTGGAAATCAATCAGATCGGCTCGATGACATCAACACCTCAGATCGGCTCACTGATCCAATCTCTGGTCGGCCAATCGACCCTGCAGGCTTGCCCATCACGGAGGAAGCCGACCAACATCAAGCTGATGACACGACGCACACCGACCCGCTGCCAGTAGGGCAAGATCTGCCAGATCCGCCTCCAGTCATGACCGACATGATGAAGCTCTTCACAACACAAATCCAGAAGGGATTGGACGAGCGTCTCAATTTTCTCAGGGCCGAGCAGATCGCATATCGCGAAGACGTGGGTCGTATCCTCAGAACTCGCCTCGCTGCGGACAACATTGATGGACCAGACGGAGAAACCACACCACGGCGAAACCCTAACACCGATCGAGTAATCAACAATCTTTTCGGGGTCACTCCAACGACCGACCTACGAAAAGGACAAGACAGATCTAACGCCCGTTCGAGAGTCACCGCCCAAACCCCAAACCTTACGGCATCCGAAGCCAACCTGATTCATAAGCGCCTCGACAGTATGGATTCTAGGGTCCATAACGCTATCACAACGGCCCCCGAGCTGGAGAAACTACTCAGGCAGACCGACCAAACTCCATTCACGTCGGCTATCACGAATGCCCCCATGAAGGACCTCGGCAAGATCAAACTACCACCCAGCTACAGCGGGAGCACCGACCCCGAAAGACATCTGGCGGCATTCAAAGTCGCCATGGGCAGAGCACGCATTTATGAGGACGAGCAGGACGCATGTTTTTGCCAGTACTTCGTCGAATCACTTTCTGGGAACGCACTCACATGGTTCTCACGACTCCCCCCTAACTCGATCGGTTCATTCAAGGAACTACGAAAAAAGTTCCTCACACACTACTTGCTCTATATCGATACGTCGACATCCGAGCTTGACATGTGGGCCTGCGTACAAGGCGACACCGAATCACTTCGCAGCTTCCTCGACCGATTCCGTTCCATCGTCTCTCGATGCAGACTCCCTGACGAGATCACTCTCGGGATCCTGATCAATAACTTACGCGACGACCAGTCATTCTGCGAAAAGTTGAAGACCGGGAAAACCAAAACGCTAGAAGAAGCATTGCACAAATCCACCGGCTACATCAGGGTGGAGGAAGACAAAGCAGCTAAAGCAAAATCACTAGCAGACGACAGGTCGGCACGAGACAAGAAATCCTAACCCGCCTCCCAAGACGGCCACCAGGAACCTCGTCAACATCAGGACGGGGGCAACAAGAACCGACGTAGCATGAACGCCGCATCTCGTCCACCAGGCTGGAACAAGTACGACAGAAACAATCCGAAGACTTCAGACACAAAGAGTCCGTACTGCAAATTGCACAACTCCTACAGTCACGACATCGACGAATGTCGGATCTTCTATAGTCTCCTCAAGAAAAAGTGGGAGGACGGCGAATGTAAGCTCCCCGAGCCACGCAGTCACGACTGCCGACCGAACAACAACAATACTCCGAATGGACGAGGCGGCGACGACGACAAGAGAGAGCGAGACGACGAGAAAACACCAACTCCCTCACCCACCCGACGAAGGATCAACATGATCATGGGAGGACTCCTGACTTGTTCGGACTCTATCAACTCCATCAAGCGGTACGAACGCAAGGCCGCGAACGTTCCCGCCGAATCGCCCGCCCTCTTCTCTGGCGATGTGCCCATCACATTCACCGAAAGGGATGCACGCGGCATTGACCGACCTCACAACGACCCTCTCGTCATATCCCTAGTGATCGGCGATGATGAGGTATCTAAAATTCTCGTCGACACAGGAAGTTCTGTCGATCTTATCTTTAGGAACACTCTCCAAAAATGGGCATCAAAGACAAGGAGATTGAAGTCGCACCAACACCTCTCACTGGCTTCGCAGGAGACTCCATCTCAACAATCGGAACCATTCAACTCCATGTTCGAGTCGGACGAAAAACTTTAATCGTCAGGCTTGAAGTAATCGATAAGCCTGCGATATACAATGTCATTCTCGGCACACCCTGGATCAAATCCATGCGAGCCGTGCCATCCTCTTATCATCAGTGTGTCAAGATGCCGATCAAAGGAAGTATCGTTACCATACGTGGCGATCAGACAGTCTCACGACACTGCTATATCGACAAGCAACGAGTTCAGAACGCCGGAACCTACATGATCGACAACGGCAATGTCCTCGACCCTAGAGTCATTCACCACGAGAAGCCGAAGAGCGACCTCGTCACTCAGGTCAACATTGACGACAAGCACCCAGAACGTTGCGTCGGGATCGGCACGGAACTACTCCCCAGCATCAGGGACGAACTCATCACTTTCCTCCATGAGAACGTCTCCACCTTCGCATGGTCCATGGCCGACATGAAGGGCATCGATACAAAAATCACCAAACACGAGCTATACGTCGACGCCACATTCAGGCCGATCAAACAAAAACGTCGAAAACTCGGACCTGAACGTGCCCAGCCCGTCCATGATGAAGTCGACAAATTGTTACAAGCCGGATCCATCACCGAAGTCAAATACCCCGATTGGCTCGCCAAACCTGTCGTGGTCAAAAAGAAGAACGGCAAATGGAGGGTTTGCGTCGACTTCACCGACCTGAACAAAGCCTGCCCAAAGGACAGCTTCCCTCTTCCTCGTATCGATCAGCTCGTCGAGGCAACGACAGAAAACGAACTTCTCTCTTTTATGGACGCCTTCTTAGGCTACAACCAAATCCTCATGCATCCCAAAGACAGTGAGAATACCGCATTCATCACAGATCGGGGGACATACTGTTACAAGGTCATGCCTTTTGGCTTGAAAAACGCAGGAGCAACATATCAACGACTTGTCAACAAGATGTTCCGCGACCAACTCGGTAAGACAATGGAGGTCTACATCGACGACATGCTCGTCAAATCACTAAGGGACGATGACCATATCTCCCACTTACGAGAATGCTTCCGCATACTCAATCAGTACGGAATGAAGCTTAATCCAGCAAAATGCACCTTCGCGGTCACTTCGGGTGAATTCCTCGGTTACTTAGTCACACAGCGCGGCATCGAAGCCAATCCAAAGCAGATTTCGGCGATACTCGAGCTACCGTCCCCACAGACTCCTCGTGAAGTTCAACGCCTCACCGGAAGAATCGCCGCCCTGAACCGATTCATCTCAAGATCTACGGACAAGTGCCTGCCTTTCTACCAACTACTCCGCGGCAACAAACGGTTCGAGTGGGACAGCAAATGTGAAGAAGCCTTCCAACAGCTTAAATCCTACTTATCCACGCCACCAATCCTCGCAAAGCCCGAACATGGCGACACCTTGCTCCTGTACATCGCCGTTTCCAGTGCGGCCGTCAGCGGAGTTCTCGTTCGAGAAGATCGAGGCGAACAAAAGCCAAATTTTTACATCAGCAAGACGTTGGACGGTGCCGAATCACGCTACCCGACCTTGGAGAAACTCGCTCTAGCCATCGTCGTCGCATCCCGCAAACTACGCCCATACTTCCAATCTCATTCGATCGCCGTCCTAACCAGTCAGCCACTTCGCACCATCCTCCAGAGCCCAACACAATCTAGTCGGATGGCCAAATGGGCGATCGAACTATCCGAGTACGACATTGAATACCGGAACCGCACCAGCGCTAAGTCCCAAGTCTTGGCCGACTTCCTCATCGAGTTAGCACCCGAACTCATCAACAACGACTCACCAATAGTCGAACCTTGGTCTCTTTACGTAGACGGCGCGTCCTCCCATCTCAGCTCTGGCATCGACATTCAATTACACTCACCAACCGGAGAAGTCCTCGAACAGTCCATTCGTCTCGCATTTACAGCATCCAACAACGAAGCCGAGTACGAGTCATTACTGGCTGGCCTTCGTTTAGCCCGCGGCATGAACATCAACAACATCCGAGCTCACAGCGATTCTCAGCTCGTCGCAAAACAATTCAGCGGCGAGTACGAGGCCAAAGACGAACGAATGGGAGCCTACTTCGTCTTGGTACAAAATCTGGCCAAGGAATTCAAAACATTCGAACTCCTACAAATCAACCGATCCGACAACAAAGGCGCCGACGCGTTAGCTTCTTTAGCATCCGACAAGGACTCTACATTACGACGAACAATCCCGGTCGAATGCATTACATCACCAAGCATCGCAACGACCCAGGTCGTCCTCGTCGTCAAACCCACAGAAACCAAAGTTAATGCCGACGCAGCTCGGACCCCAGGTGCAACCGACGTACCAGATTGGCGGGTCGAAATCCGACACTTCCTCGAGACCGGCGAGTTACCTGCAGAAAAATGGTCAGCTAGACGACTTCGCGCCCGAAGTGCGAGATATACCATCGTCAACAACATCTTATGCCGCTGGAAATACATCATCTGCCGTCACGGCTTACCTTACGAAATCGTCACGGACAACGGTTCACAGTTTATATCCAACAAGTTCGAAGGTTTCTGTGAACGCTAGAATATTCGCCTCAACAAATCCACTCCTCGCCATCCGCAAGGCAACGGCCAGGCCGAAGCAACCAACAAAACAATCCTAGACGGCATCAAGAAGCGCCTTGACTCGAAGAAGGGTTTATGGGCCGACGAGCTCGATGGAGTCCTTTGGTCGCATCGAACAACACCGAGAACAGCCACAGGGAAGACTCCCTTCTCTTTAGCTTACGGCTGCGAAGCAATGGCGCCAGCCGAGGTCAATGTCAACAGTTTACGCCGAACAGTTCTTCCACAGAACCCCGACCTCAACGACGCAATGCTGGTCGACAACCTCGACACATTCGAAGAGACAAGAGATCAAGCTCTTCTCCGAATGCAAAACTACCAGAATCAAGCTGCGCTGTACAACAATAAAAAGGTTCATAATCGACACTTTGATTAGGGCGATCTAGTCCTTCGAAAGGTCTACGAAAATACCAAGGAAGAAAACGCTGGCAAACTCGGCGCTAATTGGGAGGGTCCCTACACCATCTCAAAAGTTGTCAAACCAGGCGTTTATCAGCTCCAAACTAGCACCGGCCATGAAGTCCCTCGAGCCTGGAACTCGTTAAGTCTCAAACGCTACTACGGAGCGGTTTGATCCCCGAAAGGGGTACGTAGGCAACCCATCTTAGGACGGGTACAACTGCTCCCCCCAATCAAAAAAGGGAGGACTTAAGTCTATTTTACTATGTAAAGCCTTATCGGCTATTTCATCATGAATAAAACCAGTTTTCACTTCAATTCACCTCTTTCATATCGTCATCTTGGCCAGATGTCCGATTCACCTAAAAAACTGGGTCTGATCCACCCAGTTCGGCATAAAAGCCAAGTCCGCTTGCATACGCTCTAAGCATCGCGCATTGCCGCAGAACAAGCCGACCTGTTTCGCAAATCTAAGCCATGTAGTACGTAAGCCGATCAGACTCGCAACCTACATTCGACTTAGATTTTTTCTAAGTAGTATCAATAAAGACGCCGACCTGCTTCGCAGTTGATATTCATACTTAGAGAAATAAGTGGTACAAAACAAATATAAGCCGAGCTACTCGCATGTTCTGTATTCACACTTGTTTAAAGCCGGATTCTGTTCCGCAAATCTTAAATCCTGTAACATTATTTAGCTGACCAAGTCGCATCTTACAGTCGATTTAAGAATTCTTCTAAGTGTTTAAATACAGCCGACCAGATTCGCATATTCCACACTTAGAATTTTTAGTCGCATGAATTTTAAAGCCGATATCAAATCGCATTTCATGTTCGTACTCCAAACTAGGACGCATTCATCTGTTAAAAACCAAACAAATCCATTCATTAACACATATACTTCCAAGAGTTTTACATAAATCCAAGTCGGCAATGACAAACACTTGGATCAAAACTACAAAAAACACGATGATTTCACATCGGCTACAAAACTACTTAGAAAAATACACATATTGGGGATGATCAGTCCCCAGTTTTTTCGATCACTTCATCAGTCCTCTCCGCGACCGTTTCTTCAGTCTCTTCCGTCACGGATGCATTCTTTTCAGATGCATCCTGCTCGGCATCCTTGGTCAGGCTATCACCCCCATCTTTCTCTTGAACATCAAGAGACGCCACCTTTTCTGCTGGAACAATCGCAGAAGGTTCGATCGCCGGCATGATCGGTGGTACGACAGGCTCTCTTCGAACAGCCAGCCTTTGCTCCCCGAACAACTCGTCGAGGGTTAAGACTCTGAGATCGCCAGGCTCAAAACTGACCTCCTCGAAAGCGTCTTGTTTAGCCTCCCACTCCCGAACAGTATCCGAGACTTTATCCTTTACGGGAGCAGGCAGCACGAGACCTTCTTTCCATTGAGCTGTGGTTGCAATGATCGTTTCGGCCTCTTCTTTCTGGGCCAAGTACTTGTTCATCTTATGGATGCGGTCGGCGTAATATTTATTCACTCGCCTCATTGCTTCCCTTTCGTCTTCGCGCGCCCTTTCTTTGGAGCTCTTCTCCTGTTGATACTTCTTGAGGGTACGACTTGCTACCCCCTTCCATTTTTCGACCTCAGCTTGGGTCGTCTCCAGAGATGCCTCAGCAACCTGAGCCCTTTGCTTCTCTACATCCGCCTGTCGCGCCGCAATTTCCAGCTCGGCGTTTTTCTCCTTTTCGGCCTCAAGAGCCACTTGGAGAGACTCGAGCTCGGCCTGATTATCTGAACGCTTGTGAGCATCACGGTCATAACTACACATCACGTCTAGCGTGGTGCTAAGGGCCTATGAACGGGAAAAGTACATGTTAGCTCAAACAAGGCAAAATGACCAAATTAAAATAAAGGAAAACTGGAATTACCCGAGCTTGTTCCATTGCAGCTCGCGCAATTTTCTCTCGACGAATCAAGCAGGAAATATCCGTGGAAGGCCCAGCCGGATGGTCCTTAAGCTTCAGGAAAAAATCTAGGCAGGCCATCGGATCGCTTGTGATCGGCCCGTCCCCTCGAAATTCATACGAAAATCAAAAGGGATGGAGAACCCTTTCTATTCGGGACCTCTTCGGATTAGATGGTCTCTCTCCCAGATCGGATATCTCGACATTTTCGTCGACCGACCCCCCAGTGATGGGATCGGCCGCCTCAATGTCCTCCCCTATCTCCGAAATCTTCTTGCGCTTTTTCTCAGCAGCCTTTTTCTTGGCCTTTTTAATGGTCTTCTTGATCGGTCTCTCGACCTGATCTTCGACATCGACCTGACCAGAAGTTTCAGCAGGAGGCAGAAGCAAATCTGGGTCCTGGCTCGAAGACGGGCGGGTACTCGGAGAAGTCAGGACGCTCTCCAAACCATCCAGACCGGCTAACTGACGAACTTTCATTCTTCTATGAGCTCGGGCTAATGAAGCTATAAAAACAACTTGTTGTCAGTTCGGCAATAAAGTTATAAACATAACACAACTATGACGATCACAAAACCTTGGGTTCTCGCGAGTTTCTCTTCCGTGATGCTCGGCCAAGTGATTGCTGAAAGAGCCGCGAAACGGTCCGTAATCGTGAAGATATCTTTTGGATCGTCGACAAAGGCAATGGAAGAATATCAGAAGTAAAATCGGCCACTGATTTAACAAAGATACAAGCTTAAATTTCTACCGGTAATCTCTCCCCATTCCGTCCTGATCGGTATATCACGGTCGACGACGGAGAACTCGTTGATCAACACGAAGAAATAGTGATCGCGCCAGTTCGACACTTTGGAAGAGTGTCCGCCAGTGACGGTGTTAAAACGACTTTTCATGCTCGTATAGTACGAGCCTCGATACTTCAGATCCTCTTTGTTCTTCCGCGTCAGTGTCATCGCGTGGAACGCAGCATAACTGAGCTGGATCTTGTGTTTGACCGAGATGTACAGAAGACTGACGATGAGGCGAATGGTGGCATGAGTGAACTGCGAGATCGGTAATCCTCGCTTGTCCGCATACTCCAGTAGTAGTCGTGGAAGGGGAAACCACAGGTGAAATAAACGGAAAAAACTCTCGTACAAACAGATCCATCCTGGCGGAGCATCCCATGGACGTTCTGACGGACTAGGGACCATGAAGATCACATTCGGATCGATACCACACTCAACTTTCAGGGACACAAGCGATTCCATGGTGGACTTTGTTGGAAGAACCCCGTGAACGTTATCGGCTATCGGCTTGATTTTCGGTTCGCCTTTCTTTCGTCGGACCCTCTTTACTGTTGGGTTCAAGTCAATAACGCCGAACTCATTCGCATAGTCTTCAGCAAATGTGAGATTCAGGTCGTCACAAAGGGCCATCTCATTAGCCCCTCCAGAGCGGTCACCGTCATAAATCACCATAGCACCTGATCCTTCTGATCTGATATCCTCATCGCGCAGTTCAGGAATTAGAAAAGGGGCACAAGTCGATGCCTCACAATCTTTCCTCGGAACGGTCCCGACCTGGTCGGCGACAAAACGTTCGGCTGCGGCTTGCCTCACCGCGAAATCGGTTTCATCCTCTTCATCCGACCCGGATTCAGAACGGTTTGGAGATGAAGCAATCTTCTTCCCTTTAGATCGGCTCTGCACGATCGCGTCATCCTTCGATATCTTAAGAAACTCATCCAAAGAGATGCCGATCTCGTCTGCTTTCTCTTGAGCCGACCTAGTTTTCTTTATCTCATATCGGTTCGAGCAAATCCTCAACATCTTTGAAAAATACGGCTTCAAATCTCGTTGCAGATCGGAGAAATCAAAGGCGGAGTACCGGATCGGGACGGCGGAGAGAGATTACCGGCGAAAATAAATAAAATAAGACAGAGAGATTCGAGAGCTAACCTTGCAATCCTTTCTCTCGCGAAACGCAGAAGTGATAAAATGAGGGAACCTCACTCTATTTATAGAAAATTTCAGAACGGTTCCCAAGAGTCATCATTATAATCGGCGACTGTTCGCATCTCTTCACATTATTTTTAATCGGCGACTCATCGCATGAGTGACACGTGTCATGCCTATACCTATTTTTGCGGACCTACGACGGTAAACCTAAAGTTCACGAGGCAAAAGTTAGGGCTTCCCTAATCAAGGCCGACCAGACAATGCAAAGGTACGGAGTTTGTTTTATTTTCGCTAACATTTTATGAGGCCGACCTCGATTCACATCGAACCATTTCATTTTAAATTCGGTAAACTCGATCCTTTACGTTTACCGAACTGGGGGGACTAACTGTTAGAGCCGGGATTCGTACCCCCTCTACAAAGCCCGACGTAAACCTAACTCGGCCTCTATGAAACCCTAAAATGGCCCTTGGCTGTTTTAGGTCGGCAAACTTAAAAGGAAACATTCCTTTTATCTTTATCGGATGCCAGATCGGCACAGATAAAAGGAAATATTATATTCTCATCCAAGAAGAACATCAAGTCGGCTTACTTTCCTGTTCCAAAAAGGAAAGACCTAACCCAGAAGACCGACTTGAGGGCACTATAAATATAGGCGACCTGACAATGATCCAGGCATCCGAAAATTGAGAGAGAAGATCTAGGGCAAATTTATCAATCCATCGCTTTGTCGCTTTAGCTTTCTTCTCTTTCAAGTTTAGGTCGGCGTTCTTATTCCGACGACCTAAACTCACCGTGTATTTATCGAGCTCCGGCTATTTTTAATAAAGATCTCTCTTGAAATCCATTAACTCTTATTTACTTTGATAAGTCGATTTGAGTTATTACATATAAAAAGATAAAAGAAAAAACTATCAGAGAGGCACACGACGATAACAAAACATAATCAGTAACACATTCCGTATGAGAACTAAATGAGAACTAATTAACAATGATAAAATATGAAACAACCTGTAGCAAGCTGTATATATAGCATAAATGATTAGGGTATTCACTAACTAAATAACTTAGGTCTGGCCAAAAATTTAATATCGAACGGCGACGTGACTAAAATTGGATTAAGAAAACTATTATGACTTTTCATTAAAGTTAATTAGGAAATATTTTGGGAGTGAATGAGAGAGTTTCATTCAGAAAATTCACTTGCTAAATAATATTATAGATTTCCAATTCTATGTGCATGTATTATTTTGTTTTGTCGAAGTTAACTCTAGAAAATGTGATTAAAATATTATTTTGATGGAAAAATTCATTTAAATGAAAGCTTAACTGACCCGTGCGTGATTTTCGGTTTGTATGCTAGTAACAAATTATTAACAAATAAAGATTTAACTTAAAAGCAGAAGAAAACATTCGGGTCGGAGGACGTCATATGGTTTGTTTGAATCTTATTTGGAATCAAATGAGAGAAGCGGAATAATTGTGTCATGTCGTGGAACGAAACTATTTTTTATGCGTAATAAAGGTAAGCGGTAGCACTACAAGTTACGATTTCTTGTCAGAAATTTGTTCACGTGAAAACGGTTTCAGGCAAATCAAGACAACTAGAGTGTTTTTTTTTAAAACATTATAGACAATTGTAATGTATGTATATATAAGAAGAGAGAATTCCGCCATATAAACATATTTTGTTTTAATTTAGTTTTAAATAATATATTTTAGACTTTTTTTTTTCGGATATTTTAGACTTTCTTTTGTCTATCAATATTTTTTTCTTTTCTATAATTTTGGTTTTCATTTTTTTTGATGATATTTGTAATTTATTCTATAAATTAATATTGTTTGTTCTTCAATCTTTATACTATTTTTACTTTATTCATGTAATTTTCAGTATTATTGTAATTTTCAATATTATTATAATTTTTGATTTACCATTTTAAGTTTTTTTTTATATATCTTTCATTGATTTCATCACTTTTATCTATGTTTTAAATTCTGTATACTTCTTTCTATCCATCCTCTTTTTCTTTATTTTTTTATCTTTTTCTCTCAATTTCTATAATAATTTTTTTGCTAAATTTGGAAAATTCTTCTTTGTCTTATGGTTTAATAGGTTGGAGTTTTATCTTTGAATTGTTTAAAACTTCTTGACTTACCCGATCTAATAATTTGCTATTTTTTCTTCACTTGTATTAAAATCTAATATCCTTATTAGTTTGAAAATGATGATTAATATCATCCGGAAAAAAAAATTGAAAGATGCATCTAAAATCATGTATTATATAATATTTATATGTTAGAGAGTTTGAGACCAAAGATGCGATGTTGGTTTTGTGCCATCTAGATCTTGCCGATGTTGCTCTCTATCGTTGTTAACTAACGTGTTCATCGTTAATGATTCGCTTGTGAGTTCTTTATCTAGGATTTGACATTGCCGTCGTTTCAGTTCTTCTGCTCCAATGATTCATCTATTGTGATTGTGTATGGCCACGTGACGACGTTCACAAAGAAGAATTGCTTAGCGTTGAATCTCACATGGATGATTGTTTGTTTTTATTTATGGTCTCTATTTTCTCTACCAAGAGAAATGAAGAGTTTTTAATGGCGTATTTCGATCTAGTTTTTTTCCTTTTTTGTCATGTCGATTCGATGTAATCGTGATGACTTCATTGTGAATGTGTTCTTAACCCATGGTTAGGAGATGTCATTTGGGTGTTCGATCCCGAAATCATTATTCTGCACAATTGGGAGTGTCAAATTCTACTGAATGGAATAAGACTTTGTTGGGATCAAATTGAGAAAAAACAAAGCCAAAGTTTATGAAAATGACTTTGATACGGAAGATTTGGTATCATAACGTTGATATTTCAGAACAATTTTCGAAAGTATTGGATTTTAGCATGTAATGTGCAAAATGGAGGTTCAACCAAGAAATGTTATCTACACACACAATTCACGTCAAAGTTAGATCGAATATGAAAAAGGGAAATAATGGATTTATAGATCCATCAGCGAGTAAGGTTTAAATCATTGTCAAATTTACTTCTTTTAAAATATATTTCTCAAATAACTTTCTCTGTATATGGCACATGTATCTATTTATGTAATAATTTGTTTTCTGAATATTTTGTATACTGACTTTGTAATCTCAATTTGATATCAATGAAATTATTTGCCGGAAAATATATATATATATATATGATGTTTTTAAATTAAATTTGAATTTCATTTACTTTATTTGCAATTATGTTCTAATTATTTTTAAATCGATAAATTAAAATTAAATAGTTTTATTTAAACTTAATAGTTGGTGTTTCCTGGAAAGTTTTAGTATAAGCAGGAGAGATTAGCAGATCCTCTAGACGTAGGTGCTTTTTGATCCCCAGTTGCTATGGTTCCGGCTGAGTTCCACCAATGGACGCCTATGGGTGAGCTATCTCTTTAGATTCTGTGACCCACCTATTAAAAAAAAATGGTGCCTGAACCAACAAGATTAGGGTTTTTTCGGTTTTTTGGAGGCAAGCCTGATATAAAACGAGAAAAGATGTCAAAGTCCAGAAAACACGATGGTGGAGTGTTTTCCGATTGCTATCTAACGCCCAATTTAGTTTTAACAAACAAAGATACACCACTGAGTGGTACGTCGAAAAACAGAAAGAGAATCGGGAAACTTAGGAAGAGAATTGTGCCGACTGGGTCTGAAAGATAAGTAGATCTGCAATGGGCTTTAAGTGGTGGGCTTTTTCGTTTGACGAGAAAGAAAATAAGAGTTTGGAGGTGAGAAGTTTCGACCAAAAAGTGGCCAAAGAATGGTCGGAAGCGAGATTTGGAGTCTCAGAAAGAATTGAAAAGCAAAGAGTTTTGGTAAGCAATGCACAGAGAGAATAACTTAAAGCGATAAGAGTAAAAATATGCGAACATGTTTCTTGTTTAAAATATGGTGTTGATAGAGTTTTACTTGATCCAGGTTAGTATATCAGGTCGGATCCGCGATCATCAGATGGAATGTCGGATTCGTTGAATGGGTTGTCATGTACTGAGTACTCGACTGCTACCTACTTTTCTTGGCTGCTTCTGCCAGCTGCTCGATATAGCTTTTCCGTATCTCTACAGTGTACGGTCTGAAAGCAGCACTTTAAGCGCGGTGTGGCAATCCTCTATACCATTGTTCTTCCATAGGCTCGTTGAGTTGTCAATTTTACCTATCACATGCAAATATAAGACATTAAATGCATGATCATATAGTAGTAAGAAACATGATCATAAGTTTGAACATGTTCTTATTGTGGAGTGGTAAGAAAATCATAAATATTTAACTAATTTATCTCGCCTAAATGAGATACAAACCTGGTTCGATACCCTTAATACCGGATCTTATTAAAATAGTAACCGATATGATAACTGGGCAAAGATCCTTTGTAACGTATGCTACAAAGTAATATCAAAGATCCTTTGTAAGAGGCTAAAGAAGATCCTACCAAAACTTATCTCGGAAACACATTCGGCTTTTGTGGCTAAGAGACTGATTACATATAACATATTGATAGCTCAAGGGGTCTTCCATCCGCTTAGAACTAACCTGATATGCAACTCAAAATTTGTAGAGATCAAGATGGACATGAGCAATGTCTATGATAGAGTGGAATGAATATTTTTGGAGGCGCTAATGAATAAGTTGGGCTTTGATCCCAAATGGGTTAAGTGGGTAATGTGGTGTATACCTTCGGTTTCATATAAAGTCCTCCTTAATGGTGAGCCCAAAGGTCATATAGCTCCGTCGAGAGGGTTAAGACAAGGAGATCCGTTGTCACCTTTTCTTTTTATCATCTTTACAGAGGCAACTCATTAGCCAGAATAAAGGAGCAGAGCTAGAAGGAAGGATTACAAGCATCAAAATAACCCAGGCGAGTCCACGATATCACATTTGCTGTTTGCAGATGACAGCCTCTTTTCCGTAAAGCAGACGTCCTGCAATGTGCAGAGCTTTTAAAGATCATTAAGACGTATGGCCAAGCCTCCGAACAACATCTAAACTTTGCAAAATCATCGATACTTTCGGAAACAAAGTCAAGCCTGAAAGCAAAAAATGCCTTAAAAAGTGCGATTGGGATCCAACAAGAAGGAGGAATGGGTATGTACTTAGGACTCTCAGAAAATATCTGTGGATCTAAGAGCGTTTGAATAATAGAACTTTTTCATGGTCATTTCGGTTGCTCTTGAAAGGAGGAAAAGAAGTACTTATAAAGTTAGATGCCCAAGCAATTCCGTTATACGTCATGTCTTGTTTTCTTCTTCCTAAGATGTGATTTTGAAAATGAAAGGGGCAATTTCGTGCTTCGAGTGGAGCTCAAAGACCAACAATCGAGGTCTTCATTGGCTTGCTTGGGAGAAGATTTGTCTCCCCTATGAGCAAGGAGGATTAGGGTTTAGAGACCTCAAGAATTTTAACTTGGTTTTTTTGGCCAAACAGCTATGGCGCTTAATTAGATATCTGTCTTTTTTATTGGCGCGAGTTTTGAAGGGCAGATACTATCGGTATTCCAACCCACTTAAAGTAGAAAAATCAAATGCACCATCGTATGGATGTAGAAGTATAATGGCGGCAAAGAGTGTGATGATACCGGGGCTTAGAAAAGTAATAAAATCGGGATTCAATACGAAAGTCTAGAATGACCTGTGGATTCCGACCATACCAGCACGTCCCGCGATTAGTGTAGACCCTTATCAAGATCCGCACTTATACGTTAATCACCTCATTGATTTCGAAACTAAAGTGTGGCAGGAAGAGAAGCTTCATGAGCTGATACGCCCAGAGGATATTCTACTAATTCTGGGTATGAAACTCACACACATGTTTGATGTTGATGGATATTGCTGGGTATATACTAAAACTGGGAACTACTCCGTTAAGACCGGATACACCTTTGCGTGTGAGCTGGAAGAAACGAGTAAGGTCACATCAGTTTTGGAACTAAGCACCACGACAATGAAGAGTAAAATCTGGTCTTTGAAAACATCACGAAAGGTCAAGCATCTCTTGTGGCAAATCGTCTCCGGTTGTATAGCGACATGTGATAGACTTGTTGACCGGCATTACGGGACAGATAGATCGTGTCCCAGATGTGGAGCGCAAGCCGAGACGTTCAACCATCTCTTTTTTCAATGCCCTCCAGCTTTACAGACATGGGCTTTATTCTCGATTATTTCGATTTCGGATTTGTTTCCGAGAGATGCTTTGTTTAGCAACATGAATTAACTTTTGGATCAAGCCATGAAGGGTGACACTACAAATAACAGGTTTCGGATATTCCCCTGGATCCTATAGTATTTATGGAAGGCCAGAAATGAGAAAGTCTTTAATAATAAAAATGTATCTCCGATGGATACATTAGAGCTGTCATTACACGAAGAAGAAAACTGGAGAGTGGCAAATCTACTGGCCTCAGTGAGCAAAGGAATAGCTCAGCAAGTAACAGTTCTGCAAGCATCAGTGTCGAATAATATGATCTCCTCAGGTGGAGTTGATCGCTGTCAAGTGGATGCGTCTTAGGGTAACAAAGACCAAACTTTCGGTGGTGGATTCATCCTACTGAAAAATGAGTTGATGTCCCTATTAGGATCTTTTGTGAGCAAACAAGTTCCTTCTCCTCTCCATGCCGAGTTTGAAGCTCTACTATGGGAAATGAAGACAATCCACGAGTATGGTATTACGTCTATACATATTGAGACAGGTTGTCTTCAACTAGTCAAGCTCCTCGAAGAAGAAGAAGATTTGCCGATTTTTAGTTCTTAATTAGAAGAATATGAGCATTAGTGCTCTCAATTTGATAAGTTTTTGTTATCTTTTATACCTTCTACTTTAAATTTTCGAGCTAATTTTCTTGCAAAAAAAGTTCGTTCTCGTAGTTTTACTTTTTCCCATGTAAATTTGATGGTTCCTGATTGCTTAGCCGATGAAGCTATTCTCTTTGAATTAATATATGGTGAGTTTTACGTTGTCAAAAAAAAAAAGTAACCGATATGATAACCAACAAAATCTAACCAAAACTAAACGGCAATCAACACATCGTTTTCTCCGAATTCTTCATTTGATTAAACACAATTAATCGAATCTTTGTGTAGAAAAATGACTAAATTAAAGATATTTGATTTGTCGCTTACGAAGACTTGAAGTAAACTCATTCTTTTCTATATTTAAAAACATACCACTCTCTTCTCCACTTGCTTCATCATTGTTCTTCTCCAATGGCTCTCTCTTCTCTCAACTTCTCTTTTCTATTCTTTCTCCTCTTCACTCCTTCAATTTTATCGTACTCGTCTCCGACTTTTCTAAACTCTAATCAAATCTCCGCAGCAAGTTTCTGCAAGAACACACCATATCCAGACGCATGTTTCCACTCCTTAAAACTCTCCCTCTCCATCAACATAAGTCCCAACATTCTCTCTTTCCTCCTTCAAACACTCAAAACAGCTCTTTCCGAAGCTGGAAAACTCACAGATCTCCTCTCAGGCGCCGGAGTCTCCAACAACCTCGTCGAGGGCCAACGTGGATCTCTTCAAGACTGCAAAGATCTTCACCACATCACTTATTACTTCTTGAAACGATCACTCACCAAGATCCAAGACGGTGTGAATGATTCACGGAAGCTAGCCGACGCCAGAGCTTACCTTAGCGCCGCTCTCACAAACAAGAACACTTGCTTGGAAGGTCTTGAATCAGCCTCTGGTCCACTAAAGCCAAAGCTCATGACCTACTTCACGACCACTTACAAACACGTAAGAAACTCTCTCTCTGCTCTTCCAAAACAGAGAAAAGCCACCGGTGGCAACAAGACTAAGAACCGCCGGTTACTTGGGTTATATCCCGATTGGATCTCTCAAAAAGATCGCCGGTTTTTAGAAGATTCCGGTGATGGGTATGATGAGTACGACCCAAGTGAGATCCTCATTGTAGCAGCTGATGGAACAGGGAATTTTACAACCATTAATGATGCTATAAGTTTTGCTCCGAATATGAGCAACGATAGGGTGCTGATATATGTAAGAGAAGGCGAGTATAAAGAAAACATAGAGATTCCGAGTACCAAGAATAATATTGTTCTTCTCGGAGATGGATCTGACGTTACGTTTGTTACCGGTAACCGAAGCGTTGGAGATGGATGGACCACTTTCCGATCTGCTACTCTTGGTATTAATCATCTTTGACTTTTTTTTTATAAAGATCTTGTTTGAATAAAAATAAATAAATTAAGTGCTATATTGATTGGGACATTGTCTAGATTTAGGACCGTCGAATGACTTTTTTTTTTGTCAACTAGGACTGTTGAATTTTTGTTTCGATATTTGTTATACGAATTCTATGAAATTAAAAAGTAGCGATTTGTTTTTAATTAAAAAGTAGCATTTAAGACCTTATTATAATCGTGGTTTTAAGAAAAAAAGTTGAATAGAAAGTTAAAAAGTGCTAAAGATGTGCTTAGTTAGGAGATTAGATTTTTTGATATTTTTTAGAGTTTTGTTTTGGGTCAATTTTTAGAGTTTTATTTATCGTCAAATATTTGTTACAATAAATTATTATTATTATTTACGTTAAAAAAAATTGTCGCCGTCCAATAATAAATACATGTTGAAACGATAAATATGTTTTTGGTTTGTAAAGTTTAGTTGATTTTAAAATATAAACGTATTGAATTATTAATTTTAAAGTTGTTTTCAAAATCATAATTTTTTATAATGATTTTTAAATATTATTTAAAATTTGATGTTAGTCGTTTTATGATATCTTATATGATTTTGCAGATGATTTAATATCATAGTGGATTTTAACTGATTTTAAAGGTTTTTAGAATTAAAAATATATGTATTTAAATAGGTAAACTTTGTTATTTAAAAATTCACAAGTGTATTTAAATTAATGAAATTTTACAAATCTTAGGTGAATTTCTATATCAACTAAAACCTATAAAACCAAGATTCTAATGGTTCTCAAGCACTCAAACTTGCTTGGTCACAGCTGTTTCAGGGGAAGGATTCCTAGCGAGAGATATAACGATAATGAACACAGCAGGGCCCGAGAAGCACCAAGCGGTTGCATTACGTGTGAACGCAGATTTTGTGGCCTTATACCGATGTGTCGTTGACGGTTACCAGGACACACTTTACACTCACTCATTCCGACAATTCTACCGCGAATGCGATATATATGGAACCATTGATTATATCTTTGGGAACGCGGCCGTGGTCTTCCAAGGCTGCAACATTGTTTCAAAGTTGCCTATGGCTGGACAGTTCACTGTTGTTACCGCTCAGTCAAGAGATAGTCCAGACGAAGACACCGGGATCTCGATGCAGAACTGTTCCATCCTTGCAACGGAAGACTTATTTAACAGCTCGAAAATAGTCAAGAGCTTTTTGGGGCGTCCGTGGAGAGGATATTCGAGAACGGTTGTTCTGGAATCTTTTATTGATGAGTTTATTGATGGTTCGGGTTGGTCCAAATGGTCCGGTGGCGAAGGACTTGATACTCTTTATTATGGAGAGTATAATAATAATGGGCCGGGTTCTGAAACGGCTAAGCGGGTCAACTGGTCGGGTTATCACATTATGGGTTACGAAGATGCGTTTAACTTCACGGCAACGGAGTTTATCACTGGCGATGGTTGGTTAGGCAGTACTTCGTTCCCCTATGATAATGGAATTTAACACACTTCTTTCTACCAGTGTATAGAATTTCGTTTTCAAATAAAAGTCTAATTTAGTACATAGAAAAAAGAAATCTAAATAATTTTATGGTTTGAGTTAATTCTAAAAGCCGTGTAATAAAAGGTGGCAAAATATATGTTTTTTTCTTGAAAAGCTTTAGCTTCTTGGCTTTATCTGAGATTCCACTTGTAGAGAAGGAGATACCCATGCGGGCGTCTTTGAAACTTCCAACGCTTTAAATTTAGAACAAAGTTGACAAGTTGTATTATGTCAGTCACATGCATTTATGAAGACAGTGAGGTTACTAGTACTCACCCATTAAATACTTTAAAACTCAAAACAACTTGTCAACATTCAACATTATGTGTATATGTGTGGATTCGGATCCGAGGAGCAACTATCCAAATTTGGATCTAACCAATTAAACACTATGGTATATGTGTGGATATCTAATTCGGTCTGAATATGTAGAAAAAGTTAAAAATAATAATCAAAGAAAATTAAAATAAATTAATAAAATATTAGTATAAAGAGAAATTAGGATGGATAACCAAAATCACAATCCTACTTTATTAATCTATGAGATTAAGATCTGCGTATGCGCCATTATAATAAAATATTTTAAAATCCGTCAAAACAATTACCAGATAAACAAAAAAAACTCGGATCACCTTTAAAAGAAAATAGAATAAGATTAAGAACGCTAAATCGAAACCACCAAAAAATAAATCTAACAGTTAATAATTTATTTTGATTCTCATTTGTTTCCAATTAAATTTTATCACATAGTTTCAAATATTTAGAATTTTTATATTTCTATATGAATTAGGTTTATTTTTTTTTCTGAAAACTTTGACGAATTAATTTTTCTAATTGGAATTAGTTTTTTTTTCACAATATTTGATTTTTTAGTTAAAAAAATATTTATTATACATGTGAAAATCTGATTGATTGACTTACATGCATCGCGATCATTTGACTATAGATTAGGATCTGCGTATACTATGATACTATTTTATAACCCGTGAAAAGAAGTAAAAAAAACTTGAAAATAAAATTAGATCACTTCTGAACATATATAAATAATATTAAAAACGATTAATTATTTTATTTTATTTTATTTGGTTTTCAATAAAATTTTATCATATATTCCAATTATTTAGTTTTTTTCTAATTCCTAATTAAATCATGTTTATTTTGTTGTTTACTTAGCTATTAATATATATTTTTATCAAAATTTTGATGAATTAATTTTCATATTTCTATTTTAATTTTTTTTAATATCATATTTGACTTTTTTTTCTTATCTTTTGAATATATATATCATCTTTTCTGATTAAAAATTAATTATTTGGTTTATGGTTTTGTACAATTTTTATAACCTAACATGAAAAATATAAATTTCTTCTTGAACAACAATTTTGCAAGAAATTTGCGTTAACATAATATAATGCTTGATATAGTACAATTAAATTTTATCTTGTATTAAGAAATACAAATAAAAATTTTACATCCTTTATTTTTTGATGGTTTTTTTTTCAGGTTTTCATTTTATATAAAATTTTCACATTCTCAATTTTTTATTTCTCACTTTTTCAGTTTTATTGACTAAATAAAAAGAGTATTTTTTTATTAATTTACTTTTACTAATATGTTTTTGATACGCGTGTAAAAATCTAACTGATAAAAGTTTTTTACATGTGTCAAAATCTGATCGATAAACTCGACACTCGTTATGATCATAATAATTATCAGTTTTGAATAATCAAGCTTTCTATAATATGATACTATTAACCTTTATTCTACATGTTATTTACTAAATGGGCCATTGTATTCTCTAGACAATTTCATGATTTTATTATGAGTATTTTCATCTTAATCCTTTATGCCAAAACATGAAAATCCATTGAAAGTCTAATGCATCGTCATACAAAGGACTAATCGGTTTAATCTATGGTATTTGATTTTGATTCTAATAATCAAAATCTGCCTAATATCTCCCCGATTTTGATTATAGGACGAAAACAATATAATCAAATATTCAAATCTGCCTAATATCTTGCTACATTTCTTGTTCTGCTTCTCGATATTGCACAATGGTGATATACTTAATGATATACTCCTTATTTTACTACTATCTATACTATTTTTATATACTTTTAATAAAAAAACATTTTAGTTTTTGACTTTATATCTATGTATTTGGAGTTTTAGAAGTCTTGGCAAGAAATTTAAGCAATTTGAGCTCAAAATAAGATTTTTTTGAACACTTTGGAGATTGTACTGCTTCTCAACATCATAAGTATGACATTAGATGGAGGGTTTCCGACTATCAGGTCACCCCCAATTATGGATACAAGATATTTAAGGATGTGAGCTTTCATATGTGAGCTTTCATCTTCAAGTGGTTTGAAGTCAATCAGGAAGGTGGAACAAAAGTTATGCTCAAATAAGTGAAGGCTGGTACATCTGACGAGTAAATGGAGCAAGCAGATAAATTACACCTTGAATTGACCCAGCTCAATCAACCTGATCCGGTCGAACAGCTGATCGATCAACCTTGAGCAGAAGCCCCTGGAATATATGAATCGACCCACCATTCGACCCAAGACGATTTGAAACGATCGAATAGAAGACTTGATTGATCGAACCATCAGTTGGATCGATATATCGGTGGTGATTTATTTATGTAATTTTTTTTTTATTTCTTTAGAGTTTATTCTTGAAGCCCACAAATTCGCCCTAACCGACTCTTACACCTATAAAAACTTAAAAGGGCCACAAAAAGGAAAAGGAGAGAAGGAGGAGAGCAACCAGAGAGTTTCATAGCCACCAAAAGTTTCATTGTTTCATAGATTGTTTGGTTTTGCTACTATTGTTCAAGGGAGAAAGTTTCACCTTTGTATCTCTATACAGAGAAGTTCTCTAAACCTTTTTTCATCTATGGAACCCCTTGTCTTTGCTGCTATGATTTCATTTGATATGTGTGAGTAGTCATTTATTGGGTTTAAGGTTATTCAAAGGTTGACTCATCATGGCTTAATAAATAGGAATCAATGATTTAGGTTTAGGAGTTTAGTATGAGTTCTTTTTTTATGTTGTCAATACAGCATATTGATTTTCTGTTCAGTTAGTAATTGATTTTAGATCGATATTGCTTGAACATCACATGAATATCGATTTGACCTAGCATAGATATGTTCATTTTTATGATTAGCGAGAGCTTGATTGTTGTGGAATTTAATTAACATATTGAATCTCTTCATTACTGCATGTTGTCATCTTGCATCGGGGTACGAGAGTATCATTATAGGTTGATAGATAAAGAGATCATCGAGGTACAAAATCATCGTTAATCATATTTTAGAATGGATTAAAGTTTGGAAACATCCACTAGATTTACCTTCCTAAGAACATGAATAGTTTAATCCATGCCACCTGAGAATCTCTCAAAAGCCCAACGCTTTAATTTATTGGTTTAAAGTTCAATTAGTTTCATTCGCATTGCTTTCATTTCGGTTACAACAACAAATAATTTTCATTTCGTACTAGTTTGACACTTGTTTACAAAGTTCATAGTGCAACCATCAATCTATGTGGATTCGATCTCTAAGTACTATGATAGCATCTCGTGCACTTGCACGTAGTTAACCGAAAATATCTCTAAGTAAAACTTTAGTATCACATCACTTATCAATCTAAAAATAATACACGTCTTTTTTCCTCTTCCTCTCTAGCTTTCTCACAATTTTAAGCTCAATTGATTTTTATCACAATTGGAGAAACTCGATTTTGAAACTTTAGGTTCGATTCAGGAGTTGTCGGGCGAATATTTTAGGGAGGCTAGATTGTGAAGCTATTGTTAGGGTTTTTTCTTTAGGTCTCATAGTTGCTTTTTTCATAAAACAATTTTGGGTATGCAGTCTTTGTTGATTGACTTATAGATATCAGAATTTTTCGGTTCATCCATATTTTGTTATGTCATCTGGTTTTTTCTGTTATTTGTCTCATAAAATGTTTTGATGGGTAGCCATTCACAACGATGTCGCTGTATTCAACGAGGAGTTTGGGGATGAGTACCATATTTTTTTTAAGTAACATTTCATTTTTATGTGTGGCAATTTCACGATTGGTTGATTACTTGTGACTAGATTTCACTTTGAGATTTTTAAAGCTTTTCATAATGATCTGACTATATGTTTAGGATCTGAAATGGAAAATCTCTATCCATTCTTCTTAATTTTAGAGTTCTAGATTCTCAGTTTCATTGTAATCATGCTTAGAGCTTCTCTTGAATTAGAAACAAAATAGAATTGCCGAAGAAAAAATATTGGCGTTTGGATCATGTAATAAGATAAATATATCGATTTGACATTGTGTTACATTCATTCAATGTTCAAAAAGGGCTAGGCGCTAAGCGGATGGTGACAATTAGCCTAGCGCCCAAAATACCTAATCGCTATGCGATTTTTGGGCGGTTTAGGCGGTTTTATAATAATAAATCAAATAAACAAAAATATTTAATATTTAATATATCAGAATGAAATAATCTCAATTACATGATCCAATCATAAATAGGANGCGATTTTTGGGCGGTTTAGGCGGTTTTATAATAATAAATCAAATAAACAAAAATATTTAATATTTAATATATCAGAATGAAATAATCTCAATTACATGATCCAATCATAAATAGGAAAAAAAGAATGCCAAATTTAGAAGATGTGATGATATCATCCCACAAAATTCTCTTGTCCAGAGCAAATTTGTTCATTTGTAGAAATTGCAACAAGAGAATAACAAATAAAACTAAAACCAAGTAATCAAAGACAGGGGAGAGAAGGCGAAAAGAGCCAAAAATAAAACTTAAAAAGAATTGATTTAACCTCTCTGCCTTGGCCGCCTTCTAAGGCAGAGGAGATTCATTTCTTTCTCTCCCCAAGCAAAATTCTCAACAAAACAAAAATTTTTTTTGAAATGGCGTTTCAGGATTTCGACAAGATTCAAGAACGTGTAAACGCCAATAGGAAACGTAAATTTAGGAAGAGGATCATCGTTGGGACGGTCTCTTTGCTTGTGGTTGTTGCTGCTATTGTTGGAGGAGCTTTTGCTTATGTTGCTTATGAAAAGAAAAATGAACAACAAACGAAGAATAACAACAAAAACGATGATAACAACACCAAGGATAGCCAGAAGAAGAGCCAGAGCCAGATCCCAAGCCCAACCTCGAAGGTGCCTGTTTCTGCAGCGCAATCAGTGAATCCCGGTCAGACCAATAAAATTATACAAAATCTTTGCAGTTCAACGCTTTACAAGCTAAGCTGCGAGAAAACGCTCAAGAACAAAACAGAGAAGGGGTTTGCTTTAGCAAATCCGACAACACTTTTGAAGTCTGCCATTGAAGCTGTCAATGAAGATCTCGACCGAGTTTTAGAGAAGGTATTGAGTCTCAAGACTGAGAACCAGGATGATAGAGATGCAATTACGCAATGTAAGTTGCTTGTGGAAGACGCAAAAGAGGAAACCGTCGCATCGCTAAACAAAATCAATGGCACAGAAGTCAACAACTTTGCAAAAATAGTTCAAGATTTAGATAGTTGGTTAAGCGCAGTCATGTCTTATCAAGAGACATGCGTTGACGGGTTTGAGGAAGGAAATCTAAAATCTGAAGTTAAAAAGAGTGTTAATTCTTCTCAGGTTCTGACAAGCAATTCCCTCGCAATAATCAAATCCTTTGATGCAAATCTCTCTCCTGTTACAAAGGTCACAACACGAAACCTTCTTGATATACCGTCTTGGGTAAACAATGAGGATAAAAGAATGTTAAGAGCTGTTGATGTGAAGGAATTAAAGCCTAACGCCACTGTGGCTAAAGATGGTAGTGGAAATTTCACAACCATTAATGATGCTCTCAAAGCAATGCCTGATAAATATGAGGGAAGGTACGTATACAAAAGCATTTCATAATGTGATCATTATGTCAAGTTATCTTTGGTTGACTAACTTCAGGTTTCTATGTAATTCAAATCTAAAGGTACATTATCTACGTCAAACAAGGCGTTTATGATGAATATGTGAATGTTGATAAGAAGAAGGCGAACCTTACTATGGTCGGAGATGGATCACAGAAGACCATTGTGACAGGAAACAAAAGTCATGCAAAAACAATCCGCACTTTTCTTACGGCAACATTTGGTAAAAACCTCTAATTCTTTGATAAGAAAATTTCATATGGACAATAAGTGAAGACAAAATCTAGTATATATGAGATGGACATATACATTAATTTTCAATTTAAGTTTGAGGGGACTTAAAATATAACCTAATACTTTGAGTTAATGTCATTGATGAGATCTATATCCTATATTAATCTTGACATCTACAAAAATCATCATTTTACATAACTTGAAATTTTAAGTCTCAATGTGGAACTAAATTTTCCTATAAATGATTGGTTTCCTTTATAGTTGCACAAGGAGAAGGGTTCATGGCACAATCAATGGGGTTCCGGAACACCGCTGGACCAGAAGGACATCAAGCGGTCGCAATGCGTGTCCAATCTGACAGATCAACTTTTCTCAACTGTCGATTTGAAGGCTACCAAGACACATTGTACGCGTACACCCACCGTCAATATTACAGAAGTTGTGTGATAATCGGAACAATCGACTTCATATTCGGAGATGCGGCTGCTATCTTCCAAAACAATAACATCTTTATTAGAAAGGGCTTACCCGGACAAGCAAATACGGTGGCAGCTCAAGGACGTGTGGATAAGTTTCAGACAACCGGTTTTGTGGTTCATAATTGTAAAATCGCTGCAAATGAAGATCTTAAGCCCGTAAAGGCAGAGTACAAGAGTTATCTCGGGCGACCATGGAAGAATTACTCTCGAACAATCGTTATGGAATCTACAATTGAGGATGTAATCGATCCGGTTGGATGGTTAAGATGGCAAGAGACTGATTTCGCGATAGATACCTTGTATTACGCGGAGTACAAGAACAAAGGACCAAGTGGAGATACTACTTCAAGGGTTAAATGGCCTGGATTAAAGGTCATAAACAAGGAGGAAGCTTTAAACTATACTGTTGGGCCCTTCTTACAAGGAGATTGGATTAATGCAACAGGTTCTCCTGTTAAGTTTGGTCTTTATGATGCTTAATGAGAATTTGTTACTTGAAGAGAAGCTATCATGGTGACTTGTTTTGTTGTTAAGCGATTCAGAGAAACAAAAATTGCATCCACGAAAATTTACTTAGAGAATCGGATATTAGCACATAGTGAGCTAAGAGAATATGTTGTAATCAACATATATCGTTTCGTGTTGAAAATATTTTTGGAAAGAAGCGTAATTTAAATATTTTTATTTGTTAACAAATAAATCACAAATATATTTTCCTATATAAAATAGACAATATAAAAACTAAAACAAATAGAAAATAGTAACCCGTCTTCAGGACAGATTAAAATTTAGTAAAGTATATAATACATATATACCAAAAATAAACCTTAATGGGTTTGTATAATATAACAAAAATATAATATATCTATACCAAAATAATACATCTCATACGGAAATGTATTTCTATAGAGATTAACGAGCGGATCGTACCGTGAATGTTTATAAACCGGTGAATGATTGCGTGTTTGTTCTGCAACGTAGGATGATAACTCATATCCGCGGTGTGAAGCAAACATAGATGATAGGTCTGCAAAAGTGGGGTGATCTTAACAGACCGTTTCATCTTAAAGAACCTAGACGACTAAGTCACTTTAAAACCTAATATATTACTTGTTAGATCCGATCTATGAACCTCGGAGAATTTTCTTGAACCCAATGCTTTTTATAAATTGATTTACAACCGTTTAATTCCCATTTTATGCTAAAAACCATACTACAAACCGTGACACACAAACCCTCAACCCTCTCGTTTGGTTTAGAGAAGTTAGAAATCGTAAGACTTTCATAAAACAACAATCTATGTGGATTCGATCCCTTAATATACTACTGTGATTGATGTGCACTTGCAGCCATCTTAGAGGTAAAACTTGAAGGACAATACCCAACACATCACAAAGAAGAAGAGGCACGAAGGAAGAAAGAAATAAAGAAGGTAGAGACACCAAGAGGAACTCAACCTTACTCAAGACCGTTTGCGAAAATCGAGATCCTCATTCCTCCGAAACTAGGAGAGACGAGTGAAGAAGAGATTGCTAAAATGGTCGAGAAGACCATACAAATCATTCTCGATGCCAAGCTGCTAAAGAATAAGAAAGGAGACAAGTTGCTGATACAAAGGGTAGGCGAAGTTTTAGGAACGACGGTTCCCGAAGCATCTCTTCCGATCGCCAAAGTTCTTAATTAAAGTCGAGCTTGAATGACTTTAAACAAAGCGCTTAATGGGAGACAACCAGTTTGGTACGTGTTTTCATGTTATTGTTCTTTCTTTTATTTTTAATATTTCGCTTTTCTAAGTTTCAGGTGTTTATCCATAAAAATAAAAACCAACAAATCGAAAAAACAAGAAAATACGCAAAATATTGAAGAGAGAGCCGAGAAGACTCCACCGGGCGACAAGAGGACGATGGCGCGACCATAAGAGGTTTGGTCGTGTGACCAGCCTTGATGGCGCGGCTTGACTGCCCCTGACCGTGACCACAAGCTCCTTTGCTGCGGCTACTAGTCGTTGACTCCCGTCCACCCAATTTCGAAGCTTCCGCAAAGCTTGCAAATTCCCGGAGTACTATGGCCTTGCAAGTGGCTCCTAGAACGAGTACATTCAATGCTAAACGCAAGTACGAGCCACATTTCTTGCATCAAGACGGTGAAGTACGGTTAGTTCTTCCCTCCAGAGCTCACATCACGTTGATACTTCCCGTCCATCAAAACTTCATCCGAGGTATCAAAGGATTCAAATCAAAATATGAAGTTAATATGTAATGGTTGGAGGGAAATAAACCATTGGTACGAGGTCAAGAGAGGAAGAAGATGCAACTTCCTGAGCCAAACACAAGTCAAAACCAAGAAGAGGAGCTGCAAGAACAATGGCCGCGGCAACGACTGGCCGTGGAGCAGCGAGACGACGTCTGGATGCTCGACCAACTTCGACAGTGCGGCGAGAAGCCTCCTGGCCGCGGACGCAACCCATTCTCGCGTGACCATTGCAAACCGACGTCTCCCGGATATTTTCAAGACGATTGTTTTCTAAACCAAAATTCCGCAAGTCCGGTACTTTTTGATCTAAAAACGATCCCGTCAATGGAAGCAGACGAATTTAAAACTTTCATAGCCAAATGCAAGGTAAGTTTTTTTTTTTAAACATTTTGAAAAGTTAAAACTCTTTTGTTACAAAAACACCTTTTTCCAAAATAAAGGGAATATTTAAAATCAAACTCATTTTTATTCTTCTCTTCCAAAAGACTTAAAGATTTTCGAAGTTATTCTAACTTTTTTAAAACTAAATCCTTTTCAAAAGTTTTTTGACCTACACTCGTTTTTATTCAAAGAAGATTATACTTCTAAGCTCACATCATCTTCACCAACAAGGTATCTTCTTCAAATTTGAAATTTACAAGATAACTTAATTTTTAGATCTCTTTTGCTTGACTAGATTATTGTCTAGGATGTTTAATTAAAAATGAAGAACCTTGCATTGAACTTATATGTTTCTTAAAAATCAATTCTTGCAACTAATTGGTGATGAAATTGAGATTTTGAAACTTTGAATTTTAGTCTTATTCTTAAAACGAATTTGATGAGCTATATTGCTAAACTTGACTAAGTCTAAACTTATTTATGATTGATAAATGATATACACTAGATTTTAAACAAGATAGGTTGATAAAATCAACTTTTTGTGAAATTTCTTGTCATGAATTTAAAAAATCCGAAAACTAATCATGATTTTTCTTGATGATGTTCAAAGTTTATACTTGCCTATTTACTATTGTTCGAGTCTCTTGATATTTGGTTATGATATCATTGCACTTAGTGATTTCGATAAAGCATCAAATTCACATACTTGGTTGAGTTTTTTCCTTTTTTCGTAGGTACCATAGACCCCGAAAGGAGCTATGAGATACGCTCCAAGTTTAGGGAAAGAGGGGGAGCTACAAGGCGCTTAACAAGCCAGCAAGAGCGTGCTGCTAGAAGTCTAGGGAACCCGGACGATGATGATACTCTTGCTGGGTACATCAATGAGCAAAAAAAGCCAATTTCGATATTCCCAAAGGAGTCGAAGGACTCGCGAGCCTACTCCACCACCTAGAGAACCGACACCACCACCTCAAGGACCTCAAGTTTGATTTGTCGGCGCTGCTATGAACCCACAAATCAACTATCTCACAGCAATGAAGAACATGGAAATCAAGCCAACACTTAAGATTGACTACTCTACCTTGGACACTTTGGGCATCACCGAAGATTTTGTTTGGTATTTGGAAAAGCTGAAACTCTGAGCCCTCGTGGAGCTCGACAAGAACACTTATGAGGGACTCACACTTGAGTTTCTAGCATCCATTCATCTCTCTTACCGAAGAGCAAGAAAATCGAGACGAAAGGATGGTATTCTCTCTTTCAAGGTCCAAGGAAAGCACTTTTTTATTGGCATTCCGCAAATTTGCGAGGTACTTGGATTGGAATTAGAGAACGAGACTGAGATGAGCGAAGAACGAGATTAAAAACTTTGGAAAATAATGGGGAAGGATGACTACGAACATGTTAGGCATAAGTCCGCCTTCTTGTCACATCCCTCTGTGAGATTTGTGCATCGATTGGTAGCACATGAGATTTTCTCCCGAGCCTATCAATATTGCATACTCATTCCCGAGCTTGAGCTACTCCAATCGGCTTTCAAGGAAGACCCACTACCCACTTGTTTTGCTTGTGTTATGATAACTAGGTTTTTAGCATGTTTTATCAAACCTAAAGCATAGTTTTGTTGTTGTAATACTTCAGGAATCAATTCAAATTGGGAGTTTGAAAGCTACTAAGAATGCAAGAGCATTGGTAAATCTAAGTGAAATCCGGTTTTAATGGGTAACAAAATCCTAAAAACTACTTGGGACAACTAAATGGCCACGAAAACAATTTTAAAATCCCTACTGAAGGGTTAAACAATTACTAGACTATTTCTAAGCGATTAAACAACCGAGCTAATAATTTTAGAAAATCAAAATCTAAAAACAGATAAACTAGGTGATTTTTAAGGAAAAGATTCAAACTTTAAACTAAAGGAAAATGATTTTAAGTTTTCAAAAGCTAAAGGCAGATTCAAGATTGGGGTTCATCCTTAGGGAGGTTAAAGATTCGAACTTGGGGTTTTTTTAAAACATAGATCTACATATTTTAGTGCTATCTCTAGGCCTTAAGAAGCTTGTAACTACATTTACCCATGGTTTGTGGTGTAAATCATTTCTTCACCCTTTCCTCCTAACCCATGATGTGTGGTGGAAAGATAGGGTGAAGAACATGAAGCTTAAATCTTAAAAGTGGTCTAACTAGCTCCCTAAGCATCCATGACGTTTGGGAAAGGATGAGCTAGTCTCTTGTATTTGGGCTTAAGGGATCTCCTAAGTCTTTTTGAGATAAGGAAATCCCCAAGATTAAAGAGATCTTTCTCAAGAGTCTCTAGAATATAAAACCACCAAATCCAAGAAGAGATTAGATGAAGAACAAGAAATGCCCCAAGTTTTAATCTTTAAAACTTCCTAATCGCCCCAACCTTAAACCCTTGGTGGTTTACTCACTCAAGATGTTCGAACCCCTCTTAAACATGGGTTTAGAGATGTTCAACATGTTGGGTTTTTGGAAAGAAGAAAGTTATAAGCAAGAAAAACTAAATTACTTCAAATAAAAATCAAAAGATTCAAATTACAAACCTAGAAACCTTAAAGTTCAACAATGGAGAGAAAAGAAAACTTAGAGCTAAAAATGGAAAAATGACAATGAGAATGATGCCCTCGGATCCGCCAATTCAAGGTAGGTAAGCTGTCTTTTCACCTTATCCTCAAATGGTCCCCCCCATTGCTAAAAGACAAAAGTGGCAATCGGATAAGGTTGGCGCGTCTGGGTGGAAGATCGAGCTCGGACGTCGATCTTCCACTCGATCTTCACTCTGAATCGGCCATCGTTACTCGATCTTCAACTCGTTCGGACCTCCAGATCAAGGCGCCTAGTCGATCTTGTGCTCGTTCTTCTTGAGATCGATAGGTGACCTCGATCTCCTCCTCGATCTTTCCTCCCGTACGTGCAAACGTCTAGGCTTGATCGATTCTCCACTCGATCTGATGCTTGGTTCGGCTTGGCTCCTCGATCGCCTGGTAGATCTCTCCAAGATCGACTCAATTGGCTCGATCTTTTGCTCGATCTCGGTTCCTTTTCTCCTTGTACGAGTTCGTTTAAGTGCTTTCATGAATCTCCAAGCTGTTCTTTGAACCTCCTCAAGCTCCAGCAATTCTCCACAGCTCCAAGTACTCTAAACAACCTGAAAATGATGCAAATGTACAAGAAACCATGCAAATGCTAATGCAAGGTGTTCTAGGACCTAAAATGAGATAAATGATGCAAACTAGACTAATGTGTATGATGTGTGCATGAAAATCTACTCTAAATGTATGCTATATGTGAAATATATGAGTATATCAACTCCCCCAAACTTGCCTATTGCTTGCCCTCAAGCAAACAAAATTCAAGCTAGGAAGAGAGGTTTAAAAATGGTGGCTCAAATCCAAAAGTGTCTAATCAAATGTATCAATTCAATGGTCCTTGTTCTCAATCCTAAGATGCAGTATACAAACTCTGCTTCAAAGAACTTAGCCATATTCATCACATATTGACTCTCAAATCAAGACTTGTCTATTCCAAACAATCCAAGAATCCTAACCTTTAACATTCATTAAGCATTTCAAACCGTGAATTACACTTGTACTTTTAAAACCGAATACATTTGGCTAAGGGACAAGGTTATGAGATAAAAATGATCTCATTCAAGTGGGTACTCCAAGCTTTTGTTTATCTCAGAAGAATTGAACTTATGCATAATGCTAAAGGTAAAAGGCAATGTATGCATACATGACTAGACTCTCATCTACCCAAATACACTAACAATGAACCTAATTCCCCTCTTATTCTTTTTCTTTTTCAGCTTACTCGCCCTCTAGAGACTACCCAAATCAAACAAGGCAACACGCCAAGCAACAAATCCACACAAGAAATCATCAACCAAATTTACAAAGGGATCCTTCTTCATCCTCTAAACATGCGAGTGGTGTAGTTTATATCCTAGCTCTTTTTCAAATTTTGAGGGTTAGCTCTCTCTCTTTTTCACATATATTTTTTTTTTTTTGGCCTTTTAGCTCTTTTCTTTTCTTTTTCTTTTTTTATAAGAGAGCTAACCCTTTCTCCTTTTAAACACTTGAGCTTATATTCAATGCAATCAAGACTCACCACTTCAAACTATGTTTTCCCTTTTAATTCAAATTCCAAATCACCATTCTTTTCTCAAACCCGAAACAAGGTAAGCATCTTTATTAATACCCGTGAACTCCCACCCCAAATCAAGCCTAAAACTAGCTTCACTATGCAAAGCTAGCATCATTATGAGAGCCTAAACATGTCGCCCTAAACCTAACACTTTATGCCAAGTTTAATAAAAAATAAGGCCTCACAATTTGTAATCACACAAGAATTTTGGCTTCAACTAAGGCAAGGGTTAGGGTGTGGTGTTCTATTTAGGCTTACAAGAGAGTGGTGAAGGGAATAAGAAAGCCTATATATGTATATGTGATCCATGTATTCTTTTTCAAATGCACAAGTATGATAATTCAAAATTCAAGATAAGGTTTCTCTTGATAGGGAAGGATTCAATTCATATTTGTTTCAACTTTAAGCCAAAAAAATAATGACAAATGGTCCAAAGATGGTTAGAACTTAATTTTCAAACTTGCACAAAGCATCAAAGGACTACTAACTAGGGCCTTGAACCAATACATGAGCTTAACACTACAAGAATTGTTCAACATAGCTACGTTTTTTTTCGTGGGTATGATCGATAATTTGTAGCAAAACAAAAAATTGCAACAATTTGTTACAAACTTTTTTCGCGAGTATGGCGCCGTAGCTATTTGGTTTTTATAGCAATCTGCAGCAAATTAGCCACAAATTACTCACAAATCGATTTTGTCACAAATAAAATTTGGTACAAATTTGCTACAAATAGTTTGTAATAATTTGACACAAAAATCTACAATCTAAATTTACTCGCAAATGTGTTACAATTTGGCACAACTTAATTGCAGCAATTAGATACAAAATGTTACNATTTGGTACAAATTTGCTACAAATAGTTTGTAATAATTTGACACAAAAATCTACAATCTAAATTTACTCGCAAATGTGTTACAATTTGGCACAACTTAATTGCAGCAATTAGATACAAAATGTTACATTTTTTTGTTGCTAAAATTTAACTAATACCACAAATAGCTACAAATATTATGTAGATATTTAGAAATTTTCAATTAAAAAAATAAAAACCAAATTAAATTACAATAAATAAAAATGTGATTACAAAATAAAAACCAAATTAAATTACATTTAAATGTGATTTACTATGCAGCAGCCAATAGCCAAGTCTATCCGACACTACACTGAAACAAAGGCAATAGCATGAGTCGAGATGTTGGAGAGCTGGGTTGGAACGTGAGTAATCTACCCTTTGTTGGTCATGGCAACAAGTCCATAGATACGCCCCTTTGTTGGTCATAGCAATCTGCAAAAAAGAAGAAAAAGCTGAAACTTAAAACACATAACTGTGAAGCTAATTAATACGAACAAGCAAGCATGGCAAAGGAACTCGAAATGGAATCAGATTCTATCACCTAAGTCACAAATCTTGCATGCTCAACAAGTGTACGCGCATCAGCAATCAGACCGCTCATGGCACAGCCAATATGATCATCAATTTCCATAATCTATCAAAGGAAACCCCCAAATCATTATGCAGGGAAAAACCCTTCGGAGTCATATCCTTCTAGATTCTCATGCACACAACGACTAAACGCCAAGACTTGTTGCCAAGTATCTTCTGATATAGTGTGCCGCTGATTTTTCTACAAGTTAGCATCATCTTCTTCTTGTTAGATAGACAAATACAAAGCATTTTAAATGTTTACACTTGTGAAAGTCGAGAAAAAAAAAGTACCTCAATAAAGTCACACCAGCGGTTAAGTAACCTATATCTCCCAACCTACAGCTGCACAACATCCAATGGAGGTTAATTATTATCTCTATTGGTGTAATGCGACATATTTGCGGAGAGTAACCAAAACAATGATTGAAAAGGAACAAAGTCTCTTACTTATACTCTTCTGTCCATTCTCACGGCACATAAAGAAAACAAATCAAACAAAATCATACAACTACGTTTTACTTCATGTGATAGCAATTAATATATTGAATTGGGCACTCAAGAACACGAAAACAACGTTGAGCAATCACCTTGCTTGAAACTTCTTCTCGAATAGACTTAAGAGCTGATTTAATGCTTCTTTAGAATAATTAACTCTTTGTGATTCCTCGCCGGATTTATAAATAAATACATAAAAGTTGACCTGATCGAATGTCTGCAAAAATTATCCCACATAGCCCATATAAGATACCAATAAAAATTCTAGCCGAAGCAAGAAACTTAACACACAATTCAGCTAACTCAACTTCAATAAGCAAAGCAAAAAACTTCATTTTCAAAAACAATGTATCAACAAAAACCATATAGCACTAAAAAGAATCCACAGTTCTGTAGCAATGTCAGAGAAAGAAGGATTCAAAGATAAACCAGAGAGATCTTCAAGCAACCGAGCTAAACTTAAAGAAGACTAAGTGTACGATTTAAAAAATCAATCTTTCACACATGAAAAGAAAACCCAAATCCATGGACAAGAGTTAACAGATCGAATAAGAACACAAAGTATATGACTTTACCACAAAATCTCGAATCTGTCGAATCCACCCGAAAGCGGCGAAGAATCCATGGATTTTTCTCGAGCTCGAAGCTTCTCTGTTAAGGAAGGTGACCGAAACTCGAGAGGATCGTCGAAAAGAAATCGGTGCCAAGAACAGATCAGGAAACCACAACCAATAATCGAGTAGGCAAATCTGAAAAGCAAAGAGTTAAAATTACAAAGTGGAAAAGGAAATCTTTGTTAATTCACTGATTATTGATTGCAAAATGGAAAAACAGGCGGAGAAAGAAATCAAAACGAAAGGACAAAGAGAGAGAGAACGAGACGAACCTGAAGAAACAAGGAGAAAAAAACGAGAGAGAAGGAAGACGAATCGCTGGAGCAAAAAAGCGGCTAAGAAACCAAATAGACTGAAAAACAGATAAGTGTGGAGGCGGAGAAGAAAGGAAGAGGAAAGTAGGGTTCGAAATCAGTTTCCACGGTAAATTTGTAACCATTTTGTGAGTAAATTGCTAAAAAATAAATGTAGATCTCTAAGCAATTAGATAAAAAATTGTCACAAAATTGTTTTGTATCTATATAGCCATTAATATTTTTGAATTTATCTGTACTTTTTTCACAAATTGTTACAAATTCGTTTGTGGTAAATTTAGATACATATATTTTGTTACTATTTGATACAATTTAGCGACAATTTTATATTTGTCGTAAATCGTCACAAATTAGAGACATTTAGTTACAAATTTGCTTCAAATCATCAATTAATTATATTTATCACAAAATTGTGAATATTTGTAACAATTTTTTGCTACAAAATATTTTTGTAACAAAAAACGTAGCTATGATAAATGATTCTTGTAGTGTAAAAACACTTTACAAGGAATTTTTGTATCATTGCCCTCTATGATGAAAATCTAGACTAAATACTACAATATTTTACAATGTAGTAACATGATGTTACAAAATTGTGAATATTTGTAACATTTTTTTGATACAAAATATTTTTGTAACAAAAAACGTAGCTATGATAAATGATTCTTGTAGTGTAAAAACACTTTACAAGGAATTTTTGTATCATTGCCCCCTATGATGAAAATCTAGACTAAATACTACAATATTTTACAATGCAAATGCAATCTATATAAAAAAAATTTTTGAAATTTTTGAAATTTTTCTGATTTTTTTGTATTTTTTTATGCAATTTTTTTTTGCATGAAGGCTCAAAAATGTAAACACAAAATAAGATCCAAATAAAAATATGTCAAAGCACACATTCTCCCCCAAACTTGAATGACAACGTCAAACAAGTTCAAGAGGAGACCAAAATCCACAAAGCAAAAACAAAAGAAAATAAAAATGCGCTATATGTACAAAGGTTGCGTTTTGGTACCTCAATGCTGCGAACACTACAAAAAAACATACTTTTTACGAGGGCCGAATTCGTGGAAAATTCGTCGTAAATTGACAGTCGCAACGAATTTGCCACGAAAGTTCAATCGTCGGTAATCGATCGTCGCGAAAGCAAATTCGTCGCAAATTCGTCGTTAATATTGGGAGATCCAAGTTTCGTCGTAAAATCGTCGTTAATAGTGTCGTCGTAAAATCGTCGTAAAATAGCGAGGTAAATAATTCGTCGTAAATCCGTGACAAATTGAGAGAGAATAAATCGTAGTAAATTCGTAGCAAAATAATAATCGTCATAAAATCGTGGCTAATTGAGGGGAAACAAATCGTAGTAAATTCGTAGCAAAATAAATAATCGTCGTAAATTCGTGGCAAATCGAGGGGAAAATATTCGTAGTAAATTCGTGGCAAATTAAAAAATCATCGTAAAACCGTGGCAACAGAGTTCGTCCTTAAATCGTGGCAAACTTATTTTCGTCGTAAATACCTAGTAAACTTTTTAATTTAAAATAAAAAAAAAAAAATTTACAAAAAAGAAAATTTTAAAATTAAAATTTAAAATAAAATTAAATAAATATTTTTGGTTTTAAGAAAAATAAAATAAAACTACTACTCGTCTAGGCCATAATCGAAATCCGGGATAATCCGTTGTGCTTCTTCAGTAGCTTCATCCGCAAGGCGGCGTGATTCCCGTTCTTGCTCGGTCAAGTGTTCCTCTGTCGAATGGCTGGGCCCGGCATGTGTTGTTGCCGCTCGTCGTCTCCGCTTCTCTTGCAAGAGTGCGGCGATCTGGGGATTTCCCACTGCCATTATCTCGAAGATAGCGTCGTACTCCGAAAGTTCAGCCTTGACTTGTTCTTGATATTCGGTTTGATTTTGTTGGAGAGTCGCTATCTTGGCACGTAGGACGACCGGATCATCTTCGGCGGACCGCTGAGGGGCAAAAGACGAGGCAGATGGGACATGATGAATAGATCTCATCCCTACGACTTTCCCCTTTCTCTTAGGGGCAACCTAGAATTGAAAAAAAATAAACAAATTATATTTAGATAAAAAAAAAAAAAAATAATAATAATAATAGATATATTATTATACATACCTCCTCGTAGATCCGATCGATGTCGGGAGTGGTCAAACCCCCGGATTGCACTGAAGAACCGCCAGGTGAAGTTTGAGACATCTGGGACTCTCGCTCGGCAATCCTCGCCGTGACTTCGTTGTAGATCCTCTCGGCCTTGTCGGAGACAAAGAGACCCGACGCCTTCTTGCGATGTGTCTTCGCAAAAACTTCCGTCATCGGAGGCAAAACACCTCCGTTGTCGGATGCCTACGTTTTTTGTAGAATATGTTGTTAGTAAAAATTAAAAAAAAAAAAAAAAATTTATTAAAGTAATTAATTAATAATTTACCATTTGTAAACGAACACCCGCAAAAGGCGTTTGACCGGCTGTATGAGGCAATGCCGCGGGTAAGCCGTCCGGACCAACGGTATTACGGGCAGATGAGCACTTTGCAGAAATGAGGACCGAGTGGGGATCCC
>JAHZTW010000001.1:417230288-417276682 GCA_020283515.1 Alliaria petiolata
CGAATTACCAACGAATTACCAACGAATTAACAAGGAATATTTTCGTGGCTAAAAAACCAGTAAAACACGTTTTCACCTAACTTATTTTCCTCCCAAATACGTCGTTAATTTACTTCGAAATACTTCCTCGGTAATTCGTCGGAAATTAACGACGAAATTCCGAGGAATCCACGTCAGCCATATTTCGTCGCTAAATCGTCGTAAATTTACGACGATTTAGCGACGAAGTATATTTTTGTCGTTAATTCGTCGTTAATTCATTGGAATTTACGACGATTTTACAACGATTTATTTTCGTTGCTCTTTCCGACGAATTACTGACGTTTTTAATTTTCCTCGTACATTCCTCGTAAATTCGATGCTAATTTACCACGAATTTATTTCCTCGCAAAACATCGTGGCAAACGTCATGTTTTCTTGTAGTGGAAGAGGAGGAGGAGGTTGGTGAGGAGGAGTTTATGGAGATTAGAATCTTAGCCGTGCTTCCAAATGCCATATAGCACACATCATCCGGTGGCAAGAACTTGAGTCCTTCAATGCAGTCTATCAACACGCCGTTCGGACTTGGGAGGATGTAAGCTTTCTTCTCATTTTTGTTTATTCTTGAAGTAATAAGTAAATGTGTTGGGGGCAGGTGGGGGTCCAAAGAAGTCCATTGCAAGCATGTAGTTGTGGTCCATATAGGCTCTCCGTGCATGCTTGAAAAAATGTAAGGTCTACTCCCGCTTTCTCAAAGAGAGGAGTTAGAAATCCTCCTATGGAGATAGAGCATGACGTTGCTCTACGGACCCACCTCTCGTATTTGACCAACTAGGCAGCTAAGATGCATCCATAGTTAACATCTTCGCCGAAGTTGTCATCCACAGGGTCTTCCTCTTTACCCGCGAGCCAACCCTCGTCCCACAAAATCTCCTTTAAGCATTGGAAGAGAAAGCTTAGCTCGCTCTCTTTCACGGTTGAGTCTGAGGTCTTCCCCGAGATGGTGTTAGCAAGGAGTTGCAGTATGTACCGTAGCAAAGGATTCCTAACCCTTGAAATCTTGGACTTGTTGCTCTTGAAGGCGTCTTCACCAATCAAATTCCACAGTGTGCTTGCCGACTCAAACTGTGGGAACTCAACTAAAGGAGCATCGACATTGAACTGGTATGTGTCGCATATGTCCTCAGTGGTCAAGTTAAAAACGTTTCCCCGGACTTTGAATGTCATGCGCCCTGTTGATGGTGTCGGCGATCTTGGATTGTCGTAGGAGAAATCCATCGTGGATAAGAAGTGCAATGTCACCTCCGGGTAAGTAGGACAATCCATGGTTGCCAAAAAGTCGAGCTCCATGTCTCCGAGCAGCTTATCAAAAGAATCTACCAGTCCGACCTCGTGCAAAAAGGTTCGGCTTGCGAACTTTGTAGGCTCAATGTTCCTATTTGCGAGTCTCATGCGAGTCCTTCTCTCCTCATCAGTCCATACTGACAGTCCTGCTTGTGGTGAATATCCAAACCTCCTTGACGTCATTGTACCTGAGATGAAAAAGTTCGCAAAAAGAATCAGGAGATAGCGATTTGCTAGAGGATCAAGGCAAACAAGGGGATTAAGCTCTTAAACCTTATGCAATATTTCCAAAAAATTTGGGATTAAATTAAAAGATATCTTTAAATCTAGGGGAGGTTTTGTCCAAATCATGGAAAATTTCAGAGTTTTCCCCCAAACTTAGATATTTCTAAAAATTAAAACACAATCCCTAATCAATCACTCCTCCACAATCCTACTAACTAGGAATTTCAATAAAATTTTAACGTAAAATTGAAATACCTTATGAAATCTTGATGCAAGGAGTAAAAATGAAAGACTACTTCTTTTGCCAAGACCGAATTTCACACTCTCTATCTTATTAATAGGAAAAGGTTTTGAAACACAAACGAAGAGGGTGTGGTGGCAAGGTCTTATAAAGAGGAAATTTTTTTGGAATTATGCATGTAAATGTTCTCGTGAATTGTGGTCAAAGCTCACCCACCACGGTCAAAGGTGTCAGCTTTGAGCAAAATTCAAATTCAAAATGGGAGGGAAGGAGAAAGAAAGGGGAAAATTCAAACTAACCTCGGCATGAGATCGAGTCAAACTGGTCGATCTTGACCTCGATCTCATGCCCATTTTGTCCGAGATCGTGTGGCTTACTCGATCGTTGGATCGATCTGATTTAAATCGAGCCTCAGGTCGATTGTCCTCCTCGATTCAGGGTCCTTCGTGGTTGTGGTCACGCATCTTAGATCGAGCTCCCATGTCAATCGTGAGGTCGTTTTGGGGAAGATCGAGTGAGTCGATCAATCCATAGGTCGATCTTAGTTCGAAGATCGAATGAGTCCAGTCGATCCTTGTTCCTACACACTTAAAATGAGAAGCATAAAATTGAAACTAGAATATGTACAATGATAGTCATGGGAATGCCTCCCAAGTGCGCTTGTTTAACGTCCTAAGCTCGACTTTACCGGATTAGGCCGGTTGTGGGTCTTGGAGAAGGTGTGTGGTGCTCTCCTAGTTGAATTCACTTGCCAAGTAGGGCTTGACTCTATGCCCATTCACTGTGAAGCTCTCTCCACCCTTGCTGATCAAAGTCACTGCCCCATATTGTAGTACTTCTTTTATCTCAAACGCCCCACACCATCTAGACTTGAGCTTTCCGAGGAACAACTTCAAACGTGAGTTGTAGAGCAGAACCATTGCTCCCTCCTTGAGCTCTTTGTGTACCAGCTTCTTGCCATGAAAGGCTTTGGTCCAATCTTTATAAATCTTGGCATTTTCATAAGCATCTAGCCTTATTTCTTCAAACTCTTGAAGTTGCACTAGCCTTTTCTCTTTGGCTGTCTTGAGATTGTAGTTAAGTTGCTTCACAGCCCAAAGAGCTTTGTGCTCTAGCTCCACAGGAAGGTGACAAGACTTTCCAATGGGAGTCTTGAAGGCTGTCCTATATGCCCAAAGAGCATCATCAAGCTTGCTAGACCAATCCTTTCTAGTTACTCCCACGGTCCTCTCTATTATAGTCTTGATTTGCCTATTTGAAACCTCCACTTGGCCGCTTGTCTGAGGATGATAGGGTGTGGCTACCTTGTGCTTAACATCGTGTTTCTTCAAGAAGTTCTCAAAAACTTTGTTGATAAAGTGGCTACCTCCGTCACTAATCACCACTTTAGGAACTCCAAATCATGGAAAAATGATTGTCTTCAAAAGTTTTACCACCACTCTTGAATCATTCGTTGGCGATGCTATGGATTCCACCTACTTAAACATGTAGTCCACTAACACAAGAATGTATTTGTTGCCATATGATGGAAATGGCCCCATGAAATCAATCCCCCAAACTTCAAAGACTTCCACTTCAAAGATAGGCACTTGTGGCATCTCGTTTCTCTTGGTTATGTTCCCAGACCTTTGGCAAGCTTCACACGACTTAATGAACTCATGTGCATCCTTGAAGAGTGTAGGCCACCAAAAACCAGCTTGTAGGACCTTAGTAGCCGTCTTGAACGAAGCAAAATGACCACCATATGTCATACTGTGGCAATGTAGAAGGATGTCTCTCGCTTCATCTCTTGTGACACATCTTCGGTATAGGCTGTCCACACACCTCTTGTATAGATAAGGGTCCTCCCAAAAGTAGTGAGAGACATCCCTCATGAATTTCTTCTTGTGGTAGTGGTCCAAGTGAGTAGGCTCTTCCCCACAAGCCAAGTAATTCACAATATCCGCATACCAAGGAAGATCATCTCCTTTCAAACTCAAAACTTCTTCAAGTTTCTCCTCTAGCTTCGCACAAACCAAGGTGTTAACCATCATAAGCTTCTCTTCAGGGAGTGAATCATCCAAAGGCAAGACATCATCCACTCTCATCCTTGAAATATGATCCGCTACACCATTCTCTATACCCTTCTTGTCTTTGATCTCCATGTCAAACTCTTGCAAGAGAAGGATCCACCTTAAGAGTCTCGGTTTTATGTCTTTCTTGGAGTATATGTACCTCAACGCAGCATGATTAGTGTACACAATGACTTTAGATCCCACCAAGTAAGACCTAAACTTCTCAGAAGAAAAGGCCATGGCTAGAAGCTCTTTCTCGGTGGTTGCATACTTCACTTGTGTATCATCCAAGGTACGACTTGCATAGTAGATGACATGCAGCTTCTTATCCTTCCTCTGACCCAAGACAGCCCCCACAGAATAATCACTTGCATCACACATAATCTCAAAGGGGAAATCCCAATCCGGAGCTTGAACTATAGGAGCCGTGACAAGCGCTTCTTTGATGGTTTTAAAGGCTTGAAGGCATTCTTCATCAAAGTTGAAATCGGTTTCCTTGCACAGTAGCCTTGTAAGTGGATGTGCTATCTTGGAGAAGTCCTTGATAAATATCCTATAGAAGCCAGCATGCCCCAAGACACTCCTAATTCCTTTTACGTTCACCGGAGGCGCCAAGCTCGTCATAACCTCAACTTTTGCTTTATCCACTTCAATACCCTTTTCTGAAATCTTGTGACCAAGTACTATCCCTTCTCTGACCATGAAGTGCAATTTTTCCCAATTGAGCACGAGATTGGTCTCCTCACATCTCTTCAATACCCTACACAAGTTAGACAAACAAACACCAAAGGAAGAGCCATACACAGAAAAATCATCTATGAAGACCTCAACCATCTCCTCAATCAAATCAGAAAATATAGACATCATGCATTTTTGAAAAGTGGTTGGAGCATTACAAAGACCGAAAGGCATTCTCCTATATGCATAAGTTCCATATGGACAAGTGAAAGTTGTCTTTTCTTGATCATTAGGGTGAATTGGGATTTGAAAGAAACCACTATAGCCATCTAGAAAACAGTAGTATGGGTGATTGGCTAATCTTTCTAGCATTTGGTCAATGAAAAGGAGAGTGAAATGATCTTTTCTTGTGGCTTTGTTGAGATTTCTATAGTCAATACACATCCTATGACCAGTTATGGTCCTAGAAGGTATTAACTCATCTTTTTTATTTCTTATAACCGTGATACCCCCTTTCTTTGGTACCACATGAACTGGTGAGACCTATGTGTTATCACTGATAGGGTATATCACGCCAGCATCTAAGAGTTTTAAGATATCTTTCTTGACCACTTCTTTCAAATTCGGGTTCAAACGTCTTTGGTGTTCAATGGATGATGTGTTTTCATCATCTAAGTGAATCCTATGAGAGCAAAGCGTTGGTGAAAGACCCTTGATGTCACTTAGAGAGTACCCAATGGCCTTTATATACTTCCTCAACTCCTTAAGGAGTGAGTCTAACTCATCATCACTTAGAGTCTCATTCACTATGACCGGGTATGTATAATTAGGTCCTAAGAAAGCGTACCTTAGCCCAATTGAAAGCTGCTTTAGGTCCACCTTTGGGTCTAGAAGCTCGCTCCAGTCCTCCTCTTGACTTGTGTTGAGGTCGATGTCCTCATTAGCCTTGCCTTCAAGCTACTGCCTTGAACCGCCTCTACCGCAGAGATCGAGTCAGATGGTCGATCGTCCCCTCGATCTAGTTTGGATCGAGTATACTCCCTCGATTCACTTGGTCGTTCTAGTAATGATCGAGCAAGAGATCGATTAGCATGCTCGATCTCTGAAGAAATCGAGATCTTTTGATCGATCGTCAGGTAATTTTCTTCCTTGAATCGAGTAAACTGGTCGATCTCACAGTCGATCTCTAGGTACTTGGCTTCATCTTCTTTCACGACCTTGCGAGAATCAAGGATACGAACATACTCCTGAGTTTGTCCACTCAGGTATCAATACTCCCCACAAACCTTTGTCAATGCCAGCTGTAGATGATCCTCTTGCCCCAACTCCTCTAGCAATTCATCAGCCAAAGCGTTCAAAGCTTCTATGTAGAAAAATTGTCCACCAATCGTTGGTTTCTTCAACACTTCGTTTATATCAAAGTTCAGCTTGATGTCTTTGCCCAAGTGCAGAGAAATCTTGTCATTCTTCACGTCTATGATGGCTCCAACAGTTGCCAAAAATGGCTTACCAAGGATTAGAGGATCCTTAAGCTCTTCATCCATTTCCAAAACCACAAAATTGGTTGGTACATTCACATTGTTAATCCTCACGGATAAGTCTTCAAGCATGCCTACCGGGAGTCTTATACTTCGATCAGCTAAGATGAGAGATATCATGCACTCCTTAAACTTGGTAAAGCCGAGCTTCTTTGAAATTGAGTGTGGCATAAGGTTAATACTTGCTCCTAGATCACATAAGCAATTGTCAAACTTCATTGGACCTAGAGCACAAGGTATGGTGAATGAGTCCGGATCTCCTAGCTTCTTTGGTGCTATCTATTTGTGGATGATACCACTGCATTCTTGACTCAATACAATGACCTCTTCACCCTCTTTCACCTTCATAGCAAGTGTGTCCTTCAAAAACTTTGCATACTTAGGTACCATAGCCAAACAATCTAGTAACGGTAACTTCAGCTCAACGTTCCTCAAGTGTTTCTCAAACAAAGCTCTATGCTTCTCAACCAACTGCTTCTTTAAACGTCCAGAGAAGGGGAGCTTTGGTTTATAAGGTGGAGGCACGAAATTTTCTTTCTCTTTGCTAGCTTCATCCACTTTTTTCTCCAAAACCGCTTCCTTGGCTTTCTTTGGCCTTGTAGTGTAGACATTGTCAAATGTGATCTCTTGATCATTTGAAAGATCACTCTCCCCCTCTTAAATCACAATGTCCTCATTGACCTTAGCTGTAGACCGTGGTGATACTTCCTTTCCACTCCGTAGAGTAATCACATTCGCATACTCTTTCGGATTGGTCTCACACTTTCCGGGTAGACTAGCTTGACCGCTTGAACTAGCTTTGCCTTTCTCTAACTGACGAATCTTGTTGTTGATGTTTGTGATCTGTGTAGAGACCTCAGTGAGAGAAGATTCCAGCCTATTGTTCATATCAACAAATTTCTGATTTGTAGATGCTTGGCCTTGAAGAAGTTGTTGAATAGCTTGTACCGGATCTTGAGGTGGAGCTTGGACTTGTTGCTGCTGTTGCACGAAGCCAGGAGGGTAACTCTTGTTCCCTTTCTGTTGTTGGCTTTGATAGTTGCCTTTTCTTTGCCCTTGATAGCCACTGTTTTGTACAAAAGCACATTTGTTGTAAGGAACAAAAGGTTTTCCTTGATTGCTTTGTTGTGGAGGGTACACTTGGTCCTTGGGGTTTTCCACATTGGTACTTCGGTAAGACAGATTGTTCTTACCTTGGTACCTTTGAACATAGCCCTGTGGCTTAGGATAATCTTGGCCACCAACCCAATTCGCTTCCTCAAACTCCTCTTCATTTCCCTCTTGAAACAAATTCGAAGCTTCACCAACAAAATGTATTTGTTTTTTGGCTAGCAAGCATTATCTTGTCTATTTTCTCACGGAGTGACTTCAGCTCCTTCTTTTGTGACTCCGGCTCATGACCTCTTGGTGCTCGGTCATAATCCTCAGAATAATTTCCATCACTCAAAGCCAAGTTTTCAATCAACTCCATACCTTCTTGCATGTTTTGTCCAAGAAAATTCTCTTTGCTTGCCGTGTCAAGTAACAAGCGAATTTTTGGCAATGCTCCACGGTATATAGTGCTCAAGAATGTCTCCTCAGTGAAGCCATGGTGAGGACATTGAATGGTATAGTCCTTGAACCGCTCCATTGCTTCACTAAATGTCTCATTTTGCCTTTGTGTAAACTCCTTAGGCGAGCTGTCCTTGTAATTGAGAAGAACTTGGACAAGAAAACTTTCTTGCAGTCAGCCCAAGACGTGATAGTGCCCTGAGGTAGAGTTTTTTCCCAATGCCGGGCTTTGTCCCCAAGAGAAAAAGGGAAAAGCCGTAGCTTGAAGCTATCCTCCGAGATAACGTTTATTTTGATCATTCCACACACTTGCTCGAAGTTGTCCAAGTGTTCCAAAGGGTCCTCCATTGCTAGCCCATGGAACTTGCTATTATGAACCATTGAGACAAAACCAGGCTTGATCTCAAAGTTATTGTTCTGGACTGGTGGTGGAGTGATGCCGAAGCGATTATGATGCGTGTTTGGTGCATCACCGGCACCGTTGATCCTTGGCACTCTTGGAGCGTGATTGCGGTTTCCATTACCCCTACCAGCAGCAGCATGTGGAGCTGGAATGTTGTCTTGATCAGCCATAACTGGTCCTTGAACAACTTCCTCAAACTCTTGTACTTATACTCTTTCCCTTCTATGCCTTACACTTCCAAGTTGGTGAATGTTGTCTACCGACCACAGAGTATGCTTCTCCAAACAAAGGAATCGTACCAACACAAGCTTAAGAAAAAATGTTTGTGAAGTATTGACTCTTTAAGACTAGATCACACAAACTCTCCAGTGTTTAAAGTAATATCAAAGCTTGTTTGGCCAAAAGCACAAGATTAAAATACTCTAGTTCTCGAAAACCCAAACCACCATATTTCTTGGGCATACACAATTTTTTTTTCTTTCATCTAGTGATTTTATTAATTTCAAAGTGAAGCTATGGTGAAATAGAAGATGAAATCCTTAGCCGGAGAAAAACAGAGATATCCCGAGAAACATAGTCCGCAAACTCTAGCTAACATAGCCCAGAATCTCAGGAATCACTGCCCAACTAAAAGGGAAACTAAACCTTAAACAAACGACGCGGAATTGAGATTTTGCTAACTACAACATATTCCCTTCAAACTGCAGTACTATCCCGAAAACGGAAGATGATTGGAATCACCGGAGAATCGCCAAAACCAACCAAAGATTCTATTCTTCATGTCCTCACTTGATGTTTGTAGACTTCAAAAGTTAAGTAAATTGTGCTTTCTAAGGATGGCAAGACGGACACACGCTTATGATAGATAAAAAGGGTAAATTATCGATCACTTATGATAGCTAAAAAGGGTATGTCGACATGCAGGTTATGTCGACACACGACATAGAACCCGTTTGATGGAAGCAAGCAACCAATCAGATCTCAACCAAATCTGAAATTTTGTTCGAGTGGAGGAGACTAAACAAGTCGCTTAATCGATTCACCAACCTCTTGAAAGGAAGAGAAAGATGAAGGATGCGATTCGATTAAAGCCTTGAGAAGCACCGACGAGGGAAGGTGAAGAAGTAGAATCAAAATCTCAACATCAAAAACTGCGCCAAAACAAACCATAACGAAATCACATATCTAATCAAGAGAGGGCACTGGAGACCGAAATAGATAAGAACGGTTATAGATTTGACGAAACCGACAACGCGAGCTCCACCAAACCCAAAAAACGAGAACAACCCAGATCTGCCATAGCCACTACCTAAAAAGCAAAACCACAAAAACAGAATAAACAAAGCCGAACCGATGTCATGGCTATGTAAGCCCACGACCTTCAGCCGGAAACAAGCAAACGGACGAAACTCTTTTTTTGTAAGAGAGAAAGCCTTTCTCTCTCTAGTGGCGGCCGCTCCTTAAATGCATACCCAATTTATATCAAGCCACCTAGTGCAGTTTATTCTTATTTTCTCGTGCTTCCACCAAAAATTAGAAATTGCACTTGTTACTTTTTGAAACCCAAAATAGGACATTTCATATATCAGGCATCGCCATAGGCACTGATTTAAGCAAAGTTTCATTTCTACCATGAGATAGCATTCAAGGATACCGGGCTTGTAATTTAAATCAGAACCATCCTTGAATATATCCTAACATGTTTCTCTTGGAACAACTAAAACACTCAAGAAGATCTAAATATTTTCTTGCTCCTCCCTTCATTGTAAATGCCAAGACGTTCCTTATTCTTCCGCTTTATCTCTTACGTAAGTTTCAACCAAAAAGTTGTCGATTTTATGAAAATGCTCACTTGGCCAGAAGATTCCTCATATGTCTTTAAGATGTTATAAAGTGCTCATCATTATGTCTGGTCCGCTTTACACATCAATAAACAATCACCAGCAAAGAGAAGATGGTGAACGAAGGTCCTTACGCTGCAAACTGAATTCCATTAAATTAAATACATTTTGTTATGCTTTCTGTAACACAACTCAAAAAGGAAAGGCGAGAGTGGGTCGCCTGATGTAATCGTACCATACAATTTCTCTGTTAACTAGCACCACATAATTGACATAACGAACACAAAACATAACCCATTCAGTTCAAATTTCCAAATGATAAAGAGTTCATATTAAAACATAACCCATTCAGTCCAAATGATAAAAGTCTAGAGTTCATATTATATCGATATTTGCAAGTTAAAGGCTTCCAACAAAACCCTTATTATATCCAGAGAGAGATGGAAAAGGGAAGGAGCTTTCAGAGAAGTAGCTACATGCCACAATGTCAATGTGGGATATTTGTCAACAAAATTAGGCCTTGTGTGTATTTTGGTTGGTAATTATGAAGAGTAATTTGCGTATGTATGGGAATTTTCTTTTCAATGGAGGAATTACAGGCCTTGTGTGTATATAAATTAATTTTTAATTGCGGTTTAGATATTTGTCAACAAAATTCTATGTTACCTTTCTTGTATATCAGAAAATAATGAGAAACAACTTTCAGAAATCGTTCTTGTCTGTATACTTGAAGTTTTCTTAAAAACAGGTTTATATCAAAAGTTCTTGCATCTTTGTCCTTAGATAGTTAATCTGTTGCAACCACCCCACTAGAAAGAATGATAAATATTTACTTCCTATCATTGTTATTCACCTCCAAAGAGCACTTTTTTACTGGGTTTCTAAGATGATTCCATATAAAAGTGGATCCAAAGATGGTTATAATGCTAAATTATACCAAATACAAATCCAAATCCATAAAGCTTATAGCTTTGGAGACAAATAATATTAAATACCAAACGCTAATATCAATGCTTGCAACTGTAACAATAATGAGTATTGTCCCTAGATGGAGTTCCACAGTTGTAGCAAAAAGCCAAACCACACCTGCAAAAATTGTTAAAGATCAGAACATTTTTTTAAGATTTTCTATTACAGAAAAAAACAAGTTACCTGCACTTCATGTACAAACAACCCTCAGACTTTTCAATGTAGAATTTGCAAGAAGGACATCTTCTCCATCTATGACTCTCTGCCATTTTCTTCAACAAAATATCATCTGTTTCTCTTTCATTCTCGGCTAGCTTCTGAAACTCCTCGCAGGTTATCTCGGGATGCCACTTCGTCTCGCACCTTACGCACACCATTCTATTGCAGTGAGGACACTCTGATTCCTTCAAATTCTCATCATCACACTCGTCCAAGAAAACAAGAGCAGAGCAATCTTTGTAGGGACAGTAGAATCGCTTCGAACTCATCACAACTGCCTCGCAGAGAGCATCTCCCCACCGATCAAAGACCTCTCGCGGAATAATCAGACGACATTGATCTGGCTCGACCGCCCATAGCAACCAGAGACAGGGCAATCGATGGAAAGTAAGTTGTCTTGTAATTTAGCAGCGATGTATTTCGAGACGCAACCGTTACAGTATGAGTGAGAGCATCCATTGATTGGGAAAGATTCATTGACGGGTTTGGATTCAACACAAATCTCACAGTAGAAGGTCGAAGGTCGCAAGCGCTTACCCTTTGAGGACTGACCATTTTCTAGGATCGGAGGGAAACAGAGGATTCTTAGATCATCGTCGTCTTCGTCGTTGTTGTATTGGTCGAGATCTATGAAGATTGGGGATTCCGATTTGATTCTGGCGCGACGATCGCGGTCGTAATTCTCGACGGAGATGGCGTCGTGCTTGGTGGAACCACGGGAGGAGAGAGGGGTGGAGAAGATGTAACAGTCGGAGCTGTCCCCGTCTTCGTCTACGTCTCCGGGAAGATTATTGAGATCGAAGATCGCTGCATTGACAGATTGTGTTGCCATTTTCTGATGGAATCTCCTGATTAGGGTTTATGACCTTCCTTTGGGTTGGTTTTCGAAGAGTCTGAAAACCTAGCGGTTCTCACATAAATAAAAGAAAAGTAAAGTACATAGTGACAATGGTATATCCCCAGTGCAATAATACTTTAGGACTTGCTTTTATTTTTAATGTTAAATTATGTTAATTAGAAGATGGTTATAAAGGATCAGCGTTGTATTTAAGCTATACTAGAGAAAAAAGCTTGGTTATTTTTTCCCTAAATACTAGAGAAGAAAGTTTGGGATCCGACGTACCCAAGAGCATCTCCAATGCTAAGAACCTCTCATGGTTTTTTAAGATTATTTTAATTATAAACTAGTGGTTAGTTCGCGCTTCGCGCGGGAGTTTTTTTGTCATTAATCTTTAATTGTATTTTTTCTATAATATAATTATTCTACTATTGTGTTGATTCATTATATCTTTTAGTTCTTCTAATATTCGCTCACGTCAAATCTTGATCTATGCTCTTTTACTTTCATTTTACAGCAGGATTTTTTATATATATATTATTTATGTTTTGTGTTTTTAATGTTATTTAATACTTGGTAATTCTTGAATATTCTTATGTGTTTGATGTTATGACCATGTTTTGATTTATTTTCTTACTCATTGTGTTGTGTTACTTAAATTATATGGAAATGAATTTGCATATTTTTTCAGGTAGAGTTCGAGTTAATTTCGAAGCGGACAAGTGAAGAGTGTTTGTATTAATTTTGTTTTTCCTTTATTCTAAAGGGTAATTATTGTAATGCATGAATAATTTTAAAAATTAATAACCGGTCACGTTTCTTGTTTTATGGACACAACCCCTTATGTAGCCCAATAGCGCAAGAAACCCAACAATTGATCATTATTTTAACCCGGTTTTGTTTGGGCTCGTAATTACCTGAAAAGAACATGAATTTCGACCCAATGAGTTTGATTCAATTTGTAGATACCGAGCGAGAAGCAAATGAAGACCACCAAGAAGGTCCTCCGCTTCACGCCGTGATGATAATCAATGGATACAACTTCTCAATCGTCAACAATCCAGACGATACTCTGGATCTAAATCAACTTTCTTATCCCCAACAAACTCTCAATTGCCCTATCCTTATAAACTGTACTTGAACTGTATTTAATCACTTGAAGAAGGAACCCAGATCATGTTGTGCTATCTTATGCAGTTAATTTTGTGTTCAACTACAGTTGTAGTCTAATTTTCCTTTTCTCCTGCATATTTGCAAGGCCTGAAAATTCAAAGAAATTAATAATCTATGAATTTGAGAAAAAAATTTGAGATGATAATTTCTATAAATATTACACGGCACCACCGTGATGCTATCGAGAAGGTCTTCCAAGGCTGAAGAAGGAAGCGGAGATTACGACGGAAGAAGAAATCAGAGTGATTTTAAATTGGACTGAGTGAGGTTGGTATTGAAATTTGTCCCAATTATGTGTTGTCAAATGTAAGAGGATGAGGTGGAAGGAGAAGTGAGGAATAATAAGCATGATTTCTCAATTTTATTTTCTAAAATTATTTTGTTAAAAATTAACCAATCATACATAAATTATACTAGTTTTACGTTTCATTCTATACATATTTTTATTAAAGTATGAGATTTTTATCAACTTAATTTTACTTATTTATACCTTAATTTTACTTATTTATCTTTTTAATAGATGTTAAGATTTATAAACTTATATTTTTCTTTATAAATTTAGTTTTAGGATAACTTATATTTTTAATTGTTAGGATTTTTTTGATATCGTAGTTTTTTTATAATATTACCGATACAACTTAACCTAATTCTTTATAAATTTAGTTATAAGATAACTTATATTTTTAATTGTTAGGAAGTTTTTGATATCGTAGTTTTTTTATAATATTAGCGATACAACTTAACCTAATTAAATATTTATAAAAGTTGAAAAATATTAGTATAACCATTTTTAAAAACTTTTTATTATTTATTTCAATTATATTCATATTAATTTTTGGTTTAATTTAGAATATGAATGGTGTCTTTTGGAATTCTTTTTATGTTAAAACAAAATGTATAATTAGTATGTGTATTAAATTTGGAATTAAAAAAATTAGATTAAAAAATATGATGTGGCAATGATGTGGAGGATGAGGTGTCTTCATGAGAAGAGAGAAAAGTTAACTTGTTTTATGGTCACAACCCCTTATGTAGCCCAATAGCGCAAGAAACCCAACAATTGATCATTATTTAGACCCGGTTTTGTTTGGGCTCGTAATTACCTGAAAAGAACATGGATTTCGACCCAATGAGTTTGATTCAATTCCTAGATACCGAGCGAGAAGCGAATGAAGACCACCAAGAAGGTCCTCCGCTTCACGCCGTGATGATAATCAATGGATACAACTTCTCAGCCGTCAACAATCCAGACGATACTCTGGATCTAAATCAACTTTCTTATCCCCAACAAACTCTCAATTGCCCTATCCTTATATAACTGTACTTGAACTGTATTTAATCACTTGAAGAAGGAACCCAGATCATGTTGTGCTATCTTATGCAGTTAATTTTGTGTTCAACTACAGTTGTAGTCTAATTTTCCTTTTCTCCTGCATATTTGCAAGGCCTGAAAATTCAAAGTAATTAATAGTCTATGAATTTGAGAAAAAAGATTTGAGATGATAATTTCTATAAATATTACATGGCGGCACCGTGATGCTATCGAGAAGGCCTTCCATGGCTGAAGAAGGAAGCGGAGATTACGACGGAAGAATAAATCAGAGTGATTTTAAATTGGACTGAGTGAGGTTGGTATTGAAATTTGTCCCAATTATGTGTTGTCAAATGTAAGAGGATGAGGTGGAAGGAGAAGTGAGGAATAATAAGCATGATTTCTCAATTTTATTTTTTAAAATTATTTTGTTAAAAATTAACCAATCATACATAAATTATACTAATTTTACGTTTCATTCTATACATATTTTTATTAAAGTATGAGATTTTTAACAGCTTAATTTTACTTATTTATACCTTAATTTTACTTATTTATCTTTTTATTAGATGTTAAGATTTATAAACTTATATTTTTCTTTATAAATTTAGTTCTAGGATAACTTATATTTTTAATTGTTAGGAATTTTTTGATATCGTAGTTTTTTTATAATATTACCGATACAACTTAACCTAATTATTTATAAATTTAGTTCTAGGATAACTTATATTTTTAATTGTTAGGAATTTTTTGATATCGTAGTTTTTTTATAATATTACCGATACAACTTAACCTAATTCTTTATAAATTTAGTTCTAGGATAACTTATATTTTTAATTGTTAGGAATTTTTTGATATCGTAGTTTTTTTATAATATTACCGATACAACTTAACCTAATTCTTTATAAATTTAGTTCTAGGATAACTTATATTTTTAATTGTTAGGAATTTTTTGATATCGTAGTTTTTTTATAATATTAGCGATACAACTTAACCTAATTAAATATTTATAAAAGTTGAAAAATATTAGTATAACCATTTTTAAAAACTTTTTATTATTTATTTCAATTATATTCATATTAATTTTTGGTTTAATTTAGAATATGAATGGTGTCTTTTGCAATTCTTTTTATGTTAAAACAAAATGTATAATTAGTATGTATATTAATTAAAAAAATAAGATTAAAAAATATGATGTGTCAATGATGTGGAGGATGAGGTGTCTTCATGAGAAGAGAGAAAAGTTAACTTTATATATATAGATTTTGAAAATTTTGAAGTTAAGAATCTCATTAAAAATAATTAAAATTGGATAGCTCCAAAGGTAGAACCCACTTGAGCTTCTTAAGAAAAAAAATATATTATTTTGAAAATTCTAATATTATAAGTAGAAATTATTTTCTTTCACCATTTTTATGTTTAACAGACGTCTAAACCCCAAAAGAACAAAAAAAAAAAAAACTCAACTACCATAATTCCATAAGGAGTACATTCCAAATTCTGCTACATAACATCAAAGGTGTTTTTTTCACAACATCGTGAACATAGTGCATTTCAGAAGAGCCAATTCACACTAATGTTACCAAGCCAGATCTAAAGCTACAAAGATCAAGAGGCAGTGATGCCTGCTCGAGTCATAACTCCTAGCTTCTGCAAAGAAAACTCGCTACAATGTCCAAGAGTGGTGCTTCAGCGCTAGCCAATGAGAGCAACGTTATCTTCAGCAGCATGACTTGCAAAAACCAGCCAACCTTCCCTTTCACAAAAAGCCAATTAAGTGCTTCCGGAGTAAACCTAGAAAATTAGGAATCGCCACAAGGATCAAAAGGTTGACAAAATGCACTCTAAACGACATTTAAATGTATAGATATATAATTTACAAACAACTTACTACCCATAGAGTCCTAGTGACAAACCAGCAAGAACAACGTATGTGTCAAATGCCATAAGCGGAATGTATAAGTCTGCAGTGTTTATATCATATATCGGGGGCTTGTATGAAAGCCTACCCCCATAAACAAAACTTCACTAAACCGGCTTTTCACAGAGACCAATTGCAACAATAATTTACCAACTTATGGCACTTTGCAACAGCCTGCAAAAATCCACAAGCAACAACCTAAGTTTCCTAGAAAAACCGACTCGACATGATGACTCAATCATATGATCAATCTATAATCCCATCAGAAACAACGGATGCTAAGATGCAAGAGGAGCAGCGAAACAAGAAGAGTCTAAAGACATACTGATCAAAAAGTAGTCTAGCAATCTCCACGTAACTAAATGGTTCTGCTTCCAAGACCTGAGTCAGATTGTCTAATTCGCAATTGAAGAAGCAACAAGTAACAGTTAATACTTAAGCATCTAATTCCCCTTGCATTAATAATTTATCTGGAGAAATGTGCATTTTTTTTGTCTTACCAACAGACAGCCATCCGGGAGGCCGAAAAGTGCATTTGCCTCTCCTCTTCAGTGCCACTGCAAGCCACAGAGGCACTTGTGTCGGAATCTGAGGAACGAACCGACCAAAATCCCCCTGTCACCGGTTCACACATTATTCACATGGTTAACAAAACAAGTTTTGGTTGCAGTGATTTCAGGATTGTATATAACAGGGGAGATTACATTGATGAAATTGAGTGGCTCCATGTTCATATTGGGAACAATCTACACCAGTTCGTCTTCTGCCATAAACTCAACCTAGTATGAAATGCTAATCAATTATATCAATACAGACCGTATATGAAGAAATGCATACAAATAAATGAGGAGAAAAAGAACCTCTTGTGGAGAAAATAGTGAGATATGAGGATCACTCTGGCCAGCCATGGATGTATCTCAAGAAGTCTCAGTTTCCACACCTAAATGGAAAAACAAACTTCTNTGAGGATCACTCTGGCCAGCCATGGATGTATCTCAAGAAGTCTCAGTTTCCACACCTAAATGGAAAAACAAACTTCTGTATTAAAAGAGAGGAGAGACCAACGAATTATTGTATAAGATAGCCACCGAAGGCAGAGAAACCCTGATCGAATTAGAGAAAATTCAAAACCATCTAAAATCTAAAGAACATGTTAAAGCCAAGCACGGAAAGTTCAAAATTATCGGAGGGAGTAAATTTGTTAAAATCAAAGAGAGAGGGAAGAATAACATACTCATAAAAGCATGCATAAGGAGAAAAACATCGATTTGGCGGTTCGTTCATCAAAGAACTCAACCTTAATTTCCTTAAACTTATTAAAATCCTCCCATAAAAGCATGCATAAGGAGAAAAAAGAATCAATTTGAAAAGTTTAAAGAAGAACATACTAATCTGGAGGAGGAGTTTCTGGGAATCGGGATCGTGAGCGAGTGAGCGATGATGGCGAAGGAGAGAGGGAAGATTAGGGATAGGGTTAGAATCGTCAAGAATTGGAGCTGTAGATCCATGGCGAGGGTTCGATTGATCCATGGCGAGGGTTCGATTTTCTCTCCTCGACAGAAAGGGGCGAGAAAGAGAGAGAAACAAGAAATTTTTTTTTTGCGTTTTGTCAAAAAAATTAAACCAATACAAATGAGACACATAAGAGGTTCTTACTGATTCTAAAACATCTATATTAAGAACCGATTCTAATGATATAATTTAGTTTTATTTTTTTTTTCTCCTTTTTTTCTTAAGAACCTCTAGTTTAGAGACCCTATTGGAGGTGGTCTAAGGGGTTAATTGGCAAGTGATTTAGAAGTTGTATATAGCAAAAAAAAAAATTCTAAATCTTTCAAATGAATCTAGTCAGATTTTAGCTTTTCTTTTTTACTCATAGCCAAAATAAATATTTATTTCTGTTTTTTTCTTGGGAAATTATTCATATTAGCACCCAAATATACGTGTATTACTAGAATAACTCCATATATTGATCTCTTACTAAAATAACACATATTTTTAAGCAAAAGACAAGTTATCCAACTGTTATTTAATTAATAACAGTTATGTCATTATGATATAATTCAAATTTAAAATTTAAATTGATAACAAAATGACAATTATACTGACCGAAATATCAGAAAATCATTTACAAGCCCAGTAAAAAGAAAAGAAGGAAACCCCCGTCACCTTCGTAATCTTCGACGGCGGTTCCAGATTCTCAAGTTCTGTTTCTTCATTTCCGGTTCCTCATCTTCGGTTCCTCATCTACGGTTCCTCATCTCCGCTTCATCATCTCTGATATCAGTTCTGATTTGACTTTCGGCGGTTCTGATTTGCTACTTCGTCATCTCTGGATTTTCTCCAGTTCCGTCTGTTGTTCTAAACTGGCCGAAAACCTAAAGGTAAACTCCAATTTGAAATTCTACACTTCAATTTGAAATTTAACCTTCTCTCAATCTCTGGGTTTCTTTGTCTACATTTCTTCAATATTTTTGATTTGTATAACTCTCTATGTGTGGAAAATCTTCACTTGTTCATGTTCCAAAATCAGATGTCAGTTTTTCTTAACTTACCAATATTGATTTTTTTTTTATAGATATGGCTTCATCAAATGGGAAAAAAGATATCCTCCGAGGCTATGTGAAGAGGAGAAAGTGCATAATCAGATAAGAAGTATAGACCACAACTGTTATTTGTCCAATATACAAATGGTTAAAGAAAGATTTGGAATTGATGTGTGGCATGCGTTGAAGAATTCTTCTGTTGGAGTTATTGCAAAGCTTAGAGAGGTTTCTTACATATGGTCGGCAAAAACTGTCAAGTACTTGCTTAGACATCAGTTGGCTATTGAGAATCCTTACGAAATATGGTCATTAATTGAACCTATCCGGTTTTCTTTGTATGAATTTGAGGAGATTGCAGGCCTGAATTGTGCTCCTTTTGAATGTTTCTACAGCAGTTGGTCCTTCCTTGTATGAGTTGCAAGTGGTTTTGGACATATGTAAAGAATGGAGTTTTGAGAAGAGGAGAATGGTAGGACATATGTAAAGAATGGAGTATCAAATTGTTCTCCTTGCTTGGCTTTTTTACCCACTTTGAATTACACACACATGATACTTCCAGAATCCATGCACAAACGTAATATAAATCAAAACATTCTCGAAAATCACGCAGGTGCCCACACAAAACAAACTTGATTATGAAAGTTCATTTGGATATGTGAATCAATTGCTTGTACTTGTAGAGCTTTGGCGTAAGCTACACGAAACTGCAGATTTTTTTAAAAAATCATCATTTTTTCAAGAGTTTTGCCTACTACACATTAACAAATCAGTATTGAATCTATTGATAGTAGAGAGAAATGTAATACCTCCAAGAGTTTTTCTACTCGATCATCATTGTCGCCATCGTCTTGATTTTCTAAACATGGTGTCACCACGTCAATCGTCACTCCGTTTCCAACAGCATGATTGTCTTTATGTTTATGTTCCTTAAGATTGATATGCATATCACAAGCAACTGAAACATCTGGTACTTGTTTTGATGAACTCGCTTCTTTGTCCCAAACTTTCCCCTTCAGTTCAACACAGCCTCACTGGTTCCGATTTTAACTGGAGTAGAAAACTTTGAAGTTGTCTACAATTTTTGACTTTTACAAGAGGAGTATTTTGCGGCAATTTTAGCAAAACTTTCTTAGGAAACATGTAACTCAATTCGACATCGTAGAGTCTCCACTCAACCTTGTAATGTTCGATCACCATCCGAATCAAATCTTCATAACGAGTACTATCACTTGCTGTGATAATTTTGCACCCTTTTTTGTGATCACTTGGAATATCCGTTTATTCTTCTCAAAAATTCATCTGTCACACACAAGAATAATTTGATCCATTGGATGAAAAAGAGAAAGCAAGAAATTTAATTAGATCATATATGATCTAAAATCAGAGAAAAAAATATATGGGTGCTCTCAAAACTGAAAAAGAGAGGGGGTATGTGATAAGTGGCGGCTTGCCCTAAGTAGAATAGGTTTTGGATACGTGTCTTTGTTAATTAAAACTGCCATAACTAGAGTAGCGAAGATATGTTGTCAAAGGAAACATAACTCTGCCACTGGAAAGTCGGTTGTGCGATTGTAACCTTGAATCGGATCTCTCTTTCTCTCTCTTGAACAAAGAAACAATCAAGGAAGAAGAAAAGCAATTGGAAGCAGAAAGAAAGACACACAAGATTTGGTAACTCAGAGTTCACCTTGCGGCTACGTCTCTGGGGCCGGAAAAGCCCCGGCGAGCAATCCAATAGAACCTTAGCTCAAACTCGAGCTGATGATCTTTATCAATGTTCTCTGACCCTAATTTCACGGTGTTACCCGATAGGAGGAAGAGAGAAGGACTTTTATACTTAGTCCCTTTTACATCTTAGCTCACGCGTTAACACTCACGCGCTAACTAAACTCTCTACCTCAATTAGATCTTATTGCATACTTAGATACTATAGAGTATACGGGACATATTCTTCAAAACTCCACCTTGTCCCGAACTCTATCTCGTTCTATGGTCATGAGCATACCTGCTCATCCTCAAACTTCCTTAAGAATACTTCCTCAACCTTTCAATACTTGAAAGCTTCCTGAGACACCCCTCTCAGCTTCTTATCTTCTGAGTAAACCCACTCAGCCTCTTCACAGAGCCACACTCTGCTCACTTCTCTGAAACTCTGAGCAACTCCAATGCTTCTTGGAATTTACCCACTGGAAGAACCTTGGTGAATATGTCTGCTGGGTTGTACGCTGTAACAATCTTCACCACTTGTACCAGGCCGAAACTAATCAAATCTCGAATGAAATGATATTTGACATCTATGTGTTTCGTCCTCTCATGGTGCACTGCATTTTTGGCCAATGCAATGGCACTTTGCGAATCACAATAAATGTCTACGGCATCTTGCTTGAACCCTAACTCATTCATCAATCCTTTTAGCCATACTGCCTCTCGAGCTGCATCTGAGAGAGACATGTATTCTGCCTCTGTAGTTGACAAGGCAACCACTCGCTGTAAAGACGACCTCCAACTAACAGTGTTGCCCCCTGCAGTAAATACTATTCCCGAGATGGATCTTCTCTTATCCAAATCCGCTGCATAGTCAGCATCACAGTAACCTCTGATCTCAAACTCCCCTTCATTCTTGTAACACAGCTTCGTCTTTAATGACCCTCTGATATATCTGAGGACCCACTTCACCGCTTGCCAATGTTCCTTTAGGGGTTGACTCATGAATCTGCAGATTAACCCAACTGGATAAGCTAAGTCAGGCCTTGTGCCGATCATCGAGTACATCATGCTTCCGACAGCACTCTGATAAGGGACATGCTTCATTTCTTCGGCTTGAGCCTCTGCTTCTTCGTCTGTAGCTGAATTCAACCTGAAGTGAATTCCCATTGGAGTAGCCACTGACTTTGACTGATCCATGCCGAAATTCCCTAACACCTTCGAAAGATACGCTTCTTGAGAAATAGTCAGAGTACCTTTGACTCTATCTCTGCTAATCTCCATTCCCAGTATCTTCTTGGCATCTCCTAAATCTTTCATGTCAAACTCTGACTTCAGAAGCTTCTTCAGATCACTCACATCTCCTTTATTCTTCGACGCTATCAAAATATCATCTACAATAGCAGTAGATAGATATATTCCCCACTCTTGAGCTTTTTGTAGTAGACGCACGTGTCGTATTCACTCCTGTTGTACTCATTTTCTTGCATGAAGTCATCAAACCGAGTGTTCCATTGACGAGGGGACTGCTTTAAGCCATATAGAGACCTCTTTAGCAAACATACCTTCTCTGGATGTCTCTTGTCTACATACCCCCTCAGGTTGTTCCATGTATATAGTCTCATCCAAATATCCCTGTAGAAAAGCCGTCTTCACATCCATTTGTTGAAGCTCCATGTCGAAGTGTACTACTGCTGAAAGAAGAAAACGGATTGAGACGTGTTTCACCACTGGTAAGAAGATCTCTTGGTAGTCTATTCCCTCCTTCTGCGAGTATCCTTTTGCTACTAGCCTTACTTTAAACCTCGGACCCTCAACTCCAACTATACCAGCTTTCCTCTTGAATACCCATTTGCACCCTATCGGTTTATGTCCTTTGACCCTGTCCACCAGAACCCATGTGCCATTCTTCATTAACGACTCCATTTCTTCATCTGTTGCTCGTTCCCATAGCTCACTGTCTGAATCATTTAGTGCATCTTGATAACTCTGAGGCTCAGATTTGCCTCCATCTTCTACCACTAGATACGCATAGCCAGCAATGTCTTCATCATCAGGGTATATGACAAAATCTTTTAGCTTCTCTGGAAGCTTTGTTGCTCTACTGGGACGATCACTGACTGTCGCGTGATCACTATGTTCCTGTGTCCTTTGTTCCGGTTCGTCAACTTGCTCTTGAGTATGAATTTCTTCACCCTGATCTTGCGTATCTTCACCCTGAGCTGCTCCACCTTGAACTAGCTACACCGTTTCCCTGTTATTACCTGCAAGATCATAACTCAAAAGTTGATTAGTATAAAACATATCCACACTATTACCTGATATGTTGTCGGCTGACTTGACATCCTTGTACATCATATCCTCCCTGAAGACCACGTTCCGACTGATTGTACACTTTCTGTCTTCAAGCAGCCAGACCCTGAACCCCTTTACTCCTTCTGGATAGCCAGTGAAGATCCCTTTCTTTGCTCTAGGCTTGAGTTTCCCTTCATCTGAATGAATATATACCACACATCCAAATCTTCTTAATCCGGACAGATTTGTAGCCACCGATGTCCATCTCTCTTCAGGAATCTCGAAATCAATGACTGATGATGGTGACCGGTTTATCAGATAGACTGATGTTGATGCAGCTTCAGCCTAAAACCTCTGTTCTAAACCACTCTCACTCAGCATACTCCTTACTTTGTTCATTATTGTTCGGTTCAGTCTCTCTGCAACTCCATTCTGCTGAGGAGTATAGGCACAAGTCATGTGTCTTACGATTCCTTCTTCCTTGCAAAGATTATCGAACCTGATGTTACAAAACTCAAGTCCGTTGTCTGTGCGAAGCTTCTTAACCTTTCTCTCTGACTGAACCTCAACCATCTTCTTCCATTCTGAAAACTTCTCGAATGCTTCGTCCTTTGTCTTTAGAAAGTAGATCCAAACCTTCCTTGACCAATCATCTGTGAAAGAAATGAAATACTGACATTTCCCTAGACTCAAGGGGACATTCGGAGATCCCCATAAGTCTGAATGTATATAATCCAACTTCTCCTTTGTCACATGATGGGCTGGACCAAAACTGACTTTATGTGTCTTCCCTATGACACAATCCTCACAGAATTTTACCTCAGAAATCTTGCTGCCTTCCAAACAACCTTTCTTTCCCAATACCTCGAGAGCTTTCTGACCAATATGACCCATACGACTGTGCCACAACTGAGTGTAACTCGTGTCCTGACCATCCTCACTTGTTGCCTTAGTGATCGCAGAACACGCTTCTGATCTCTTTGCTGTACCTTATAGAATGTAAAGCGTGTCACTACCATTTCTCACACCCTTCATTACGACTGTACATCCCTTGATTACCTTCAAGACCCCATTTGATCCTCTGAACTCACACCCTCTGTTCTCTAGAGTTCCTACTGATATAAGGTTCCTGCCTATCTCTGGCATATACCTCACATCATGCAGAACAAATGTTGTGCCATCAGGATTGGCAAACCTTACCAAGCCAATACCTTTCACCTTCGAATTAGTATTGTTTGCCATCCTGACTCGCCCTGTTGTCACCTCTTTCATCTCTATGAAGACATCCCTTCTTGGTGTCATGTGGAAAGAGCATCCAATATCCATTACCCATTCCTCACGATCAATCATAGCCTGAGAAATGTTAACCTCGCAGGCTATCAAGCCTACCAGATCTTGCGCATCATCTCTAGCAAGAGATGACTCCCCTTTTCCTTGAGACTGAAACTTGCCTTTGTTCCTCTCTATCCCTTATAACACTGCTTCTTGAAGTGTCCTTCCTTACCACAGATCCAGCAAATCTTCTTTCCATCTTTAGACTTTGACCTTGATCTATGATTCTTTCCTTTGCCATCATTAGAGCCTCGGTTCTCTGACCTTCCTCTAACATAATGTCCCTCCGAGCTATTGCTTCTAGATCCTGAACTATTCCTCAGTTATTTCTCTTTCAATCTAGCCGAACTCACTACATCTGTCATCTGAATCGATTCCCTACCATACTTCCAACGTTTCTTTAAACTGATCATACCATGTAGGTAGCGAATTCAGAAGAAGAATCCCTTGCACCTCCTCTGGAACTTGAATGCTTAGATGGCTAAGCTCTATGATTAGCTTCAAGAAATCATCGACGTTCTCATCAATGGTTATGTGATCTTGCATCTTGAAACCGTAGAGCTGTAGCTGCGCATATACTCGATTTGGAAGGGATGTTGGCATATATTCCTTCTGCAAGAGAGCCCAAGCTTCTGCAGCCGTTACACACCACTCGATCTTTCTCAATACCTGATCTCCTACACTCAGGAAGATCATGTGGAGAGCTCTTTCACATCTTTCAAGTCTTGCTTCATCCGCCACGGCGTCCTTCTTCTTATCTGGAAAGACGGAGGCTATCCCTTCTGCTACGGCAGCCGCCGCCGCTGGAGATACCTTTACGACCTCCGTCGAGCTTTGAGCGGGCTCAACGAGGACGTCTTTCAATCCCGACACGCTCAGGTGAGCGTACATCCTTCGCTTCCATTGGGAGAAATCACCCGTTCCATCGAACTTCTCGATCCCTCCGGTTGATGTCGCCATCTCCGATTAGATCCCTCCGATCTCGAATCACTCGATCCCTTGCACCAACAAACCTGGCGCTCTGATACCAATTTGTGCGATTGTAACCTTGAATCGGATCTCTCTTTCTCTCTCTTGAACAAAGAAACAATCAAGGAAGAAGAAAAGCAATTGGAAGCAGAAAGAAAGACACGCGAGATTTGGTAACTCAGAGTTTACCTTGCGGCTACGTCTCTGGGGCCGGAAAAGCCCCGGCGAGCAATCCAATAGAACCTTAGCTCAAACTCGAGCTGATGATCTTTAGCAATGTTCTCAGACCCTAATTTCACGGTGTTACCCGATAGGAGGAAGAGAGAAGGACTTTTATACTTAGTCCCTTTTACATCTTAGCTCACGCGTTAACACTCACGCGCTAACTAAACTCTCTACCTCAATTAGATCTTATTGCATACTTAGATACTATAGAGTATACGGGACATATTCTTCAAAACTCCACCTTGTCCCGAACTCTATCTCGTTCTATGGTCATGAGCATACCTGCTCATCCTCAAACTTCCTTAAGAATACTTCCTCAACCTTTCAATACTTGAAAGCTTCCTGAGACACCCCTCTCAGCTTCTTATCTTCTGAGTAANTCACATACGCTCTAAAGTCTGCCATCAAATTAATGAGTTTTGTTCAAAATTATAAAACTGTTGCGAAGTGAAACAAAAACTGTTATAACATATAAGCTAGTGTAGTAATAAAATTGTAAATTTTCTTTGACGACATACTATTGAAAATCTGTTGTTACAATTGAAATCTGTTATCAATTAAAACTATTAATCTGTCAGGAAAATAATTATGTGATATAAATCTGTCGCAATATAATAAATCTGTAAAAAATAATTTAAATCTGTTACATCATAACAATAAATCTGTGAAACAAATCTGTCATACTAAGTATAACTGCCACGCTAACAAAAAACTGCTACCTCGTGTGATAGATTTACTGAAAAAATCTGTCACACTAATTATAATTGCCACCGTATTAAAAAACTGCTACCTAGAGTGACAGAGTTATCTTACAAATCTGTTTTTCGAAGAACAAGTATGGCACATGTTTTAAATCTGGAAAATTATATAAAAATCTGTTCTCTAATGAACAACAGATTTTTAACATCACAGTTTTTATTTGCGCCACTTAGACAGTGGCAATTTCGTTAATTTAAAAAAAAAATAAATATGGAAAAAAAATTAATGGCAATTCTGTAAATATTGTTTTCCTAACAAAGACTAAAAGGGCATTATAGACATGAAAAAATAGTCAGTAATTAAATTAAAATATGAGTTAATATAGTAATTATCATTCAAATGTGAGCTATTTCAGTAAACCTCCCTTTTTTTTACTGTATAAAATATTTTTTTTCTAAAGTATACAATTTTAGACTTTCGAATCTATATTTTACAGCCAAAATCTTGAAAAATAAATTATAGAGGCCTTGATTATTTGTTGTTATAGATGCTGTATACATCAATATTTATGTCTACAGCTCAAATTTGTGTCAATAATGCTTTATAAACTTTAGCTTTCCATCCATTCTTTTTAGATTTTTGACTTGTTTTATTAGCTTAGGACTCTCTGTCTCGCTTAGAGGGTCTCCTCCCTTTCCTTATTCTCCTTCCTCTCTCAAAGTTGAGTAGAGCTCTCTTTGCCGGCTTAATTGCTACGGTAATTTTAGGAAGATAATCTAGCCCTTTCCTTTATTGAATCTCCGTATTTTCCTTTTCTTACCCAGACTTGCCTTTCTTGTCTAATCGTGATTACCAAGTTTTCGTAAAAGATATGATTTCCCAAAAAAATGTCTCAGAATATTGTTCCATTAATGGTGAGTCCGCGTCAATTGTGATTGACCTACTTCCCAAAAGAAACTGTGCGCGGCGGCTCTGCCTCTCCGGTGAAACATATCCAACCACACCCATGTCAGATTCACTTCACAGAGCTCTGAAAGCAATGTCAATTGAAGACGACGAACCCATCAATCTCACAGATGACCCCAAATTCACAGTTTTTGAGGAGAACTCTCGCAGTTTGCTGGGGAGATTGTTGAATCCTGACGGTCAAGCGATGTCCAGGATGATTGAAGACATGCCAAGACACTGGAGAGTGTACGACAGGGTTAGGGGAATAGCCCTATCAAGAGACAAGTTTCAGTTTATCTTTCAACGTGAAGAAGACATCCAAACGGTGCTGAAAGACTGCCCATGGTCTTTTAATCACTGGACTATGATTCTTGAAAGATGGACGGCCAATCCAGCGGAAGATTTCCTCACCAAGTTTGATGTATGGGTACGTATACGGAATATCCCTTACAACTACTACACGACAGACACGATGATGGCATGTGGTAAAGCCATAGGAAAGGTGGAAGAGCTAGCTTATGATCCTAAAGCCTCGCAGAAAACAGACTTCGTCAGAGCACGGATCCGGTTTGACATATCTAGCCCTGCAAGGGATGCTAAGACGATGAATCTCCCAAGGGGAGGAGGCTCGGTTCTCATTGAATATGAGTACGAGAAACTTCGGAAGAAATGCTTTCACTGTCTTCGACTCACCCATGAGAAAGCACATTGCCCTTTACTCAAAAGTCCTTAAAACAACCTAGAGGCTCTTTCAAGATCCGTGAAGAGGCTGGTGAAAGTTCCCAAAGCAGAGAACACAAGGAGAAAACACCAGAAACCTTACTACTCGACGACCCCCCAGGTTTCCCACCCATGTTTCCGGAATTAGCAAAAGAGGAGAGACAAATGGCAATGCTATATGTTTCACATTCCGATGAAACAGAGAGAATGGCACGCATAAAAAGAGTCCAACAATCCATCGAAGAAAAACAAATGGAGAAAACAGTGGATATGCCTAAGTTCACTTGTGATGTGAATAAAGGGAAAGGCATGGTCTTTGAGTACGAAAAGGATAGTGAACGCTGGAAAAGAATAAGCCTCGGCGGATCTAAGACTGTTGTTTCTGCTCCAAACCAGCTGGAAGCTAGACCAGAGGACAAAGAATGCTCGGGGGATTCTAGTTTCACCTCGCCTCTAACCACCAAGAGTCCAACGGTGTTCAGTCTTGGTACTTTGAACAATTCCGGGACTCATGGGGTGGCCAAGAAACCCAGAAATTGACCACCTGCATGGAAGAGGCAAACTAGGAAAACTTTCAAGACGCCAAATACTGCCCTACCTGCCATGGAGTCTGGTGTACAAAGTGAAGTCGGTGAAAAAAGGAAAGCAGAGTCTGATGTGAGAGACTCAACAAAAAAATCAAACAACAACCAAGAAGATACGGTGGCTTCCACTTTGAAGCCGCTGCCATCCCAATGAGCATATTGAGCTGGAACTGTCAAGGTGCGGGGAACACCGAAACAGTTCAGTGGTTAAGGGAATTACGGAAAAGTATTTCCCTGATTTCTTATTTTGATAAACGAATGATTGAGAAGGCTGGCATTGAGGATGTCGTCCGTAAAGGATGGGGGAACGATAACCTTGAGCCAAGCATCCCTATCATGGATCGTATCAGTAATTGCCGGAAGGCGCTGTCTAAATGGAAGAGATCATCAAATCTAAACTCTTGGGACAGAATCCAGAAACTTCAGCATCGATTGGAAATGGAGATTGCAAAGATTGGCCCTAATCAGTGCGTTATGAAAAGCTTAAAGCGGGAAATAGCAAAAGCCTATAAAGAAGAGGAGAGCTTCTGGCGTCAAAGGAGTCGAGAACAGTGGCTGAGAGCAGGGGACAAAAACACAACCTTTTTTCACAACAGTGTAAAGGGTAGAAAACTGCAGAATCGCATTCTAATGCTTTTGGATGACCTTGGGCAAGAACAATTTTCAGAAGGAGCAAAAGGCAATGTAGCGGTGGACTACTTTAGGGAACTCTTCATGAGTACCAATCCAGTGGAGTGGAATCATTATTCGAAGGTTTCCAAGAAAGAGTTACACCAGAGATGAATGCTATGCTCACAGGTCAAATTTCAGAAGAAGAAATTAAGCACGCAGCCTTCGCGGTGAAGGGAAGTAGCGCCCCGGGAGAGGATGGCCTCACTGGGATTTTCTACCAGAAGTTTTGGCACATTGTCGGGCCCTCAGTAATCGCAGAAGTACAGAGTTTTTTCCGATCATCTATACTCCCTCTAGGCTGGAATCATACGCAGTTATGTCTGATCCCAAAGATCACAAACCCGACCTTGATGAAAGACATGAGACCTATCAGTCTGTGCTCCGTTCAATACAAGATTGTTTCAAAAATCTTGTGTAATAGATTGAAGCTGATTCTGCCCACGATCATCTCTGATACTCAGGGTGCTTTTGTCGCGGGTCGGTCTATCACGGATAACATAATTGTGGCCCATGAGATGGTGCATGGTCTCAGAACCAATGGAATGGTCACGGATGAATTTATGGCTATTAAGACAGACATGTCTAAAGCATACGATCGGGTAGAGTGGTGCTTCCTGGAAACCTTGATGGAAAGAATGGGTTTCGATAGAACTTGGATTAGCTGGGTGATGGCCTGTGTTACTACAGTGTCTTATGCGGTCATACTGAATGGTCGATCTCATGGGTATATCAAGCCGGAAAGGGGTATTCGCCAAGGAGATCCTTTGTCTCCTTTTCTGTTCATTCTATGTGCTGAGGCCTTGGTCAATTCTATGAATACCTCAGAAGCAGCGGGACGGCTCCACGGAATCAAACTAGCAAATAACGGACCGGCGGTGCATCATTTACTCTTTGCTGATGACAGTCTATTGATGTGCAAAGCCTCTATAGAAGAAAGTGCAGAATTACTTAGAATCCTCTTGCTATATGGGGATGCCTCTGGACAAGTCATCAACAATATGAAGTCCTCGATTATCTTTGGAGCCAAAGTCCCAGAACAGATCAAAACTGCTGTGAAAAACACCATTGGCATCGCAAGAGAAGGAGGGGAGGGATCTTATCTGGGACTTCCAGAGAGTTTTAGTGGGTCGAAGAGTAAACTCCTGAATTTCATAAAAGAGAAACTTCAAGGACGTTTAAATGGATGGTTCGCAAAAGCCCTCTCGCAGGGAGGCAAGGAGATCCTACTGAAGTCAATTGCCTTAGCTCTTCCCGTATATGCCATGTCGTGTTTTAGATTATCTAAAGACCTATGCGGGAAACTCACGAGTGCTATGACTGAATACTGGTGGAGTAGTGGTAATAATAGGAGCAAAATATCGTGGGTTGCATGGCACAAACTCTGCAGAAATAAAAATGAAGGTGGCCTTGGATTCCACGAGATTGAACGTTTCAATCAAGCATTATTGGGAAAACAGGCGTGGAAAATATGGAGCCAACCAGAATCTCTTCTCGGGAGAATCCTCAAAACTCGATATTTCCGAAACGGATCATTTCTAGAGTGCGACACTGGCACAAGACCATCATATGCTTGGCACAACATCATCCATGGAAGAGACCTCATGAAACAAGGCTTGATTACAGAGATTGGGAACGGTCGAGATACAAACGTCTGGGCAGCCAAATGGATATTGGATTCGATTCCTCGAACCCCCATGTATCATCCTACCAACCCCATTAACCTTGCCCTCAATGTATCTGATTTGCTCATTGAAGGAACCGACATGTGGGATGCTAATATAGTTCGGAGATCTTTTGTAGAAGAGGATGCATACCGTATTTTGAATACAAAAGTCTCTCCCTTGATCCAAGATTCTCTCCGTTGGGGCTTCTCAAAAGATGGCTCTTATACAACAAGAAGTGGATATAAGCTGCTGGAAACATTAAGAGATCTGCAAGCTCCTCCCGCCACGCTTTTACCTCCCATAGAGAAACAATTGTGGACAAACTTATGGAAAACAAAAACGTCGCCAAAAATCAAACATTTCTTATGGCGATCTCTCTCTGGGGCCCTTGCAGTGTCGAAGAGACTGTGTACTCGAGGTATTCACATAGACACAACGTGCAAAGCCTGTGGCAGAGCCTCAGAGAGCATATGTCATGTTCTGTTTAACTGTCCGGTGGCTAAAGAAACGTGGGCTTTGTCACATATCCCATTGCCTCAGTCAGGTTTCTCGGTAAACTCTGTCTTCCTAAACTTGCATTATCTGATTGGTTGCAGTAAGAGATCGGATATTCCAAGGCTAGCCCGATCCTCCTTCCCTTGGATTCTTTGGCATATATGGAAGGCTAGAAATGCTCTTGTATTTGAACAAATAAAATAAGATCCAGCCTGGATCATGGAAAGGGCAACAGAAGATGTCGAGGCGTGGTTCTATGTTAACTATCCACCACAGGATTCCGAAACCACTCGAACCAACTCCACACCTTTAAGAGGGTGGCAGAAACCTATTGGAGATATTCCTAAATGCAACGTGGGCTCGTCGTGGATTGAAGGCGAACGTCATTGTGGAGCTTCATGGTTACTACGTACTCATACAAGAGAAGTTCTCATGCATAGTCGCCGGTCTTACTCCAACACAACGTCTAAACTCCAATCAGACCTTCAGGGACTGCTATGGGGTATAAAGAGCATGAGAAACCTAAAGCATCGGAGAATAATCTTCGAATCTGATTCGATAGAAGCTCGGGAGGCACTCATGAACCCAACACAATTTCAGCAGCATAACAATCTGATGCGGGCAATTTTCAACCATCTGCAATTTTTTACCTTTTGGAGTTTAAAACTTACCTCTGCATATGGGAACAGAGATGCGGAAGCCATTGCGACAAGCATTACGAGGGACAAAAGATACCAATCGTATGTTGCCCGACGTGGTCCAAGTTGGCTCCAACAATTACTGGACGAGGAAGCTCAAACTACCTGATCGACCTGCGAATGATTGTCCCTACTACCAGGATAGAGCCTAGTTGTTGGCATGTTTCGTTTCACCTAAATGCCCACATGATAGCTTGTTGTCTAAGCATCCTCTCTTACCAATACCTACTGGTGTCTGATTTCCCTTTTCCCCTTTTGTTTTGCCCTTTTGTTTGCTGGATTTTGTACGTCCCCAGTCACTTTGGGTTGTCCTTCTTTGAGTGAAAACAGCGTTAAAAAAAAAAACTTTAGCTTTCCTTATTTGCTCGCAGCCAAAATATTTCCTTTTTATTTTTTTGGCTGTACAAAACATTTTTTTCTAAAGCACACAATTAAAAAAAAGTCTCATTATATAGAAGAAATACTAGCCAAACTCGTCCCTTAGTAAACATCAGAAATAGAAATACTACTTAATTAAGCCTAGAAAACAGAAAATAAGACTCCAATGAATGTACACTTGACTGTGGACGAAAATAACCCTTCACATGCATCTTTTGAGTTTTAAAAACTTCAATTAGCTTTTTACTTCATAAACAAAGCCATATAATGCTTCCCACGTTCCTTAGTTACTTGACTTGTCCAAAAATACCAAAGTATAAGCAGTCCATTCTGCTTCTCAACTCTTTGTGTAATCTCTTTAGCTTGCACGTCTGCTCCCGCATCATTCCCTCCATGTTCAAAACGATTTGTCCTAAAACCCAGCAACTCTTCATTATCAACATGAAGTTCAAATTTATAAGCATTTTCACCAAACTTTTCAACTACCTTAAATGGACCATTTAATCTCGCCATGAGCTTAGACTTGCACCTGCTTGGAAACCTCTCTTTCCTCATATGCAACCAGATCAGATTACCTTGGTTCAAATGACTTAGCCGGCGATTCTTGTGAGCTTTCTTCTTATACTTCTCATTCACTTTTTTAATCTCAGCCCGAACATTCTCATGCAACTTCTTCATTGTCTTAACACGTTATGCTGGTTCATAGTACACTTTGAACTCCGAGGCAATGGAATCAGATCAATATGAGTAAGAGGATTCAGACCGTACACTACCTCAAAAGGAGAACGTCTTGTAGTGTACCTAGTTGATCTACTGTAAGAAAACTCTGCCTAAGCCAGCTTCAAATCTCATCCCTTCAAGTTCTTCTTAATCAAACTCCTCAAAAGTGTAGTCAAAGTTCTGTTGGTTACCTCCGTTGGGCCATCTGTTTGTGGATGACCTCCGTTGGGCCAACTTAGTACCAAGTAACCTCCACAAGTTCTTCCAAAAATAGCTCATAAACTTTGAATCACGATCAGAAACAATGGTCTTTGAAACTCCATGAAGACGCACAACCTCGTTAAAGTACAAATCTGCAACCGTACTTGCATCATCCGTCTTGTGACAAGGTATGAAATGTGCCATCTTACTAAATTGATCAACCGCAACCATAATAAAATCCTTCCCTCTTTGAGTTCTTGGCAATCCTACAATGAAATTCATACTCACATCATCTCAAGGATGTGTAGGAACATGAAAAGTAATGTAAAGTCCAGGATGGAAATGACTTTTCATCCTTTGACAAGTTGCACACCTTTCCACTATAGTATGAACGTCTTTGCTCATCTTTGGCTAAAAAAATGTTCATGTAGCATAGATCAAACCGGGCGCATCTTGTGAGCCAAAGCAGAGCCCATAGTTTGAGCCGTAATGGTGAACCAGGCCACAAAGCAATGATCTGAGCCCTGGTGCAACAGACCGAACTGTAGGCTCGCTGGCCGACCCACACGCTCTTGGGCTGAGCCACGAAGTAGCAGACCAAGACATGGGTTTTCTGGCCGATCCATAGCTGCTTGGGCCAAACCGGAGCACGACGAGTCAAACCAGAAGTGCCTCCGACCAGAGCATGATGAACCAAACCAGAATGCATCGGACCGAGCCCAAACTGGGACGTCATTGGCCGAGCCACAAGTTTATGGGCCGAGCGATAGGCCCATAAGGAGTTCCGAAGTATCGTTTGCCCTAGGAGATAAGCTCAAGCCTTGCAGAAGACGGTGCAACAAAAGAATACAAGTAAATCCCTGAGAATATACTTCAAAATTCTCGGTTAGGCGGTTTACTTGACTGGTATAAAAAGAGACAAAGTCTTTTATAATAGGGATCTGCAACTTTACCTATCAAACACTTAGCATATTATATATCATTTTCTTGTATCAAAAGCTTTACGAAACAGCAATAAAAATACCAGCTTTAGATCTCTGTTCGTGTGTGTTTACTTAGAACCTTATGTTTCCTCTAAATTTCCTAACCAAATATAATTGTGCGGGTTCCGACTCCCACAATTTGGGGCCATCAGTGAGGATTTAACGCTTTCTTACTCACAAAAATCACCGTACACGAGATCTGAAGAGATGACTGCCACTGGAGGAAACAACGAAGACGACATGAGCCACACTGATGCCTATCTGGCCGGAGCAAGAGAGGATCCTCATGAAGCAGTCTCAGTGACCCTCGTCTAGTTTTGGATATGATTTTTTTTTTACTTGAGCATTTGTATCAATGATAATGGTGATTATTGATGAGGTATATGGTAGAACCTCTAGAAATTAATACTCGATAAATTAATAACCAGTATAAATTAATGATTTTTGCCGGTACCGAATCCGGACATTGTAAAAATTAGCAAAATTCGATAAGATAATAATATAATAATTTGTTTGAAACTTCTTTTGTAAATATATGGTCTCAATAAAAAGATAAATTAATAATTATACATCTAGGTATATATAACTAAGGTAATGTAGTAAAATATGATTCTATTGTTGTTTCAAGTTCATAAATATTATTTAATTTATATTTCAAATTCACTAATATGACATTTTCTGAACAAATTTTACAGTGTGAAAAATATTTTTTTTATTGTCTCTTGATGAACAGTAAGAATCCGGACTGAAATCTCTCTCTATAAATTAATAAATTATTAATTTATCGATAAATTAATAATTTATTAATTTATCGGTTATTAATTTATTGATTAATTAATAACTCTATAAAATATATTTTTTTAAAGTTTTAATATTATTAATTTATAGAAGTTTTACTGTATTAGTGGAACAATTTTATATGTTATCGAATTAGTTTTTTTCTTTACAATGACTACTTTTTTAAATTATGAATTATGAATTTGTATATTAAGAATAATTGAAAAGATCATTTTTCCTCGAATTTACAAAAAAAAATTTATGTGTTCTATATATCCATGTTTTATTCTCGCTAAATTTGGATTGTGACATGATTTGTATAATAATCGTTATTGTACATGGTTTTGTTGAAAGAAAGTCAATAGTTGTTTTTTTTGTTTGTATATATTTATATGTGTTTTTTTTTTTACAAAGATTCTAACAATCTCATGGATAACAATGGTATTTCAAAAGTTGTGTTCCATGACTAAAAATGTAGAGAATTCATGTCCGAATCTAGCAAAAAATTTGATATCTTACTCGAAATATTTTCTCCAAAGTCCAGTGGAGGAATTAGGGCTTGTGTAAATACATTTATTTGTAACTGCTGTTAGGTTTATGTCAACAGAATTCCAAGTTACCTTCTTGTATAGACAAAAATAATGAGAAACGACTTTTATCAAAAATAATGAGAAACAACGTTCAGAAATCGATCTTATCTTTTTCTTAAACAAAGTTTTGTACAAAGATCTTGCATATCTTTGTCCTAAAGTAGTTCATCTGTTGATATCACCCCACTAAGAAAGAATGATAAAGAGAGATTCCATTTACTTTTTATCATTTGACTCTAATTATTATTTGAAGGACTCATTCTCCTGCAACCGAACACTTTTTTAACTGGGTACCAAAGATAATTCCATATAAACAGGGCCGGCCCTGAGATTTTGGGGGCTCGAGACCGATTATGTAATGTGGGCCAATATCATATGTCATAAAAAAATATTATAAAAAAACTATATTTAAAAAAAGGTTTTTTTTCTTTAGTTTAGTGGATTTTATAATTTGTGCTGATTTGTATATTTTTTTGATAGGCCCATATTAAAAAACCCATAAAAAATTAGTGACTTATACATATACATAAAAAAAAATTCTTAAAATTGGGCCACTCAAATTTGGGGGCCAAGCCCAATGTCTCATTTGGCTTGGCCCAGGGCCGGCCCTGCATATAATTAAGGATCCAAAGATGGTTATAAAGCTAAGGTGTACCTGATAAGAACAATGATGTATTATTCTCGAGTACCAAACTACGAATACAAGTCCAAACGTATAAACTTGCAAACTACGTCCTCTTGTTCTCACACACGAGAAACAAGCACAAATCCAACAAACTTGAATGAATACAATTGTAATATTGGTTCCAACAAGCACTGAGCTTGCCCTCAAGCGCAAATGAAGGAAACTGACTCTTCAGCTCGGTCACACGTAACCAAGTATTCTCATGTTCGGGCAATCCTTTCCAACAAATCAAGGCCTCCAAGAACCTGTGATCATCATACTGATGAGATCTAAAGAGTCGTCCGAGATTGGTTGATTTTTTTGGGGACTCGTCGAGCTTTGAATTTGTAGGACCCTAAGCTGCAAGTGCACAATGTGCTTTGTAGTACTTAGGGTATCGAACCACATGGAGGAGGTCAACTGTAAAACAGAAAATCAGGACAACCAAAGACGTAAGAAATTGAGGTTTTGGGGATTGTGTCACGGTTTTTGCAGAAAAGAAAGAAAGCAGGTTCACGTATTATATAGAAGAGGTTGTCAATCAATTCTATAACCAACATGAAAAGGAAAATTAACTTAAAAGCTTGTAAAAAGGAAATCAGATAAGCAGTACAGAAAAAGTAAATATTGAAGTGCGTAAATCTCGAAATGGGGGAAAAACGTTGGGGATCTTCTCGGGAAACCTATGGGGTCCTAACTAGAAATCAAACTCACAAAAGTTAAGCAAACGAGACTAGGCGATTTTTCCTGAACTGATTCACTGGTTTTAACGACCTAACTCTGACAAGCAAGATCGATCTGTGAATGTCTATTGCGCAGGTATATTTTCGTATCATGCGTCCTAGACGAACACGCAATAAGATCAGAAAATAAACATTCAAACATCTCTTTAAGGATGTGTTCTACCCTACTATGGTCTGGATCTGAGATTCAGGACGTTAGTCGCTCTCAAGACGCTGCGATCGGACTTCTAGTTCATGACGCTAGAATTATGCAATAAGAACGAGTATGGTGAGAAAGAAAACCCTAATCTTCAGCCTAAACAATCGGTTTAAAAACAGTTAATGAAATTTCCCATAGATCCACTTAAAGAACACCCAAAGAAAGTAAACTAATCAGATATGAAAGAAGAAATAGAAAACTTGATTGATGAATGCATAACTTGTATAAATCGATGAGAAACAAAGAGCATTCAAGAAGAAATCAATCTCCCTCAAAAAACAAGGTAAAAAACCACGAATAAGAGATTCGTGGCCACCAAAAGAAATCTATGAATATGTGTTTCTTCTCTCCTAAAAAAAACCCTAGACAACGAGTATATATAGGTCTTGGTTTGCATAAGATGGATGCGGGTTTAAGTTGGGCTTCAAATTGGATCGGGAACTGCAAGTAGCCTGGCCGCGTGAGCGACCGGCCGTGGCGCCGCCATTGGTCGTCTGGCTAGGCTGTGGCGCAGCCAGCTCGTCTTTCCGGGGATTGTTCTCAAACCACTTCGAGGTGAAAGACAGCTGATAAGCCTACCTTGTCTCCAAATTTGAGCTTGATCTTGTGGTGGGAAAGCCTTCGTTTGATGTTGAACTTTTGTCCTCGAGCGCTGTTTCCGGAAGTGTCCATTTTGCTCCAAAATATGCGTCTTTTTGCTAAGATTACCTGGACAGAGTCTTGAACAACCAAATACTCGAAATATAGTGTTTATGCATTAAAACCTTAGTGAAATGCTTATTAACGCACTCACTTATGATAGTGAAAACGGGTAAAATTTGCATGTTATCAACTCCCCCAGACTTAAACCTTTGTTAGTGGTCAAACAAAACAGAAATCTACGTAAGGAAAAGAGGTTTGAAAACGTGGAAACTCACCAATACTTTGGAACTCATCAAGTCTAGCAATCGACCTGTTTGAGCCACATATCACGGGATCTAGCTTCAGGGCGTTTGGGTCTAGTTACCTTGAGCTTTTCACCCTTCCCGGATACGCTTCATGGTCCCTTTGAGTATTGGTCGATGAGAAATTATACTCTTCTCTTCCAAACATCTAGATAAAGTCATTTCAGACACAACTCTCCTATTTTCTCTTCCCTTAGTCTATTTCTCCCTACTTTTCTAAGGTATCATTTTATTTTTTCTATTGCCTTTCTTATTCTATTTTTTTTTTTGCCTTTTCTTCTTAGCTTGAGAATGATCACTTCTTTGAAGTTTTCATGATGTCTGCGAACTGTCATGGTCCTTTAAGGAACTCGGGTTGCCATCCTCAAACTAAGACTTTTCTTTCTATTTTTTTTCCTTTTCAATAACAATGGAAGATCAAAGAGAGGTTGCACTGCATCTACTTAGTCATGCTAGAGTTCAAAAGAGGAGCAAAGTTCGAAGTACCTCAAGCCCCTTGAAGAGTAGTTTTGATTCATTAGGTGCAGAGTCAATGCAAGATCCTTCGAGTACTCTAGAGATTAGAAATTTCTCCGTTGGAATGATCCATTTGCAGTGTTCAACTTAGTAAATCTTGCTTCTAAACCCGTGAGAATGGTCATTAAGGTTCCTTATTCGAAATGACTTGTACCTAACAAAGTTCATAGTTTCCGACTAAAAGAAAAACGTCTTGACTCTATAAAATGACTCGAAAAATGATGCACGTATGCTTAAGACTCATCAAATCAAAGCATAGTTAGTAATATAAGAAACCCCCCGGACTTAAATCAAACTGTCCCTAGTTTGTTTAAATCGAGTTGAGGTGAAAAAGATAGGTAAATTCAAGTACATGCTTGTGAAAACTTACTTGAAAGTGGCGATGGGTTTGGTGTTGGTGGATGGGTGTGTGGTATGATTGAGCTAAGGACTTAATCATCCTCCTTATGTCCCTGCTTAGAATCGATTGAATTGAACAAAATAAATCGAAAACTTAACTCGAAAGGAAATGTGATGTGTGGTTGAGCTTTATTTCTTCGTTTGGTGGTGGTGGGCGTGTGGTGGTGATGGATGATGGTGGTGATAGGCGTTTGGTGGAGATGATTGGCTCGCCTTTGTTGAGTAGGACATGTATTCCGGTTGTTGAGTACTTGTCTTGTTTCCTTGACCTTTATAAAACACCGTGAATGAGAGATGGAAAATCTTCCGTCCTTGCGTCTTGAAGATTGCATCACCTCAGAAACTTGAAGTTTGGATCTATGCTGGCATATCCGGTTATGTGTTCGGGATCCCGGAAGACAGGTGTTGCTAGTTCAAAAATTCAATGCCATATGAAATCCTTACTTGGCTTCGGTAAAGGTCTCGGTCGCGGAAGAGAGAAGCTAGTCATCGAGAACTTTTTTCTTCGTGGTTTGGTGAAGGAAGTTGCATCTTCTTCCTTCTGGAGCTTGCACAATGGTCTAAATAGTCGTCCGAGATTGGTGGATTTCCTTGGGGACTCGTCGAGCTTTGAATTTGTAGGACCCTAAGCTGCAAGTGCAGTACTGAGGGTATCAAACCACATGGAGGAGGTCAACTGCAAAACAAAAAATCAGGGCAACCAGAGACGCAGTAAATTGGGGTTTTTGGGGATTGTGTCACGTCTTATATAGAAGAGGTTGTCAATCAATTCTATAACCAACGGAAAATGGAAAATTAACTTAAAAGCTTGTAAAAAGGAAATTAGATGAACAGTGCAGAAAAAGTAAATATTGAAGTGCGTAAATCTTGATTATAAAGCAGATGGGGGAAACACGTTGGTGATCTTCTCGGGAAACCTATGGGGTTCTAACTAGAAATCAAACTCACAAAGTTAAGCAAAGGAGACTAGATAATTTTCCCCGAACTGATTCACTGGTTTTAACGACCTAACTCTGACAAGCAAGATCGATCTGTGAATGTATATTCCGCATGTATATTGTCGTAGCATGGGTCCTAGACGAACCACAATAAGATCGGACAATAAACATTCAGACATCTCTTTAAGGATGCGTTCTACCCTACTATGGTCTGGATCTGAGATTCAGGACGTTAGTCGCTCTTAAGACCCTGTGATCAGACTTCTAGTTCATGACCCTAGCCTCATGCAATAAGAACGAGTATGTTGAGAAAGAAAACCCTAATCTTCAGCCTAAACAATCGGTTTAAAAACAGTTAAAGAAGAAATAGAAAACGTGATTGATGAATGCATAACTTGTATAAATCAATGAGAAACAAAGAGGGTTCAAGAAGAAATCAATCTCCCTCAAAGAACAAGGTAAAAACCACGAATAAGAGATTCGCGGCCACCAAAAGAAATCTATGAATATGTGTTTCGTCTCTCCTAAAAAAAACCCTAGACAACGAGTATATATAGGTCTTCAAGCCCCCTAGGTCGTGGATTAGGTATTGGCTTGCATAAGATGGCTGCGGGTTTAAGTTGGGCTTCAAATAGGCTCGGGAACCGCGAGTGGCCTGGCCGCGTGAGCGACCGGCCGTGGCGCGGCCACTGGTCGTCTGGCTAGGCCGTTGCGCGGCCAACTCGTCTTTCCGGGTGCTTGATTGACCTTCTTGCTTCTTCCATAGCTTGAGATCCAACCGTGGGATTGTTCTCAAACAACTTCGAGGTGAAAGGCAGCTGATAAGGCTACCTTGTCTCCAAATATGAGCTTGATCTTGTGGTGGGAAGGCTTCGTTTGATGTTGAACTTTTGTCCTCGAGCGCTGTTTCTGGAAGTGTCCATTTTGCTCCAAAATATCTGTCTTTTGGTAATATTACCTGAAAAGAGTCTTGAACAACCAAATACTCAAAATCTAGTGTTTATGCATTAAAATCTTAGTGAAATGCTTATTAAAGCACTGAAAAATGCAAGTCCTTGCGTTTCTTGTCAGCACTGTTCTTCATACTAGATTGAGCTTTGAGTAAATGCTCTTTAACTTCTGCCAAGATTGCATCACGTTTCTGCAGCATCGTTTCCAACTCGAAATTCTGAGCTGATCCCCTTTCATACTGCAGCAGAGCTGGTGGATCTATGCCGTAAACCATCTTGAATGGAGTACATTGAGTGGCTGTGTGAAACGATGTGTTATACCATAAATCTGCCCATTATAGAAACTTTTCCCATGTTTTTGGGTGTGATGACGAGAAACATCTGAGATATGTCTCTAGGCAGCGATTCAATACCTTAGTCTGGGCTTCTGAATGTAGATGGAAAGCAGTACTGAAATGAAGCTTAGTCCCAGACAATTTGAAACATTCTTTCCAAAAATATCTTAGAAAGATGCGATCTCGATCATAAATAATGGACTTAAGATATCTGTGGAGGCGAATCACCTCCTGGATATCTCCAGCCTTCATTCGAATATGATGATAGCCTGATTTCAAATCCAACTTTGAAAATAGCTTAACCCCATAGAGCTCATATAACAATTGATCAATGATAGGAATCAAATATTTATCAGGTGTAATAGCACGATTCAAAGCCCTATAATCGACATAAAATCTCCAAGCCTTGTCCTTCTTCTTTACAAGGAGCACTGGACTAGAGTATGGACTGTGGCTTGGTCTGATGTACCCCACGTCTAACATCTCTTGAACCAACAATTTCATAGCCTCTTTATGCGCATGGGGATATCTATAAGGCCTCACGCTAATAGGACCAACTCTTGGTTGCAATTAATAGTGTGTTCTCGACCTCTCAGTGGTGGTAATTCAGTTGGGTCTTGAAACACATCCTTAAACTTGTCCAACGTTGTTTAAATTCCCTCTGGTAACTCTTCGATCTTCTGTTGTAACTCAGGATTGGAATTACTCTTCATATGAGAAGTGGTATGGAATGATTTAAGCGACAGACGCTGTTTGTGAAGTGGTGGATCTCCTCTCAATGTTATTGGTTCTCCTTTATACACAAAGGAAATCTCATGATTGTCCCAATCAACCAAACATTTACCCAAGGTTCGCAGCCATTGTACTCCCAGTATCATATCTGCATTGCCCAATTCCAGAACAATAAAATCAGCAGCAAACGTCCACCTGTCCAATACAAACTCAACATCTTTACAAACTCCTGACCCATTGACCACAACCCATGTGCCCAAAGAAATCTCCAAATTCGCATTCTGTGATGGTTTTAAACGTGACTGTTTAACCAATCAGTAGAGATAAAGTTTTGTGATGCGCCACTATCCAACATGACCACCAATTGCTGTTTCTCCACTAGACCTTTCAGTTTTGTTGGAGTAGGAGACTCTAACCCCAAAAATGAGTTTAAAGAAAGCTCCATCAATTCTATTGTTACCTCTGACTGATCCTTCTCTATCTCGATCAACGACTGATCTAAAATATCAACTTCCAACCCATTCAGCATGGTTAAAACTTGTAGTGGTTGGTTCTGACAAACGTGTCTTCTAGACCACTTTTCTGGGCACTTGAAATACAGTCTCAACCTCTTTTTCTCAGCAATCTCTGCTTCTGTGAGGTGAATTTGTGGTCTCTGACCAGTACTACTCACGGTAGCAACCCCAACCTTGTCAGTTGTCCCAGTTAACTGCTTCGTCTTCCATCTTGGATTGAAGTTGTGAACAAAAGAAGACTTAAACGTGTTATGGTATTGGCCAGATTCAAACTTATTCAACAACAGCATTTCCCTCTTTACCAAACAATGCAAAGAACTTGATTCCATTTGATATGCTATTGAAATCATGTCTGGCAGATCCACTGGTTTACACGTATTAACTACTTCACACATCTCCGGTGTAAGTCCATTCATAAAGATTCCCTCCCGTTGACGATCCGTTAAGCCAGTAACCTGAGTCGATAAATTCTCAAAACAATGGATATAATCTTCTATTGATCCTGTCTGTTTAACCGCGAAGAACAACTGACTTGGATCCCTCAGACGTTCCCTGCTAAACCTCGCGATCAACCTGTCTTTGAAATCAACCTAGCACGCGTAAGGTTTTCGCAGGATTTTACTATTAAACCAACTCAAAACATCTCCCGCCAGACTCACTGATACCACTTCCAATTTTGTCTGCTCTGAATAACCCCCAATCTGAAAAAACGTTCCCCTAGCGCAATCCACCCATAGGTATCACCACCATCGAAAATTGGTAACTCAATATTCTTTAACAGATTTTCCCGCGGAGGCGCAAGTATATTCGGATTTGTATTCTCATCCAATCAAATAGTAAGGCCTGGTTCCGAATTTTGAGCGCGTACCATATTCTCATGAGAAGAAGGATTCGGATTATTGGACTCCTTTACAGTCTCGCGAGTCCCCGTTCCTCTCCACAAGGCTAACACCTCAGAAATATTTTGATTCATCTTCGTGTTGAGCTGCTCGATTTTGGCATCGATCTTTGCGTCAAGTCTCTCGCTGTTTTCTTAGATCCGATCTATCATCGTTCTCATCTCCATATCCTTCTTATGTTGAGATGCGATGTGAAGCATCATGGAATTTGACAATGAATCCAAGGTTAACGGTGGATTTGGTCGACTGTCACCGCCGAGTTGTTGATTCTTCGCCATTGAAATCTTCAATTGCTGCGATTGTTCGATACAGAACGCCTCACCGGCACCAATTTGATAAGAACAATGATGTATTATTCTCGAATACGAACCTACAAATACGAGTCCAAGCATATAAACTTGCAAACTGCGTCCTTTTGTTCTCACACACGAGAAACAAGCCTAGATCCAACAAACTTAAATGAATACAATTGTAATATTGGGTCCAACTCATATAGTAGCCCAAACTACTTAGTCAACAATGCCAACACATCATGTTGACCAATTCTTGACTTCGCTTGGCTTCAAATCCTTGAGCGTTTAACTCTCCTAGTATAAACCCATACATGCCTATCAGTACCAAATACAAATCCAAACCCATAAAGCTTATAGCTTTGGAGACATAAATAATAATAACTAATAAAAGCTAATATCAATGCTTGTAATCATAAGAATAATGAGAATGATTAAAGATCGTAGCGAAAAGCCACCCCAGACCTGCAAATATGTTTAAAGATCAGAACTTTTTCAAAGATTTTGTATTACTGGCAAGAACAGGAAGTTACCTGCACTTCATGTATGAGCAACCATGAGACTTTTCAATGTAATATTTGCAAGAAGGACATCTTCTCCACTTTTTACTCTCTGCCATTTTCTTCAGCAAAATATCATTCTATTGCAGTGAGAACACTCTGATTCCTTCATCTTCTCTTCTTCGTTCTCGTCCAAGAAAACAAGAGCAGAGCAATCCTTGTACGGACAGTAGAATCTCTTCTGAACGCATTACCACTGCCTCACAGAGAGCATCTCCCCAACGAACAAAGACCTCTCGTGGAAGGATCAGACGACATTGATCTGGCTCGAGCCGCCCAGAGCAACCAGAGACAGGGAACTCGATGTAAAGTATGTTGTCTTGTAATTTAGCAGCAATGTATTTCGAAACGTAATCGTTGCAGTATGAATGAGAGCATCCATTGATTGGAAACGAGTCATTGATTGGTTTTGATTCAACACAAATCTCACAATAGCAGGTAGAAGGTCGCAAGGTCTTACTCTTTGAGGACTGACCCTTTCCTAGGTTTGGAGAGAAACAGAGGATTCTTATATCATCGTCGTCTTCTTCGTTACTGTATTGGTCAAGATCTATGAAGATTGGGGATTCGGATTTGGTTCTAACATAACAAACTCGGTCATAATTCTCGGCAGAGATGGCGTCGTGTTTGGTGAAACCACGAGAGGAGAGAGGGGCGGAGAAGATGTAACAGTCGGAGATGTCGCCGTCTCCGGGAAGATCATTGAGAGCGAAGATCGCTGCATTGACGGATTGTGTGGCGACCCAACCCGATAATGCTAACCAGGCTGGCCGTCCCGAGTCTAACTCTAACCAGATTCCACACTTAGCATATGTTTCAGATTTTTCTTAAACTTAAACAACGCATTCGATTCATAAAAAGCCCATTCTCATTGCATAATAATTCCAATCCAGATATAACAAAGGTTTGTAAATCAGAAAACTAACTTAGCCAAATTCGTTCTAAGTCATAACAGAAATGCAAAGCCAAATATCCAGAAAAACTCATGATAAATAAACCCCCAAACCCAGTCCTAATCCACTTCTTTCTTCACTGCCTTCAAGTCCGCCTTCAAGACTAAACGTCCCGGATAACATCTTTACCTGCACACTCCACACATAAGAGAGGCATAAGCATTATCACAAATCCTTAGTGAGTACGGTCATCCCGTACCACCAGCCAATACCAGAAAACGCAATCAAGCAACAGTTAAATAATTCGCATTAACACTTAGCAAGCAAGCACAGAAAACAGAATCACGGTTCTATGATCATCTCAACTACTTGTGAATTTCCTCACGGCCTCGGTTCTACTCAAGCGAGAATCACACATCCCCTTGAGCTAGCAACACGATTCAGACATTCACACAGCTAGTTAGACATCACGTATAAACCACGGTATCCAATACCAATCGCAGAAACACATTGACCTTGCTAAGCATACACTAACTTACACAAGCAATCAATGAAAACCAGATAACCTAGCAATCCTACGGTTCCAGATCAGCTACAGTCACACACTCACCTTAGACGCAAAGGCAAACGTTTAAGTCGAAAGAAACTCGGTGATTTCTCGGTCAGAAACAGAGATAGTCGGACGCACTTGCGTTCTCTCGGCTATCGCTACGGCTAAACCCGCGAGATCCAATCTCCTCTCGGCTATCTTTCAAACCGCTCACTTTTCCTCGAACAATATTCTGTATTTCCTCGGAAACAGGCCAAAATAATCAGATTAGTCGAAGGTTACTCGACAGAAACTCAACCAGAAAAGAATTAGCCGAACATTCAGCGAATTCTCTCGGACGGTTCTAAGTGTTCCCGGCTATCTCTCGGCTACGCAGAAAATCCTCGGATATCTCTCGGATAACTTCGGCCAAAACTTGCCTACAAACAGATAACTCGATTATCTCTCGGTGAAAACAACCCAGAACAGAAAACTCACGGTGAAATCGCACCAGAACAGAATTCTCTCGGAGAAAACGGATTACCTTGATTATCTCTCGGATGCTTCGCGATCCGATCGAGAAATCCCTCGGCCGAATGCACTTCCTTCGGCAAATCGACCCTTCCCGTTCGTTTCTCTCGGACAGAAATCCCAAAAACTCGACGGCTCTCGAAAACTCTCGACGGCTACACTTTTCTCTCGGGAAAAATATCTCCTCTAGGTTTTCTCTCGAGAAAAGTCACGCGGCCACGAGAGAAAACTCATATATAGGCCGAGAAACCCTAGCTCGACCGCCCTTCCT
>JAHZTW010000001.1:417277590-417288088 GCA_020283515.1 Alliaria petiolata
AACTTTGATCATCTTGACCACTTTACCACGCTTAACCTTTTCTTTCCGGCCAACCACACGGATCGGTCTACCTTCCACGGTCAGATCCTCTTGCAGTTCCGGAGGCGGTTCAGATATCACATTCTCACGTTCGGTTATGTGCTTTCTCAGCTGCGACACGTGAAACACATTGTGATAAGCACTCATTTCCGGCGGTAAGTCCAACTTATACGCCACTGCCCCAATCCTTTCCAGAATCCGGTACGGCCCCATGTACCTCGAACTCAACTTAGCATCCAACATTGCTCGGCTTTTCCCTTTGTAGGTCATAGCCTTCAGATAAACCAGATCGCCCACACTGAACTCCAAGTCCTTACGGCGCCTATCGGCATAACTCTTTTGCCAGTCTTGAGCCACTTTCAGCTTAACATTCAGAAACCAAATCTTTTCAGTCGTCTCCTCGACTATCGCAGGTCCTATCTCACTCCGCTCCCCCACTTGGGTCCAACACAACGGTGTTCTGCACGGCCGTCCATACAACGCCTCATACGGAGACATATCAATGCTCCCTTGGTAACTGTTGTTATAAGCAAACTCAGCCAAAGGTAGATGTCTATCCCAGTTACCACCCCAGTCTAGTACACACGCTCTCAGCATGTCATCTAACGTCCTGATGGTCCTCTCAGACAGACCATCCGTTTGCGGATAATACGCAGTACTCATGTGTACCTTCGTCCCAAACTCTTCCTGAAACTCTTTCCAGAATCGTGAAGTAAACTTCGGATCACGATCAGACACAATGCTCACTGGCACGCCATGGAGTCTCACGATCTCATCGACATATAACTCCACCAGCCTAGCCACTCCATCCGTCTTTTTCATAGGTAAGAAATGATCTGACTTGGTCAGTCGGTCTACAATGACCCAAATCGCGTCATGATCATATCCCATTTCCATTCCGGCATTGGTAATGTTTGCAACAAACCACTCGGAAACTGGTTCTCAGCCTTAATCAACTGGAACGTCGGACAACTAGCCACCCACTTGGCCACGTCCCGCTTCATCCTGACCCAATGATAGTACCTTTTCAGGTCACGGTACATCTTGGTCATTCCCGGATGAACAGAAAACCTAGACTGATGTGCTTCCTTAAGAATCTCTTCCTTTAACTCTTTCACGTTAGGAACACACACTCGGCCATTCAACACAATAGTCCAATTGTTTGAAGTTTGATACTCGGTCTTGTCAGCTTTTGACATCTTAATCAGATTCTCATCCTCCTTTTGAGCTAACCGGATTCTTGTTAACAAGTCAGCCTGATCCGCAGCTCCCAAACCCAACGGTTCCGTATCCTCAGTCAGAACGTTCAACCTTAACATCCTTAGGAGATTCACAACTCCTTCCACGTCTTTCACAGACGACACACTAGCCCGTCTCCGGCTTAATGCATCAGCAACGAGATTAGCCTTCCCCGGATGATAAGCTATCTCCAGATCGTAGTCAGCGACTAACTCCATCCATCTCCGTTGCCTCAGATTCAGTTCAGGTTGAGTGAAGATGTACTTCAAACTCTTATGATCGGTAAAGACCTGAACCTTCCCACCATACAAGTAAGATCGCCATATCTTTAACGCAAAGACTACGGCCGCCATCTCCAAGTCATGAGTAGGATAATTCGCCTCATGCTTCCTTAGCTGCCTTGACGCATAGGCAATCACATTCCCGTGCTGCATTAAGACACAACCTAGTCCCTTCCTAGACGCGTCCGTGTACACCGCATACGGTTCCTCCGGCTCAGGTAGAGCCAACACTGGTGCACTTGTCAGCATCCCTTTCAGTTTCGAGAAACACTCTTCACACTCGGCTGTCCATACGAACTCAATGTCCTTCCCGGTCAAGCGTGTCATCGGCTGAGCCATACTTGCAAAGCCTTTAACAAAACGCCTGTAGTAGCCAGCCAATCCCAGAAAACTCCTTATCTCAGTCGCATTCTCAGGTCTCGGCCAATCCGCAATGGCCTTGATCTTTTCAGGATCCACAGACACTCCCTTGTCCGAAACAATGTGACCCAAGAACCCAATGTGCCGTTGCCAAAAGCTACACTTGCTCAGCTTGGCAAACAACTTCTGCTCTCGCAACTTCTCCATAACAATCCGCAAATGCTTCTCATGATCTTCCGGATTCTTCGAGTATACCAAGATGTCGTCTATGAAAATAATCACAAACTCGTCCAAGTACTCTCTGAACACGCCATTCATCAACTACATGAATGCAGCTGGCGCATTCGTCAAACCAAACGGCATGACCACAAACTCGTAATGACCATACCTAGTCCGAAAGGCAGTCTTCCGAACGTCCGGTTCATCTATCGGTATCTGATGGTACCCAGAAGCCAAATCAATCTTAGAGAACCAAGTAGCACCCCTAAGCAGGTCCAACAACTCGTCTATCCTTGGAAGTGGATACTTGTTCTTCACAGTAACTCGGTTCAACTCTCGGTAATCGATGCAAAGCCGGAAGCTTCCATCCTTCTTCTTTACGAACAGAACAGGTGCGCCCCATGGTGAACTGCTCGGCCTTACAAATCCCTTGTCTAGAAGATCAGCCAGTTGCTTCTTTAGTTCAGCCATCTCGGCCGGAGCCATACGGTACGGTGCCTTAGACACAGGAGCAGTTCCCGGCTCAAGTTCAATCGAGAACGGATCTGAACGAGCCGGTGGCATTCCCGACAAGGCTTGGAAAACATCCTCAAACTCTTGTACCACTGGAATGTTCCCTAACTCCGCGTCTGGTCCAACCTCAGTCGAAGATATCGTCGCCAGATATGCTTCACAACCTTTCTCTAACATTTTCTCCGCTTGAATTGCCGACACAACCAAGCTACCCGAAGTCGGTCTTACTCCTTGGTAAACCAGAACTTGGCCATCCCTCTCGAACTCCACCCTGCCTCGGTGACAATCCAGATGCGCCTTATGCTTACCGAGCCAATCCATTCCGAGGATGACATCGTAAGACTTAACCTCGCAAATCACTAAGTCCGCTGGCATATTAACCTCACCAATCTAGACAGCAATGTTGCGGACAGTCCCTAGTGAGAACATCACTTGTCCTCCAGCCGCCCTCACTAGTCCGAACTCTTCCCCGGGTTCCTTCTGGAATCCTCCTTTCCCAATCATCCCTGGGTTAACAAAACAATGACTCGCTCCGGAGTCGAACAGAACATGGGTTTCCACCTCACCCATTAATAAGGTCCCTACACATTCAATCCTCAGAATGCTAAGACACTTAACAGAAAACGCAGACACAAACAAACTCAGAAAAACGTAAGTACTAAAACTTACCAGTGATCGGTCGAGAAGTGGTCGGATCCCCAGTCCCATCCGCGTTCGCTGCATACACCCTTGGCATGATGGCCTGTAATGGAACCCTTGGATGGATTATGCTCTTTGTTGGTGCATCGGATAGATTGGATAGATGGATAGTTGGTGGATCGAATGAGACCGTCAAGAGATGCGGAAGTATCTTGGTATTCTCCACTCCACGGAACCGAGGAAGTAACCCTTAACCACGGATCTTAGGAGGTTTGCTGCGTTTGGAAGTAACCCTTGCCAAACTCAACGAAATGTTCAAGATGAACAAAGAGATTTCTCTCAAGAAGAAGATGATAAAAACTTGGATATTTTATTAGAATGAATTCTTACAATACTTATAGAATTCTTAACACAGAAAAAGAAAAGAGAAATTAAGTTTGTGGATTTCCTAAACATAGAAAATGAAAACAAAAACTAGAATTAATTCCTTGGTCAAAGACCTTGAATTCACGCCCAATGCTAGGAATGACTCCTCGGCTGCTTTTGCTTCCCATCCAGAAGTCTGCTGTGTATTTGAGAAGTCTACTGTGTATTTCACAAGTCTGCCGAACATTCAGAAGTCTGCCGAATGGAACAAACATAAGAATTCTCGGCCATAATGCAAACAGCTTGTTCAAGTTGAGCTATCTCACGTTCAATCACTTCCTTTAATCCTTTAACTCGGGTAGAGAGCTTTTGACCAGAAGAAAAGTCGAATGGGTCGGTGATCGGATGCTTGACTTGGACAATCTGATTTCTAGAACTGACTCGAGTTGGTCGAGAGACGCGGTCATCTGAACGGAGTTCCCTTTGTAGATTATTTCCGGATAGTGTTGGATCAAAGCGGAACACGGCTGTGTCGGACTGAACACGATCGCGGCCAATGCTGGTTTCTTCTCGATGAACCTCACTCGTACCGTCCATGACCTGCTCTGGTACATGCTGCTCGTCATCATCCGAACCATCCGAGGCTGTTTGGCTTGGTGCTCTGCCACGGAATCTATCATTCCCCTCCTCTTGAAAAGGATTTGTCCTCAAATCTAGGTCATCTGAAACAAAAGGAGATAAATCAGAAACATTAAAGCTTGGGGAAATGTCATACTTACCTTGAAGATCCAGCTCATAAGAGTTATCATGAATCTTCTTGATCACCGTGAATGGTCCATCTTTTCTTGGCATGAGCTTGGACTTTCGTTCCTCAGGAAACCGTTCCTTCCTAAGGTGAATCCACACGAGATCTCCTGGTTGAAATACCACCTTACGCCTTCCTTTGTTAGCGTACTTCTCATATTGTTTTGTTTTGGCTTCAATGTTGGCTCGGACCTTCTCATGAATCTGTTTGACAAGTTTGGCTTTCTTTTTGCTTCTTTCACTCAAAGGCAAAGGGATTAGATCAAGAGGAGACAACAGATTAAAGCCATAAACAATTTCAAAAGGTGAATGCTTTGTAGCCGAATGCACAGAATGGTTATAAGAAAATTCTACATGTGGTAGGTTCTCTTCCCATGTTCTAAGGTTCTTTTTAACCAATGTTCTAAGCAAGGCAGAGAGCGTCCTNCGTTCCTTCCTAAGGTGAATCCACACGAGATCTCCTGGTTGAAATACCACCTTACGCCTTCCTTTGTTAGCGTACTTCTCATATTGTTTTGTTTTGGCTTCAATGTTGGCTCGGACCTTCTCATGAATCTGTTTGACAAGTTTGGCTTTCTTTTTGCTTCTTTCACTCAAAGGCAAAGGGATTAGATCAAGAGGAGACAACAGATTAAAGCCATAAACAATTTCAAAAGGTGAATGCTTTGTAGCCGAATGCACAGAATGGTTATAAGAAAATTCTACATGTGGTAGGTTCTCTTCCCATGTTCTAAGGTTCTTTTTAACCAATGTTCTAAGCAAGGCAGAGAGCGTCCTATTAACTACTTCCGTTTGACCATCAGTCTGAGGATGACAAGTAGTAGAGAACAACAGTTTAGTGCCTAGCTTAGTCCACAAAGTTTTCCAGAAATAACTTAAGAACTTAGCATCACGATCAGAAACTATAGTCTTAGGCATGCCATGAAGTATAACGATTTCTTTAAAGAACAGATCAGCTATGTGAGATGCATCATTGGTTTTCAAACATGGAATGAAATGAGACATTTTAGAAAACCTATCTACAACCACAAAGATGGAATCTCTACATGTCCTAGACTTAGGCAATCCCAAAACAAAGTCCATTGAAAGATCAGTCCATGGATGAAATGGAATCGGTAAAGGAGAATACAAACCTTGGGACGTGTTTTTGGACTTAGCCTCCTTACATGTCACGCATCTGCTACAGATCCTTTCAACATCCTTTTTCATGCATGGCCAATAAAAATGTTCCTCGAGCACTTTAAATGTTTTTGCCACGCCAAAGTGTCCCATTAATCCTCCTCCATGAGCTTCCCTGGTGAACAATTCTCTCAAAGAAAAGTGAGGCACACACAATCGATTATCAAAGAATAAGAAACCTTCAGAGATGAAGTACTTTCCATGTGCGTGTCTAGAACATGTCAAATAAGGCTCCCGAAAATCTGAATCAGCCTCATACAAGTCTTTTATAAATTCAAATCCCAAAAGCTTGGTTCCAAGAGAAGAAAGAAGTACATACCTTCGAGAGAGAGCATCAGAAACTATGTTCTCCTTACCTTGTTTGTACTTAATGACGTATGGAAAGGTTTCGATGAACTCAACCCACCTAGCATGTCTCTTGTTAAGCTTTTGTTGTCCCTTGAGATGCCTTAGGTATTGGTGATCTGTATGTATGACAAATTCTTTAGGCCACAAATAATGTTGCCACGTTTGAAGAGCCCTCACCAAAGCGTACAACTCCTTGTCATAGGTTGGGTAGTTAACAGTTGCACCACCTAACTTTTCACTGAAATACGCAATGGGCTTCCCTTCATGCATCAAAACAGCACCAATACCCACGCCTGAGGCATCACATTCAATTTCAAAAGTTTTTGTAAAGTCTGGAAGAACAAGTAATGGAGCTTGAGTTAACTTACCTTTCAAGGCTTTGAAAGCATCTTCTTGGGCTTGCTCCCACTTAAACCCCACGTTTTTCTTGATCACTTCCGTGAGAGGGGCTGCAATGGTACTGAAGTTTGGGACAAAGCGCCGGTAGAAGCCAGCCAATCCATGGAAACTTCTGACCTCACTCACGGTCTTAGGACTAGGCCAATCCTTGATTGCCTTAACCTTTTCTTCATCCACACGAATGCCTTCAGCACCTACAACAAAACCCAAGAAAACTAGATGATCTGCTCCAAAGATGCATTTCTTTTCATTAGCATATAAACACTCTTTCCTAAGCACTTCTAAGACTTTTCTCAAATGCTCAATATGCTCATTCATGCTCTTACTATAGATTAGAATGTCATCAAAGTATACGACAACAAATTCCCCTATGTAAGCTCTAAGAACATGATTCATCAAACGCATAAAGGTACCAGGAGCATTAGTCAAACCAAATGGCATCACAAGCCATTCATAAAGTCCATGCTTAGTTTTGAAAGCCGTTTTCCACTCATCCCCTTCCTTCATCCTAATTTGATGATATCCACTCCTAAGATCTATCTTAGAAAAGACCTTAGAACCATGCAATTCATCCAACATATCATCTAAACGAGGAATGGGATGGCGGTACTTAACCGTGATGTTGTTGATGGCTCGGTAGTCCACGCACATTCGCCAAGATCCGTCCTTCTTAGGCACAAGCAGTACGGGAACGGCACAAGGACTAAGGATTTCTCTGATGTAGCCTTTTCCCATCAACTCATCCACTTGTCTTTGCAACTCCTTGGTTTCGACAGGATTGGTACGGTAAGCGGGACGGTTTGAAAGAGACGCTCCGGGTACTAGATCGATTTGGTGTTCTATCCCACGGATAGGTGGCAATCCACTCGGAGTTTCTTCCGGGAACACATCCTGAAACCTGCTCATCAATGGCTTAAGTTCACTCGGCAGCTCCGGTGTTGGGTTAGTGGCCATTAGTGATTCTTTAAACACAAGCAAAATGAGAGAAGGTTTGGAAAACAAAGTTTTCTTTACCTGACTTGGTTTAATGTAGAAGTTGGACCTTTTGACCGGTGCCTTAGCTGTTTCTTGTTGCTTCTCAAGCTCACCGCTCTTTCTAAGTTGTAGCTGATCCTGGTGAACTTCGGATGGAGTTAAAGGAATGAGAGTGATCTTCTTGCCTTGATGATCGAACATATGCCGATTGGTGTAGCCATCATGTACAGCCTTTTTGTCGAACTGCCAAGGCCGTCCTAAAAGTATATGACTGGCATCTATAGGCAAAACATTGCAAATGATCTCATCTTGGTATCGGCCAATGGTGATTGGGACGGTGACTTGCTCTTTGACGTGCTGAACACCGTCTTCATTCAGCCATTCAAGCTTGAAGGGTCTCGGATGCGGTCTGGTTTCAAGTCCGAGTTTCCTGACAAGCACATCACTAGCAACATTAGTGCAACTCCCACCATCAATGATCAAAGAACAAACTTTATCATTTATGAAACAACGAGAATGAAAGAGGTTCTCCNTTCTCTGTCGTGGCATACTTCACTTGGGTGTCGTCTAGCGTTCGGCTCGCATAGTAGATCACGTGCAACTTCTTTTCCTTCCTTTGCCCGAGAACAGCCCCCCACGGCGTAATCGCTTGCGTCACACATAATCTGGAATGGAAGATCCCAATCAGGGGCTTGGACTATGGGAGCACTCACGAGTGCGTCCTTGATCGTGTTGAACGCTTGTAGGCAATCTTCATCGAAGGCAAACTCGGCTTCCTTGCATAAGAGCCTGGTGAGTGGCCTAGCGATCTTGGAGAAATCATGGATGAACCTCCTATAGAAGCCTACATGCCCTAGGAAGCTGCGGATTTCTTTCACTGTGGTGGGTGGCTTCAAATGCACCATGACTTCTATTTTCGCATTATCAACCTCGATACCTCTCCCCGATATTCTGTGACCAAGCACTATCCCTTCTCTGACCATGAAATGACATTTCTCCCAATTCAATACCAAGTTTGTCTCTTCACACCGCTTAAGGACCCTGCACAAATTCGTCTTACATACAGCAAAAGAGCAACCATATACAGAGAAATCGTCCATAAATACTTCTACCATTTCCTCTATAAGATCTGAGAAAATAGACATCATACATCTTTGAAAGGTCGCTGGTGCATTACATAACCCAAATGGCATCCTTCGATATGCAAAGGTACCATACGGGCATGTGAATGTAGTTTTCTCTTGGTCGTTAGGGTGAATCGGTATCTGGAAGAAGCCGCTATAGCCATCCAGAAAACAGTAGTATGGATGGTTAGCCAGCCGTTCCAGCATTTGGTCGATAAAAGGGAGGGGAAAGTGATCTTTTCTGGTGGCCGAATTAAGTTTTCTATAATCAATGCACATCCTGTGACCGGTTATTGTCCTAGTAGGGATCAATTCTTCTTTTTCATTTTTCACGACAGTGATACCCCCTTTTTTAGGTACCACATGAACAGGAGATACCCAAGTACTATCACTAATGGGGTATATCACGCCAGCTTCTAAAAGTTTTAAAATTTCTTTCTTGACCACTTCCTTTAAGTTTGGGTTTAAACGCCTTTGGTGTTCAATAGAGGAAGTGTTTTCATCTAATAGGTGAATCCTGTGAGTACAAAGCGTAGGAGAGAGACCCTTGATATCACTTAGTGAGTATCCGAGAGCTCTCCTATACTTTCTCAACTCCTTTAGGAGTGAATCTAACTCATCATCACTTAAGTCTTCATTAACAATAACCGGATATGTGGAGTTTAGTCCCAAGATAGCGTACCTTAGCCCATCTGTTAGTGGCTTGAGTTCAAGTTTCGGGGCATCCAGCTCGTTCCAATCCCCTCTTATTCCTTGACCTTCCGAGCTCGTTGTACCCGTATCGGCTTGATCTCGATATGCCCCTTCTTTTGTTTTCCAGGCGATCTTGTGCCTTCCATGCTCTCGGTCTTCTGGATATCCATCATCTTCTATGGCTTTCCTTGCATCTGGATGCATAACATAGACCTCGCTCTCCTGTTCCACATGCCCGTTCTCCCCCTTCTCTTTTGTCAAAGCGACAAGCAGCGGATCTTTCAAAGAAAGTTCTTCAAAAAGTTCATCGTTCAGCTTATCCATTGCATCCACCCAGAATATCTTCCTTTCTATGGTAGGCTTCTTCATTACTTCTTTTATGTCGAACTTGAGGATGATATCCTTTCCGAGATTTAGCTTAATCTTGCCTTTCTTTACATCAATCACTGCCCCTGCCGTGGCTAGAAAAGGTCTTCCAAGAATAAGAGGGTCTCGCGGTTCTTCGTCCATTTCAAGAACCACAAAATCGGTTGGTACCTCGATATCGGCAATCCGGATGGGAACGTCTTCGAGTAATCCCTTGGGCAACCTTACAGATCGGTCTGCCAGTATCAGAGATATTCTGCTCGGCTTGTACGACGTGAAACCCAGACGTTTAGCTATTGACAGTGGCATGAGGCTCACACTCGCCCCTAGATCGCAAAGGCAATTGTTGAATGTGAGTGGACCAATTGAACATGGGAGAGTGAAGCTTCCCGGATCGTCTAGCTTGTTAGGCACTACTTTCTTCTGGATAATGGCGCTACACTCTTCTGTCATTACCATCATACCTTGGAGTTCTTTCGTTCTAGCTAAGATGGCATCTTTTATGAATTTTTGATATGGTGGTACCAATGCCAAAGTGTCCATGAGCGGCATGGTGATTTCCACTTTCTTCAGATGTTCTGCAAACTGAGCTCTGTATTTCTCTAGGAGTTCTTTCTTGAATCTTCCTGGAAACGGGTAGGGAGGTTTGTATGCAGGGGGAACAAACCATGGTTCCTTAGGCTTCTCAAATCGGGCTGTTGGTGTCGGCTTAATCCCGATATTCTGTTCTCTGAGTTTGGTGAAGAGCTGATCTTCAACACTTTCTTGAACTTCTTCTTCCTCATTGTTAGCTTCAGGTTTTTCAAGGCTATCCCCCCCCCGCTAGGTCATCAGCGTCCTCGCTGATTTGCTCAGGTTTATCCTTCGGCTGTAGGATTTTTCCGCTTCGTAGAGTGATGGCGTTGACGCAGGCTTGTTGTGGAGCGGTTTCATGGTGCATGGGTCTTTGTATTA
>JAHZTW010000001.1:417294196-417331135 GCA_020283515.1 Alliaria petiolata
GGGGGGGGGGGGGGTTGACCTTTCAAGATGATGAGAAAGTAGTTGTTGATGATGAGGTACCCCAGAGTTAGGGTAAAGACAAGGTCGTGGCTAAAGAAAGGGAGGCACCTACAACTTACAAGGCATTTCCTTTTGTTCGAATACCTTACAAAGTCGCTTCAAGAAGCAGCTAATGGAGAAATATAGGGCAATGTTCGATAAGCAAATGAGCGAAATCCAAGTTACAATGCTCCTAATGGATGCTTTCATGCTAGTCCCTCAATATGCCAAGTTCCTCAAGGATGCTGTTATGAAAAGGACCAAAGAGTTGCAAGGAATGGTAGTCCTCACTCATGCATGTAGTGCCATCATTCAAAGGACAATTGTTCCCAAAAAGGTAAGTGACCCCGGAAGTTTCACTCTCCCTTGTGCCTTGGGACCTTTGGCATTCGACCACTGCTTGTGTGATCTTGGTGCTAGTGTGAGTCTAATGCCACTCTCGGTTGCAAGGAGGCTCGGTTTCAGTCGCTACAAGAAGTGTAGGATCTCTTTGGTGCTAGCGGATAGGTCTATTAGGCTCCCAATTGGCTGCTTGAGGATCTACCGGTTATGATAGGGAATGTTGAGGTTCCCACAAATTTTGTGGTCTTAGAGATGGATGAAGAACCAAATGATCCACTGATATTTGGGAGACCTTTCTTGACCACCGCGGGAGCTATCATTGATGTTAGAAAGGCAAGATTGATTTGCACATGGGAAAGAACTTTGTGCTTAAGTATGACATCAATGATACTTTGAAAAAACATTGAAGGACAAACCTTTTGGGTGGACACAATGCATAAGTTGGCGGATGAGTGTCTTGAGGAGTTAGCTATGGAAGACCATATTCAAGTGGCCTTGACAAGGGAGCATGGCGAGAATGGGTAGCTACATGGAGCAAGCTTGGGATACTTGAAGTTGCTTGATTCACACAAACCTCTAAAGGAGGAGACTTCTTCAATAGAGCTTGAGCATAAGACTAAGGAAGAATGTGTGATTGATGAAATAAGCTCTTTGGGTACTGAACATGAGGATAAGTCTAAGTTTGGGGGTGATTGGTGTGAGCTCAAGGCGCCTAAGGTGGAGCTTAAACCTCTTCCACAAGGGCTAAGGTATGCTTTCTTAGGTCCTAACTCATCATACCCGATCATTGTGAAAGGGCTCAGGTTTTACCCTAATAAAACTACTGTAAGTGCACAGCAAATGCAATCGTAGTATAAGGGGTATCGAAATCCCAAGGGAAGTAGATGCTACGCTAAGGTTTCTAAATTCAGATTATGCTAAGTCAAATAGATATGAAAGTAAACTAAGCTAGGCGAAATACGTAAATGAGATTAATTCGGATTAAAGTTCAGGAGACGAAGGCGCTAGGCAAGGATGATTATCAAGATGAATCAGAGAATGCAAATATTATTTTGTCAGGAAATAATTAAGAACCGTCTAGAACTCGAAACGCTAATTTAAAACTAATCAACTCTTGTTGCAGAAGTTATCTATGCCTAAATTCCAGAAAACCAAATCTCTTTGCGAATAGATATTTTGCTCATCTATGATTAGGTCAGATTATCAATAATGCTCTCGCATCTATTAAACAACCTAGGATTTGATTTCTAAGTGATCAATTTGAGAAATCAAGTTAAGCATAAATCAAGATGAAGATCCAAGTGATTTTCCTAACAATAATAATAATTCTACAAATTCAACATCAACTCTAAATCACCCTAACCTAACTAGCAAACTACTCAGACATAATTATGAAAACACAAATCATGGCTGAAATAAATTGCATTAAAGAAAAGAGAATGATACTGGGGTTCAAAAACTTCTCGGAAGAGTACAGAATTATCTCCCCAAAAGCTCTGGATCTCTCTCTCTCTAAGTCTCAAAAACAATAAATTATGAAAAGGTATTCAAAGGTGAGGTGGCTAAACAATGTCTGGAAACTATTTATAGAAGAGGATTTTTCGTCCAGGGGCAGACTTGTAATTTCTTCAAACTTGCTCTCTTTTCTTTTTCTGATAGAAGTCGCGAATACTTGGCCGACCTTGATTGGTGTCGATCGACACCTTGTGCGTGATTCTACCCTTTCGACTTCCTCACTTCGGCTGCTTCTCCAAAATGCTCTAATAAATTCCAGATTCTCCCATTTATCTCCAAGTGCTCTCCATCCTGTAAAGACTCAAATAGGACTCGAAAACTAACAAAAGACTCTATAAAAACACTTATATCATGGTCCAAAAGTGGGTAAAAACCATGATATATCAACTCCCCCAGACTTAGCTTTTGCTTGCCCTTAAGCAAAACAGAAACTTAGACTGAAGTAGAAGTTTGAAAATAGAAACTTTCGAGTACTTTTTCAGAACGCCACAAATTGTTAACACTCTTGAATCCACATGCAATAGAGCCAATCTTAGGAAAGTTCAGTGTACTTACCACTAGCTTTGCAATCTCCCAGTTCGAATCCAGATCCTTTCCTTGGTAAAATTTCGAACTCTAACAGTGGTATTCCTACAGAACTTTTCTGATTCTTTCCCTTCCTTAGTGCCTGAACAAGATTCTCTTTGGTACAGCTCTCCTATTTTCTCTTCCCTTAGTCAACTGCTGCCCATTTTCAGGGTGTTCTAAGATCTTTTCATTGACTCTTCTAATTCTTTTGAAGTCTTGGGAAATAGTGCTACTCTCTACTTGTGTTCCTTGTGAGGAGACAGGTTCAAGAGCACTCACTAATATTGTTCCTTGTGAGGAGACAGGCTCATGAGGTTCATTGCACTATTCCCAGACTTAGACTCTTTTTATTTCTTTTCTTTTCTCAAGAGAAGATCAAGGAGAGACTGCAATTTTCTATTTGTTCAGACTGAAAGAGGAATCAAGTTCTGCGCATACCTAGTTCTTATAAGGGGACATGGACTCTCTCTGTTAGATTGATCCACTTGCAGCTTTCTACTTAGTAAGACCTGTAATTAACTATTAAAGCAATGGTCCCTCAAGTGTCAACATTCTGCAGTTAGTTTCTAGAAAAACTGAAAGTTCCAACTTGTTTTGACTCAATAAAACAAATTTTTGACTCAAAAACAAACTCTCAAAACAAAACAAAATGTTAGCAACTACCTCCCCCAGACTTGAACAACACTGTCCCCAGTGTTATTAAGAACGAATTTGGACAGAAAAAATTAGTGCTAAACTGTTATAAAACAAAGAGAAAAATCGGATTACCTGCCTCTGCGTGCAGCGTCGATCGACAAAGATGGTGTCGATCGTGGCTGTGTATGATGTTGATGTCGATCGACACAGATGGTGTCGATCGACACTCTGTCCATAAACAGAGTTCAGTCACTCGAACATGATTGTTGCTAAGTCAGATTTGTTGTTAGAATCTTCCAAACTGTTAGAAAACTCAAACAAACCATTAGAAGCACAAGATAATCCAATAAACTCAATGAGTTCAACAAGTTGGAAACAAAGTACTGAAGCAAATGGAAACAAAAAGCAGACTAAAGAGAAAAAGAAAAACTGACTCAAAATACTAAAAGAAATGGAGGAATCACTCGTCATCATCAGAACGTGGTGGTGTGGGAGGGCGAACGCAGCTGCAGCTGGAAACAGTAGCAATGGCGTTCCAAATGGCCTGGAAGCTCTGCACCACATATCTCTGGAAAACATCTGGCTCCATAGGAATCTCGGGAGCATCAGGAAGGTGGTGAGGACCAATAGGCAATGGAGCTCTGCTGCGCCTTGAACATGATGGGCGTGTGGGATCCTCGGCTGGTCGGGAGGATGCACCTCTGCGTCTGGCAACGGGAGCAGTCCTCAGCCTGTTCGGACTAGGCTAAAATGCGAGGCGACCTGGATCGCCAGGGATGTGAGTAAGGTCCATGTAAGGTAACTGGACCATGCGCTGCACTATCTGCTCGTCGCTGAAGACCCATAGCCTCTCTGACTTCACCCAGTGAACCCTCCGCAAGTAATCTATATCAATCCAGGCACGCGATGTATCAATAGTGCAGCTAGAAGTGTCAATCCCGCAGTACTGGAAGATAGGAGTCAGAAGACTGCCTACAGTCTCAGGCTTGGTCTTCGTACCACTGAAAGGCTTCGTCTTCAAAGAAGCCAAATGATGAGCAAATACCGCGCCAAGGTTCGCGCTCTCTGGCACGTCAGACGCCTCATAAATCTCAGATCAAAGGGCGCGATACATCAATACCAACTCAGACACTCGCATCTTCCCTGGCTCATGCTTACACAGAAGTGTAGTGGTGAATATGCGCACCAAGTAACGAAGGGTAGGATGGCGAGTGTCGGTCTGTGTCGAAGTCTTAGAGTCATACCTCCCATTTCCGAAGTGTGACCAGAAATCCTGGTTGTCCGGAAGCTGCGTCTGAAGAGAGACTCATGTAGCATGCTCATCTGCGAACCCATAGATCCCGCAAAGCTCTGGAAGTGGAATCTTGTAGCGAATCCCGCGGATAAGGAATGTCAATGTGCCTTCCAAAGCATTGCGGATAACCTCATTCCTGTAGTAGACCCGCGCTGTAGCAATGAACTGGCGGACAAGGTCTGGATAAAGGTCATACGGTCGCGTCGCTATAGTTCACATCCCAATTCTGCTTATCAGGTGCAGGATGTCGTCTTTGATGCCCAACTCTCGCATCGTCTTCTCACATGCAAACCGAGTCGATGAGATCTCGACCTTCAGCCACGCATTGTAGAATAGCGCGTCATAGTCGTGCCAAGCTTCGTCGATGCCTCGAAGTGTGCATAGGTCCTTTGCGACCTCTTTAGCCGGTGAATCCTCCCAATTCCGTTCCACTCTGATCCTTGCGTTTTCACGCTTAGGCCAAGGAGGAAGACACGGGATCGTTTCATCATTAGTTGTCCCGGAGGCGGAAGCTTCAGTTTCCCGTGGTCTCTAAGTCCTAGGAGGCATCTGCAATTGAAAAGGAAAACAAAAATCAAATCCAAAATCCAACAAATGAAAGACAAAGCGTATGTAGTGGTCGGGTGTCGATCGACACCATGCGTGGATTTCGAATTCGAATCTGAAAACACAATTTCATCCTCAATTTATCATCAATTAGCAGTCCTAACAATCCCAATAGCATAAATCGACCAAGTCTAAACAATCAAACCCAAAGAAAAATCCAAATTCGCAACATGCATCATCAATTTCCAAAAATTTCGAAAATTTCAAATTATGCAAATTCAAGAACGAAAAACAGTTGGGGAATGATCTAATCATGTTATACAACCTAAATAAGCATCAATCAATAAAGAAATCAAGCTAAAATAGGTTGAATTCGAAAGTTTTCACCTTAGGGCCGAAAATAAAATTGGGAGATTTGAAGAACATACCTTGTAGATCGAACAAATGGGTAATGGAATATGAAAGAAGGATGAAATCCGCACGGATTAGGCTTTGGAATCACTCAATTTGGTGAAAATTTGAAGATTTGGTGATTTGGGAGAAAATTTGTGTTAAGGCTCGCGAGTTTGATTTTGTGGAAGAAAAAGACTAAGTGTCGGGTTTTAAAGATTTACCTAGTCCCGTGGTGGGTGTCGATCGACACTAATGGTGTCGATCGACACTGAGCATGATCGACAATCCTTCTTCACTTTTTTTTTATATAAAAGCCAAAATAATTAGTAAAACCAAAATCAAAATGAAAAATAAACTAAGTACCTATTAGTGGGTTGCCTCCCACTCAGCGTTCGTTTAACGTCAATAGCTTGACTGTTCATGCTTTTAGGTGGTGGGTGCATCATCCAGAGACATAATGTGTCTTTCTGGAATCTCGGCTTGAGCCCAATAATGTTTCACTCTCTGCCCATTCACAATGAATTCTTCTCCTTTGGAGTTTGTCATGACAATTGCTCCATATGGTCTGACCTCTTTGATGGTGAATGGACTTGACCAACGTGAACGCAATTTACCATGAAACAATTGTAAACGAGAGTTGTATAGAAGTACCTGGTCATTTGGTTCGAATTGTCTGGAGACAATTTTTTTGTCATGATATGCCTTTGTCCTCTCCTTGTAGAGCTTCGAGTTCTCATAGGCGTGATAGCGCAGTTCGTCGAGCTCATTGAGTTGTATTAGGCGCCTTTCTGCAGCTGGCTTCAAGTCAAAGTTCATCTTCTTGATAGCCCAATGCGCCTTGTATTCCAATTCCACAGGAAGATGGCAAGCTTTGCCATAGAGCAGCTGGAAAGGTGTAGTCCCAAGTGGCATCTTGTATGCAGTCATGTAGGCCCAAAGTGCATCATCCAGTTTTGCGGCCCAATCTTTCCTTGTCTTGCCCACTGTCTTCTCCAGAATTTGCTTAATCTGTCTATTGGAGACTTAAACTTGTCCACTCGTTTGAGGGTGATACGGAGTAGCCACACGATGTTGAACACCATGCTTCTCAGCAGCTTGTTAAATACCTTGTTGACGAAGTGAGAACCACCATCACTTATAACAATCCGAGGCACTCCGAATCTAGGGAAAATGATGGTCTGGAACAGCTTAAGAACCACAGCAGCATCATTGGTCTTAGAAGCAACTGCTTCCACCCACTTAGATACATAGTCCACAGCCACCAAGATGTATTGCATTCCAAAGGATGGAGGAAAATGGCCCATGAAGTCAATACCCCAACAATCAAAGACTTCGACTTCAAGGATGAAGTTCTGTGGCATCTCATGTCTCTTGCTGATCTTTCCTCTCCTTTGACAAACATCACATTGCGTGATGAACAGCTGCGCATCCTTGAACATAGTAGTCCACCAAAAACCTGCTTGAAGAACCTTGGTTACTGTCTTGAAGGTTGCAAAGTGTTCATCATACTCAGAACCAGGACAATGGATTAGGACATCACGGACCTCACTCTCTGCAATGCATCTTCTGTAAACATTGTCCGAACAATGCTTGTATAAGTGAGGTTCATCCCAATAGTATCTCCTGAGTTCCCTTGTGAACTTCTTCTTCTCATAGTTCTTGAGATGTTTAGGCTCGATGTCAGCAGCAAGGAAATTTACTATGTCAGCAGCAAGGAAATTTACTATGTCAGCATACCATGGTCGATTTGCAGCATTAATGGCAAAGATTGGCTGTCGAAACACGTCATCTAAGATCCTGCGAAGTGAAGCTCGCATCGGGTGTCGATCGACACTGGGTAGTTGCCAATCTTCAAAATTTCGGACACGGTGTCGATCGACACCCACCTGGTGTCGATCGACACGAGGTTCGTTTGCTCCGAACTCACATCTTGGAAACGGCTCTCAACAAGATAAACATTCTCCTCAGCCAGAAAATCATCAATTGGTATGTCATCTTCGATCCTGATTCTTGAAAGATGATCAGCTACTCCATTCTCAACTCCTTTCTTGTCCTTAACTTCTATGTCAAACTCTTCAAGAAGTAGAATCCACCTTAACAATCTTGGTTTGGCATCCTTCTTATGCATCATGTACTTCAATGCAGAATGATCAGTGTGAACAATCACCTTTGAGCCAACAAGATACTGGCGAAATTTCTCAAAGGCAAAGACCACAGCTAGCAATTCCTTCTCCGTAGTGGCATAGTTCTTTTGAGCATCATCCAACGTTCTGCTGGCATAGTAAATTGCATGGAGCTTCTTGTCCTTCTTCTGTCCTAGAACCCCCCCCCCCCACTGCGAAGTCGCTGGCGTCACACATTACCTCGAAAGGCAAATCCTAGTCTGGAGGTTGAACAATTGGAGCACTCACTAAGGCTTGCTTAATCTGTTCAAAGGCTGAAAGGCATTCTGCAGTGAACTCGAACTTCACGTCTTTGCAGAGAAGAGCAGTGAGTGGTCTCGCGATCTTGCTTAAATCCTTGATGAATTTTCTATAAAACCCAGCATGACCTATAAAATTCTTCACTGATTTCATAGAATCAGGTGCTTGCAAAGTTGTCATTACTTCAATCTTGTCGCGATCCACTGCGATTCCTTCAGCTGAAACCTTGTGTCCAAGTACAATCCCATCTGTTACCATGAAATGACACTTTTCCCAGTTCAGGACTAAGTGCTTCTCTTCACATCTCCGCAGTACATCACATAAGTTCTCCAAACAGTCTTTAAAGGATGACCCATAAACAGAAAAGTCATCCATAAAGACTTCCATGAACTTCTCTATCATATCCGTGAAGATGGACATCATGCATCTCTGGAAGGTTGCAGGAGCATTACAAATTCCAAATGGCATTCTGCGATATGCAAATGTGCCATAGGGACATGTAAAAGTGGTCTTCTCCTGATCATCCGGATGGATAGGAATCTGGAAGAACCCCGAATAGCCATCAAGGAAGCAGTAGTAAGGATGATTCGCCAATCTTTCCAGCATCTGATCAATGAAAGGCAAATGAAAGTGATCCTTTCTGGTCGCGGCATTCAACTTCTTGTAGTCAATGCCCATCCTGTGTCCAGTCACAGTCCTTGTAGGGATCAGCTCGTTCTTCTCATTCTTCACCACTGTGACTCCTCCTTTCTTAGGAACCACGTGAACTGGGCTGACCCAAGCACTGTCCGAAATAGGATAGATGATCCCAGCTTCCAATAGCTTCATGATCTCCTTCTTGACAACTTCCTTCAGGTTCGGATTCAGCCTCTTTTGATGTTCAATTGATGACTTAGTCTCATCTTCAAGGTGAATCCTATGCATGCACAAGTCTGGTGAGATACCTGAAATTTCATCAAGAGAATAGCCAAGAGCTTTGCGATACTTGCGCAGCTTGCTTAGCAATAAAGTGAGTTCTGCGTTGTTTAAGGAAGCATTTACAATGACAGGATAAGTTGAATTAGGACCAAGAAATGCGTACCTTAGCCCGGCAGGGAGCTGTTTAAGTTCAACTTTAGGTGCTTTGTCCTCGCTCCAGTCGCCTAACATTGCGTCTTTGGCTGATTTCGCAGGGTGTCGATCGACACTAGTAGGTGTCGATCGACACAGGTCCTCTTGGGTGACTAGCTGCAGCACTTGCTCACTAGCATCCAGCATTTATGTGTAACCTGCAGCTGCTTCGTCCAAGTACTCAATGTCCTTTGCAGAAGTAGTCAATGCTCGCTCCAAAGGGTCTGTAGGATGGTCCTCTTGTAAAATTTCTTCAGCAAGGTTGGTGAGGGAATCGACATAGAAGGTCTGTCAATCAATCGTGGGTCTCTTCATCAGCTTCTCCATGTCGAAATTCATCACCAAATCACCAATGTTCAGCGCAATCCTCCCCTTTCTTACGTCGATGATGGCTCCAGCTGTAGCCAAGAATGGTCTACCAAGTATGAGAGGGTCTTTGGGTTCCTCATCATAAGCTAATACCACAAAGTCTGTGGGAATCAAACAATCTCCCACTTTGATAGGAACATCTTCCAAGACACCTTCAGGGATCCTAACAGAACGATCAACAAGGACTAAGGAGATCCTGGTTGCCTTGAAGTCTGTCATATCCAGCCTAAGAGCAACTGAAAGAGGCATCAAGTTTACACTTGAACCCAAGTTGCATAGAGATCTCCCAAACTTGTCTGAAAAGATGGAGCAATCAATAACAAAGCTTCCTGGATCGGAGAGTTTCTCTGGTAGCCTGTTTTGAATGACAGCACAAACTTGCTCTGATATCATCATTACTCCTTCCTCCATATCCATGTTCTTGGTCATCATCCACTTCAGGCATCTCTTTATCACTGGATTAGTTCTAATGGCATCCATCAAAGGAATTTCAACCACTAGTCTATCCACGATAGCCTTGCACCTAGCGTCCAGTAGCTCCTTCTTAGACTTCTTTGGTATCAAGGGGAAAGGGATCTTTGGCTTGTAAACCTTTTCTGCTGCAACCTTCGTTGTTGTGAGCTGATCTGGTGTAGTCCGCGTTGGGTGTCGATCGACACCCTCCTGGTGTCGATCGACACTTGCCTCTGAAGATGAATCCTTCGCGTCGAGCTCGTCTGATTTGTCGTGGATCTCCTCGGCTGTCGATCGACACACAGTAGTGTCGATCGACACTGGCTCTGCAGCGTCTTCTATATCTTCGAGCTCCTCGAATTGTTCAGTGTTTAGCCTCCTGTTCTGCACAGGTTGAAGGTTCTTTCCACTCCTCAATGTGACAGCATTCACATGGCGTTTGGGATTGATATATGTCTTCCCTGGGAGGAATCCTTCTGGCATGTTAACAGCTTCTGCGGTTTGAGCAACTTGAACATCCAGCTTCTTCATGTGAGAGTGTATGCTCTCGATCTTTCCATTCAGATCTTGATACAGTGAATCAATCTTCCCATTGAAATCCACTGTCATCTTCTGCTTTCCTTCTAAGATTTGCTCAAACATAGCTTCCATTTTGTCTTGCGCAGGTGGTTTCTGGTAAGAAGAACTTCCATAGCTCCTTTGGTAATTGTTGTTGTTGTTCTGGAATGGGGGCTTTTGAATATAACCAGAAGAGTTCTGATTTTCTGTGAAGGAGCTCTTCTGATAATTTCCATTGAAACTTTTGTTCCCTTGCTGATTCCCTAACCTTTGGCCTTGTAAACCACCTCCATTTATGTAGTTTACATCTTTTTCTTCGCATCCTTCATCTGGTTCGAATGTCTCCACTTCATTAGCAAAGTGGACTTGCTTCTTCCCCACCAAGAGATTGTGTACGTTGTCCAGCTTCCTGTTCACCTCAGCAATTTGGCTTCCTCCAGTTACTCCAGCGTGTTGTCTTCTTTCGAAGTCTGCGTTCTTGGTGCTGTTGCAAGATACCAAATTCTCTATAAGCACCATTGCGTCTCCTGGGTATCCTGTGTTGAAGTTGCCATTGCTCGCTGCGTCTAAGGCCATCTGATACCTCCAATCAATCCCTCGGTAGAAGATACCAAAGAGCTGCGGTTCGCTGAAACCGTGGTGTGGGCAGTCCCTCTGGTACGCCTTAAATCTTACCCAAGAAGCTTTGAATGCTTCAGTGGGTCCTTGGGAGAATGTAGTGATCTTCGTCCTCAGCTCTTTTGATCTCGCGTCATCAAAGAAATTGCATAAGAATGCATTCTTTGTCTCTTCCCAAGTGGTTAGTGAGCCTGGATCCAACTGCTTCAGCCAGTAGGATGCATCTCCAGCAAGCGAGTAAGGGAAGAGCTTGCAGAATAGATAGTCGTAGGTCACTCCATTGGCCTTGATACTTGAAGCTAAATCTTCGAATCTCTCAATATGGTCCATAGGATGCTCATTAGGAAGACCATGGAAGGGATGCTGAGCCACCAATGTGAAGTAAGCAGGCTTCAGCTCAAAATCCTTTCTTTGAAATGCAGGAGGACGGATCGCAGCTCTATTAGCATAGAACTGGTCTGGGCGGTTGTACTCGCCTAATGTTCTTCCACGTCCAGCTTCTGCAGGGGCGATTTGTATCGCTGGTTCAATGATGGCAGCGCCAGCCTCATCAAGTCTCTGTCCTAGGGCATTCTTTCTATTTTGGCCGACCGAATTGTAAGGCTCCCGGTAGGAATGCTTGAAGACTTACCAGTGAGGATAAGCAATGTGAGTGTCCCCACGGACTTTGTTGTTCTCGAAATGGATGAAGAACCTAAGGATCCACTAATCCTTGGAAGACCATTTTTGGCAACTACTGGAGCTATAATTGACGTCAAGAATGGTAAAATTTCATTGCACTTGGGCAAGGACGTCAAGCTCAACTTCGATATTAATGAGGTTTTGAAAAAACCGACGATCGATGGACAAGTCTTCTACATAGAAGCTATGGATCTTTTAGCTGATGAATTGCTAGAGGAATTTGGTCAAGAAGATCATCTACTAGTGGCACTGACAAAGGAGTGTGGAGAGTATGGTTACCTAAGTGATCAGACCCAAGAATACATTCGCATCCTTGACTCTCGCAAAACTGTCAAGGAGATCGACCAAGAGATCGAGCCACTCACTCGATCTGATGACAAGATCGACAGACGGATCGACCAATCTACACGATCCATGCAAGAGATCGACCAGCCGACACGATCTCCTGCCCGATCAAAGGAAGATCGACTGAGCCAATCGAGGGAAACAAGTCGATCCGCAGCAGATCGACCAGCCGATCGACCCATCCACTCGATCACAGCGGGGCATACACTTGAAGAAGCAAGTATGGAAGCTCATGACTCGGGGTCTAAGGAATCAAATGAGGACAGCGATCTCAACAAGAACCAAGAAGAATACTGGAGCGAGCTGCTAGCCCCAAAGGTGGACCTCAAGCAGCTACCAATTGGTCTAAGGTACGCTTTCTTAGGATCTAATGAGACATACCCGGTCATAGTTAATGACAATCTGAATGATGATGAGTTAGACTCTCTCCTTAGGGAATTGAGGAAGTATAGAAAGGCCATTGGGTACTCTCTAAGTGACATCAAGGGCCTTTCACCATTACTTTGCACTCATAGGATTCATTTAGATGATGAGAACACTTCGGTCAAATAGGTTGCCTTCTGCGTCGCGTACCACAACCATAGCCTCTGCCTTTGTAGTCTGCGCAAGGTGTCGATCGATGCTTGTAGTGTCGATCGATGCTGAGGTTGGGTGTCGATCGACGCTCGGGCAAATTTGCGGTTCGTACGTTTCAAACGGCCAAGCTATTGGTTCAGTGCGACTAGTTCCTCTTCCTTGTTGCTTCTGGTACTGGGCATGCACCTGAAACCAAAGATAAAAAACTAAATTAGTAACAAAAATAAAAACAAAACCTAGTCAAAATCCTAATACTAGATTTCGTAGGCAGCTATTACTTCCCCCGCAACAGCGCCAAAAACTTGATAGGGCTCAGGTTTTACCCTAATAAAACTACTGCAAGTGCACAGCAAATGCAATCGTAGTATAAGGGGTATCAAAATCCCAAGGGAAGTAAATGCTACGCTAAGGTTTCTAAATTCAGATTATGCTAAGTCAAATAGATATGAAAGTAAACTAAGCTAGGCGAAATAGGTAAATGAGATTAATTGGGATTAAAGTTCAGGAGACAAAGGCGCTAGGCAAGGATGATTATCAGGATGAATCAAAGAATGCAGATATTATTTTGTCAGGAAATAATTAAGAACCGTCTAGAACTCGAAACGCTAATTTAAAACTAATCAACTCTCGTTGCAAAAGTTATCTATGCCTAAATTCCAGAAAACCAAATCTCTTTGTGAGTTCTAACAATTTAGACAAGCATTAATTTTCATGTTCGATTTTGTTCACAAATTACCTAAACCAAATCTCTTTGCGAATAGATATTTTGCTCATCTATGATTATGTCAGATTATCAATAATGCTCTCGCATCTATTAAACAACCTAGGGTTTGATTTCTAAGTGATCAATTTCAGAAATCAAGTTAAGCACAAATCAAGATGAAGATCCAAGTGATTTTCCTAACAATAATAATAATTTTACAAATTCATCATCAACCCTAAATCACCCTAACCTAACTAGCAAACTACTCAGACATAATTATGAAAACACAAATCATGGCTGAAATAAATTGCATTAAAGAAAAGAGAATGATATTGGGGTTCAAAAACTTTTCGGAAGAGTACAGAATTATCTCCCCAAAAGCTCTGGATCTCTCTCTCTCTAAGTCTCAAAAACAATAAATTATGAAAAGGTATTCAAAGGTGAGGTGGTTAAACAATGCCTGAAAACTATTTATAGAAGAGGATTTTTCGTCCAGGAGCAGACTTGTAGTTTCTTCAAACTTGCTCTCTTTCCTTTTTCTGATAGAAGTCACAAATACTTGGCCGACCTTGATTGGTGTCGATCGACACAAGTGGTGTCGATCGACACCTTGTGCGTGATTCTACCCTTTCGACTTTCTCACTTCGGCTGCTTCTCCAAAATGCTCCAATAAATTCCAGATTCTCCCATTTATCTCCAAGTGCTCTCCATCGTGTAAAGACTCAAATAGGATTCGAAAACTAACAAAAGACTCTATAAAAACAATTATATCATGGTGCAAAAGTGGGTAAAAACCATGATATATCACATTGTCAAAGAAAACTTAAGTAAAGATGAATTATCCTCCCTTTTATGCGAGTTGAGAAAGTTTAGGAGAGCCATTAGTTATTCTTTGGATGACATCAAGGGCATATCTCCTTCTCTTTGCACACATAAGATACATCTAGAAGATGAATCTATGACATCTATAAAACATCAAAGAAGGCTAAACCCTAATTTGAAAGAAGTTGTAAAGAAAGAGATTCTCAAGCTTCTAGATGCGGGTGTTATCTATCCAATTTTGGATAGCACTTGGGTTTCACCTGTCCATTGTGTGCCCAAAAAGGGAGGAATCATTGTGCTTAAGAATGAAAAGGATGAGCTAATTCCCACTAAAACCATAACCGGCAATAGGATGTGCATTGATTATAGGTAATTGAATTTGGCCACAAGAAAAGACCATTTTCCTCTCCCTTTATTGACCAAATGCTTGAGAGGCTTGCTAATTATCCCTTCTATTATTTCCTTGATGGGTATAATGGGTTCTTTCAAATACCCATTCACCATAATGACCAAGAGAAAACCACATTCACATGCCCTTATGGTACCTTTGCATATCGAAGGATGCCATTTGGGCTATGTAATGCACCTGCAACCTTTCAAAGGTGTATGATGTCTATCAAGGAAATGGTAGAAGTGTTCATGGATAATTTTTATGTGTATGGTTGCTCTTTTGGTGTTTGTTTTTCAAATTTGTGCAGGGTTTTGGAGAGATGTGAAGAGACGAATCTTGTGCTCAACTGGGAGAAGTGCCATTTCATGGTTAGAGAAGGAATAGTGCTTTGCCACAAGATCTCGGAGAGTGGTATTGAGGTCGATAAAGCCAAGATTGAAGTCATGATGAGTTTAGCTCCTCCTAGTAATGTGAAAGGGATAAGGAGTTTTTTGGGTCATGCCGGGTTCTATAGGAGGTTCATAAAGGATTTCTCCAAGATAGCAAGACCCCTAACAAGGCTACTTTGCAAGGAGATCGAGTTTGTGTTTGATGAAGAGTGCCTTGAGGCATTTTTGAAGATTAAAGAGGCTCTTGTGAGTGCTCCAATAGTCCAAGCACCGGATTGGGATCTTCTTTTTGAGATCATGTGTGATGCAAGTGATTATGCAGTTGGTGTTGTCCTTGGTCAAAGAAAAGATAAGATATTGCATGTCATATACTATGCAAGTAGGACTTTGGATGATACTTAAGTGAAGTATGCAACAACTGAAAAGGAGCTCTTTGGTGTTTGCCTTTGAGAAGTTTAGAAGCTATCTAGTGGGGTCTAAGGTTGTGGTTTACACTGATCATGCAGCCCTAAGATACATCTATGCAAAGAAGGACACCAAACCAAGACTCCTTAGGTGGATACTACTTCTCCAAGAGTTTGACATGGAAATAGTTGATAAGAAGGGCATTAAGAATGGCGTGGCCGATCACCTATCAAGGATGAGGATTGAAGAGCTAATTCCTATCAATGACTCTCTTCCCGAAGAGTAACTCATGATAATTAAGGTAGTGAAAGAAGGATACCATTTGGGGAAGAAGTTAGAAGAAGCCAAGAGTTTGGAGGAACAAGGATTACCTTGGTATGCTGATTTTGTGAACTATTTAGTGTGTGGAGAAGTGCCTCCTAATCTAGATGCTTACACAAAGAAAAAAATCTTTAAGGATGTGTCTCATTACTATTGGGATGAGCCCTACCTCTTCAAGAGATGCTCGGATGGCCTCTATAGGAGATGCATAGCACAAGAAGAGAGGCCCAACATATTGTATCATTTCCATGGGTCAGTTTATGGTGGGCATTTTGCTACATTTAAAACGGCAACAAAGGTGCTTCAAGCAGGGTTTTGGTGGCCAAGTTTGTTCAAGGATGCTCATGCCTACATCTCTACATGTGAGGCGTGTCAAAGAAAGGGCAAGATAAGCAAGAGAGATGAGATGCTACAAAATCCAATCTTGGAAGTGGATTTGTTTGATGTTTGGGGAATAGACTTTATGGGGCCTTTTCCATCCTCCCATGGCAACAAATACATCTTAGTTACTGTTGATTATGTCTCAAAGTGGGTAGAAGCAGTAGCAAGTCCCACAAATGATCCTAAGGTCATGGTAAAGCTCTTCAAGTCCATAATCTTCCCAAGATTTGGAGTTCCTAGGGTTGTAATAAGTGATGGTGGGAGTCATTTCATCAACAAGGTGTTTGAAGGTCCTCTCAAGAAATATGAAGTGAGGCATAAGGTTGCAACACCTTATCACCCTCAGACAAGTGGGCAAGTGGAGGTTTCCAATAGAGAGATCAAAGCAATTCTAGAGAAGACAGTTGGTACTACAAGGAAGGATTGGTCCTCCAAGCTAGACGACGCGCTGTGGGCATATATAACGGCTTTCAAGACACCTATTTGGAGGTCACCATTCTCTCTTCTCTATGGGAAATCATGTCACTTACCCGTGGAGCTTGAGTACAAGGCGTTGTGGGCAATAAAGCTCCTAAACTTTGATATTAAGACTGCTCAAGAGAAAAGGTTGATCAATCTCCAAGAACTAGATGAGATTCGCTTGGAAACCTTTGAGAGCTCAAAGGTTTACAAGGAAAGGACCAAAGCATTTCATGACAAGAAGCTGAAACCAAAGGGATTCAAGGCTGGAGATAGGGCATTGTTATACAACTCTCGGTTGAAGTTGTTCCCGGGAAAGTTAAAGTCTAGATGGTCCGGCCCTTTCACAATCAAGGAAGTCTTACCTTATGGAGAAATCACACTCTTTGGTCAAGGGGGTGGAGAGTTTACTGTGAACGGCCATAGACTGAAGATGTACTTGGGCAGTGGCACGGTTGAAGAGGCAAAGACCATTCCTCTTCAAGATCCTCCACAAGCCTAAGGGTTTGAAAACTTGAGCTAAAAGACGTTAAACAAGCGCACTTGGGAGGCATTCCCATGGTTATCCTTGTACCTATTTGCACCTTTCATTTCAATAATGTGTTTTATAGTGTTTGTGGATGACATGTTTGAATCAAGGAAGATGTGCCAAGGGGAATAAACTTGCCAAAGAATTTTTGGCGCTGTATCGAGCTTAGTAGCTCGATACAGCTCTCACCGAAGTCTCAGAGGGAGTGTATCGGACGTTTGAATCGGGCTAGCAAGCTCGATACAAACTCAACCCGGGGAATTTCAGCCTGCGTATCGAGCTACAAAGCTCGATACAGTCCTAAAAACTTGCGTCTGAAAGTGTAACGAGCTATATATCGAACTAGCAAGCTCGATACACTCCTTTTCCAGGTAAGTCAACGGAGTTGACCGGTTTAATTCATTCGAATTAAATCGGGTTGCTTTCCTTCTTCTTCCCCAAAATCGCGAACAACCCCATTTCTTCACTATCTCGCGATTTTTGCCTCTTTTCCGCTATTCTCAAGCGAATTTTGTGATTTCAAGTGTCATTAGCTCGAATTCTTGTGCTTGCAATGTGTTCAATATCCACTTCTGTCTTTCACCTACAAGGTAAAACAATCTTGGAACCAAATTTCTTATTTGCTCTAATGGTGGAAAATTTGGGGACTATGTGTTAGGATGTTGCAATTGATGATTTAGGGATTGGGCATTGTTTGATTATGGTTAAGGAGCAAATTTCGAGTGCCATACTAGGACTTCCATGAATAATTCTCAAAAATTTGGCATCTAGGGTTCATAGTGCGAAAATCCTAATTATCCCCTTAAACCTTGGTAGATTCTCGAATTTCCACTTGCATTAGCTTGCATTAACCATTCCTATAGAAAATCGCTAGCACTCGGAATTGGGCAACTTGAACTTTTGCAAAAATTATGTGTTTTCCCCAAATTTTTGCTAAGTGTGAAATTTGTTGAGAATTCGGGGATCGGAGCGCCAATTCCTACTAGAAGCTTGCTTGATGCATTGTTCACTCTATCAAAACTCGTTGCTAATGCCGTATCCAAGTCTTGCTTGTCTTATAGGTACAATGGCATCAAGGAGTGGATCTTGGTACTCAGGACGACGAAGAGCGGATTTGGTAAGTTGGACTTTTGAAGAGAAAAGGGCTAAATTGAGGCTTGAGAGAATGCACTTTGAGCCCACCAGGTTTGCGGCTTAGGATTTGGGGTATGGGTTGCGGTTCTACTTGGTGTTTTGAAATGAGTTTATGCTTGCATCTTAGCATGTTGAGTTGTGGAAAGGGAGTAGAAGGAAAGGGAATGAAAGAAGGCTTCGAAGGATAATAAGGGAAGCATAGTTTGAAATGGTGGATCTTGTGTTTGAAAAGAAAAAAAGGTATAGCTCTAAATGTAAAAAGGAATTGGGTAGCCTTAGTAATAGAAAAGAAAGAAAAATCAAAAGAGGCTAAAAGGCCAAAGAAAGAGAAAATGGCTACCTAGGAATAAAAAGAAGAGCTAGGTTGTTAAAAGATCGCACCATTCACTATGAGTTAAAGGTTGAAGATGTTTTCCCTTAAGTGCTATAAGAAGAAGAAGTGGTTCATGAGATTCATGGGTTTAGCAAGGCACAAAAGGCTTTGGGAAAAAGGGTAGCTTTAGAAGGTTGAGTGAGCTTTAAAGAAAATAAATGAGAGGGGTTTAGGACCATTGATAGCATCATGGGTAGATGAGAGTCTAGTCTTGTATGCATCACTTGTCTTTTACCTTTACCATTATGCATAAAGTTTAATCCTTTTTGAGTGAAACCCTTATGCGAATTGGAAGCCACATGAATTGAGATCATTTTTTATCTCAAAGCATAGTCCCTTAACCAAATGAATTCACTTGTATTGCATTGTCATGATCAACGGTTTGAACTTAATGAATGTTAAAGAGTTGGCTTGATAGGGAGACATATTTAGATTGAAGTCTTAGTGCATTTGATTGTTGCGATGGGCATGGCTAACTCTTTTGGAGTATGATGAATTCAAATGCACCTTAGAATTAAGAACTAGGAAATTGAGTTGATTGTATTTGTTGGCATTTTTGGACGATGAGCTCCCACCTTTAAACCTCTCTCTTAGATTTGTCATGTTTGTTTTCTTGGGGGAGTTGATATACTCATAAGTTAGCATGTTTTAGCATCCATTTTAGATAGCTTTGCATCCATATTAGTTACTTTTGGTACAAATTGCATCCATATTAGAGTTTAGTAAGTTCTAGCTTAGGTTGTTGCATATTGTGCATATTGAGTCTTAATTAGGTACTCTGCAGGCTTGGAGGACCTCTATGGAGAGTTGGTTGACAAGGAGGAAGGCGAGAAGGGAGCCACAAGAAGTAGACAAGTTTTGGAAGTGTATCGACCTTGGTGTCGACCTACCAAGGTCGATATAGCTCGACAGAGAAGACGGAGTGCGCGTATCGGACCTTTGTATCGAGCTACTACAAAGACCACCCGGAGATTTGGATGGAGCATATCGGGCATTTGTGTCGGACTGCTAAGGTCGTGACACAAGACTGGAATTGATCCAAGTATTGTTGCCTATGAAATCGTCACTTGAAGCCGAGATGGTTGAATGACTTGTGGTTTGATAGTCGGGATGAAGTTTGATGACCACAAACTTCAAATGTTAGACTCTTCTAGCTCAAGGGCTAATCCTCACGAGAACTTAGGAGATTCTACACAAATCTTCAAGGCTGATTCCACAACACTTAGAAGAAAGCAGGAACAAAATTTGATTCAAAAGATAAATTTCTTTGAAACAAAAATAAACTTTGATTAATTCTTGAAGGGGGAATACAAAGGAAGAATGAATTGAGCTTTTCTAGGCTCAACTACAACGGTCCTAAGAAGTTAAAAACAGAAAAGAATCACAAAATTTAAAGAATTTGGCCGTTTGAGCTTTGATGATGAAATCTGGCCAAGAAAGGAAATGTCTTGAGTTTTGTATCTTGACAGCTTGGGTGACGCCTTGTATCTTGAGAGCTGGATGATATATCCATGTAATGATAGTCTCTTGATGTTGAATAATCTCCTAAAGTCGTGCTTGTCTCGGATCAAGAAGGGAAGGAGCCGTTGGAGAGTTATTGACCCAAGTGTGAATTCTTCCATATATGGCAAGTCGATCCTCTGTATGAAACGTTGAATAACTTTTACGTCTCGACCGTTTTTGGCGTGAATCCAATTGTCAGAGCTTCCATTTTGAATCAAGATTACAGACCAAGTCGGTTTGTAATTTAATTCCTTCTGGTTCGGTCGGAACACTCCATTTAACGCACATATGTCCAAATCAGGGAAGTTCCGGTTCACCCAACTTGTAGAATTAATATACCCTAAACAAAAATGAATTTGGTCTTGATTCCAACTCTAAGTAGATCTCTGCTGAATTGAGAATCCAAATAAATTGGATTTGTTGTTTGGTTCATCTTGGTTTGGCGGAATGATTTTATTAGTAGCCGTAGGTCTCCATCGAGCTCATTGAAGATCTTCCAAGTTGTATCTTCAATATCTTCTTCATATGAACTCCTTTTGAGCTGATTCTTCTTCGCGTGGAACTCTAGATGAGTTGAGTATATTCTCCAAGTATTGGTTGAGTTTGAATCTTCTGTTTGGGCCTCCGTTTGAGCTGAACTTAGCTCGCCTCTCTTCTTAGCTTTCCTCAGCTTCATGTTCTCCTCTTCATGCATCCTGGTTCCGTGCTCCTTATCAAGTACTGATGTATTAGCATTGATGCTTACATCAGGTTGATACACACCTCATCTGAAGATCGAGCAGGGTGTATCGGGCATTTGTGTCGAGCTACAAAGCTCGACACAGTCCTTGAAGAAAACTTTTAGGAGCGTATCGAGCTGCATGTCGACCTAGCAAGCTCGATACGCTGCCTGATTTTTGCCTAAAACCGTGTCAATACCCGTTTGTTCCGGGTTGACCTGGGTCGTCCACTGTTCACTATAAATAGGAAATAACCTAATTTTTCCAAAGTATCTTTGAATCTTTTGTTCTTGCTTAAAAAAGCTTCCCTTTTGGTTTCTAAGTGATTTTGTAAGACATTTCTTTAAATTTTATGCTTAGTACTTGTCTCTTTTAATCTTTCATCTTCTATCTCTCTAATCATATTTATCTCTATTTCTTTCATAGGATTTAAGGGCTTAATCATGATTAGTGAGTAGTTTCATTAGGGTCTAAAGATGGGTTAGATCTAGGGTGTTTTAAGGGTTAATCTTGATGTCTAGGATTAGATCTTCTCATTTCCCTCCTTGTTTAGTGTTCTAAATGCTAGTTTAGCCATGATCAAGCTAAAACTAGGCCTTAGGGAATTTCCCACCCACAAGGTGTTTGTTGAAATTCCCCAACCAACTAAACAAGGGATTTACATTCCTAACTCATGAAAGTGATTGTCTAGGGTGTTTATTAGCAATTTAGAACTGTTTCATAATGCTTATTAGCTTTCTTTTCACAAATGAAAGTTTGATCTTGATTAGGATGATTAATGAAAGGATTACTGCCATGAAAGTGGATTAGTCTAGCTTTTGAGTTCTAAGCTTAGGGATTAGCATATTATGTTATTGATTGACATCAAAGATTGATTCTTGGAACACCTTAGGTTGATAACCCCATCCTTGGATTCGTTTTAGTAATTTGATAATCTTGATTAGTAGTTAATTAGCTTTTAATTTGCTTGATTAGTGCATTCATTGCTTAATTAAGGTGTTAGTAACTTTTGTCTAGTTTGTTTGATCACTTAGGTTGTTAGTTAAACCTCAAAACTCTATTGCTAGCTTGGATTAAGAACTTATATGCATTCCTAGTGTCTTAACCATTTCCATATGGATTGATCCTCAAGTATTACAATGATATGAGTAGCTTGAGTAATTGTTAAGCACAAGAAAAACCTACTTATCGCTAATCCACGGTTCAGAACTCCTTTGTGATCCGCCAAGTCCTCGGAAGTCCGGGATAGTTTGTTGATGTTTCCAAAAGTGAGGTTCTCCAACACCTTCACATTGTTGGGTACTTCCTTGAACTTGTGGAAGACCTCGGCTTGGATAGAGTTCATCCGGGCGTGTAAAGATCTCTCAGACTTCGCTTGATAATCAGTCATCACTGTTATCGCCTCAATAATGTTCTCCACTTGCTGATATAAGGGAGCAGGTGCGATCCTATGATCGTTCTGAGCAAGATGTGGCGTCTGGAGGTGAAGACTCTCGCTTCCATGGATAATGGGAGGTGGAAAACCTCCTTGAGGTCGAGGCATGAGGTGCTCGTGTGGCAGCAACGTCGGAGGTGGTCTCCGAGAATAGTACAGAGATTCTGCAGGTGGGCGTGTGTTTGGAGGGATGTAAGGATCAGTCCTTGCGTTCTCCATGGTGTGGTAGTTCTTGTAACTCATAGAAAGAAGTCTAGAAGTTAGAGAAAAAGAATTTCTTTGAGTTGTGATCCTGACCTTTGTTTTGGACAGCGAAATGCAACCTCCCCAGCAACGGCGCCAAAAGCTTGATGGGGTCTAAATAGTCGTCCAAGATTGGAGGATTTCTTTGGGGACTCGTCGAGCTTTGTATCTGTTTGATGTTGAACTTATGTCCTCGAGGACTGTTTCCGGAAATGTCCATTTTGCTCCAAAATATGGGTCTTTTGCTAGGATTACCTAAAAAGAGTCTTGAACAACCAAATACTCGAAATCTAGTGTTTATGCATTAAAACCTTAGTGAAATGCTTATTAAAGCACTCACTTATGATAGTAAAAACGGGTAAAATATGCATGTTATCACCCTTCTCCTTTGATCTCTCTTGAATCCTTCTTCTTGGACCAACCTCCATGCATCTCTTGAACCTGATAAACACTCCAAATATGCAAGAATATGCAAGAACCTAAACACATCCTAGAATGCGATCCTAACAATCATGAAATGCATGGAAAATGGGTGTAATTTCACCATTAAAATGTTGTGAATGAGCCTATATAAGCTCTCTTAGTCTTTCATTTGTAATTACCAATAATTTTAGAAATCAGTAAATTATTATTCAGTTTGCAAAACAGTTTCTTTTGTGTTGTTCATTTGAGCCTTATGTAGATTCCTTTGTTCTCTTTTGTTCGTGTCTTTAGACCCTGAGTGTGCGAGATAGTTTTGGTCTATTGATCTGCGGATTCAGATTGTTTGAGTGATTCAAACACTCTTGTTCATTTATATGATTAAGCGAGTCAATCAGTTCTATCTCCATCTCTACCTTCGTCCACTTCCGCATGTTTTATGCTTGGAATCTCTTGATCATTGAGTGATTTTAGATTGGTGTGATTCCGATCTTATATCATTTGGTATCAGAGCTTTAAAAGCTCATATCCATCAGGTTGTGTCTATTTCAACCTCAATCTTGTATTATTTCTGCTTTGTTATTTTTGTTTCATCTAAATCGAAAACCCATAAAAAAATATCCTTCTTTGTTTTTTCTTCTGTTTATTGAAATTCTAGAAAAAAATTAAAACCCATAAAAATTGTTTAATCTTTGTTTTCTGAATATTTGCTTCATTATTAAAAAAAGAAAGTTCTTTGCAATTTATTTCCGAAAATCAAAATAATTTTTCCTTTATTTCTAAATTTTGTATTGTCTCAAATCATAAAAAGAAAATAAAAATTCGTTTAATTTATTTTGTTTCCAATTATTTTGAGTTTTAAAACCAGAAAATCAACAAAATGTTTTATTTCTTTTTATAAATTATTTGCTCTTAATTTTGTATACCTTAGAGCGTGAATTTGATTCTGATTATCTCTTTGTCTCTGTGTTTACAAGGTCCTTTGATAAAGAAAACTAGAAATCATGGATTATGATTTTGAAGAAGAAGAACACTCATATGAGCACTCCTATGAAGGTGAATGGAATCAAGGTGAAACTTCAGCCATTACTCATGTTCAGAAGAAGAACAAGGAGTAGAGACGGGGTCTGATTCAGAGGAGGACTATGGAGGCACCCCATGTCTTGAGAAAATTGATCATGAGCCTCCAGACTGCTATACCCGAGATGACACCAGCCATCGGAGTTGGTACGGAGAAGAAAAAGAATCACGGGTTGAAGAAACTGATTCCCAAATCAGCCATGAAGGTGAAAAATGGTGAGAGGAAGAGCAAAACAACTATGTGGAAGAGGACCATGAAGACAGACCGTGATAAGAAAACGTCATGGAGACAGAGCCACCGGATGAAGATAACTATGAAGACTATGAAGAAGAACGTGAAGAGTCAAATCATGGAGAAGAATCAGACCAATTCGTGGAGTCTTACTATGAGGACAAGTCACGTGAAGAAACCGACTCTCAAATCAGACTAATCCGTTTGATGAATAACCATGGAACGAAGAGGCTGAAGATAACTTTGTTGTTGAATCAGAGTTTGAAGGTGAATTTCTTGATCATCGAGTGATCATAAGTTGGTGTGATTCCAATCTTATATCATCCAAAACTTTAGCGTTCAACACAAACTTGATTCTTCAAATATTTGAAGCTAGTCATCTCGGAGAGTTCGCAGAAACAACATCAAAATTTTGGATAACATTCTACTATCCCTCATGAAAAGTCCTTGAAAAATGGAACCAAATTCTCATTCTCAGAGGATGCTTGTATTTTGGATCTCTAAAATCGTTAAAATCCTAAATCAAAATGTATGTACTCGGAAAACCAATTAAGTCCAATAATAAAACCACGACCAAATCTGACATGTTCATCGAGCAGAATGAAGTGTTGGACATCATCACCGTCTGGAACAAACTCAGTCCATCTCTTATAAACCCTTACTCTTATCTTCCACTCTGACCTCATAGACTTTATGTAACGACCCGGGCCCGGCCCATTTGAATAAGTTTAAATGGATTGATTTGGCTACCTATGTCATCAAAGTTCACTTACCTTTTCCGGTCACTTACCCTAAGAGAACTCCAGAGTTAAGCGTGCTTATGCTGGAGTAGCACTAGGTTCGGTGACCTTCCGGGAAGTCTTCTGCGGAACCGTGTGAGTGACGTCAAAACACGGGATAAGGTCATGTGGTGATTGCAGGGACAAGTAAATCAGTCGGTCGGGCCACCGAGAAAAATAACGCACCGACCGTCGGACAGGGGCGGGGCCCACGAGCCCGATGGAGGGATGGGTGACTCGCCGATAGGGGCGGTCGGGGTGATCGGGGTGTTACAAGTGGTATCAGAGCCAAGAGAAGTCAAACTGGTTCTGTCCCAGGAGGCTTTCTTAGGGTTTAGGGGTTAGGGTTCACACTGGCGGGATCAGAATTCGGGGACAAATTCCCGTTAAGTAGGGGAGAATTGTAACGACCCGGGCCCGGCCCATTTGAATAAGTTTAAATGGATTGATTTGGCTACCTATGTCATCAAAGTGCACTTACCTTTTCCGGTCACTTACCCTAAGAGAACTCCAGAGTTAAGCGTGCTTATGTTGGAGTAGCACTAGGATGGGTGACCTTCCGGGAAGTGCTCTGCGGAACCGTGTGAGTGAGGTCAAAACACGGGATAAGTTCACGTGATAATTGCAGGGACAAGTAAATCAGTCGGTCGGGACACCGAAAAAAATAACGCACCGACCGTCGGATAAGGACGAGGCTCACGAGTCCGACGGAGGAATGGATAACGCGCTGGTAGGGGCGGTCGGAGTGTTACACTCTACTTCACTGATTCTAGAAACTCTAGACATTTTAAAAACAAAAATAAGAGAGAGTTTTCTAAGATTTTGCTCTTTCTTTTTAAGCGAATTGATCATTATGAACATGCTTCCAAAATATAAAATAGGGGGCAATTAATAGAGCCTCGTGACCTCCTAATGGCTATAATGTAGGCACCAAATCGTTTCAAAATCTAATAATTATTAAAGAGAAAAATCAATGCACCGAGGAAAAGAAAACCCAGCTTTTACTATTTTGTCAGTTTTATTTTTTCGAGTGTACTTTCAGCTTTCCAACGATCTTTTGTCCTGGAGAAATTTTAATTGAACGACTAAAATGGTAAATATTCAAAGATATTTAATCGATCCATGAAACAACACATTAATCCAATCTAGTTAAACAAAAAAAGCAATTACAAAAACTTTCGGCCCAAAAAAGATGCCTGGTCAATTAACATCCGGCCCAAAAATCTCGAGCTAATTATGCGGCCCACAAATTTAATCTAAATAACAATCTTAAAACAAATAATAACATATGAGTACAACCCAAATTTAAACCAAATGAGTTGTCGGTAATATTCTCGAAGCAAAATAGATCTATTGAAAATATTCTCCTAGAGAAATTATATATATATATATATATATATACATATCGGCTAACACGAAATATTTAAAAAGATAGCCACATATCGGCTAACACAAAATATCTAAAAAAATAGCCACATATCGGCTAACACGAAATATTTAAAAAAATAGGCTGGAGAGAAAATAAGAAGCAACAAATATCACGTGAGTGTCAAACATAAACAGTAGTTCCAAGATGACAATCCTACCGATTCATCTACCACTAAATAAAGATCTAGTATTCATAGTAGAAAAAATTTCCGCTTGGATGGATTATAACAGTGTGTATACCGAAACAAGCACTCTTCGCTACACGGAATTCCCATCGCAATGGGTTTGACAGCAAAAGACTAAAGAGTAGCTCCCCCGCCATGGCGATAGAAAGAGAAACGTTCCTCACGATGTGTATCTTCCATACATCCCACAATGATGTGGCGAGATTTTCTACTTAAGAGCTTTGCTAACTGTTGTTAGATTACCAATGTTTTTTGACGATATCAAGACGGTAAACGGTGTTTTATATCCGACTTTTTTCAAGCATGTATTGCAATGGGGTTTATTGGTGCACCTGATGGTGAAGATTAGAGGAGTCGACTAGAGAGATATTGGAGGGATCCTGTAAAGGAGGAGTGGTGCTGTAGCCAACAACTTGTGTTTTCGCTACAGTAATCATCCGTAACTAATGCTTTAAAGCCACAATAGAGTCTCCCATTTTTTTTCTGTTCGTCTTACATTTACCTATGAACGTAAAAGAAACATAATTAAATAACAAAGGATAACCTACGACAACTGAGATAGTAAATCTTGTTCTTTCAGATTTTTTAGGGTTTAAAACGTAAAAAAGCATAATTGAATAACAAAAGATAACCTATGAAAACTGAGTTAAGTTTATAGAGTTATTTGTAATGTTTAAGAGAGAATAAGGTGTTAGTTATTGGTTCTTGTATTTTAATGTATTTGGAAATCCAAACCGAATCCAGTGTTATTGGTTCTATAATTTTAAAATCCATATTAAAATCCAGTGTTATTGGTTCTATGATTTTAAAATCTATATTGAAATCCAGTGTTATTGGTTCTATGATTTTAAAATCCATATTGAAATCCAGTGTTATTGGTTCTATGATTTTAAAATCTATATTGAAATCCAGTGTTATTGGTTCTATGATTTTAAAATCTAAGTGTTATAAATATTTGATTTTTATTGGATTTGAATGGATTTACAAGTGTTTTCATGAGTAAAATACAAAGCCCCAAATACAAAATTTGACCTTGTTACTTGAGTGGATTTCAGTATTTTATAAATCTAAAGAGGATTTCCAAATCCACTAAAATATAAGAACCAATAACCCCCACTAAATATTTTTCTTTCATCTTTTTAAGGTTTTGGGTTGTTTGTTCTTGGAGAAACCAATTATATATTTGATGGTCACCAAAGTACCTTCTAAAGACTTTGACTCATGACTTTAGTTATCAAAGGAAAACATGATCAGCACCTACGGGGAGTTCTTACCAGCACACCGAACTTGATGAAATATGACAACCTTGATCTGCTTGAGGAATTTCAACATTGTATCTTCCCGATCTACATCCCCTTCTTCTGTTAAGTCTTTTTAAATCAAAATTACGAAGTTTCTGACTGTGGTGGAGTCTTTTTTTACAAAGCATATTCTTGTTTCAGAAGATCTTCGTCTATGTTTACTCAGTACAAAGTGTAAAAGCTAAATCAGGAGTATGAAACACTAAACAAAACTGCCCTGTTTAAGGCATTATCAAGAAGTAATAAGTATTACTTCTTCGAAATCTACCAAACATCAGCTCTGGAAAACAAACTCAATTTCCCAATTTTACATTTGTCAATTTTGCTAGAGCCATTGTAACAAATATCTCCTTTTGTTGTATCTTAAGTGCATTGTAACAAATATATAAATCTGCAATTTCTCCCTACGGACATAGATGTATATAGATACAATTCAAATCCATGATCAATCACATAATATAGGCCTCAACACTTATTTTGGAGTTCATATATAATCTAATAATCACTGCAAATAACTCTATAAGCTTACCATGAAAAAAGAAGAAGACCATATCTTCTAATCCTTTTTTTGTTTTCTTACTACCAAGATTACTCTAAACCTCTATCTCACTTAAAACCGTCTCATCGTGTAACGTTCACTTACCCACATCATGTCATTGAGCTTGATGTTCGGTTTTTTTGGAGGATTGGGTTCCCTGCATTACCATCTTTGACCACCTCTTCTATTTTATCCACCTTCCTCCATTTCAAATTTTCCATTGTTCTCCTTTTAAACCTAAGGAGATTCAGGAGAAATTCCAATTAAACCAGCCACTTCTCATTAGGAAAGCATTTGTAGTTTGTAATTTGAGTGTTTCCTAATTGGTCGTTATATCAAACAACCTAACTGCCTCAGAATCATGTGGAAAACATTGAAGCAAAATTAGAATCATATATACACGAAAAGAAGAAGATGTCAATAAGCTAAAGACATACAACCTTCAGTTGAGCAATGATAGACGAAATTTTGTGTGACCAGCCCCAATATCTTTGGTGTACTCCACTTCCAAATAAAAATTTATTAAAAAAATAGAAAATTAATATAAAATATTACTTAGATATTACAGAAAGGTTGGAATATTATTAGTATATTATATATTTTAAAAAAATTACTCAGATATTTTGTGTCCTTGTGTAATTACAATTCACACCCTTGATTAATTTGAGATTTTTTTAATTAAAAATGATTAACCAAAAATTAGTTTAATTCACCTCATTAAGATAAAAAAATTAAATCCACGTCATTAACAACAGTTACGGAAAAAAATCTCTCTCTCGGCGAAGCCTCTCTTTCAACCTCGTCTCTTCCGGCCGTCGTATCGTCTCTTCCGGCCGCCGTCGTTGATAACATGCATATTTTACCCATTTTTGCTATCATAAGTGAGTGCTTTAATAAGAATTTCACTAAGGTTTTAATGCATAAATACTAGATTTCTAGTATTTGGTTGTTCAAGACTCTTTTCAGGTAAACTTAGCAAAAGACGCTTATTTTGGAGCAAAATAGACAATTCCGGAAACAGTGCTCAAGGACAGAAGTTCAACATCAAGCAGAAGCCTTCCCACCACAAGATCAAGCTCATATTTGGAAACAAGGAAGCCCTATCAGCCATCTTTCACCTCGAAGTGGTTTGAGAGCAATCCCACGGTTGGATCTCAAGTTATGGAAGAAGCAAGAAGGTCCGTCAAGCACCCGGAAGACCAAGATGGCCGCGCCACAGCCGATCCAGATGACCAGTGGCCGCACCACGGCCAGTCGCTCGCGCGGCCAGGCCACTCGCAGTTCCCGAGCCTATTTGAAGACCAACTCAAACCCGCAGCCGTCTTAAGAAGCCAAGACATAATCCAAGACCTAGAGGACTTGAAGACCTATATATACTCGTTGTTTAGGGTTTTTTTAGAGAGAGCCACTTATCACGAAATACCCTAAGTTATAGAATTCTTTCGGTGGCCGCGAATCCCGTATTCGCGGTTTGCCTTTGTTCTTCGAGGGAGATTGATTTCATCTTGAACCCTCTTTGTTTCTTATCAATTTATACAAGTTATGCATTCATCAATCACGATTTTTACTTCCTCTTCCATGTCTGAGTAGTTTACTTTCGTTGGGTATTCTTTAAGGGGATCTATGGGGAATTTCATTAACTGTTATTAGACCAATCGTTTAGGCCGTAGACTAGGGTTTTCTTTCCTACGTCACTTGTTCTTATTGCATGAATATAGCGTCATGAACTAGAGTCTCATCGCAAGACCTCGAGAGCGGCCAACGCCCTGAATCTCGGATCCAGACCTAGTGGGGTGGAGCGCATCATTCCTGGGACGCTTATGCGTGGTCAGGAAGGTGGCGTGAATGTTTATTGTCCTGATCTTATTGCTTGATTGTTTAAGTCGCAGGATACGATAGTATACCTACGAAATTTGCATTCATAGATCAATCTATCTTTGTCATAGTTAGGTTGTTAAAACCAGTGAATTAGTTTAGGGAAAACCGCCTAGTCTCGTTTGCTTAACTTTTGTGAGTTTGTGATATATCATGGTTTTTACCCGTTTTTGGACCATGATATAAGTGTTTTTATAAAGTCTTTTATTAGTTTTCGAGTCCTATTTGAGTCTTTACAGGATGGAGAGCACTTGGACTTTAATGAGAATTCTGGTACTTTCTGGAGCATTTTGGAGAAGCAGCCGAAGTGATGAAGTCAGGAGAGTGAATTTACACGCAAGGTGTCGATCGACACCAATGAAGACCGATGCATTGTTCGGACTTCCATCAGAAAAAGGAAATCATCTCAAGTTTGAAGAAATTACAAATCTGCCCCCGACAAAAATTCTCTTCTATAAATAGTTTAGAGGCATTGTTTAGCCTAATACCTTTTCATAATTTTTTGTTTTTGAGACTTAGAGAGAGATTGATCCTGAGCTTTTGGGGAGACAATTCTATCTCATCTGAGCCAATTTTCGAACCCCTGTATCATTCTCTATTCTTTTTATGCAATTTATTTCAGTCATGATTTGTGTTTTCATCTCTATGTCTGAGTAGTTTGCTAGTTAGGTTAGGGTGATTTAGGGTTGATGATGAGTCTGTAGAATTATGATCTTGTTAGGAAAATCACTTGGATCTTCATCTTGATTTGTGCTTAACTTGATTTCTGAAATTGATCACTTAGAAATCAAACCCTAGGCTGTTTAATAGATGCGAGAGCATTATTGATAATCTGACCTAATCATAGATGAGCAAAATATCTATTCGCAAAGAGATTTGGTTTAGATATTTTGTGAACAAATCAAACCTGAACATTAATGCTTGTCTGAATTGTTTGAACTCGCAAAGAGATTTGATTTTCTGGAATTTACGCATAGATAACTTCTGCAACGAGAGTTGATTAGTTTTAAATTAGCGTTTCGAGTTCTAGACGATTCTTAATTATTTCCTGACAAAATAATATCAACATTCTCTGATTCAACCTGATAATCATCCTTACCTAGCTCTTTGTCTCCTGAACTTTAATCCACATTTAATTATGTTCCTGATTTTCTTAGAAGTTTTATTTACTTTAAATTAATTGATTTAGCATAATCTGAACTTAGAAACCTTAGCGTAGCATCTACTTCTCTTGGGATTTCGATACCCCTTATACTACGATTGCTTTTGCTGTGCACTTGCAGTAGTTTTATTAGGGTAAAACCTGAGCCCTATCAAGTTTTTGGCGCCGTTGCCGGGGAAGTAATAGCTGCCTACGGAATCTAGTATTAGGATTTTGACTAGGTTTTGTTTTTATTTTTTGTTACTAATTTAGTTTCTTATCTTTGGTTTCAGGTGCATGCCCAGTACCAGAAGCAACAAGGAAGAGGAACTAGTCGCACTGAACCAAGAGCTTGGCCGTTTGGAACGTACGAACCGCAAATCTGCCCGAGCGTCGATCGACACAACTAGCATCGATCGACACCCAACCTCAGCATCGATCGACACCACAAGCATCGATCGACACCTTGCGCAGACTACAATGGCCGAAGCTATGGTTGTGGTACGCGACGCAGAAGGCAACCTATTCGACCTACAAGGCAATAGAAGGAATGCCCAAGGACAGAGACTTGATGAGGCTGGCGCCGTCATCATTGAACCAGCGATACAAATCGCCCCTGCAGAAGCTGGACGTGGAAGAACACTTGGCGAGTACAACCGCCCAGACCAGTTCTATGCTAATAGAGCTGCGATCCGTCCTCCTGCATTCCAGAGGAATGACTTCGAGCTGAAGCCTGCTTACTACACTTTAGTGGCTCAGCATCCCTTCCATGGTCTTCCTAATGAGCACCCTATGGACCACGTTGAGAGATTCGAGGACTTAGCCTCAAGCATCAAGGCTAATGGAGTTACATATGATTATCTCTTCTGCAAGCTTTTCCCTTACTCGCTTGCTGGAGATGCATCATACTGGCTGAAGCAGCTGCCACCAGGATCCTTGACTACATGGGAAGATACAAAGAATGCATTCCTTTGCAATTTCTTTGATGATGCGAGATCCGAGGAGCTGAGGATGAAGATCACTACATTCTCTCAAGGACCCACTGAAGCATTCAAAGCTTCTTGGGTGAGGTTCAGATCTTACCAGAGGGACTGTCCACATCATGGATTCAGCGAGCCGCAGCTTATCGGTATCTTTTACCGAGGGATCGATTGGAGGTACCAGATGGCCCTAGATGCTGCGAGCAATGGCAACTTCAACACAAGATTTCCAGAAGGTGCGGTAGAGCTTATAGAGAATTTGGCCTCTAGTAACAGCACCAAGAACGCAGACTTCGAAAGAAGACAACACGCTGGAGTGAATGGAGGAGCCCATATCGCTGAAGTCAACAGGAAGCTGGACAACGTACACAATCTCTTGGTGGGAAAGAGGCAAGTTCAGTTTGCTGCAGAAGTGGAGACCTTTGAGCCAGAACAAGAAGAGGTTAACTTCATCAATGGTGCTGGATTTCAAGGTCAAAGGTTCAGCAATCAGCAAGGCTATGGTTCTTCTTACCAGAAGCCTTTTCAGAACAACAACTTCCAGAGAAGCTATGGTTCTTCTTCTTACCAGAAGCCTCCTGCACAAGACAACAAGATGGAATCTATGATAGAACAGCTTCTAGAAGGGCAACAGAAGATGACAGTGGCCTTTAATGGGAAGATTGACACATTATATCAAGATGTGACTGGAAAGATGGACGCCATGTACCAAGACTTGAATGGGAAATTCGAATCTCTGAACAACCATGTCAAGAAATTGGATGTTCAAGTTGCTCAAACCGCAGAAGCTGTTCATAGGCAAGAAGGATTTCTTCCTGGGAAGACTGATACAAATCCCAGACGCCATGTGAATGCAATCACGACAAGGAGCAGAAGCAAGATGGAACCAGAGGAGAAGGAGAATCTAAGTGCTGAAGACCTTGTGGAGTTGGAGGAAATTGAAAAAGAAGCTCCGGACGCCCCTGCAGATCCAGTGTCGATCGACACAGGAGAGTGTCGATCGACACCCGAAGAACATCGCGAAATCAAGAGCTCGAGCCCGTGTGTCGATCGACACAAGGCTGGTGTCGATCGACACCCTATACAGACATCGCTGGATCGAGCTGCAGCTTTACCATCTCAAGAGGAAAAAGTGTACAAGCCTAAGATACCCTACCCCCTGCCTCCCAGAAAATCTAAACAGGAGAGAGAAGAAGCCAGATGCAAGGAGATGATGGATAAGCTGATGATTGAGTTACCCCTAGTTGATGCAGTCAGACTTTCACCTGCATTAAGAAGATATGTCAAGAGAATGGTAGTCAATGGTGTGAGTCCTGAGGAAGGAGCATTACTTACCAGAGACATGAATGCAATTCTCTTGAACATAGTTCCAAGGAAGAAGAAGAAGGTGAGAGTTTTTGAACAAGTCAGTGATGTGCTTCAAAGGATGATTCCAGAGAAGTTACCTGATCCACGAAACTTTGTGCTAGATTGCTCAGTCTCAACAGGAAGGTTTCCTCATTCTCTCTTTGATTTAGGTTCAAGTATCAACTTGATACCATACTCAGTTGATGTTCGACTTGGAATGACTGATTTCAAGCCAACCAGGATCTCACTTGTCCTAACTGATCGATCAAAGAGAATCCCAGAAGGTGTTCTAGAAGATGTTCCTTTGAAGATTGAAGGCTGCATAATTCCCACAGACTTTGTGGTTTTGAAGTATGATGAAGAACCTGCAGATCCTCTTATTCTGGGAAGATCATTCTTGGCTTCAGCTGGTGCCATCATTGATGTGAGGAAAGGGAAAATGGAGCTTGATTTGGGTGATGTTCTCATGAATTTTTACATGGACAAGTTAAGAGGACCATCCACCATCGATGGCCAAGCTTATTCAGTAGAGATTTCCATAGATAAAGATCCAATCATGGAAAGTTCAGATGACATTACTGCTGGGTATGACAAGGAGCTGGAGCAAGTGAACAAACTGGTTGTTCAAGAGGCATTGGCTGAGAATTCTAAGGAAGTTGTGGAGCTTGAAGAATGGAGTGGAAACAATCATCTCTTCAGGACTATGGGCGAAGATGAGGGTCTAATCAATGCCAAGTTGATGGAGGAAGACGTTTTCATCATGGAGACAAGGATTGCAGAGCTAAATTGCATACAAAGTTCAGAGATTCGAGTTGCAGGTATGGTGTCGATCGACACCACTCCTAGTGTCGATCGACACCACTCCTAGTGTCGATCGACACCCTCCGCAGAACAATCCACGAGCTATTTCCCATGCTGCAAGTCCATCATATACTGTTAAACAGATGTCTCCACATCCTACAGCTCAGAAACCTCGAAGAAAGCAAAGGTATGCATTTCCTGGAATCAATTCCAAACCTCCTGATCCTCTCAATAAGAATATCAAAGGTTCAAAATATGCTGCACACTTATGCAGGCCACGAGATTCTCGTAGAAGGCTTGGTGTCTCTTTTGATGATTCTGCAGGAAAACGAAGCGTCCCACCCGAACTCAAGTCCCACCCTGCTGCTGTTCCTAAATTTCTTGGTCGCTCTCATGCACCTACTGCATATACACCGCCATGGATGAGAAGACATTCGTCTAGGAAGCATTCAATGCCACCCTTTGATCCACCAGACGTCTGAACCCGACACAGTCAAGCTAAAGATTGAAAACAAGCACTGAGTGGGAGGCAACCCACTGTTAGGTACGTTTTTCTTTTTATTTTGTTTTGGTTTTACTAAGTCCTAGCTTCATTCAGTTGAAAAAAGGCGACATTGGGCTCGACATAGACCAGTGTCGATCGACACCACGCGCAGACAAAGGTAAGTCTTCTAACTGGTCTTTTATGTTGTTTCAAATTTTTCTTTTAGCCAACTTTGGGCTTGATAACACTGCGGACAGTGTTGTTTAAGTCTGGGGGAGGTGATTACTGACTTTGTGTTTTGTTTTGAGAGTCAATTGAGTCAGTCAAAAACTTGGTTTTATTGAGTCAAAATCAGTTGAAACTTTCAGTTTTTCTTGGAACTAACTACAGAATGTTGACACTTGAAGGACCATTGCTTTAGTAATTGATTACAGGTCTTACTAAGTAGAAAGCTGCAAGTGGATCAATCTAACAGAGAGAGTTCAGGTCCCCTTATGAGAACTAGGTATGCGCAGAACTTGATTCCTCTTTCAGTCTGAACAAATAGAAAATTGCTGTCTCTCCTTGATCTTCCCTTGAGAAAAGAAAAGAAAGAAAAAGAGTCTAAGTCTGGGAATAGTGCAAAGAACCTCATGAGCCTGTCTCCTCACAAGGAACAATATTAGTGGAGTTCTCTTGAACCCGCCTCCTCACAAGGAACACAAGTAGAGAGTAGCACTATTTCCCGAGACTTCAAAAGAATAAGAAGAGTCAATGAAAAGATCTTAGAACACCCTGAAAATGGGCAGCAATTGACTAAGGGAAGAGAAAATAGGAGACCTGTATGAAAAGAATCTTGTTCAGGCACTAAGGAAGGAAAAGAATCAGAAAAGTTATGTGGCAATACCACTGTTAGAGTTCGAAATTTTACCGAGGAAAGGATCTGGATTCGAACTGGGAGAATGCTAAGCTTGTGGTAAGTACACTGAACTTTCCTAAGGTTAGCTCTATGATAGACTCATAATTTAGCATATTTTAGCATCCATATTAGATAGTTTTGCATGTACTTTTGCATTCATTTAGCCACTTTTAGTCCCATTTGCATACATATTAGAGTTTAATGAGTGTTAGCTTAGGTTGTTGCATATTTGTACATATTGAGTCCTTATTAGGTGTTTTGGAGGCTTGTAGGACCATATGGAGTTTCATGGATAGCCAAGAGGAGCAAGAGAAGCAGCCAAATGAGAAGCAGAAGTCTCTTTAGAAGCATATCTAGCATTTGGAGGTGCGAAATGTATGGGTCCGGACGAAGGCCTAGCACTGAGATTCAGACTCCGAAGCCTTCTTAAGAGTTGTAGAGGATCCAGAGTTCTTTCTAGTGCCGTTGGAATCAAGTCATTCGGACCCGTGGTTAGAAAGTTACATCGATTTTGGTTGGGTACGACGACTTTGTTCGACCAGATGGTCGAACCAAACAACCAGGGGTTCAGTTCGACGACTTTGTTCGACCAACTCGTCGAACTGAACCCAGACGATTTCTTTTTGGCTACAAATCGGATCAAACGAAGACTTTCCGTCTCGATTCAGCCTTCGAGCTCTTCATGAAAGTTGTAGGTAATTGAATCACCTTTCATCTGGAAGTGGTTTCATATCATTATGAGCTGTGGTTAGTGAGATATGGCGATTTCCGGAAGACTGCTACCCCGGGTCAAAACCCGGTTTGTTCCGGCGGGTTGACCCGGTTTGACCTCCTTCCCTATAAATACTTAAAAACCTAATTTTTATGTATCTTCTCTTGGGCTTAAACCTAAAAAACGCCCCTTTGTGGTTTTGAGGAGATTTGAAAGATTTCTTTTAAGTTTAATGCAATTTGATTCTTGTTTCTTCTAATCTTTCTTTTTCTATTCATCTAATCATGTTTACTAACACTTCTTGCATGAGATTTGTTAGATTAGCTATGATTAGTGAGTAGTCTCTTAGGAACTTGGGGATGGGTTAGATTTAGGGTTTTCTAATGGTTTAATCTTGCAATCTAGGTTAGATTCTTTCATCTCTCTTCTTATTAAAGTGTTCTTAATGCCAAATAGCTAATCTTTT
>JAHZTW010000001.1:417332765-417349035 GCA_020283515.1 Alliaria petiolata
TGTAGAATTATTATCTTGTTAGGAAAATCACTTGGATCTTCATCTTGATTTGTGCTTAACTTGATTTCTGAAATTGATCACTTAGAAATCAAACCCTAGGTTGTTTAATAGATGCGAGAGCATTATTGATAATCTGACATAATCATAGATGAGCAAAATATCTATTCGCAAAGAGATTTGGTTTAGATATTTTGTGAACAAATTGAACCTGAACATTAATGCTTGTCTGAATTGTTTGAACTCGCAAAGAGATTTGATTTTCTGGAATTTAGGCATAGATAACTTCTGCAATGAGAGTTGATTAGTTTTAAATTAGTGTTTCGAGTTCTAGACGGTTCTTAATTATTTCCTGACAAAAAAATATCTGCATTCTCTGATTCAACCTAATAATCATCCTTGCCTAGCGCTTTGTCTCCTGAACTTTAATCCACATTTAATTATGTTCCTACTTTTCTTAGAAGTTTTATTTACTTTAAATTAATTGATCTAGCATAATCTGAACTTAGAAACCTTAGCGTAGCATCTACTTCTGTTGGGATTTCGATACCCCTTATACTACGATTGCTTTTGATGTGCACTTGCAGTAGTTTTATTAGGGTAAACCATGAGCCCTATCAGTTTGATTTCTAGTTAGAACCCCATAGATTTCCCGAGAAGATTCCCAACGTGCCTCACCCATCTGCTTTTCAATTGAGATTTATGCACTTCAATATTTACTTTTTCTGCACTCCTTACTTGATTTCCTTTTTACAAGTTCTTAAGTCGATTTTCCTTTTTCCGTTGGTTATAGAAGTGATTGATAACCTCTTCTATATAAGGTGTGACAACTGCTTTATTTCTTTCTGCAAAAACCGTGACACAATCCTACAACCCCAAACCCTTTTGCGTCTTTGCTTGCCATGATTTTTCTATTTTGCAGTTGACCTCCTCCCTGTGGATCGATACCCTAAGTACTACAACGCACGCTGTGCACTTGCAGCTTAGGGTCCTACAAATTCAAAGCTCGACGAGTCCCCAAAGAAATCCTCCAATCTCGGACGACTATTTAGACCCCATCAAGCTTTTGGCGCCGTTGCCGGGGAGGTTGCGTTTCGCAGTCCAAAGCAAAGGTTAGGATCACAACTCAAAGACATTCTTTTTCTCTAACTTCTAGATTTCTTTCTATGAGTTACAAGAACCACTACACCATGGAGAGTGCAAGGATAGACCCTTACATGCCTCCTAACGTGCGCCCACCTGCAGAACCTCTACACCATTCTCGGAGACCGCCTCCGACGTTGCTGCCACATGAGCGCTTCATGCCTCGCCCTCAAGGAGTACTCCCGCCTCCTACTATACATGGGAGCGAAAGTCTTCACCTGCCTCCTGCCCAGAACGATCAGAAAATCGCACCTGCTCCCTTATATCAGCAAGTGGTGTTTGTAAATGATGATGGTTCGAAGAAGAAATGTAGGAGAGAGATCTCGAAAGGAGGCGAACAGCTGATATCAATCACAGATCACGGCCCCTTAGCCGATATGGACAAGCGCATGACGAACCCCGACGAGTAGCAGCGACTTAGTCCCGAAAGAAGCACCCCAGAACGAAGATCAAGCAAGAGGATTCCATGAAGACAAATATCGGAGCAAGGCAACGGGAAGTCCCCGATCCAAGTGAAGAGGAAGGCAAGTCATCACGACATGATCCCGAGGCACTTGCCCGATATGGAGACTGCTCGAAAAATCAGAAGAAGTTGGCATATCGGCTTACTCACCACGACATAAAGCTGATACGCTACAGTCCAAAAGAGTACCATTTCGGGAAAGTGGTCTCAATGTTTTAGGTTTTTCCTCTTTCATGTATAAATATTTTTTCCCCCACGCTTATCTCTCTATCTCGCATTCCAGATTTAGTTTTCTGTCTTTTGTAACCAAAACTCTTAGTTTTCTTTCTCCATTAAAGCTTTGGTTCAAAGCTTGAATCTTTTATGTTATTTTGAAGTTATCAAGTCTTATTTCATAGCATTTCTTGTTAAAGCTTCTCTCTTTTCTTGTTTTTGACTATCTTGCAAGCTATGAGTGACCATCTTATCCTTATGGATCTTGAGGTTTCTCAAATGGCGCGTGAGTAGTCCTTTTTAGGGTTTTGATGGGTTAAAAGAACCAAGGGACTCTCGGATTTAGATTTCTTGCTTAGCTAAAACATAAAGCTAGATTCTTTCTTGTTTATCACTCCCAAAGCTTAGTCTAGCTTGATCATCTAGTCTAAAGACCACATGCGGCTTGACATGAAAACCACGTGCTTGCTTAGCCGGAACCATGAACAAGAGTTTGACTCCTTAGGCTCAGACGAACCATCTGTCTAAGGGTCTTACGGTTCAATAGGGACGTTGTAGATGCTTGTTTCTTCTATTGTACCGTTATGCGAGAGCTAGTCTATGGTGATAGAGATTCAAAGAGATTAGACCCAAAAACCATGAGCAAAACGATTTGAGGATCCCTTTACCGAAGAATCATCATCTAAGACCAAGTCTTGATGTGATCTAAAAGCTTTAGCATGATAAGCGATTCGAGAGTTACCTAGTTCATAAAACCCATCTTCTTCATTTACTTAGAAAGATTATATTTTTATCGTTTAAATCCTTACTTCTCGCTCAAATAGTTTGAAGTTAGTTCATTTAGGGTCTTGAGTGACACACGATCTAGTCTTTGGTCTCCTTTAGTAGTAAATTCTCAACCATCACATCGACTTGACTTATAACGACCAACATAACCGATTTGTTTACTAACGCCCCCAAATGGATTGATACCCCATACACTATACTGCATACGGTTAACAGTGTTGGGTCATTGACCTAACGGGCAAAAAAACATGTTGTTAGGACCTTGAAATTTTCCTTGTCTAAGTCCTTGGTATGTGTTTTTGTTCACATAACCTCCTTGATTCCCAAACTGCTTTTGTTGTGAATAGACTTGATCATTGGGGTTCTCAACATTGTTGCTTCGGTATGAGAGATTGTTGTTTTGGTACTTGGTAAAGTAGCCTTGTGGTTGACAACAAGGTTTTTCAACCTGTTAGGTCAATGACCCAACACTGTTAACCCTATGCAGTATAGTGTATGGGGTATCAATCCATTTTGTGAGTGTTTAGTGGACAAATCGGTTATATCGGTGTTATAAGTCAAGTTTGATATGGTGAAAGATTGAGACATTACTACTAGAAAAGACTAAAGATTAGATCTTGTGTCACTCAAGACCATAAATATGTAAACTTTAAACTACTTGAGCGAGAAGTAAAGATTTAAACGGTATAAAGATAAGCTTTCTAAGTAAAAGAAGGATCAAGATGGGTTTTATGAACTAGGTAACTCTCGGATCATTTATCAAGCTAAATCTTTTAGATCACATCAAGACTTGGTCTTAGATGGTGATTCTTAGGTAAAAGGATCCTCAAATCGTTTAGCCCACGGTTTTTGGGTCTAAACTCTTTGTATCTCCATCACGATAGACTAGCTCTCGCATAGCGGTACAATAGAAGAAACAAGCTTTCTAAAACGTCCCTATTGAACCATAAGACCCTTAGACAGATAGATCGTCTCAGCCTAAGGAATCAAACTATTGTTTATGGTTTCGGCTAAGCAAGCACGTGGTTTTCATGTCAAGCCGCCTGTAATCTTTAGACTAGATGATCAAGCATCAAGCTAGACTAAGCTTTCAGAATGATAAACAAGAAAGAATATAACTTTATGTTCTAGCTAAGCAAGAAGTCTAAATCCGAGAATCCGTTGGTTCTTTTAACCCATCAAAATTCTAAAAGGGATTACTCACGCGCCATTTGAGAAACCTCAAGATCCATAAGGATAAGAAGGTTACTCATGGCTTGCAAGATAGTGAAAAACAAGAAAAGGACGAAGCTTTTACAAGAAATGCTATGAAACAAAACTTGATAACTTCAAAATATCATAAAAGGTTCAAGCTTTTTGAAACAAACTTCAATGGAGAAAAATACTAAAGCTTTCGGTTACAAGAAAGACAGAAAAATTGATTGTGGAACGAGAGAGTGAGAGATTGGCGTGGGGAACAAAGTATTTATACACAAAAGAGAAAAAACCTAAAACGTTGGGACCAGTTTCCCGAAATGGTACTCTTTTGGACTGTAGCGATTTGGCTTCACGTCGTGGGAAGCAAGCCGATATGCCACCTTCTTGTGTTTCTTCGAGCAACCTCTATATCGGGCAAGTATCTCGGGATCTAGCCGTGGTGACTTGTCTTCCTTTCTACTTGGATCAGGGTCTTCCCGCTGCCTTGCTCCGATATCCGTCCTCAGCGAATCTTCTTATTGGGCCTTCGTTATGGGGTGCTTCTTTCGGGACCAAGTCGCTGCTACTCGTCGGGTTCGTCATGCGCTTTCCCATATCGGCTAAGGGGCCGTGATCCATGCTCGATATCATCTGTTCACCTTCCTTTCGAGATCTCTCTCCATGATTTATTCTTCGGACCATCCTCATTCACAAAGCACCTGAGAAAACACTCCAAAACATGCAAGAATATGCAAAGACATAACCTAATGCATCTAGACCTAATATGAGTGAAAATGAGATAAAAGCTATGATGAAAGTGCACGGATGGGGTCCTAACCAGTGTGAAATGTATGCCAAACGCACATGCAATTTACAGAGATATCAACACCCCCAAACTTGCCTTTTTGCTTGTCCTCAAGCAAAAGCCAACCGGAGGGGTGAGGTTTTTTAAAAGAAAATGTGTAAGTTTGAATCCAAAACGCCATTTAAAAGAAATCAAGTCAATGTCTTAGTTCAGGTTTCTAGGATGCAGATTGAATTCTACCTATCCAAAACGCCTTAGCCACATTCATCGCAACACCAAGCAAAATCAACCTTAACTTAGATGCACATTCAAATTCCCAATTCCCTTTCACATTCATTAGAAAATTTAAAGCGTGGATCCTATTTATGCTTATCAATCAATTCACTTGGTTCAGGGTAAGGTCACGAGCTACAGATGAACTCGTGATGTGAACGGGTTAAATGTTCAAAAGGGATCACTCATGAAAGGAATCTTCTTAATGTAAAATGCTAAGGGTGAAAACAATTGGATGCTTACAAGGGTAAATTCCCATCTACCCAAAACATCTATTTCATTTTCTTTCTTAGTCTAAACTGCTCCCTCCTAAGCTACCCTTTTCTTTGGCCTTTTTCGCCTAATACCCGTTATACCTTCTCGATTTTACATTTTCTTGTCATTTTCGAGGGACTTCTTCTTTGTTGGAGATTGGTTTCGGCTTTCTGGCTCCTTATGTGCGTTCCTTGCGTTTCACCTTTGGTGTTTTTGGCCGGATTTAGACTTTATTGATTGGCCCTCTTTTGCTTCTTTTTGGAATCGCGTTTTCTTCTTTTGGTTTCGAGCCTCATTTGTTGCCGCCATCTCCTTATACATGTCCCCGTCTGACTCATTGGTTTTCTTCCTTTCCCTTTCTGTCAATATGTTAGTAATCGGAACCCACCCTCTCCTAGTCTAACCAGCAATATCGGCCTAGAATATCGGTATCAAGCCGTTTTAGTATCTAACCCCCCCTAACCTAGTGTTGACTCGAGTTGTGAGCCAACGTCTACATGGGAATCTAACCTTGTCGGCTTAAACCCAACACTTTTTGCATAAGAAGATTTGAAAATGGTGCAAAGGCCTCACGTGCTCTAACAAAAGTGTTTATGGTTTAAAACAAAGGTTAAGGTTTCGGGTGTGGTCTGGTACTTGGACTAGCAGAAGAGTGGTAAAAAGGGAAAGAGAGTCCAAGTGAAATCTATGAGTTAACTGACAAACATGAACAAGATAATTAGATTTTCAGTTTAACAGTTCAAGTTCAATAGGAAAATGGTTCAAATCACAATGCATCAAGCTAAGACCGAATTTTACAAGGTGAATTCCAAATGTGGTGCTGCCTTAAGCTCAGTCTAATTCAAAATGCATCAAACAAACAAGAACTAAGACATTGAATTCATAAACTTAAAAATGGCTATTTACAAGGATTCATCATACTTAACACCTTATGCGAATGTTATGGGTCCTATATGAATGCATCTAGACTCAATCTTAGAATGGAAATGCAACTACATGAATCTTTTTGTGGGATAAATTTTCAAAAAATTTCAATTTTTTGTGTTTTTCTATGCAAATTTGATGAATGCATGATGTCTATTCTAAGTGAATGCATGTACTACGTACTCCCCCAAACTTAAATCACACAGGCCCTCTGTGATAGAAGAGAGGAAGAATGCGGTCCTAAGAAAAATGCAAAATATTCAAGCAAAAAGCAAAAGGAAAAGGAAAAATGCTTATGTACAATGGTTCTGGAGTGGTACCTTATGGTTTAGTGTGATGTGAGGACGTGGTATCCTCACTGGTCGAGAAAGAGGGGTTGTCCGATTCCGGTATCGGAGACTGCCTTGCACGTCTTTTCCTTGATATGCTCCCCTCTTGGCAGGAATACCTTCCTGGCTCACTTAGCTCGTGCTCCCTTGGAAGAAATGAGAAGGAGTGCCTTTGTTGGGGCATTTCGATGTCCGCTTCGTCAGACCCTTCCTCTTCTTCTCCTTCTTGCTCTCCAGGTGACATATCGGCTTCAAGCCGTGGTGATGGTGTCGACCCCTTCAGCTTTGAAGTGAGTAACTTGATTTGCCCTTCAGACCCCTCACGTGTCCTTTAATCCCCTTCACCGCGGAGACTAGATTCTTAGTCGAGCGATCTTGCCATTTAGAGTACCGCTGAAGCACGTTGATCCGATCATGAGCCGTCTTGAGGGTTCGATGCGTTGCACTCGTGATTGGCTCAAAATGGTAACGCTCCGCTCCATAGAGAGGGAAACCATATTCATCTGTAGGCTCCTCGTAGCCTTCTTCATCTTCTTCCTCCTCTTCGGCAACTATATCGGCCTCTTCCCGATATTCTTCCTCGTAGTCCCCATAAAAGTTAGCTCCATAGGGAAAAAGGTGTGCCTCCGCGGCTCGAAATCCAGATGCTAAGGTTCTCTTATCGTGGTCAAGTACGGGTTTGGCAGGAATAGCATGGCTGCTCTTTCTGTTGGAAGGGTGAACTAATATCGGTGTCCATGCCGATACGGCTTCCCGAGGAACTGGCACTTCTTCAAGTACCCGATGTCTATCCAACGGATCTCGTGTGTTGGCTCCTCAAGATCGACACCAGCCCCCTTCAGAATGGCAGATACGTCTCCTCCACAGTCTATTTGAGGCCTTTTGCTTGGTGTGGAAATCATCCACGACTTGTAATGGAGGAGCTCCTTGAGCAAAATCGTGATCAACCCGGTGCTCCTTCTGCTTCCCTTCAGTTCGGTCCCATTCCGGGTCTCTTGGATGATCTCGACCAGACCGTCATCTATTATCTCCAGCTCGTTGGCCAGGACAGCTCCGCACTCCTTCCTTGTAAAGAATGTATGTGCAATGGCTCTTTGCACATACCTCAATGCTGGATGCCTGATCCTGGTCCTCTTGTTCACTCCGGGCTTGTACGTGCCTACCCCAATGTGCCCCAACAATGCCTCCAGCTCCTCCCTTTCAATATTGAGGGTCATTTCACTCATATCACCATGGCTGAATCCGAATATCGACTCGAGATCCCAAAATGACATTCGGTGTGTCTCGCTTATACTTGAAACGGATGTAGCCATCTCCATCTTCCTCTGGGGTTTCTTCTCCAAGGGCGTAGAAGGTCACTTCAAGCGTTGCTAGGAACTGGAAGGTCGCCTCGTCGTGAGATGCATAGGCATTCTCCATGAAGCGCCTTAGACCCATTGCATTAAAAATGATCTGGCAGTCTTCATAGATGCCCAACTCGATCATTGTTTCCTCGTGGGCGTAGCGTGTCGCTTTGAACTCCATCCGCCTGAATGCTGCACGCATATCGGCCAGTGTGGGTCGGGAACTTGTGCTTCTCCATCCCGATGCACGTGTGGGTGAGCGAACTGTAACAGCTCGGCTGAAACTCCCCACTGGTCTCTTTCCATCTCTCTTCTCAGTTTGGTAGTCTCTCGATCTTCCAAGAACAGCTCCGCTTCTTGTTGCTCCTACCATTGTACCTATCAACCAAAAACACTCGCAAGTGTGTAAGTACAAGGGAAAACATCAACAGCAGCAGATATCTTGCATGTGCGTTTGAACTTAAGCATCTCTATTCATGACTAGAGAGAGACTCAAGCAAACACATTAGGTTTATACACTAGGTCGAGACAGGCTTAAATCGTGAAGGGCAATGATGTATTTCCTATAAATAGTTCTTCACGAATTCATTTTAGACAAAGCATGCATTAATCAAGGGTGAGAAAGGAGATTTCCAAAATTTCGACATTTCAAAAGAGTTTAGCCGTGAAGCTATTCTCACAAACAGGAGTGCCAAAACTCTAGAAAAATCCTACAAAAAACCCTAAGTGTTTAGGCAAAATTGTCTACCAAATGTTCCTCCATCTACTCTCATCCTAAGTAGTATTCAATCAAAATCATATCGATCAAGAGTGAATATTTACCTAGCTCGATTTTTGCAAAATCCTTGGAAGAAAAAGCGCAGAGATTCAGGTTGCGAATTTAAAAACTAGGGTTTGAGAGTGATGGGGAATGAAAAAGAGAGAGGCAATAGTGATGGTTTTTTAAAAAGAGGAGAAAAGGGTTGAAGAGGGTTTGACTAGGGTTTCTTGGTTTGGGGAATAGCTGTCGGCTAACCCCAACCAAGTATTCTTGCTTTATCCGGAAAAGTGGGCCATAAATTTGAGCGCTTTTCTCGGATTGGCTAAGTCAAAAACCCTATTACCTGGAAGACTATATCGGCTTGTGCCCGATATTGGTGACTGGCAGTATAGATAATCGGCTTGTTCTCGATATTTGACCCTGGTAAAGATTGTTTGGCTCGGGCTTCGTTCCATTATCGGCTACACCCCGTTGTGCCTGCTCGACATGGAATGCCCTGGAATGTTATCTCGGTGTTAAACCGATATTGCATCCTGTTGCCGTGCTAGACAATCTTCACATTGGTATCTGCTCCTCTTTGTGTACATGTGACCCTACCTTGTTCTCTCATGGGATCCTGAAAACATTAAACTAAACTAGAAAAAGCATTAATAAGTACATGGATAAGCTTGGGGTACTGATATATCATGGTTTTTATCCATTTTTAGACCATGATATAAGTATTTTTATAAAGTCTTTTGGCTATTTTCGAGTCTATATAAAGTATTTACAGGTTCATGTACAATTGGAGATAAATTGGAGATTTGGATACATTTTGGAGCTTAGTGGAATGAAGTCGGATTAAAGAAACACGATGAGTGTCGATCGACACCAGGATTTCCAATTTCCAGAAGCGAGGAGTTTCCATATTTTGAAGAAAATGAAATCTCCAAGACTTTTCCTAATCTTCCAAGGAATTGAAGATGCGAACCTAAGCCTATAAATATAGTTGTCAAAGCCATTGTTTAGATATAATCTCATACTTTAAGAATCATAGAAGTTGAGGATTTTTGCAGAGAAAAATCAGACTCCTTTAAAGCTGATTTGGAACTCCTTTATTTTCTTCTATTGATTTCTTTTATGCTTTCTATTCAAATAATGATTTCTGTTTCATTGATCATGTCTGAGTAGTTTGCTAGTTAGGTTTAGGGTTTATCAAGGGTGATTAATGAATTGTTAGGTTGAATAAATTTGTTAGGATAAAATCATTAGAGTTCTTCATCTGGATTTGTGTTTAATGCTTATTCTAGCTTCATGACCTAGAATCTGATCTTAGGTTGATTAATAGATGCGAGAGTATTATTAATTACCTGAACTAATGTTAGATGAGAAAAATACCTATTCGCAAAGAGATTTGCTTTAGGATTTTGTGAACAATCAAACCTGATATTAATGCTTGTCTGAATTGTTTGAATTTGCAAAGAGATTTGGAATTCTAGGGTTTAGGCATAGATAATCTTCGCACCGAGAGTTGGTTGATTTTACATTATTGTTTCGAGTTCAAGAACAGTGCTTAATAATTCCTAACATTCTGTCTAGACCTGCAATTTAGATCACCTGAGAATTTTCCTGAACCTAGCGTTTCGTCTCCTGAACTTACATCGCTTTAAATTATTCGCTGTCTTTACTTTTAAATTCTATCTACTTAGCTTAATTCGAACTTAGAAATTTGCTGTGTGACTATCCCTTCCCTGTGGATTCGATCCCTAAGTACTACAACTGATCTCGTAATTTGAGAGAGATCAGATTTTGGCGCCGGGTGCCTCCCAAGAGCGCTTTGTTTTGAGTCACTTAGCTTGACTTTTCATCTTTCATTTTTCATTGTTAAAAGGGGGAATGGACACCCCTCGATCATGTGGGAGGATCTTTACTTTCCTTGATCGTTAAGATGAAATCAGCCAGAGATACGCGGGAGGTTCCCTCTTGCTTGCTTTAGAACCCTCTTGATTTGTCAAATTGGTGTCTTTTATCACCTTAAGGTAAGCAAAGGGTCTAACCTTTCCCTTGCATCTCAGCTTGTATCTCATCTCACCACAAGCAGAGAGCACATGTTTGAAAGTCATACCTTCCAGAAGATCACCGAGGGTTGGTCCTTGGACATAGAATTTCTTGCAAGTGATCACCTTCTTTGGTGCTTCTTGTACTTCTTTTGGTTGCCCTTCGAACATTGCATTGAGGCAGACTCCATCAAAGCTATCTCCATCATAGAATATCTCCAAGGATGGATCTTTGGTCTTCTCAATCGTCTTCTTGAGCTCAAGAGAGTATGCATGCTCCCAGCTCCCTTTCATTTACCCTCTTCCCTTTTGTGTCAAAACACATAACCAAGCTCCCGGTCAGTCTCAGCTCTACCTTACCGCTTTTGCAATCAAACATGCAACCTGCAAAGGCTAGAAAAGGTCTTCCCAACAGCAGGGTCTCCTTGACATTTTGGTCCATTTCTATCACCAAGAAGTCGCTTGGCAGTAGCACGTTCCCAATCATGAGAGGCAAGTCCAAGAGCTTCCCAACTGTCTTTCTTTCACTTCCATCGGCCAACGATAACGACTTCTTACAGTCGGTATAAGTGTCGTAGCCGAGACGCTTAGCCGTGGCTAGGCTCATCACATTGATGCTTGCACCGAGATCACACAAACAGTTATCAAAGGTGATTCCATCGAGTGTGCACGGGAGAGTGAACGATCCTGGATCCTCTAGCTTCTTCACTACCAAGGTTTCTTCCTTGAGTTTCTCTTCACAAGTTGCTGCATTCCTTCCTATAGTTGCCAATGCGTCGGCATAGAGTTTGTCCTTCAAAGCTACTAGGAAAGCTGGAATATGCTTGGTCTTGTCGACATTGTTGAATAAATCCTCAACCTTCTTCAAGGTTTCGATCAATTCGGCCTCTTGTTCCTCTATAAGACGCTTCTTATGCTTCTGGGGGTATGGCATTGGCAGTTTGTACACTCGTAGGAATGGCACTTTTGGTGGATCAGTCGCCGTTTTCTCTTCAGGGATTTCCAAATTTTTAGAACTCCCTCCCCTTCTTAGGATGTCGATGTCCTCATCGACTTGAGTCCGATTTGGAAAAGAAATTTCGGCTAGATCCCGTTTTGCCTCGTCGAAAGTGGTGATCATTTGGCAATACTCCTTTGGGTTCATGACGGATTTGCCAGGAAGGTTGCTTGGTTGGCTTGTAGATGCAATGCCTTTGTTGTTTTCAAGTGCCTTAACGCGAGTGGCTAAAGCTTCAATCTTCCCGGATAACTCGGTATTTACACTGTTTATCTTGTTATGCACTTCAGCAAATCGTTTGTGTATATCCGCCTGGATATGTGTTTGACCTTGTAGCAGTTGCTTTAGAGTGCCTTCCAAGTCAAAACTAGCTTGAGCAGGTGGGTTTCCTTGTTGTTGTTGGAAACCAGGGGGTGAAACGGCTTGTTGTCGTGGCGGGTAGCCGCCTTGAAATGGATATCTTGGTGCAAAGCCTTGTTGATTCGTGTAGGTCACAAATTATTTTGCTCCTCCTGCTTGTTGCTGAGGGTAGGTCTGGTCTTGTGGGTTTGCGATGTTGGTGCTCCGGTAAGAAAGGTTATTGTTGGGTCTCCAATTGTTGTAACCTCCTTGAGTGTTGATGTAGTTAACATCTTCGTACTGGACGTCCTCCCCTTCTTTGACTTGAGTGAGTTCTTCTACGAAATGGACTTGTTTTTTAGTTTGGACAAGTAGTAACTTGTCAAGCTTCTCGTTTAGCTCTTTGATCGCTTTCCGGCTTCCATCCATTTCTTCTTTGGAGCCACGGTTGGATCTGTCGTAGTCCTCGTGGTAAGAGGAGTCACTTTGAGCTAAGTTTTCAAACAGCTCTAGACCATCTTCTACGTCCTTTGCTAAGAAATTTCCATCGCTCGCCGTATCGAGCAACATCCGAATTTTTGGAATAACACCTCGGTTTAGGGTGCTGAGGAGGGATTCCTGGCTGAATCCATGGTGAGGGCACTAAGTAGTATATCCCTTGAATCACTCCCAGGCTTCTCCGAAGGTTTCATTGGATTTCTGAGTAAATCCACTGATCTCGTTCCTTAATCGGGCAGTCCTCGATGTAGAGAAGAACTTCGTCAAGAAAGCTTTTTTGCATTCTGCCCACGAGGTTATGGATCCATGGGGCAGAGTCTTCACCCAGACATGTGCTTTGTCTCCCAATGAGAAGGGAAACAAACACAGCTTGAAACCGTCTTCGCTGACACCGTTAATCTTGGTGATGGCGCATACACGGTCGAAGTGGTCGAGATGGTCAAGTGGGTCTTCCAAAGGCTGGCCGAAGAATCGGTTGTTCTGGACCATGGAGATGAGACCACTTTTGATCTCGAAATTGTTGTTCTGCACTGGTTGTGGCTGTATGCCATGTCGGCTTGCAGTCAATATCGATGCATCTCATGCACCGATTTGCCTCACAACTCTTGGGGGAGCTGCAACACCAGGCTGTCCTTGAACGCCTTGTACGCCTTGCGGACCCTGAGGTCCTTGGTGGCCTTGTTGGCCTTGTGCACCAGCTGCGCCCGCAGCTCCTTCAGCACCTTGTTGATTCTCCATCGTCACACGGTTTGCGGTTTCGGCTTGTTCCCAATTTTGTCTGGTTGATATTTCGAGCAGGTGAATATCGTTGATTTGGGGAACAAGATTTTTTGTGCCGTGTGAACGTAGGTTCATGTACTTGTTAAAACAGAGAATCAAAGTAGAAGTGTTAAATAACATGAATAATAAAAACTTGTCCTTGTAACGACCAAGAACCGAAATGACTAAACTGCACCCCAAATGGCAACGGCGCTAATTGACAACAAGTTTTTTTAACCTGTTAAGTCAATGACCCAACACTGTTAACCGTATGCATTATATTGTATGGGGTATCAATCCATTTTTGGAGTGTTTAGTGGACAAATCGGTTATATCGGTGTTATAAGTCAAGTTTGATATGGTGAAAGATTGAGACTTTACTACTAGAAAAGACTAAAGACTAGATCTTGTGTCACTCAAGACCATAAATATGTAAACTTTAAACTACTTGAGCGAGAAGAAAAAGTTTAAACGGTAAAAAGATAAGCTTTCTAAGTAAAAGAAGGATCAAGATGGGTTTTATGAACTAGGTAACTCTCGGATCATTTATCAAGCTAAAGCTTTTAGATCACATCAAGACTTGGTCTTAGATGGTGATTCTTAGGTAAAGGGATCCTCAAATCGTTTAGCCCATGCTTTTTGGGTCTAAACACTTTGTATCTCTATCACCATAGAATAGCTCTTGCATAGCGGTACAATAGAAGAAACAAGCTTTCTAAAACGTCCCTATTGAACCATAAGACCCTTAGACAGAAGGATCGTAGCCTAAGGAATCAAACTCTTGTTTATGGTTTCGGCTAAGCAAGCACGTGGTTTTCATGTCAAGCCGCCTGTAATCTTTAGACTAGATGATCAAGCTATACTAAGTTTTGAGAATGATAAACAAGAAAGAATCTAACTTTATGTTCTAGCTAAGCAAGAAGTCTAAATCTGATATAAGATTTGGCTTCGACCTCCTCTTATATGATCTCCAGACTCAAGCTTCGGTGGATCTGACCAAGTATGAACCAATATAACCGAGAAACTCGAGGCTATACTGATCAGATGGCATTGGTGGATGATGACTTGATTCAAAGGCTGAGAAACTCGAAGCCTATGGATCTGTGGAGGATGATCAAGAGTGATATGTAACCGGGGAAGTGAAGTGCACCACACAAGTTATGGCATACTTGTGATACAACACGATTTCTCAGGCTAAGGAGGTGCTGGTCTCGACTTAGGCTAGAGAATGACAAGTTTTGCTCAGAAAACTCAAGTTTGAAAAAAGTTCTATTTTTATTGATGATCAAAGGTGAAAAATTACAATGCTGCAGGGAAACCTTATATATGGTTCTTCAGCTTAGGTAAAAAGAAAATGAAAATACAAAAGTGCAAAATAAAAATACAAAAGAGCATTAAAAATAAAAAATGCTAAACTTAAGCTATTTTGAAACAAAGAAAAAAGAAGGAAAACACATAACTCATTAGTCAAAACAATATTGAAATGAATGTAGATGCTTACCTTAGTTAGCTAGGCGTGGCTTGACTATGAATGTAGACTTCTTTTAGGCGCTTGGTTCCTTGCTTGCAATGCTGAAAACGTTGATATGGGTTTCTCTTGGCAGTATGGGCCATTCTCCTAACATCTTAGCACTTGGTTCCTTTGCTTCTTGTATTTCCTCACAAAGCCCACTCCAATGAGTTTCTTGGGACTTCTCTTGATCAGCTTATTGAAGAACTTGTGCAATAGCTTGATCATACTTGTGTTATAGGGCTCTTGCTCGTTGTCTAGTGACTACTCCAGCATGCGTGGTTGGCAGCTCCACTTCTTGAATATCTTGGAGTTGTGGTTCAGTCAAGTCTGGTTCTGTTTGGATGTCCTCATCAAAATCCGAGAATTCCTTAGTTCTTTTAACCCATCAAAATCCTAAAAGGGACTACTCACGCGCCATTTGAGAAACCTCAAGATCCATAAGGATAAGAAGGTTACTCATGGCTTGCAAGATAGTGTAAAACAAGAAAAGGATGAAGCTTTTACAAGAAATGCTATGAAACAAGACTTGATAACTTCAAAATATCATAAAAGGTTCAAGCTTTTTGAAACAAGGGACTGTGTAATTTAAGTTTGGGGGAGAGGTTGAGAGATTTAATTTTGTGTTTTGTTTTCTTATTTTCCCTTTAAGCATATTTGAGTCTTCATGCATATACATTTGCATAGAAAATCAGAAAAAATTTCAAAATTTTCGAACAAATTCATGTAACTTGCATTTGCATTGGTAAATATTTTAGGATTGAGTCAAGATTTTATCATATAGGTTGCTTGCATTCACGTGCATAGGGGGCAATTTTCCTTGTAAATTGGTTCAAGGCCCTAGTTAGTAGTTCTTTGATGCTTTTACAAACTTGAAGTTAAGTTCTAACCATACTTGGATCATTTTTTTTAATTCTCTTGGCTTAAAGTTGAAACAAGCATGAATTGAATCCTTTCCTATGAATTGAAACCTTAACATGGACTTTTAATTATCATACTTGTGCATTTGGGAAAGAATACATGGATTACAAAAACATATTTAGGCTTTCTTATTCCCTTCACCACTCTCTTGTAAGCCTAAATAGAACACCACACCTTTACCCTAGCCTTATTTCAAGCCAAATTTTTTGTGTGATTGCAAATTGTGAGGCCTTATTTTTGATTGAACTTGGCATAAAGTGTTAGGTTTAGGGCGACATGTTTAAGCTCTTATATGATTCTAGCTTTGCATCTTGAAGCTAGTTCTAGGCTTGATTTGGGTTGGGTTCATGGGTGTTGTCACTGAAAACTGAAACCTTAATTCGGATTTGAGAAAAAGTTGGTGTAAGAGGGTTTGAATGAAAGGGATACATAGTTTTAAGTGGTTGGTCTTGAATTGTTTTGTGTAATAGCTCAAGTTGAAAAGAAAAGGTGATAGCTCTCTCATAAAAGAAAAGAAAAGAGTCAAAAGGTCAAGTGCATAAAAGTAAAAAAATATATATGAAGGAGAGGGCTATCAAAAGAAAAGAAACAAGCTAATTATATATGTGTATGGCCATACCACTAGCTATAATAAAAGGTTGAAGAAGTTTCCCTAAGGTGAATATGATTAATGAATTTCTTTTGGGTTTATGCTTGGCGTGTATAGCCTTGTTGATTTGGGGTATCTCTAGAGGGTGAGTGAG
>JAHZTW010000001.1:417349962-417367269 GCA_020283515.1 Alliaria petiolata
AACCACTCGATTCAAACTTGGATCGAGCTGAAGATCGACCAAGCCACTCGATTCAACAAACAGATTGAGCTGAAGATCGACCAGACCAACTCGATCTCTAGGCAAACTCTCCTTCCCTCTTCTTTGGTTTTCAAACTTTTGCCAACTGTTTTTTGGCTTGTAGTGAGGGGATCATTTGTGGATAAGGCTCAAAAGAAGACAAGCCACCAACCTTGTAAAAAGACCATCCACGAAATATCCTTATTGTCTACCACATTTTTAGATCTAGTTTCTCTTTTTTCTCTCCATTGGAGAGCTTTGAAGCTTTTCTTTGTTTTGTAATTCAAATCTTGAGTTTTAATTTAAAGTATTTCGTTTTCTTGCTTAAATCTTCTTTCTTGCTTAGCCTAGCATGTTTAACAACTCTAAACCTATGTTTAAGAGTGGTTCAAACATGTATAGTGAGTAAATCACTAAGGTTTAAGGTTGGGATGATTAGGGAGGTTTTAAGGGTTTAAAACTTGGGTTTTTCATGTGCTTCACCTAAATCTCTTCTTAGATTTGGAGGGCTCAAAGCCTAGAGACTCTTGAGAAAAATCTCTTTGATTATAGGGATTTCCTTATCTCAAAAAGACTTAGGAAATCCCTTAAGCCCAAATCCAAGAGACTAGCTCATCCTTTCCCAAACACCATGGATGCTTAGGGAGCTAGTTAAGCCATCTCTTAAGATCTGAGATCCTTGTTCTTCAGCTTCTCTTTCCACCACGAACCATGGGTTAGGAGGAAAGTTGAGGAAATGATTTATACCACAAACCATGGATAAATCTAGTTATTGCTTCTTAAGACTTAGAGATAGCACTAAAAAGTGTAGATTTATGTTTTCAAAACCCCAAGTTCGAATCTTTAACCCCCCTAAGCATGAATCCCAACCTTGAATCTGTTTTTAGCTTTTGAAATCTTAAAGTTTAAATTTTTGCTCTTAGTTTCTTAAAAATCATCCTTTTAGCTTAATACTTGCATTAGGGTTCTATAAATTCATAAAGTCGTGTTCTTGATAGCTTTAGTATTTTAGAAATTCCCTAATATCTTATTTCGCACCCTGGTAGAAGTTAGAAGTCAGTAGATTTTTATTTCTAGTTTTTAAAATTCATTCTAGGTTGCTAGAAATTTCCTGTTTTGTCTGTCTTTAGTTTTGCATTTTCTAAAATTAGTCTAGGTTGCTAGAAATTTCCTGTTTTAAAATCTTTTCGGTAGTCTAGCTTATGTTTAACCCCTCAGTCGGGATTTTAAAATAGTTTTCGTCTTCATTTAGTAGCTGCAAGTAGTTTTCACAGATTTGTTTCACCAATTAACTCGAATTTGACTTAGATTTACTTTGAGCTCTTGTATTCTTGGTAGCTTTCAACAACCTGATTTGGATTGACCACCTAAAGTATTACAATGACAATGCTAAGCTTTAGGATTTGATAATCACTGTAAAAAGCTAGTTATCATCATGGAGCAACTTCAACTCCCTCTTGTGTGATTCTACCTCAGACCCTCTAGGTGCTCGGACATAATCCTCACTATAGTTCATGTAGCATCCGCGACCAGAAATCCCGAGTATGGTCGTGCGGGTCATGGGATGGTCGTTGTGTATACGTTCTGATTCGAGTGAGGTTAACCGTGTTCGTGTAAAAATGTTGTACAGTGACTGTGTTTGTGAGGTTATGGACCGTACGGTGGCTGTGTTCGTGAGGTTATGGACTATAGCCAGGTAAAACTGTGAATATGTCCGAGAATTTGACTAAGTGTTGAGATGGGCCATGGGCCGTGGGTTTAATCGGCAAAAGATGGGATATAGTTGAGCGTTTGGCGAGTTAGTCGAGCGATGTGGGACATGGTCGATGAGAACTCGAATCGGACCGAACATAACCGAGGCGCCAGAGCGTGGCTAGGTGGTATAGTTAGGGTTTTTGTCGAATAAAAAGAGTTTTCTCCCACAGCCGCGTTGTTTAGTCGAGAGTTATTCGTAAGAAAAACCCTAAAGGCAATTTTGGTCGAGAGAGAGAAGTTCTGTTCGAGAGAAATCCGACCGTAGCCGAGAGCGTGCGACTGCATCCGAGAGATTTCTCACCGTAGCCGATAGAGATCTGACTGTGTTCGAGAGATAGTCGAGGTAAGCTGATTATCACCGTGAGAATTCTGTTTTGATCTGATTTCACCGAGACATAATCGTGTAATCTGACCGTAGGCGATTTTGGCCGAGTTACCCGAGGGTTATCCGAGTGGGTTGTGAAATATCCGAGAGCACGTCGAATCCGTCCGAGAGCACTTTGAATCTGTCCGAGCGATTTCAGTTTTCACTCGACTAATCTGACTATTTTGTGCTGTTTGTGAGGGGATTCAGAATCTGGTTCAAGGAAAAGTTTTTGGATAGGAAGTTATCCGAGAGGAGATTAGATCTCGCGAGTGTAGCCGTAGAGGTAGCCAGGAGAACGCGGCTGTGTTCGACTAGCTCTGGTTCTGTTCGAGTAATCACCGAATTTCATCCGACTGAAACGTTTGCCTTGTGTCTAAGGTGACTGCGTGACTGTAGCTGGTAGCTAGAAACGTAGGAATGCTAGGTTATCTGGTTTCATTGATTGCTTGTGTAAGTTAGTGGTTTCGGCTTAGCAAGGCAATGTTCTGTGATTGTAATTTAGTTAAGTATGAACCGTGAGAATACATGATATCTAACTAGCTCGTTTGGATAGTCGGATCAAGTCTCGTGGTTAGGTGATGTGCGATTAACGCTAGAGCTGAACCGAGTCCATAAGTCCTGGCCCGCGAGCTAGGGTAGATGATCATATCTGTTTTATGTGCTTTCTTGCTAAGTGTCAATGCGAATTGTTTAACTGTTGTATGATTGCGTTTCTGTTATTGGCGGTGGTACGGGATGACCGTACTCACTAAGCATTTATGGTAATGCTTATGCCTCTCTTTTGTGTTGAGTGTGCAGGTAAGGATGTTATCCGGGACTTTTAGTCCTGAAGGCGGACAAGGAGGCAGTGAAGAAAAGAAGTGGATTAGGACGGGGTTTTGGGGGTTTTATTTATCATGACTTGTCCTGGTTATCTGACTTTGGTTTTACCGTTATGACTTAGATCGAATTTGGCTAAGTTAGTTTTCTGCTTTAAGAACCTCTGTTATACGTTTGAAATTGGATTAATTATGCAATGAGAATGAATGTTTTATGAATCAAATATGTTGTTTAGGTTTAATAAAAATCTGAAAATTATGCTAAGTATGAATTCTGGCTAGAGTTAGACTCGGGACGGCCGGCCCGGATAGGATTATCGGGTTGGGTCGTCACAAGTGGTATCAGAGCATGGTCGATTCTAGGATAGTTCATTTGCATAGTTGGGGTTAGAAATATCCACCTTTCACTGCCGAGTCTCGCGGTCTGTTGTTCTCTGTGGAGTTTGGAACTCTTGTCTGGTGTTAGCTTTGGGCTAACATGTTCTGTGCGACTTGCAGATGGCTCCGAGAAGGACTAGGGCTGCAAGGTTGAATGGTGCTGTGAACTCGGGGAGTTCGGGAACTGAGGATGCGGTTGGAAACCAGCATGAGTTTGAGGCTGCTGCGGCGGCCGAGGCTGCGGCGGCTGCTGCTGCTGGGAACGCGGCTGCTGCGAATGTGGCTGCGGTTGGAACTGGGAACGTGGCTGGGAATGCTGCGGGTGCTGTTCCAGACAGGCTGGAGGCTGTGCTGGGATTGCTAGCTCAAGTGTTGGAGCGTTTACCGGTGGTTGCGCCTGTACCGGGAGTGGTACCGGCCGTGGCACCACAAGTGGTTGCGCCTGTACCGGGAGTGGTACCGGCCGTGGCACCACAAGTGGTGGATCCAAACGTTGGGAACGTGGCTATGGAGGAAGCGGATCAGGTCGTGGCGATCCCGTCTTACCTCAAGGTTCTGGATCATATGGCGAGGTTGGGAACCAAGTTCTTTGCTGGAGGAACTGCGCCGATTGAGGCTGATGAGTGGAGGATGAGGCTTGAGAGGAACTTCGAGTCTATCCGATGTCCCGAGGAGTACAAACGGGACATAGCTGTGCATTACCTGGAGGGTACTGCGCATACCTGGTGGAAAGGGACCACGGGACGTTTGGTGAGTCCGAACTGTTCGTATGAGACGTTTTCTGCGATGTTCCAAAGTAAGTACTTCCCGCAAGAAGCTTACAATCAGCTGGAGGCTGAGTTTCTGTATCTGCGCCAAGGGACCAAGACGGTTCGGCAGTATGAGACTGAGTTCAACCTGTTACGCAAGTATGTGGGACGTGACCATGATACTGAAGAGAAGCTGATCCGAAGGTTCATGAGCGGACTAAGGGTCGAGCTGCGTAATGGTTGTCTGGTGCGTGACTATGCGACGGTCACAGAGCTTGTTGAGAAAGCGGCCTTGTTGGAGACTGGACAAGCCGAGGAGGCCTTGTCTAAGGCTGGTACCGTGGCCAGGAGTGGCCAAGTGTCTGGAGGACAGAACCGCAAGTTTGGGAAGAATGTTCCGGCTAAGTCGAGTGGGAACCGCAGCGTGTGTGGATCTTGCGGAAAGGTGCATGTTGGCGTGTGTAGACGTGCATCTGGAGCTTGTCATCGTTGTGGTAGCTTGGAACATAGAGTGCGGGATTGTCCTGAGCCAGACTCGAGGTTGGTGAGAGTGTCGGATGGAAGTAACACGTCCGTTGTGTGTTTCGGTTGCGGAGAACCGGGACATTACAAGCGGGATTGTCCGAGGTCCGGAGCAGTTGGGCAGGCGGCCACTCAGCCTAAGCGTGCAGGGGATGTACTGGCGCCACCGGCTAAGAGGCAGGCCATCATGCCAAGGGTGTATGCAGCGACCGTGGATGGGACTGGAGATCCGACCACTTCTCGACCGATCACTGGTAAGTTTTAGTACTTACGTTTTCTGAGTTTGTCTGTGTCTGTGTGTTCTGTTAAGTGTCTTAGCATTCTAAGGATTGAATGTGTAGGGACCTTACTAATGGGTGAGGTGGAAACCCATGTTCTGTTCGACTCCGGAGCGAGTCATTGTTTTGTTAACCCAGGGATGATCGGACTAGTGAGGGCGGCTGGTGGCCAAGTGATGTACTCACTAGGGACCGTTCGATACATTTCTGTCTGGATTGGCGAAGTTGATATGCCGACAGACTTAGTGATCTGCGAAGGTAAGTCTTACGATGTCATCCTCGAAATGGATTGGCTCGGTAAGCATAAGGCGCATCTGGATTGTCACCGAGGCAGGGTGGAGTTCGAGAGGGATGGCCAAGTTCTGGTTTACCAAGGAATTAGACCGACTTCTGGTAGCTTGGTTCTGTCGGCAATACAAGCGGAGAAAATGTTAGAAAAACGGTGTGAAGCATATTTGGCGACGATATCTTCTATTGAGGTTGGACCAGACGTGGAGTTAGGGGACATTCCAGTGGTACAAAAGTTTGAGGACGTGTTCCAAGTTTTGTCCGGGATGCCACCGGCTCGTTTAGATCCGTTCACGATTGAACTTGAGCCGGGAACTGCTCCAGTGTCTAAGGCACCGTACCGATTGGCTCCGGCCGAGATGGCTGAACTAAAGAAGCAACTAGCCGATCTTCTGGATAAGGGATTTGTAAGGCCAAGCAGTTCACCATGGGGCGCACCTGTTCTGTTCGTAAAGAAGAAGGATGGAAGCTTCCGGCTTTGCATCAACTACCGAGGGTTGAACCGTTCTACTCATTCTTTCATGTCTGAGTAGTTTATTTTCGTTGGGTGTTCTTTAAGGGGATCTATCGGGAATTTCATTAACTGTTCTTGAACCGACTGTTTAGACCGTAGATTAGGATTTTCTTTCTTATCAAACTTGTTCTTATTGCATGATTCTAACTTCATGAACTAGATATATGATCTTAGGATCCTAGGAAGCTGTCGTGAATGTTTATCGTCCTGATCTTTATTGCGTGTTTGCTTAGGACACATGATACGATTGTGGCTTTCGAAAATCCTAAGATCAGATATCTAGTTCATGACGATAGACTCATGCAATAAGCACAAGTTTGGTAAGAAAGAAAACCCTAATATGACTAAGCAGTTGATAAGCCACTTATTCAAATCAAGAGATCGAAAACTTGACAATTAAACAAAAGAGAATCGATTATGATCTTAACCAACCTACGTGTCTACTCTAACTTGATTGGGGTGAGCAGAAACAAGAGTTAACCTCAAAACTCCTAAAGACAAACTTCGATCTATCAACCTAGCAATCAATCCATGAATCCCCTTTGAAAACTCTTGAACACAACAAACGAATCTACCCTAACATGATTGGGGCGAGTAGAAACGAAATCAATGATGCATGCTTGAATTAAATAAAGAAAGTTCGAAGGTTTGAGAGAAGATCTCTCTCCCCCTCGAGGAAAAAGCCTTATGCGGCTAGGTCTTTTGGTGGCTACAAAGAGAGACTAAAAGTTGACGAAAATAATGAGTAGAAATGAGTATTTATAGGTCTTCAGGTCCTCTTAGGTGTCACTTAGGGTTCCACTAAGTTTGGTGGCTATCGGGCTTTATTTGGGCTTAAAATTGGGCTCGGGAATCGTCAAGTGTTGTGGCCGCGCGAGTGACTGGCCGTGGCCCGGCCATTGGTCTTCCGAACTTGCTTGGCGCGGCCAGCCTTCTTCTGGTGATGTCTCTGACGGGCCTTCTTGCAATCCTTGTAACTTGAGATCTAACCATGGGATTGACCTCAAACCACTTCGGCGTGAAAGGTAGTAGATCAGGCTATTTTTTTACTAAAATTCAGCTTGATGCTGTGGTGGGAAGGTCTCCGTCTTGTGCTAAACTTCTGTCATTTTGCGCATGATCCGAAAATATCACTTTTGCTTTGTTTTGCATCATTTTTCCTAATATTACCTAAAAAAAGTCTTGAACACACAAACACTCGAAAAATACTATTTATGCATCAATACCTTAGTGAAATGCTTAATAAAGCACTCACTTACGATAGTAAAAATGAGTAAAATATGCATGTTATCAACTCCCTCAGACTTAAACCTTTGTTTGTCCTCAACCAAAACAGAAATCTAGGTAAGGAAAAGAGGTTTAAAAACGTGGAAACTCACCAATACTTGGGAACTCATCAAGTCTAGCAATAGACCAATACTTGGGAACTCATTTTATTTTTTCTGTCGACTTTTTTTTTCTATATTTTTTTCTTTTCTTATTAGCTTGAGAACGATCATTTCTTCAGAGCTTTCTTGATGTCTGCGAACCGTCATAGTCCTTTGAGGAACTCGGGTTGCCGTTCTCAAGTTACAAGGATAACTTCCTGCTCGGAGCCTTCTCGACTAGCTCGGCCAAGGTACCAAAGTCCCGAATCTTGCAGCGAGTGCTGATCTCAACACGCAACCCACGCATGAACCTGCGAACCTGGTTTTCATCATCTTCCAGATCACGCCCACCGTACCTCTTAAGCCGGTTAAGCTCAGCTTCATATTCCCTCATGGTCATTGACCCTTGCTGAAGGTCTATGAAAGCACTTTTCAGTCGAATGAAAGCTTCCCGTGGAAAGTACATCTTTCTGAACTCGGCACAGAAGATCCCCCAGTCAATAACCAGACCATTCCTGCGAGTCATCACACTCTTCCACCAAGTATGCGCGTCCCCTTCCAGATAGTGGACAGCAATATCCGTCTTATATCCATCAGGACATCGGATTGAATCAAAGTTCCTCTCAAGTCGGTTAACCCAGTTATCTGCCTCCATCGGCTGTGTTCCACCGGTGAAGAATCGAGTCCCCAACTTCTGCATGTGTTCCATCACCTTCAGATACGATAGAGCCCTCACCCCAGCCAGCACTGGTTCCACTTCCACAGCCGGCTCAAGCACTCGTGGTGGTTCCACATGGACAGGTGCAGCTAGGGGTGAGCAAATAAACCGTAACCGAAAAAACCAAACCATACCGAACCGAAAAAGTGATATGGTTTGGTTATGGTTAAACCTAAAAAACCATTTGGTTATTATTTTTTAAAAGTTTTGGTTTAGGTTTGGTTTGGTCAAAAACCGTCAAACCGAATGGTTTTTTGGTTTCAGAACTAAATTTTAAATAATTTATATTTTTTTATTTTCTTAGTTTAATTTATGTCCATATTTTATTATTAGGCTTAATTATCTTTATAATTTACTAAATCTTAACTTATAAATTTAAATATAATATTTACAAAAAAATCTACATATAAAAATTTAAAATATAATATTTACAAATACAAACTATGAATAAAAATATTTGTTTTTTAGTTTTTGGGTTTTATAAACTTGGTTTTATTGATGATTTAGATTTATTTCCTATGATTTGGATTTTATTCTTTTAAATTTTTGTTTTGTTTCACTCATATCAATTATTATTATTCATATTAATAGTTTAAATCAAAGATTCAAAGTTTTTCGTAGTAGTATAATTCCGAAAAAACCGAAACCGAACCATACCAAACCGAACCAAATTACATATGAATTTTGTATGGTTTTAATTTTTATAAAACCGAAAAATCGAACCATACCAAACCAAAATATATATGGTTTTATATGGCTTGAACTTTTATAAAACCAATAAACCGTAAAACCGAGAAAACCGAACCGAAACCAATCCGAAAACCGAAATGCCCATCCCTAGGTGCAGCAGCTGTCAATCTTTGCAAAACTGAGCCAGCATGCCCAACACTGCCTCTAATCCGACTAGAGCTACAGCAGCCGCAGCAGCTGCAGCATTAGCCGCCAAATTCCCGATTCCACCATTTGCCGCAGCAACATTGTTCCCAGCCATGTTCACTTCGACATTCTCAGGCTAGTTCTCAACAACATTCCCATCAGTTCTGTTAATCGAATTTTCCCCAGTTTCCCTCGCGTTTCTCCTAGCAGCACGGTTACTCCTAGCCATCTGCAAGGTTCGGAACAGTTAACTAAGTTTGCCACTCAACTTAGTTTTCACAGAAACAAAGACTTACCGCGGCACATCAGGCTTGGAAGGATCGATACCCACTAACCCATTTATGCTAAAGACTGTCCTAGAATCGATCACGCTCTGATAGCAATTTGAAACGTCCTAGCCCAAAAACTATGTACCGCGGTACAGTTTGGCTCGGCCATTTCCTGGCCGACCTTGGGCATTTCTAACATTTTTCATACTTAGTGAAATCTTCGCGTGATTTTCAAGGACTTAGAGATTTTCAGCGACTTAGACAAGTACTTTAGCATAAATAACTTAGATAGAAACTGAGGTTCGAGTCATACAATGAACGTTTGCTAATAAGCTATTACATTGCATAAAAACGACCTATTCTACCCAAGTACAAATCCATCCTTTCCTTCCTACCATCATCATGTCGCGGCTCCACAGATTAGTTCCCTTCACGACCTACTTCTTTACCTGCATCCACAAAGGAGGCATAAGCAAACAAATTGCTTAGTGAGGCGGTCATCCCGTCCCCACTTAGCCACATAAATAAAATCGCATCCAGACATTCAATCCAATCAATCAATCACGCTTAATCAATTAGTACGGCTCACGAGCCTAACCATGGCCATCAAGCCTTACTTAGCTTCCGAGCCTTGCTTGGCTTCCGAGCCTTCATAAACCATGGCCATCGAGCATTTACTATTTTCGCAGAAAATGAATTAAACAGTAAATACTCACGGATTAAGTCAAGCAGTAAAAGATCATCGAATCTATGCATGAAAATGACCTTACACATGAAACCCACGGTCACGCACTCACCTTAGACAATCGGATCGCAGAATACTTGAATGATCGGCGGTTTTCTCGATGATCTCTCGATCCAGTTACGGTTTCCTCGAACGCAGTCACAAACTCTCTCGGTGATAGTCATAATCACCCAGCTGTCTCACGATCGGATACGCAAACTCTCGGCAAATCTCACGGTGAAATCTCTTTCTCTCGAACTTTTCCTTTGCTTTCTCTCGAAGAACTTTTTCAAAAATGAAGTTATGCCGAATTCTCTCGAGTTTAGCCACGAAAAAACTGATAACTGTCCAGTTTAATCGATCCGCAGCGTTTTGATCGAGCACTTAAGTGGAAGTAACCGTTCGCGCGCGTTTTCTCGGCCAATATTCGCTTTCCGATCAGATAACCGTTTCCGCTCGACAATTGGCAAGGAATTTATCGACAAATCCAATAATCGCTCCCGCCAACTTAAGCCTCGTGCGCTTGAACATTTTCCCTCGGCAATAACCGCTCCGGCTCGGCTAAAATCATAACTTAGGCGATTATATCATTCCGCCCTAATTATTTCACGAAACTCTCGAACAATTCCAGCTCAGCTCGGACCAAAGTAACCGACTTGTCCAAATTCCCACCAAGTGTTCCGAAAACACTGACTGTCCAAAATTTACTTGTCCGAGCCACTCTCGCCCAGCTCAAGTCCAACTCTCATCCGACCATGTTCTGATTTTTCACGGCCAGCTCTGATTTTCACGGACTGCTTCATTTTTCTTTCGGTTGTTCTGATTTAAACTCGACAATCTTGCCCATTCACTCGGCTAATATTCTAGCCAACTCAAACATTCGAATATCCAACTAACCCCCTGATTTTTCTTAATCCCGACCTTAACATTCTGATTTCACAGTCGAACCGTGCGACCGTACCGCGCTCATACCGCGCGTCCGTACCGTTCGATCCGAAGATCGCGGTCGTTAGACGACACCCCTTGCCGCGGCCGCAATAACCCGTTGTGCGGCCATCCTTCCTCTGCAACCTTCTTCATCCTGAACTTCACCAAACCGACCTCCTTTAACCCATGTTAAGCCTTTCAAGTTTCCATCTTGATTCAAGACTTGTAAACGTCCTAAAGACCGCAAAAAACAATTTCCACAACCGCGGCACGTTGCTGGTGCATCAAAAATGGCGAGACAAGACAAGACTCCATCGAAGTCAAGTTGAGTCAATGATCCATCTCTCTACATACTTCTTCCCATACGTTCAACGGACTTGTATCCATGAAGATGAAGAAGAATACAATGGTTCAACCCTCCAGAACTGTTGTGCAAGCTCCAAAAGGAAGGAGATGCAACTTCCTTCACCAAACTGCGAAGATAAAAGTTCCTGAAGAGTTCTCTCTTCCGTGACCAAGACCTTTACCGAAGGCAAGTAAGAATTTCATATGGCATTGAAGTTCGAGCTAGCAACACCTGTCTTCCGGGAACCCGAACGCATTACCGGATAGGCCAGCATCGACACAAACTTCAAGTTTCGGAGGTGATGCAATCTTCAAGACGCAAGGATATAAGATTTTCCATTTCTCATTCAAAGGTGTTTTCCCAAGGTCAAGAAATCAAGACAAGGAATCAACAACCGAAGTACCTGCTCTTCACAACAAAGGCGAGCCAATCATCACCACCAAACTCCTATCACCACCATCATCCATCACCACCACACACACCCACCACCACCAAACAAAGCAAGGAAGCTCAAACCGCACATCACATTTCCTTTTGAGCTAAGTTTTTGATTTCTTTTGGTCAATTAAATCGATTCTAATCAGGGACATAAGGAGAATTACTAAGTCCTTAGCTCAATCATACCACACGCCCAACCACCCATACCAAACCCATCGCCACTTTCAAGTAAGTCTTCACAAGCTTGTACTTGAATTTAACTATCTTTTTCACCTCAACTCAATTTAAACAAACTGGGGATAATTTGATTTAAGTCTCGGGGGGGTTCTTATATTACTAACTATGCTTTGATTTGATGAGTCTTATGCATACTTGCATCATTTATCGAGTCGTTTTACAGAGTCAAAACATTTTTTTTTAGTCGAAAACTATGAACTTTGCTAGGTACAAGTGTCTTCGAACAAGGAACCTTAATGACCATTCTCACGGGTTTAGAAGCAAGGCTTATTAAGTTGAACACTGCGAGTGGATCATTCCAACGGAGAAAGTTCTAATCTCTAGAGTACTCGAAGGATCTTGCGTTGACTCCGCACCTAATGAATCAAAACTTGTCGTCAAGGGGCTTGAGGTACTTCGAACTTTGCTCCTCTTTTAAACTCTAGCGTGACTAAGTAGATGCAATGCAACCTCTCCTTGATTTTCTCTTATTATAGAAAAGAAAAAAAAAGAAAAAGAAAGAAAAGTCTTAGTTTGAGAACGGCAACCCAAGTTCCTCAAAGGGCGATGTCTGTTCGCAGACATCATGAAAGCTTCGAAAAAGTGATCGTTCTCAAGCTAAGAAGGAAAGAAAAAAAATAGGAAAAGAGAAAGTTGATAGAAAAAATAAAATGATACCTTAGAAAAGTAGGGAGAAATTGACTAAACGAAGAGAAAATAGGAGAGTTGTGTCTGAAATGTCTTTGTCTAGATGTTTGAGAGAGAAAAGTATAATGTCTCGTCGACTGATACCATGAATCGTATCTGGGACGGATGAAAAGCTCAAGGTAACTAGAACCAGACGATTAAAGTTTGAATTCCGAGTTACGTGGCTCAAGCAGGTCGATTGCTAGACATGATGAGTTTCCAAGTATTGGTGAGTTTCCACGTTTTCAAACCTATTTTCCTTACTTCAATTTCTGTTTTGTTTGAGGACATAAAAAGGTTTAAGTTTAGGGGAGTTGATAACATGCATATTTTACCTATTTTTACTATCATAAGTGAGTGATTTAATAAGCATTTCATTAAGGTTTTAATGCATAAACACTAAATTTCGAGTATTTGGTTGTTCAAGACTTTTTCAGGTAATCTTAGCTAAAGACACATATTTTGGAGAAAATGGACATTTCCGGAATAAGTGCTCGAGGACATAAGTTCACCACCAGATGAAGATCTTCCCACCACGAGATCAAGCTCATATTTAGACACGAGGTAACCTTATCAGCTGTCTTTCACCTCGAAGTGGTTTGAGTCCAATTCCACGGTTGGATCTCAAGTCATGAAGGAAGCAAGAAGGTCCGTCAAGCATCCGGAAGAGCAAGCTGGCCGCGCCACGGCCTGGCCAGATGACCAATGGCCGCGCCACGAGCCCTCGCTCGTGTGGCCAGCCACTTGACAATTCCCGAGCCCATTTGAAGCCCAACTTAAACCCGTAGCCGTCTTATGCAAGCCAAGACCTAATTTACGCTCAAGGAGACTTGAAGACCTATATATACTCGTTGTTTAGGATTTTTTTTTCGGGGACGAAATTCTCTTTAGGAGAACGAATCACTTTTGGTTACACAATTTTTCTCATCTTTTTCGATGGCCGCAAATTTCTTTTCGCGGTTTCACTTTCTTCTTTGAGGAAAATTGATTTCTTCTTGAACCCTCTTTACTTCTTATCGATTTATACAAGTATGCATTCATCAATCTAATTTTCTACTCCTTCTTTCATGTCTGAGTAGTTTATTTTCGTTGGGTGATAACTTTCTTTTTCTCAAGGTGATTATCAAAACCTCAGCATGCTCATGTCATTGCAATACGTTAGGGTCAATCCAACTTGGGTTGTTTGAATGGTACTAAAAATACAAAAGATTTGTAAATCTAAGTGAAATCCGAATATTTGGGGGTAAAATCTGTGAAGACTAATTACAACTACAAAAAAATTATGAAAACAGAGAATTTGAGAACTTTGGCTAAAGATTGAGAACTTAAGGTATTAAACTAAAAACAGAGAATTTGTGAAAACAGATTAAACTACTTCCTTAGTTTAAAATCTGTTCACAGATGAACTACTTAAGGCGTTGCAATCTGTGAAATTTGGACCATTGAGGAAGGGATTGAGAACTTACGGTATTAAACTAAAAACAGAGAATTTGAGAACTTTGGCTAAAGATGCAAACTTTAGAACTAAAGATTGTAGATTTAGGAATTCAAAGACTAAACAGAAGGGTTCACGGATGGAAATCCTGTTTAAGGAGGTTCAAGATTTAAACTTTGGGTTTTTGAAAACAAAATCTACACATTTTGTACTTTCTCTAAACCTTGAGAAGCTAAGTTAGGTTCATCCATGGCGTGTGGTATGAATCCCTTCCTCACCCCTTTCTCCTAACCCATGGTTCGTGGTGGAAAGAAAAGATGAAGAGCTTGATGCATAAATCTCAAAAACGTGGCCTAACTAGCTCCCTAAGCATCCATGGTGTTTGAGAAAGGATGAGCTAGCCTCTTGGATTCGATTTTAAGGGATTCTCTAGATCTTTCTAGGACAAGGAAACCCCTGAAATCAGAGGGATCTTTCTCAAGAGTCCCTAAGCATGAAACACCCAAAATCCAAGAAGAGAAGATATTAAGAGCAAGAAAAGTCCAAAGCTTAAACCCTTAAACCCCCTCAATCACCCCATCCGTAAACCCACTTAGAGGTTTACTCACAAATCATAACTAGTGCATACCAAAACGTAGAGAATGATAAGCTAGACATGAATAATCGATTAAGGAAAAGAAATTAAGAGAAATTATTGATTAAATAAAAAGATTAAGGTTTTATAAAAGATGGAGGAGACAAAGTGTAACCAAGGATATGTGACCAAAAATAGGTCATTTTGCTTTTATACCAAAGAGGAAATGGTCCCCTCACTAAAATCCAAAATATGCAAGTTGTCCGGTAAAGGTTGGAGATCGAGCTCGGTCGTTAATCTCTGGCTCGATCGTGCGCGCAGAACGCCTTCCCTCGCTCGATCGTCGGGTCGATCTAGTCGGATGGATCGAGTACTTCTATCGATCGTGTAGTCGATCCTTGGATGATCGAGTCCCGAGCTCGATCTTGCTCTCGTTCTTCTCGGACTCAGTTTTCGTGTCCGTACTCGCGATCGATCTCCTTGGTCGATCTTGACCTCGATCTTCTTTCTTGGAACGACCCGCTTGTCTCGATCTCGGTTCCCTTGATGCATGGCCGAGTTCTCCCAAGTTTCCATAAGCTCCTTTACGCTCCTTGGCATATTTACGCACTCTCCATGGCTCCAGTGTATCCAAAACAACCTGAAAATGATGGAGAAATGCAAGAAACATGCAAAATGCTCTAGGACCTAAAATGAGACAAAGTTTACAATTTCTCTAAGTATGAATGCAAATATGTCCTAAATGCAAGATAAATGAGTGAAATATATGAGTATATCAACTCCCAAACTTGCCTTTTTGCTTGTCCTCAAGCAAACAAAGACAAATCCGAGAGAGAGGTTTAAAAGTGGGAGCTCAATATCCAAGATAGTTAAAGAATGATCAACTCAATATCCTAGTTCTTAATTCTAGAATGCGTGTGAATACTTCCCATCTCAACGTTCAAGTGCACTAAGAATTTAATCAAAACAAGTCTCCCTATCAAAACAACTCTTTAACATTCATCAAGTATGAAACCGTGAATCAAGACATTCCTAGGCAAGTAAATTCATTTGACTAAGGGACTGGGTTTTGAGATAAAAATGATCTCAATTCATCCGGTTTTGCTTTTAAGTAAGAGTAACACTCAAAAAGATTGAACTATATGCATAATGCTAAAGGTAAGAAACAAGTGATGCATACAAGAATAGACTATCATCTACCCGAAATGCTATCAATGGTCCTAAACCCCTCTCATTCATTTTTTTCTAGCTCACTCAACCCTCTAGAATATACCCTTTCTCCCAAGGCTCTTTGTGCCTTGCTAAACCTTTTGAATTTCAAACACTTTTCTTCCTTTTAAAGCTCTAAGGGGAACTTCTTCAACCTATTATTCTCGGCGAATGGAGTAGTTTTAACTTATTCACTTAGCTCCTCTTTTTAACTCTAGGTAACCTTTATATATATATATATTTTTTTTGAATTTGGCCCTTTTCGGCTCTTTTCTATTCCTTAAGACAACCTAGTATTTTCCTTTTTACCATGAGTTATTCTTCTTTATATCCAAGACTCTCCATTTCAAACCAATGTTTCCCCTTATTTTCACCAAGCCCTTTATTCACATCTCTTCCTTTCCAAACTTTTCCACCAAGCAACAAATAGTACCACGGCCAACAAACCTCCAAATCCTGAGCCTAAAGCTAGCCCCAAAATGCGAGGCTAGAATCTATATGAAAGTCTATACTTGTCGTCCCAAACCTAACACTTTATGCTAAGTTCAATCGAAATAAAGACCTCACAAATAATCACACAAGAACATTTGGCTTCAAAGGAGGTTGGTTTATCGTAGGGGTGCTACTTGAGCTAGCAAAAGGGTGGCAAAGTGGATAAGAAAGCTCAAGTATTTTAAATCCATGAATTTACTTTCAATGCAAGCATGATAATTAAATGTCAAGATTCGGTTTAAGTGAGTAGAGTTGGCTATCAATTTCAAGACTTATTTTAACCAAAGACTAGTGACAAATGAGGTGGTCCAAGCATGGTTCTTCCTTGCTTTCAAATTTATTCACAAGCATCAAAGAACTATTAACTAGGGTATTGAATTGATTATAAGAGTTAAAAATCTACAAGGATAAGCTCATCATTGCTCCCAATTCATATGCAAACAACCTAAATGAGAAAAATTCTAGACTCAGTTCTAACATGTTTTAAAATGCAAATGCAAGCTACATGAATTTGTTTTTTTGAAAATTTTCAAATTTTTCTGATTTTTTTTTTGTATTTTTCTATGCAATTAGATGGATGCATGAGACTCAAAGATGCAAACACAAAATAAGATCCAAATAAAACATGTCAAAGCACACATTCTCCCCCCCAAAACTTGAATGACACCGTCTCGGTGTTAAAACAGATTCAAGAGGAGATTAAAATTCAAAGCAAAAATAAAAAGATGCATGATATTTACAATGGTGGTTGTTTGGTACCTCGGAGCTAGGCATGACCGAAGCTTGAGGTAGGTCCGGTCTTCCTGCTCTTCCTTGCAGTGTCTTGGAGGATGCCTTTGTCTTTGTTCAGGGTTGGACGCTCTTGGAGAGAGAACCATCCAGCTTGATCGCCGTCTCGAGGCTCTCGGATTGCAATACCTCCGGTCGAGTGTCTTCCCGTCGTTTCACCCACTTGCTCGGCTTCATCACTCAAGGTTATCTCTGAAGAGCTTCTCCCTTGGAGAACCTTGACCTTCTTTACCAGCTTCTTGATCATTTTCCCTTGCCATTTGTTCACCTTGCGTTGAATCTCTACAACCGAGGCAAGGAACTTTTCAGCTTTGGTGTGCGGCTCATAGTCCAACTTGGGGAGTTCGAAGTTTGGTGACATCTCAGCGTCTGTAGGAGGGGACTCTGATGGTGTACGAGCTAGCTGAGGTGGGGGTGCCATGTGATATATCATGGTTTTTACCCATTTTTAGACCATGATATAAGTGTTTTTATAGAGTCTTTTGGCTATTTTCGAGTCTATATAGAGTCTTTACAGGTTCAGGTACAATTG
>JAHZTW010000001.1:417368640-417473903 GCA_020283515.1 Alliaria petiolata
TTAGATGAGCAAAATACCTATTCGCAAAGAGATTTGGTTAAGGATTTTGTGAACAATTGAACCTGAAATTAATGCTTGTCTGAATTGTTTGAATTTGCAAAGAGATTTGGAATTCTAGGGTTTAAACATAGATAATCTTCGCAGCGAGAGTTGGTTGATTTTACATTAGTGTTTCAAGTTCTAGAACAGTTCTTAATATTTCCTAACATCCTGTCTAGACCTGCAATTTAGATCACCTGAGAATTTCCCTGAACCTAGCGTCTTGTTTCCTGAACTTACACCGTTTTAATTACCTGCTGTCTTTACTTTTAATTATTTCTACTTAGCTTAATTTGAATTTAGAAAACTGTTGTGTAACTATCCCTTCTCTGTGGATTCGATCCCTAAGTACTACAACTGATCTCTTAATTTGAGAGAGTTGCTTTAGGGTAAATTTGACCCATATCACCATGTCTCCGAGAGGTGCAAAGCATTCTTCGTCACTCGGGAGGAACTCGATCGTGGATTGGGCAGAATGCAAACCTTCTTCTCATGGGTTGATTGTAGAAAAGGTAAGCATAATACCCTGGAGCTGGATCATGACTTAAGGAATCAGTGTGGTTCATATAGGTCTGATCCATGTAGGCACGTGATAACTAGCTTTTTCTCAGAGATTATCAAACCTAAAGCATAGTCAAGTCATTGTAATACTTCAGGATGTCAATCCAACCTTGGGGTGAAAGATACTAGGAATACAAGAAATTTATGAAGCTAAGCAAAATTCGGTTTAATTGGGTAAGAATTCTAAAAACAATTGCTTGCGGTATTTAAACAGACACGAAAACAATTTTACAAATCCCACAGAAGGGTTATACTACTACTAGATGACTCCTAAACAATAAAACAACCGATCTACTAATTTTACAAAATCAAAACTTAAAACCGGATTATCTAGACAAATATATGCTAAGTGGCAAGATTTTCGAAAACTACTTCTAAAAATCAAACGGTTACCAAATCAATTTCAGACATAAAGCAAGACTCTATACAATTTCTAAAATATTAAAAAATAGCTCAAACACTATTTTACAAATTTATTAAAACTCTATTGCATAATTAAGCTAATTTAAAGATTTTTAGAGAAAACAATTAACTTTGAACAGGGAGAAAATGATTTTTAGTTTTCAAATATTAAAAACAGATTCAAGCTTGGGATTCATTCTTAGAGAGGTTGAAAATTCGAACTTGGGTTTTGAAAACATATTTTTTTTTAACTTTTTAGTGCTATCTCTAAGCCTTAAGAAACCTAACTAGATTTACCCATGGCGTATGGTGTAAATCCTTTCTTCACTCTATCATCCTAAGCCATGGTGTATGGTGGAAAGATAAGGTGAAGAACATTAAGCATAAATCTTAAAAAGTGGCTTAACTAGCTCCCTAAACATCCATGGTGTATGGGAAAGGATGAGCTAGTCTCTTGGATTTGGTTTTAAGGGATTTCCTAACTCTTTTTGGGATAAGGAAATCCCTAGATTAAAGAGATCTCCATCGAGAATCTCTAGACCTTAAAACCCCCAAATCCAAGAAGAGAATTAGATGAAGAACAAGAAAATACCCAAAATCTAGTTTTCAACCCCCTTAAATCATCCCAACCCCAAACCTTGGTGGATTACTCACAACTCATGTTCATACCTCTCTTAAACATAAGTTTAGAGCTGATGAACATAAGCGGTTTTTAAGAAGAAGAAGGATTTGACTTTAGAAGGATGAAGATACTTGAAATTTATACAAAATACAAGAGTTTTTAAGAAGAGAAATAGCAAGAAACAAACAAGAACTATCAAGAACAAGCAAGAACAATCAAGAACAAGAGAAAGCTTATAAGATAAAAAGACTTGATTAAAAACTGAATGATTATTACAAGCACACACACACTCCTTATATAGAGTTTTAAACATGGATCTTGACCTTAAAAGAGGGGTCAAGGGGCAAGGGACAAGGGGCAAGGGACAAGGGACAAGGGACCTCTCTAATCCCACTTTTACTAAAGCATAAACACTTTTTGGAGCACTTGCAAGTGTTATCTTTTGGTTCGGGTACATGGATTGATCGATCTGTATCTTTTGCACTACTGCAGCGTTTGACTTTAAATCACCACCAAATTAAAGCTAACTCAATTTCCTAAAACTCTCATGAAGACTGTAGAGGCTAAATCGCAATTAAAAACCCTTCATCCGAGCTGATTGTTCAGTTAACGAAATTGGTCGCCAAACTTCCAGACGGACATGTTGTTACTTAAATATCCGTATCTTCTGAACCACTGACCATAATGACTTAAAATAACCTCTGAACGAAAGGTAACTCAATTTTCTATGAGTTTTATGAAGATTACGGAGGCTGAATCGGAATGGAAAGTCTTTGTAGAGTCTGATCTTTAAGTCGCTTTAGGTGGCATGGATTTGAATCGGTTGCAACATCTCGGTACAGCAAGTCAGATGACATTAATTTGCTCTCTACTTGTTCCTAGCTCATCATCTTATGTTTCCAGCTTCCACATTGTCGCCAAATCCATAGAATAATCTGAAATGATGCATATATACAAAAGAAAATGCAAATGCAAATGCAAATGTTCTAAATCCTATAAATGATCAAATACTATGATTATACTTAGCTATAAATAAAATATGGATGAAAACTTATTCTAAATGCATGATAAATATGCGAAATATATGAGTATATCAACTCCCCCAAACTTGCCTTTTGCTTGCCCTCAAGGAAACCAAATTCAAGCTAGGAAGAGATGATTAAAAACGGGGGCTCAAATCCAAAAGTTTTTTTCAAATGTATCAACTCAAAGTCCTTGTTCTCAGTTCTAGGATGCAGTACACAAGCATTTACTCAAAAGGACTTAGCCATAATCATCACATATCAAATTACAAATCATGACTTGTTTATTCCAAGCAATCCAAGAATTCTAACCTTTAACATTCATTAAGCTCAAACCGTGAATCAAACTTGTGCTTTTAAAACCGAATACATTTGGCAAGGGGCAAGGCTATGAGATAAAAATGATCTCATTCAAATGGGTACTCCAAGCTTTGGTTTCTCTCGAAAAGGTTTGAACTTATGCATAATGCTAAAGGTAAAAGGCAATGCATGGATACATGACTAGACTCACATCTACCCAAGTATACTAACAATGATCCTAATCCCTTTTTCATTCATTTTTTTGATTTCCAAGCTCACTCACCCTCTAGAGACTACCCAAATCAACAAGGCTAGAACGCCAAGCATAAACCCACAAGAACTCCATTTTAAACACACTCTCTTTTAGGGAAACTTCTTCTACTTTGCTTAAGGCTAGTGGTATGGTCATAAATATTAGCTCTTTTCTTTCTTTTGATAGCTTTCTTCTAAAAATATTTCTTTTATGCATTTGGCCTCTAGGGCTCTTTTTCTTTCTTTTGAGCTTTTTCTTATCACAAATCAAGATCAACCACTAGAAATATGTATCCCTTTTTCATCTTTTTCCTTAACACCTTCCCATTCTCAAACCTGTGAACTCCCAATTCCCAATCAAGCCTAAAACTAGCTAAAATGCAAAGCTAGCAACATTATGAGAGCCTAAACATGTCGCCCAAAACCTAACACTTTATGCCAAGTTCAAACAGAAAATAAGGCCTCACAATTTGCAATCACACACGAAATTTGGCTTGAAATAAGGCAAGGGTCAAGGTGTGGTATTCTATTTAGGCTTACAAAGAGTGGTGAAGTGAATAAGAAAGCCTAAATTTTTTTTTTTGTAATCCATGTATTCTTTTTCAAAAGTACAAGCATGATAATTAGATGTTCATTTTAAGGTTCCGATTTTTAAGTATTGATTCAATTCATGCTTTTTTCAACTTTAAGCCAAGAAAATCAAATCAAATGATCCAAGCATGGTTAGAACTTAATTTCAAAGTTGTACAAGGCATCAAAGAACTACTAACAAGGGCCTTGAACCAATACATGAGCTTAAAACACTTTTAAAGGAATTTTTTCATCATTGCCCCCTATGCATATGAGTGATGCAACCTATATGATAAAAATCTAGACTCAATCCTACAATATTTGATAATGCAAATGCAAGCTATATGAATTTTTTTTCGAAATTTTTATGAATTTTTCTTTTTTTTTTTTTTTTTCTATGCAAAATATTTTTATGAATGTAAGAAGACTCAAAAATAAAAACACAAAATAAGATCAAATAAAATATGTCAAAGCACAAACTCTCCTCCCCCAAACTTGAATGACACCGTCTCGGTGTTAAACAAATTCAAGAGAAGAAACACAAAAATAAAAATAAAAATGCATGTTATATACAAAGTTTGGCGTTTTTGGTACCTTGAAGTTTATTGTGCTTAGGCCTTGTAGGCTCGGTTCTTGGTTCTCATTCACTTGTTCCTTGCTCACACACACTCAAAAGAGAAAGCATAAATTTGATACAAAAATATATACAATGATAGTCATGGGATTGCCTCCCAAGCGCGCTTTGTTTAAAGTCTCTTAGCTTGACTTTCCTTACAAATCTTTTTAGGCTGGTGGGGGGTCTTGGAAAGGCAACATGGTGCTCTCCTTGCTGCAGTCACTCGCCATGTAGGGCTTGACTCTGTGCCCATTCACTGTGAAATTTTCTCCACTCTTCCCAACCAAAGTTACAGCGCCATATGGTAGTACCTCCTTTATCGCAAACGGCCCGGACCATCTAGACTTGAGCTTTCCGGGAAACAGCTTCAGTCTTGAGTTATAGAGTAGAACCATGCCTCCCTCTTTGAGCTCCTTGTGTACCAACTTCTTGTCATGAAAGGCTCTGGTCCTTTCCTTGTAAATCTTGGCGCTCTCATAAGCGTCCATCCTTAGCTCATCAAGTTCTTGAAGTTGTATTAATCTCTTTTCTTGGGCCGTCTTGAGATTGTAGTTGAGTTGCTTCACGGCCCAAAGAGCTTTGTGCTCTAACTCCACAGGAAGGTGACAAGACTTGCCATAGAGGAGGTTAAAAGGCGTGGTTCCAATGGGAGTTTTGTAGGCTGTTCTATACGCCCAAAGAGCGTCATCTAGCTTGCTAGACCAGTCCTTCCTTGTGACTCCCGCGGTTCTCTCCAAGATGGTCTTGATTTGCCTGTTTGAAACCTCCACTTGGCCACTTGTTTGAGGGTGATAGGGCGTGGCCACCTTGTGCTTAACACCATGTTTCTTCAAGAGACTTTCAAAAATTTTGTTGATGAAGTGGCTGCCTCCATCACTAATCACCACTTTAGGGACTCCAAATCTTGGGAAGATGATTGTTTTGAAGAGTGTAACCACCACCTTTGAATCGTTTTTTGGTGAGGCTATGGCTTCCACCCATTTAGACACATAGTCTACTGCTACAAGGATGTACTTGTTGCCATAAGATGATGGAAATGGCCCCATAAAATCGATTCCCCATACGTCAAAGATCTCCACTTCAAAGATTGGTACTTGTGGCATCTCGTTTCTTTTGGTGATGTTCCCGGCTCTTTGGCATGCTTCACATGACTTGATGAATTGATGTGCATCTTTGAAGAGTGTAGGCCACCATAACCCAGCTTGGAGAACCTTTGTAGCTGTCTTGAAACCCGCAAAATGACCCCCATAGGTCATACCGTGGCAATGTAGAAGTATGTCTCTCGCTTCTTCTCTTGTTACACATCTTCGATACATACTGTCCACACACCTTTTGTATAGATACGGTTCATCCCAGAAGTAGTGTGAGACGTCTCTCATGAATTTCTTCTTGTGGTATCGGTCCAAATGAGTAGGCTCTTCTCCACATGCTAAAAAGTTAACAATATCCGCATACCAAGGGAGATCTTCTTCTCTTAGACTTAAAACTTCTTCAAGCTTCTCTTCTAGCCTTGCACATACCACGGTATTGACCATCATAAGCTGCTCTTCAGGGAGTGAGTCGTCCAGAGGTAAGATTTCTTCCACTCTCATCCGTGAAAGATGATCCGCTACACCATTCTCTATGCCTTTCTTGTCTTTGATCTCCATATCAAATTCTTGCAAGAGAAGGATCCACCTCAGGAGCCTTGGCTTGGTATCCTTCTTAGAGTAGATGTACCTCAGTGCTGCATGGTCAGTGTATACTATCACCTTAGAACCCACCAGGTATGACCGGAACTTCTCAAATGCAAAAACAACCGCTAGGAGCTCCTTTTCGGTAGTTGCATATTTCACTTGTGTATCGTCCAAGGTGCGGCTAGCATAGTAGATAACATGCAACCTCTTGTCTTTCCTTTGCCCCAAGACAGCTCCTACAGCATAGTCACTAGCGTCGCACATGATCTCAAAAGGAAAGTCCCAATCCGGAGCTTGGACTATCGGTGCGGTTACTAGCGCTCCCTTAATGGTTTTGAACGCTTGGTGGCATTCCTCATCAAAGTTGAACTCGGCTTCTTTGCATAGTAGTCTTGTTAGAGGACGTGCTAGCTTGGAGAAATCTTTGATAAACCTCTTGTAGAAGCCGGCATGCCCCAAGAAACTTCTTATGCCTTTCACGTTAGCCGGAGGCGCCAAAGTGAGCATCACTTCCACTTTTGCTCTATCCACTTCAATGCCTTTTCCTGAAATCTTGTGACCAAGGACAATCCCCTCTGTTACCATGAAGTGGCATTTCTCCCAATTGAGCACGAGATTGGTCTCCTCACACCTCTTGAGTACCCTGCACAAATTAGACAAACAAACACCAAAGGAAGAGCCATACACGGAGAAATCATCCATGAATACCTCAACCATCTCCTTAATCAAATCATAAAATATAGACATCATGCATCTTTGAAATGTAGCAGGAGCATTACATAAACCAAAAGGCATTCTCCTATATGCATATGTTCCATAAGGACAAGTGAATGTTGTCTTTTCTTGATCATTAGGGTGAATCGGGATTTGAAAGAAGCCACTATAACCGTCTAGAAAACAGTAATAGGGATGGTTGGCTAATCTCTCAAGCATTTGATCAATGAATGGCAGTGGGAATTTGTTTTTCCTAGTGGCTTTGTTAAGTTTCCTATAGTCTATGCACATTCTATGGCCGGTTATAACTCTAGTAGGAATTAACTCATATTTTTCATTTTTTATAACTGTGATGCCCCCTTTCTTAGGTACCACATGGACTGGAGAGACCCACGTGCTATCACTGATAGGGTATATCACGCCAGCCTCTAGGAGTTTTAGGATTTCTTTTTTAACCACTTCTTTCAAATTAGGATTCAAACGTCTTTGGTGTTCAATTGAAGAAGTGTTCTCATCATCTAAATGAATCCTATGAGTACAAAGTAATGGTGAAAGGCCCTTGATATCACTAAGAGAATACCCAATGGCCTTTCTATACTTTCTCAATTCCCTAAGGAGGGTGTCTAACTCATCATCATTCAGATTGTCATTAACAATGACCGGGTAAGTGTTATTTGTACCTAAGAAAGCGTACCTTAGTCCAATTGGTAGCTGCTTGAGGTCCACCTTTGGGGCTAGCAGCTCACTCCAGTCCTCCCCTTGGTTTGTGTTGAGGCCACTGTCCTCTTCGTTTCCTCTTAAGCCAGCATCAATTCCAAAAGCAGGACGTTCCATATCCAGCTCCAAGTAGGCGTCTTCCTCTTCTTTCAAAACCTTGCGTGAGTCTAATAGTTTGGCATACTCTTGTGTTTCCTCATTAAGATACCCAAACTCTCCACATTCCGTGGTCAAGGCTAGTAGGAGGTTGTCCTCTTGGTTTAGTTCTTCAAGCAATTCATCAGCCAAAAGATCCATAGCCTCTATGTAGAAGACTTGACCATCAATCGTTGGTTTCTTCAAAACCTCATTGATATCGAAGTTAAGTTTGATGTCCTTTCCCAAGTGCAACGAAATCTTGCCATTCTTGACGTCTATTATGGCTCCAGCTGTTGCCAAAAACGGTCTTCCAAGGATTAGAGGATCCTTGGGTTCTTCATCCATCTCAAGAACAACAAAGTCAGTGGGGACATTCACGTTGCTTATCCTCACGGGTAGGTCTTCAAGCATTCCTACTGGGAGCCTTACACTTCTGTCAGCCAAGATCAATGAGATCCTGCATTCTTTAAACTTGGTGAAGCCTAGCTTCTTTGCAATGGAGTGAGGCATTAGGTTTATGCTTGCTCCTAAGTCGCACAAACCGTTGCTAAACTTCAATGGCCCTAGCGCACAAGGTATGGTGAATGAGCCTGGATCTCCTAGTTTCTTTGGTGTTATCTCTTTGTGGATGATTGCACTGCACTCTTGACTCAACACCATGACCTCTTGACAACCTTTAGCTGTCTTGGCAAGCGTGTCCTTCAGGAACTTTGCATATTTCGGCACCATGGCTAAGCAATCAAGCAACGGCAATTTGAGCTCAACATTTCTCAAATGTTTTTCGAACAAGGCTCTGTGCTTCTCAATTAGCTGCTTCTTGAAGCGTCCAGGGAAGGGGAGCTTCGGTTTGTAAGGTGGAGGCACGAAATTATTTTTTTCTTTGCTTGTTTCCCCTACTTCTTTTGCTAAAATCGCTTCCTTGCCTTTTCTTGCTCTTTCAATGTAGACATTATCAAATGTGATCTCTTGATCATTTGAAAGATCACTCCCCTCTTCTTGAATGACAATGTCCTCATTGTCTTTATCTGTAGATGGCGGTGCTACCATTTTTCCACTTCTTAGGTTGATAACATGTGCATACTCCTTCGGATTAGCCTCACATTGGCCGGGTAAAGTACCTTGGCCGCTTGTACTAGCTTTTCCTTTCTCCAGCTGACGAATTTTGTTGTTGATGTTGGTGAGCTGGGTAGAGACGTCCTGAAAGGAGGAGTCCATGCGTTTGTTGATATCAACATATTTTTGATCACTGGTCGTTTGGCCTTGTATAATTTGTTGGAGCATTGCTTGTAGCGAATCTAGAGTTGGCGCTGGATTTTGTTGCTGCTGAGGCATGAAACCAGGAGGGTACGGTTTGTTCCCTTGCTGTTGGTGGCCTTGGTAGGGTGCCTGTCTTTGCCCTTGGTACCCACCGTTTTGTTGGAATCCACCTTTGTTGTATGGGACAAACGGTTTGCCTTGATTTGCTTGTTGTGGAGGGTACACTTGGTCCTTTGGATTCTCCACGTTTGTGCTTCTATAAGACAAGTTGTTGCTGTTGTTGTGATACCTTGGAGCATATCCCTGTGGCTTAGGATACTCTTGCCCAGCAACCCAATTCGCCTCTTGATACTGGTCCTCTTGTATAAAGTCCGCACTTTCACCAACAAAGTGCACATGTTTTTGGCCAGTAAGCATCAGCTTGTCAATCTTCTCATGGAGTGACTTTATCTCCTTCTTGTGTGCCTCCAGGTCGTGGCCTCTTGGTGCACGGTCATAGTCCTCACAGTAGTTTCCATCACTCAATGCCAAATTCTCAATGAGCTCCATTCCCTCGTTGACATCTTGTCCAAGGAAGTTGCCTCTGCTTGCCGTGTCTAATAGCATGCGGATTTTTGGTAATGCTCCACGGTATATTGTGCTGAGGAGTGCCTCCTCAGTGAAGCCATGGTGAGGACACTGGATTGTGTAGTCCTTGAAGCGCTCCATTGCTTCACTAAATGTCTCATTGTGCCTTTGCGTGAAACCGTTGATCTCACTTCTCAGCCGAGCCGTCCTTGTGCTTGAGAAGAACTTTGAGAGGAAGGCTTTCTTGCATTCAACCCAGGACGTGATGGTGCCTTGAGGTAAGGTCTTCTCCCAATGCCGAGCTTTGTCCCCAAGAGAGAAAGGGAAAAGCCGTAGCTTGAAGCTATCCTCCGAGATGCCATTGATTTTTATCATTCCACACACTTGTTCGAAGTTGTCCAAGTGCTCCAGGGGGTCTTCCATAGCCAGGCCATGGAACTTGCTGTTCTGGACCATAGATATAAATCCAGGCTTGATCTCAAAATTATTGTTTTGCACCGGTGGTGGCGTTATGCCAAAGCGATTGGTGTGTGTGTTTGGTGCATCACCGGCTCCAATGATGCGTGGTGCCCTTTGTGGATGGTAAGGCTGTCCGATTCCTCTGCCAGCAGCAGCGTGTTGAGGTGGATCCTCCACCTGGTCATGGTCAGCCATCACTTCTTGATGGTATTCTTCGATTTCAAGTAGGAGTCTCTCCCTCCTATGTCTTGCGCTCCCTAGTTGTTGGATGTTGTCTAGTGGCGTGAGCAGGTTGTTGTCGCCTCTAGACCTCAGGTTCATGTACCTGAAAACACAAGCACAATAGCACCAAAATTAGTAACCAAATAGAAAAGAAAAACTTAGACTCCACTAATCTCCAAATCCTAATACTTTCAATTTTAACCCAAGTTTGGCAACGGCGCCATTTGATAACTAGCTTTTTCTCAGAGATTATCAAACCTAAAGCATAGTCAAGTCATTGTAATACTTCAGGATGTCAATCCAACCTTGGGGTGAAAGATACTAGGAATACAAGAAATTTATGAAGCTAAGCAAAATTCGGTTTAATTGGGTAAGAATTCTAAAAACAATTGCTTGCGGTATTTAAACAGACACGAAAACAATTTTACAAATCCCACAGAAGGGTTATACTACTACTAGATGACTCCTAAACAATAAAACAACCGATGTACTAATTTTACAAAATCAAAACTTAAAACCGGATTATCTAGACAAATATATGCTAAGTGGCAAGATTTTCGAAAACTACTTCTAAAAATCAAACGGTTACCAAATCAATTCCAGACATAAAGCAAGACTCTAGACAATTTCTAAAATATTAAAAATAGCTCAAACACGATTTTACAAATTTATTAAAACTCTATTGCATAATTAAGCTAATTTAAAGATTTTTAGAGAAAACAATTAACTTTGAACAGGGAGAAAATGATTTTTAGTTTTCAAATATTAAAAACAGATTCAAGGTTGGGATTCATTCTTAGGGAGGTTGAAAATTCGAACTTGGGTTTTGAAAACATATTTTTTTACACTTTTTAGTGCTATCTCTAAGCCTTAAGAAACCTAACTAGATTTACCCATGGTGTATGGTGTAAATCCTTTCTTCACTCTATCATCCTAACCCATGGTGTTTGGTGGAAAGATAAGGTGAAGAACATTAAGCATAGATCTTAAAAAGTGGCTTAACTAGCTCCCTAAACATCCATGGTGTATGGGAAAGGATGAGCTAGTCTCTTGGATTTGGTTTTAAGGGATTTCCTAAGTCTTTTTGGGACAAGGAAATCCCTAGATTAAAGAGATCTCCATCGAGAATCTCTAGACCTTAAAACCCCCAAATCCAAGAAGAGAATTAGATGAAGAACAAGAAAATACCCAAAATCTAGTTTTCAACCCCCTTAAATCATCCCAACCCCAAACCTTGGTGGATTACTCACAACTCATGTTCATACCTCTCTTAAACATAAGTTTAGAGCTGATGAACATAAGCGGTTTTTAAGAAGAAGAAGGATTTGACTTTAGAAGGATGAAGATACTTGAAATTTATACAAAATACAAGAGTTTTTAAGAAGAGAAATAGCAAGAAACAAACAAGAACTATCAAGAACAAGCAAGAACAATCAAGAACAAGAGAAAGCTTATAAGATAAAAAGACTTGATTAAAAACTGAATGATTATTACAAGCACACACACACTCCTTATATAGAGTTTTAAACATGGCTCTTGGCCTTAAAAGAGGGGTCAAGGGGCAAGGGACAAGGGGCAAGGGACAAGGGACAAGGGACCTCTCTAATCCCACTTTTACTAAAGCATAAACACTTTTTGGAGCACTTGCAAGTGGTATCTTTTGGTTCGGGTACATGGATTGATCGATCTGTATCTTTTGCACTACTGCACCGTTTGACTTGAAATCACCACCAAATTAAAGCTAACTCAATTTCCTAAAACTCTCATGAAGACTGTAGAGGCTAAATCGCAATGAAAACCCCTTCATCCGAGCTGATCGTTCAGTTAACGAAATTGGTCGCCAAACTTCCAGACGGACATGTTGTTACTTAAATAGCCGTATCTTCTGAACCACTGACCATAATGACTTGAAATAACCTCTGAACGAAAGGTAGCTCAATTTACTATGAGTTTTATGAAGATTACGGAGGCTGAATCGGAATGGAAAGTCTTTGTAGAGTCTGATCTTTAAGTCGCTTTAGGTGGCATGGATTTGAATCGGTTGCAACATCTCGGTACAGCAAGTCAGATGACATTAATTTGCTCTCTACTTGTTCCTAGCTCATCATCTTATGTTTCCAGCTTCCACATTGTCGCCAAATCCATAGAATAACCTGAAATGATGCATATATACAAAAGAAAATGCAAATGCAAATGCAAATGTTCTAAATCCTATAAATGATCAAATACTATGATTATACTTAGCTATAAACAAAATATGGATGAAAACTTATTCTAAATGCATGATAAATATGCGAAATATATGAGTATATCAGCACGCTCCGCACAAGGCTCAAAATCAGCTAAGGGTACTCCGGCTTGTGTCAACAATGGCGTGAGAAACCCTCCAATTAGTGCAGAGTTTGCCTTGCATCTTATTGCCTAAGCCTTGTACTTGACCAAGGAGGAAGCCAAGATGCAGCCGTAGTTGAAGTCTTCCCCAAGCTCATCCTCCATAGGATTCTCGTTCTCCTCACTATCGCACACAATCTTCTTCATCCCTTGGAAGAGGAAGCACAGTTCATTCTTGGTGACTATTGGGGATGTGGATCTCCCGCTGAACGTGTTGGCAAGCAGCTTGAGGGTGTACCTCAGCACGGGATTCTTCACCTTCTTGATATTGGCGGTGTTGTGCTTGTAATCCCCATCGCTAACCAAGTCCCATAGGGTATTTGCCGACTTGAGCCGTGGGAAATCCACAAGTGTGGCTTCAGCCTTGAGACCGTAGGCTTGGCAAAGTTCAGGGATGGAGAGATGGTAAGCTTGCCTCCTTATTTTGAACGTGACATGCCCTTCGGATGGAGTTGGGGTACTCGGATTTTCATATGTGAGGTCCAAGGTGGAAAGGAAGTGGAGCATAGCTTCGGGGTAGGTTGGACAGTCCATTCTTGATAGGCAAGCTAGACCCATGTCCATGAGCAGCTGATCAAACTCATCCAACAAACCCAGCTTTTGCAAGAGATACCTACTCGCGAATTTTGTAGGCTCAAACCGCAACCTCTCTAACCGCTTCCTTGCATTATTCTCCTCCTTACTCCATTTATCCCTCTCTTCCACCACTTGCTGAGTTTCCTCTTGAGCTACTGATCTCTGCTTCTCTTCCTTGGTGCCATTGTGCCTGAAATTCAAATTCTCAAAGAAAGAGTGGGTATAAGCGGCGGTGGAGAGAAAAGTTGGTCTAAGAGGTAAACTCTTTAAAATCTAATGCATAAAAGTCCTAGATTTTTAGGGATTGGTTCGAATATAACAATAAATAAAAGATAAAATTTTCTTGAGATAAGATCAAATCTAGAAAATTTCCCTAATACTTAGATATTTCTAAAAATTAATCATAATCCCTAATAAATAGCATCTAATCCATCTAATGAAAAGGAAATATTTGAAAATTCGAATATACAAATCCAAAAATTCGAATTACCTTTGAAACAAGATGGATACAAGATGCTTTCCTCCCTTGAAAACAAAAACTCGAACTCTCTCTCTTTATCTTTTTTTATAAGAAAAATCAGTTTTCATGAAAATGAGAAGAGAGTGTGCAAGCAAGCTTTTATAAGGGAAGAAAAATTTTGGATGTATGCATGCAAGTAGATTTTTGGAAAATGTGGTCAAGGCACGTTTTTCAGGGTCAAATATGCTTGTCTTGACCAAAATTTAAATTCAAAATAAGAGGGAAAGAGAAAGAGAGGGAATTTCGAAAACTTACATCGGCATGAGATTCGAGTCAAATTGGTCGATCTTGACCTCGATCTCATGCCCAAAATATCCGAGATCGCTTGGCTTACTCGATCGTAGGCTCGATCTGAATTTAATAGAGCCTTAGATCAAGTCTGACCCTTGATCCAGAATTCCTCGTGGCTGGGATTGTACGGCTTAGATCGAGCTCCTAGGTCGATCGTGAGGTCTTTTTTCCAAATTTGAGTGAGTTGATCGATCGTCTCATCGATCTCCTTATAGAGATCGAGAAATCTGATCGATCTTGATGCCGAGTTAAGCTCGAAGATCGAGTGATTCCTGTCGATCCACACCCCGTTTGTATTTCGAGTTAAACACGTGGGTGGGTCATCCTCTCGCAATCGACTGGTTCACTCGATCGTTTCACTCGATTTCGACTAGATCGAGTCCCTTGGTCGATCGTCTCATCTATCTCTATATTGAGATCGAGAAATCTGATCGATCCGTCACTCGATCTATTTCCTCTGTTCTCTTTTCCTTGCCCCTTGGTAAATTCAAGATCATGACCTCTGGTCTCCAACTACTTGTACCTGCACACTTAAACTAAAAAGCATAAAATAGAAAAAGAATATATACAAGGGTAGTCATGGGATTGCCTCCCAAGTGCGCTTTTGCTTAACGTCGTTTAGCTCGACTTTTCTTACTCCCTTTAGCGCGGAGCCGAGGTGGTTGGAGTGGTAAGAGTTTCAGTGGAGATCATTCCTGGCTGGATCTCCACGGCGTAGACCGTGTTCATCCTCTCCATTACCTTACCCTTGTCCTTTCTGATCAATCCCGGTGGGAGAAGAAATCTTGCTTTTGCAAACGGTTTTGAACCCCCCCCCCCTTTCGCTTAACCTTGCAGAGTATGGAGTCATCCTTGAACTCCAACGGATGCAAACTCAGGAGGCTCCCAGGCTGGGGTCGACTATAGTTAGGTGCCTTCTTATCGGTCTCAAAGAGAATCTTGAGAATGTTATATTTCCTTTTTCTTTCACTTGGTGCTATCTGCTTTCTTCTTTCTTACAGATGAACGGGACTGGCAAGCCTTCTCCATGAGGTTCTTCTTCAGCCTTAATCACGTCTTCATAGTGAGCTATTTCTTTCGTTGAGACTGAGAAGCAGGAACTCATCTCTATCACACCCTTGCCGACCAAGGTAACAGTTTCCCTTTTCTTCCTCACTAAGTTGGCTTCCGGGTGGTCTTTATTCTCAGCATGACCTCTTTTGTTTACGAGGGCATTCTCTTCCTCGCCTGGATTCAGCTCTCACGTGATACCCACTTGGAAAACTTTACCGTTGATCGTCGGCTTTCGCATGCTATCCTTCATAGTAAATTTGAAGTTTGCACCCTTGCCCAAGTGTAGGGAGATCGTTCTGTGCTTCACGTCGATCTTGGCTCCTGCAGTAGCTAAGAATGGCCTTCCCAATACAAGAGGATTATCGTCCTCCTCATCCATCTCCAAGACAACAAAGTCTGTAAGGACGGTGACATCGTTAATCTTCAAAGGGAGGTCTTCAAGCACCCCTTTCGGCAGCCGTATGCTTCTATCAGCAAGGACTAGGGACATGTGGCATTCTTTGAAGTCCGTGAGACCCAGCTTCTTTGCAGTGGAGTGTGGCATAAGGTTAATGCTCGCCCCCAAATCACAAAGGTTGTTCCCAAACTTTAAATTCCCTATAGCGTAAGGTAGTGTGAAAGAGCATGGGTCACCAAGCTTCCTTGGTGATCTATCTTTACTCACTATCATGACCTCTTTTCCCTCCTTTTCATTCTTAGGAAGTGTATCCTTCAAGAACTTTGCACATTTCGGTAGCATAGCTAGAAAATCAAGTAGCGGCAACTTAAGCTCCACATTCCTCAAGTGTTTCTCGAACAAGGCTCTATGCTTCTCAACCAACTGTTTCTTGAAGCGTCCAGGAAAGGGGAGTTTTGGTTGATAAGGTGGAGGGATGAAAGTTTCTTTTCTTTGCTAGCTTCCTCGACCGGTTTCACCAAAACCGCTTCCTTTCCTTTCTTTGGCCTTGCAATGTAGACATCGTCAAATGTGATTCCTTGATCATTGGAAAGATTAATCTCCCCCTCTTGAATCACAATGTCCTCATTGTGCTCAAGGGCAGACCGTGGTGGTAGCTCTTTCCCACTCCTCAAAGTGATCGCATTCGCATACTCCTTCGGATTGGTCTCACACTTGCCGGGTAAGCTACCTTGGCCGCTTGAACTTGCTTTCCCTTTCTCTAGCTGGCGAATCTTGTTATTTATGTTGGTGATTTGTGTAGATACCTCAGTGAGAGAAGAGTCCAGCCTGTTGTTCATATCCACAAATTTTTGATTTGTGGATGCTTGCCCTTGAAGTAACTGTTGGAACATAGCTTGTACCGGATCTTGTTGTTGAGGTTGCCCTTGTTGCTGCTGAGGCACGAAACCAGGAGGATAACCTTTGTTGCTTTGCTGCTGTGGGCCTTGGAAGTTGCCTTGCATTGGTCCTTGATACCCACTGTTTTGCTGGAACCCACCTTTGGTGAAAGGCACAAAAGGCTTTCCTTGTTGTGGAGGGTAGACTTGGTCCTTGGGGTTTTCCACATTGGTATTTCGGTATGAGAGATTGTTGTTGCCTTGGTACCTCTGTCCATAACCCTGTGGCTTAGTGTAGTCTACCCAATTCACTTCCTCTTGGTACTGCTCCAACTCATCTAACACATCCGAAGCCTCTCCCACAAAGTGTACTTGCTTTTGATTTGCAATTACTAACTTATCAATCTTCTCATGGAGGGATTTCATCTCCTTCTTGTGTGCCTCAAGGTCAGACCCTCTAGGTGCGCTATCATAGTCCTCACTGTAGTTTCCATCACTCAAAGCAAGGTTTTCAATAAGCTCCATTCTCTCTTCTACATCTTGGCCGAGAAAGTTCCCTTTACTTGCCGTGTCTAGAAGCATTCGGATTTTGGGAAGAGCTCCTCTATAGATTGTGCTCAAGAGTGTTTCCTCGGTGAAAACATGATGAGGACATGCAATGGTGTAGTCCTTGAACCGCTCCATGGTTTCACTAAAGGTCTCATTCTGCCTTTGTGTGAAACCGCTAATCTCACTCCTTAGCCGAGCTGTCCTTGTGCTTGAGAAGAACTTGGACAGGAAAGCTTTCTTACAGTCACCCCATGAGGTGATAGTCCCTTGAGGTAAGGTCTTCTCCCAATGCCTTGCTTTATCCCCAAGTGAAAAAGGGAAAAGCCTAAGCTTGAAACTATCCTCCGAGATCCCATTGATCTTGATCATGCCGCACACTACCTCAAAGTTGTCCAAGTGCTCCAAAGGATCCTCCATGGCAAGTCCGTGGACCTTGCTGTTTTGTACCATGGAGACAAAGCCCGGCTTTATCTCAAAGTTATTGTTTTGCACCGGTGGTGGGGTGATGCCAAAGCGATTGTGATGAGTGTTCGGTGCATCACCCGCACCTATGATCCTTGGTGGTCTTTGGGCGTGGTTGGGGTTTCCATTACCCCTTCCAGCAGCAGCATGGTGTGGTATTGCCTCAGCTTAATCTTGCTCAAACATACCCTCAAAATCAACAATACCTGGTTGTACCTCTTGAAACCGTTGTGCTTGTTCTTGTTGCCTTCTTAACCGTGCACTTCCAAGTCGATGTATGTTGTCTAGAGGTTGTACTAAGTTGTTGTCACCTCTAGACCGCATATACATGTACCTGAGGGGACAAGTTGGAAGGTAGATAAATTAGAAATCAAAGTAAAAAGAAAGACTTAGGCTCTATTTAGCTATAAATCCTAGTAAATTCAAACTAGACCCAATTTGGCAACGGCGCCATTTGATAACTTTCTTTTTCTCAGGGTAATATGATCCCTCTAATGATCTTAACCTTACAAGCTAACTTAAACACCAAAGGATCCAATGAGATGATTGATTGTTGTGGTTTACTTGAAGATGAAACGTTTTGGGGGGTTTTGGGGAAAGAGTGAAGGGCGAAAAGCATACAAGAGATGCGGATGGCTCTTGTATACAACTGAATGGATCTAAGGATATTACGCACCAGAGATTCAAACAGGATTTCTCAAGGATATGACGCACCAAGAGAGAGGATCTTCTTAGAATAGATTTTTGATAAAAAGAAAGATGAAACTAAACTCATCTCTCGGCCAAGTTATAAAGAGAGATGAGGAACACGAAAACAATGAATGCAAGAGTCAGTCTCGGGACAACCCCCTTGACTGATCATGCAAGACAAAGATCAAAGTTTGAAAACAAAACAAAGCATAAAACGACTAAGTGTAGAAAGTGTCTCATGAACTTCCAAGCCGCGGGGATAGAAAGAAATGGGCTTGGACAAGTGAATGATCAAATGGGCAATGACAAAGTAACACACTTGCCTCGTTAAAAACCTTAAAGAGAAAACCCAATGGGACAAAACTCTTTAAGGGAAAAAGAGCACAAGATATGTTACTAGCCCATTTATCATTCACCGGCTTGAATACATATCAATGTGATATGTCTTGCCTTCTCTTCTTCATATGGACCGTCTTGTATCTGATTCAGCAATGTCTCTAAGGCATTATGGTATGCCTTAGTCTTAGAACGAGTCATGGGTCCTTTGATGACTTCTTGATCCTCTTACTCAGCTACAAGCTTAAGCATATCCACTCCCTCCTCTGGTACAAGCTTGCTTTCCAAGTGTATGTCGTCCATGATCATATCATCTCCTCCTTCTTCAAAAGGATTTGACCTCAAATCCGACTCATCTGCAAAATAAAGAAGTAAGTCAGTAACATTAAAGCTTGAATTAATCGTATACTTACCTTGCAAATCCAGCTTGTAGGCGTTTTCATTGATCCTTTTTGTTATGGTGAAAGGACCATCAATTCGAGGCATCAACTTAGATTTTCTTTCGGCTGGAAAGCATTCCTTCCTTAGATGCACCCATACTTGATCTCCAACCTCAAACACCATCTTATGCTTGCCCTTGTTCGCATGCTTAGCATATAATTTAGTCTTTTCCTCCAAATTTTTCTTAGCATCCGAATGTATTGCCTGCACCAACTCTGCTTTCTTCTTTCCATCCTTCTTTGGTACCAATAGTACTGGTACATCACAGGCACTCATGCTCTCATGTATATGGCCTTTAGCCATCAGCTCATCCACTTGCCTTTGTAACTCTTTTGTTTCCACGGGATTGGTACGGTAAGCCGGCCTGTTTGGTAAAGAAGCTCCAGGAGTGAAGTCAATCTAATGTTCTATTCCTCTAATGGGAGGCTATCCTTCTGGTGTTTCTTCTGGAAAGACATCACTAATATCCTGCAAGAGAGCTTTCATTTCACTCGGATATACCGGTGTAAGATCAGTCATAGAGGTTAGTGATTCTTTGTAAACAAACAGGAGCATAAGAGATTGATTATGAAAAGCTTTCTTGACCTCTCCTGCCTTAGCAAAGAAATTATGATGTTTGGCTGACCTTAAAGTTTGTTTCTAATCGTTGTAAACTTCTTGAGGGGTCATAGGAACCAAGACATTCTTCTTACCCTTATACTCAAAGGAGTGTCGGTTTGAGAATCCATCATGGATAACCTTTCGGTCTGATTGCCAAGGCCTTCCCAACAGGATATGGCTTGCTTCCATAGGTAAAACATCACAAAGGATCTCATCTTTGTAATCTCCAATCGCCAAAGGTACTATCACTTGTTCAGAAACTTTCATTTCTCCTTTGTCATTCAACCAATAGAGCTTATAAGGACTCGGATGGGGAATGACTTGCATTTCCAGCGTCTTAACCATTGTACTGCTAGCTACATTCGCACAACTCCCTCCATCTATAATCAGGCTGCAGACTTTTCCTTGTACTAAACATCGAGTATGGAACAAGTTTTCCCTCTGATCTTGTTCTTCTGGTTTATTTTGAACAGTAAGAGTTCTCCTAGCCACTAGTAATTCTCCTTGAACCGGTAAAAGCTCATTTTCACTATGATCCTCTTCTTCATGTTCATCCTCAGACTCGATCTCACCGTTCTCTCTCAGCACCATTACTCTTTTGTTGATGCACTCATTAGCATAGTGTCCTCTGCCTTGACACTTGAAGCATTTTACATCTCTGGACTTGGTAATAGACTCTTTTGGCTTCCTTTTTGTTTCCAGCAGAGACGAGGGCTCTGGCTTTGTAACACTGAACGGCTTGGTGTCTCTGGAATAGTTTGATCGATATGAACTTCCATTTGCTCCTCCAGTACGGTGGGTTTGCTTTCTCTTTTGCTGCTGCTCGAACAGTATAGCTTTGTGAAGCATCTCCTCTAACTCCACATAGTGCTCAGTTTCCAAACGATCTTGGATCTCTCTGTTAAGTCCTCCTAGAAAACGAGCCATGGTAGCTTCTCTATCTTCTGAAATGTCAGCCCTTAACATAAGAGTTTCCATTTCCTTGAAGTATTCTTCCACCGAACGGTTTCCCCGAGCTAGCCTCCTTAGTTTTTGATGAAGTTCCCGATGATAATGATTAGGCACAAATCTCTTCCTCATGAGACTTCTCATTTCTTTCCAAGTGCTAACAGGAAACTCTTGATTCCGCTTTCTTGTAGTAACAAGTTGATCCCACCAACTTAGGGCATAGTCATAGAATTCAGTAGCTGCAACCTTGATTCTGTTTTCTTCAGTGCATTGTTGAGCATCAAAGACCAGCTCCACTTTCTTTTCCCACTCTAAGTAAACGTTTGGATCACAAGTTCCATGAAACGAAGGAATTTTGAGTTTGATTCCTGGTATACTCTCCTGCATACGTTCTTTGTTCTGTCTAGACCCTCTGCGGTTGCTCCTTGAAGATCCACTGCTCTTATAGTATTGATCAGTATGATGATCACTATCATGCTTAGATTTTTCTGCCTCATTATCAGTCTCTTTGCCTGAGCGTCTCTTCACGGGAATCCTGTCCTCATACCATTCCCTCATGCTTTCTCTCTCTGTTTCAAACATTTTTCTCATTCTGCTGGCGAGAGCATCAAGGATTAATTTGTTCTCTTGGCTAACTGCAGCTTCTGGATCATCATTGCCGACCATGGTTCCTGAAAACAAACAAACAACTCGCAGTAAGAAGTTCTTAGGATGATATGAATTTTATAAAAATTCTAAAACCCTAAAACAAACATTTCAATGCTGAACAATGATCCACAAGACTCAAATAAACTTCTGGAGATCGAAAACAGATAAAAAAAAATCACAAAATTCTTAATGAACAAAACGTGAACAAAAACTCTTTGGATCCGTGAAGAACAAGCGATTAAAATTCCGGAATAATTCAAAAACTTCACAGATCAACAAATCGTCACTCTTAGTCTCTAATGAAATCGCCGATCTTATGCAATATGGATTCACTAACAACCTAACACAAGTTAACAAGCAATAGATCCAAGCCACGATCGCAAAGAGATGAAAAGTCACAAATATGAATCGATAAAAACAAAACAGATCGGATCGAGATACTTAGCTTTGGAAGGTTTGCTCTGATACCACGTAATATGATTCCTCTAATGATCTTAACCTTACAAGCTAACTTAAAAACCAAAGGATCCGATGAGATGATTGATTGTTGCGGTTTACTTGAAGATGAAACGTTTTGGGGGGTTTTGGGAAAAGAGTGAAGGGCGAAAAGCATATAAGAGATGTGGATGGCTCTTGTATACAACTGAATGGATCTAAGGATATTACGCACCAGAGATTCAAACAGGATTTCTCAAGGATATGACGCACCAAGAGAGATGATCTTCTTAGATTAGGTTTTTGATAAAAGAAAGATGATCATAAACTCATCTCTCGGCCAAGTTATAAAGAGAGATGAGGAACATGAAAACAATGAATGCAAGAGTCAGCTCGGGACAACCCCCTTGACTGATCATGCAAGACAAAGATCAAAGTTTGAAAACAAAACAAAGCATAAAACGACTAAGTGTAGAAAGTGTCTTATGAACTTCCAAGCCGCGGGGATAGAAAGAAATGGGCTTGGACAAGTGAATGATCAAATGGGCAATGACAAAGTAACACACTTGCCTCGTTAAAAACCTTAAAGAGAAAACTCAATGGGACAAAACTCTTTAAGGGAAATAGAGCACAAGATATGTTACTAGCCCATTTATCATTCACCGGCTTGAATACATATCAATGTGATATGTCTTGCCTTCTCTTCTTCATATGGACCGTCTTGTATCTGATTCAGAAATTTCTCTAAGGCATTATGGAATGCCTTAGTCTTAGAACGGGTCATGGGTCCTTTGATGACTTCTTGATCCTCTTCCTCAGCTACAAGCTTAAGCATATCCACTCCCTCCTCTGGTACAAGCTTGCTTTCCAAGTGTATGTCGTCCATGATCATATCACAGGGTGATTATCAAAACCTCAGCATGCTCATGTCATTGCAATACTTAAGGGTCAATCCAACTTGGGTGGTTTGAATGGTACTAAGAATGCAAAAGCTTTGTAAATCTAAGTGAAATCCGAATATTTGGTGGTAAAATCTGTGAAGACTGATTGCAACTACTAAAAAATTATGAAAACTATTTTAAAATCCCTACTGTGATGTTAACTAGCAAGCAGGCTACTTCTAAGAATTTAAAATGTAAGATTACTAATTTTATAAATTGCAAGACCAAGAACAGAAAAACTAGAAAATATCTAGAAACTTAAGATGATTTTTAAAAACTACGAAATAAATTCTAATGACTCCTAACGAATTACCAGGGAGCGAACAAGGTCCTAAGGTATTTTTAAAATACTAACAAGACCAATAACATAACTCTAACAATTTTGAAACTCTAATGCAAGGTATTTAACTAAAAACAGAGAATTTGAGAACTTTGGCTAAAGATGCAAACTTTAGAACTAAAGATTGTAGATTTAGGAATTCAAATACTAAACAGAGGGTTCACGGATGGGGATCCTGTTCAAGGAGGTTCAAGATTTAAACTTTGGGTTTTTGAAAACAAGATCTACACATTTTGTGCTTTCTCTAAACCTTGAGAAGTTAAGTTAGGTTCATCCATGGCGTGTGGTATGAATCCCTTCCTCACCCCTTCCTCCTAACCCATGGTTCGTGGTGGAAAGAAAAGATGAAGAGCTTGATGTATAAATCTCAAAAACGTGGCCTAACTAGCTCCCTAAGCATCCATGGCGTTTGGGAAAGGATGAGCTAGCCTCTTGAATGCGGTTTTAAGGGATTCCTTAGATATTTCTAGGACAAGGAATCCTCTGAAATCATAGGGATCTTTCTCAAGAGTCCCTAAGCATGAAACACCCAAAATCCAAGAAGAAAAGATATTAAGAGCAAGAAAAGTCCAAAGTTTAAACCCTTAAACCCCCTCAATCACCCCATCCGTAAACCCACTTGGAGGTTTACTCAAAAATCATAACTAGTGCATACCAAAACGTAGAGAATGATAAGCTAGACATGAATAATCGATTAAGCAAAAGAGATTAAGAGAAATGCTTGATTAAATAAAAAAATTAAGGTTTTATAAAAGTGAAAAAGCTTGGAAACTAATAATGGCGATTTTCTGTCTAAAAGAAGGAGGAGACAATGTGTAACCAAGGATATGTGACCAAAAATTGGTCATTTTGCTTTTATATCAAAGAGGAAATGGTCCCCTCACTTAAATCCAAAATATGCAAGATGTCCGGTAAAGGTTGGAGATCGAGCTCGGTCGTCGATCTCTGGCTCGATCGTGCGCGCAGAACGCCTTCTCTTGCTCGATCGTCGGGTCGATTCAGTCGGATGGATCGAGTACTTCTATCGATCGTGTAGTTGATCCTTGGATGATCGAGTCGCGAGCTCGATCTTGCTCTCGTTCTTCTCGGAATCAGTTTTCGTGTCCGTACTCGCGATCGATCTCCTTGGTCGATCTTGACCTCGATCTTCTTTCTTGGAACGACCCGCTTGTCTCGATCTTCTGATCGATCACGTCTAGATCGACCTGCCTAACTCGATCTACCTCTCGATCTCGGTTCCCTTGATGCATGGCCGAGTTCTCCCAAGTGTCCATAAGTTCCTTTACGCTCCTTGGCATATCTACGCACTCTCCATGGCTCCAGTGTATCCAAAACAACCTGAAAATGATGCAGAAATGCAAGAAACATGCAAATGCTGATGCAAAGTGCTCTAAGACCTAAAATGAGACAAAATTTACAATTTCTCTAAGTATGAATGTAATATGAATGCAAATATGTCCTAAATGCAAGCTAAATGAGTGAAATATATGAGTATATCTTTGGGTATTCTTTAAGGGGATCTATGGGGAATTTTATTAACTGTTCTTGAACCGGCTGTTTAAACCGTAGATTAGGATTTTCTTTCTTATCAAACTTGTTCTTATTGCATGATTCTAGCGTCATGAACTAGAGTCTGATCTTACGATTTTTGAGAGCTGCTAACGTGCAGAATTTCACGTCCGAACCTAGTTTGACTGAGCGAACGTTTATGGGATGCTCACGCATACCTAAGAAGAAGACGTGAGCGTTTATGAACCTGTTCTATATTGCATGTTTTCTAGAACGTTGGATACGAAAGTATACCTGGTAATTTTATATAACATAGACGCCCTGGCTTGAGAGAGTCTATGGGTCGTTAAAACCAGTGATTACAGTTTATGGAAAATCGCCTAGTCTCGTTTGTCTGAGCTGTTGTGAGTTTGATTTCTAGTTAGAACCCCATAGATTTCCCGAAGAGATCCCCAACGTTTGTTTCCCCATCTGCTTTACAACTCGAGATTTACGCACTTCAATATTTACTTTTTCTGCACTGTTCACCTGATTCCCTTTTTAGGAGCCTTTAAGTTAATTTCTCTTTTCTTGTTGGTTATAGAGTTGGTCGACACCCTCCTCTATATAAGACGTGTTGCCTCCCTTTTCTTTTCTACTTAAACCGTGACACTATCCTCCAAACCCTCAAATCCATGCGTTTTTGGTTGCCATGAATTTCTTGTTTTGCAGTTGACCTCCTCCCTATAGATCGATACCCTAAGTACTACAACGCACGCTGTTCACTTGCAGCTTAGGGTCTTACAAATTTAAAGCTCGACGAGTTCCCAAGAAGTCATCCTATTTTTGAAGACCATTTTCGACCCCATTAGAACCTTATATGTTAGCAGAGAGCCCTTAACTGGCCGTCAATGTTTCTCTCAGGCGTATGACGTGGATCAACCAACTTTCTATAGAAACGACCATCTTGGAGTTTAAAGATATCAAAGAAAAAGGATTTGATGAGATTTGTTGTCCAAATTTTCTTGAAGAGTTTGAAGATGGGCATGAGATTATCCGTATAGAGAAGTGTAGACATGTTTTTCATCCCTTTGTATTGATTCTTGGCTGAAACAGAACCGAAGCTGCCCAAATTGTCGATGCTCCCTTAATGCAAGAGAGACGGTAGGGTTTCAATGCTTTTAGCTTTATTTAATTCTTCGAAATTTAAATCTCTTTGGAGATTGTTTAGCACGCTTTTTTACAACTATGTTTTTGTAGATTATGTTCCTCCGGATTTGGTTCATATAATGGGGTGGTTTAGTTCTGGACCCATTATTTGATTTATTTAATTCATACTCCTTTCGTTTCACAAAAAGTGTCACAAAGATGACTTCTTCAACGAGGGGGAAACCAGAGGGTCTTCTAACATCCGAATTAGATTCGAGCAGTCTGTCTCGAACTACACTATCCGTAGGTCCCTCTCTTTCATCCACGACATTGTCCAAATAAGTGCATCCACTTCTGCATTTAGTGTTGAAAGAAGCTCACTAACTAGCCCATGATTAATCCACGAGACATCAATATGGCATGTCGGAGAATGGGGACTGAGGGGGGAGGTTCCGACTCTTTCGTTGTCGTTTGTCACTCACAACCCTCTTCACCTTCTTTTTGGTTGGCAATTTTCCAACTCTCAGCTTCTGTTGTTGCAAGTTGAAAGGTTTCAGGTGGAGAGATCTCTTTTCCATTAAAGATTTTTTTATTTTTTGCCTTCCAAATATACCAAATAATCCATGGGAATATGTCCCTTTGAGAGATATCCCTTTCTTGTAGCCTCCAAAATAGGACGTCCATATTTTGGTATAAAGATGTACTCGGGAAGTAACCCGGACGTGATGGAAACTCTGAAAAAACCCTAGACTTGTAAGGCCGTTGGGCATTCAAAAATAAGATGGTTTATTGTTTCTTCTTGACCTACGCATCTGGGGCAGGTCTTGTCAATGCTGAGATGGAGCAAGAGCAATGGTAGGTTCTTAGAAAGTTTCTTAAGATATATTATTATAATAAAATTATTATAATATTGAAGTAGGTTCTTAAGAACTTAAGAAAAACACTCAAAGTATCTTATATAAGAAACTTTGATTGTTTTTCTTAAGTTCCTATGAACCTTTTTCAATATTATAATAATTTTATTATAATAATATATCTTAAGAAATTCTCTAAGAACTTACCATTGCTCTTGCTCTAATGGGATAATCGTTCCATCGTAGCTCACTTCCTCGAAGATTTTATGGACTTGGCATTGATAGACAGGGGAATAGTTGAGTATTTCTTTGGTGTTTCAGTGGTTTCAGACTCTTGTTGGATAGTTAAATAGGTAATTGATCATGATAGGAGATACATTGACTTAGTATATTTAGCATGATATAACATGTCTTTTGTAAATTATTATTATTATTATAGATTATTTGTTTATTCTTGTAAATTAAGCTTAGAGCTTTTGGAATTCAAAATACAAAATTTAAAATCCAAATTCAAAAATTCAAAATTTAAAATTGAAATTTTAAAATAAAAAAAATGCTGTGGTAAAAATTAATAACGAAATTCAAATGCTATTGTAGAATATACAATAACAGGTAGAAAATCTCTATATTAAATGCTAACATGATAGAAGTAAGAAAGACCGCTATCTAAAGTGTGCGACCTATTATCGTGGGCTCTGATATAGCGCTTCTCAAAACGCTATAATATCGTTAGATATCGTTTTTCGAGTGCTAAGAAAATCTTTTTTCCTGTAGTGCCATAATATTTATAACTTTACATCCATTAAACTTTTATATGAAGTCCAAAAGAAAAAAATTTTAAAAAAACAATGTCCATTTATAAAAAAGCACATTTACGAAAGCAAAAATTAGTTAAAGTCAGCCCACTTCTGTTTTATAATTAAAATCGCTAATTACTTACTTTGACTATCAACTAGGATATGTCTGCGCTTCGCGCATACTGTATTTATTTATTTTGTTCTAAGTTATCTTAAAAGAGGAATATACATTTTTAAGAATCAAGGACATTCTCAAATTGGTAGATAAAATATTTTTTTTTGGTAAATGCAAACTTTAACCTCGAGAACACTATATGAGTCTATATAGAAGTGTTGGTGAATTTCTTTTAAGATTATAAGAAGTATTACTGTATTTCTTATAAAAATTTTGGATTATTTGAAAATTAGAATACATTTTTCATGTGAACTTTACATAAAGCATTTATCTACTAATTTTGGTTACTCTGATGTTCTCCAAAATTTGCTAGAAACATATGAACAACCCAGTGGAATCGAACCATTCAAAATACCATATAAGACATAAGATAAGTCTAACAAATTTTTTGGAGCATTTTTATGTTGTTCAGATCAAGGATGTGCTATATTTTAGTTCTGACTTGCATAGAAGGTTATTTACACTCATTAAACAATAATATTTCAGAGTTTTATTCGGCATCATAATGATAGTGCAATTAAGCATGGAAAAGTTATAAAGTAAACAAATTGGAAACACCGTTTTGGAAAAATTATAAATTAAGATTTATATACATAGCTCACTTAAAATCTTTAACTACCTTTAAATTCTCAGCGAAAAAAAGAATGTAATAACAAAATTTAATGACACCTGTTTAGAAAGCTACAGTGAGCCCCACACTTAAATCAACGAACAGTGTGTCGACAACCTAATCATTTAATCTTGGGATCCCTGACTTCAATCATCTGAGAAAAATTAACAAAAAAAAGTGAGAGACGTAAATCATGTCCTACAGCCATATCAAGATTCTAAAATTTCCTAAAAAAGACATACACAATACATTTAAAATAATCAAGTTTATCAGTATGTAAGTGAACTGAAGAAATAATGAACTGGAGAGTAAAATTCTTGAGGGTCTATGTTTATGATGTCTACTGCCATTTCCCTACAAAGAGCCCTCTTGATGAACTTACTTAACAATCGTTGAAGTTTTTCTTAGTGCATTCAGATGGATGAGAATGAGATCCAGAGAAAATACAAATGAATTAAGTCCATAAAGAGTTTGAACACCATAGTTAGATGAATAGCAAACCAACCCTTAACATTAATTATAACAAACTCAATGGTCATATAAGTGATTTTGTGCTTTACCTTTTCCCGCGATCTGCCTGCATTATAACATATCAAATATTAGTATTTGTGAATTCTGCAATTATCTTTATTTCTTCTGAAATGGAAATAGATAACTTGTTCCTCGATGCATTCGGAACATATGACTTTCATGCATTTGATTGTGTAACCTCAAAACATTAGCATTTGTTTTCACGATGTTACCAAATTCGTTTTCAGTCTCAGGCTATGAAAGCATTGTAGTCATAATTTTTTTTCTTAGTTTTCTTTGTCTAATTTGGTACTACATAATCATCTTCCTATACTCCTTAATTTCCTAACAAAAATTACATCAATTCCAAACATGAACCCATGCCTGTCCGACCCATCAAAGAATCAGTCCCGTCCCAGCTTTAAAGCGGCTAAAGCATTAGCTTTAGGCCACATTTAAAAAAAAAAAATTTAGGGCCACATTTATAAAAATATTTTATAGCTTATGTGGGCACTAAAAATATTTTTTCCTCACATATTTGGTACGAAAGTCTTTCTTTCTTTTTTTAACATCTACACGAAAGTCTTTATGATTATTATTTTTTCCTTTCCTTTTTTTCATTAAAAAGTTTTCAATTTTTTTTAACTATCGACACCAAATTAAAAGAAACCTTAACCTTTTTTTTGATGAAAAAAAAAAAAATCCCGCCGACGCCGTCACCTTACCGAAGCTTTGAATCTTAATCACTCAGAATTTTGCCATCGACTTGCCTCTACATCTGATTCAGAAAGTTTAATTTTTGATTTTGACAATTTGGGTATTTCTCAAATTCTGTGTTTTTTCTTGGAATGGATGATTGGATCTCAAATGGTGTTAATTAGTTGATACAGAGGTGTTGAATTGATTTAGAAGAAGAAACTATTGTTGAATTGATTTAGAAGGATAAACTATTGTTGTTGCCTGTTGGAAGCTAGTTGTTTATTTATGAAAGTAACGAAACAAGCACAAGTTTTTATACTAATTTTTTAATTCCTTTTCTTGACAATAGTCTCTGCAATTATTTTGTTTGCAGTGAAATGCCTCCAGTAAGCACTAGAAGACATGTTCCTGGATCAGTCAAAGCGAAGGAAAAAAAGGCAAGGGATAAATTTATTAAATCTCAAGCTAATTCTATGCTTCAGTTTGTTACAATTACAAAATCTGGACCTTCTGAGATTGATGTGGCTGTTGGGGATGAGGTAAACTAGAATGTGATTGAGACTGATGCTTGTAAGAATGGTGAGAAAGAGGTGGATATCGATCTGCAACATGAAAACGTTGATGAAGTTGAGCATATGGAAGAGCCTAGAGAAAACAATCTCGTAGACAGCAATGATGAACAAGAAAATGTGGATTTTAATGATCCTGGAAATTGGAAAAGGATTAAGAAAAGAGAGAGAGATTTCTTGGTTGGAAAGGGTCCTCCGGCAAGATTATCCGGCAAGATTACCCGTTGATTATCACTTTCCGAGAGACAAAGTTGGTAGATGTTTTTCTTATTCATCTTATACAAGAAAAATGAGCAACGGGGAGCATCATGATAGGAGATGGCTAGTTTACTCAAAATCGAAAGATCTTCTTTTTTTGTTGGTGTTGTAAGCTATTCAGCCAGGAAGAAGATCCTCCTATATTGGCAAGTACTGGGTTTAGTGATTGGAGAAACATTTCGTCTCGTTTGAAAAGACACGAAACTGGTCATAATCATATTTTATGCATGACTAAGTGGACAGAGTTGGAAGTGAGACTACGAAAGAATGAAACTATTGATAGACATGCATAAGAAGCAATGAATAGGGAGAAAAAACATTGGAGAGATGTATTGTTGAGGCTTCTTTCATTGGTTGAAGCTTTTTCTAAAAGCAATATTGCTTTTCGTGGAGAAAATGCAAAGATTGGTGATGAAAATAATGGAAATTTTTTGGGAATGATTAAGGTGGTTGCAAAATTTGATCCAGTAATGAAAGAACATCTTCGGCGGTTTTAAAAAGGTGAAACTCAGTATCATTACCTCAGCCACAAAATTCAGAATGAGTTGATAGAGTTACTCGCATTTGAGATCAAGCTAATGATCATCAAGAAGATTCAGAATGCAAAATACTTTTCAGTGATTCTCGATTGTACTCCTGATATTAGTCGTAAAGAGCAAATGACTCTTATTATTCGATGTGTGGATACTTTGGTGGTCTCACCCAAAATTGAGGAGTTTTTTCTGACATTCTTAGAAGTAAAAGATACATCAGGAAAAGGACTATTTGACACCCTACGAGAGGTACTGTTTGATCTCAAGTTGAAAATTAATGATGTGAGAGGGCAAGGTTATGACAATGGAGCAAACATGAAAGGGAAATACAAAGGTGTGCAAAGCAGATTGCTTGAAATTAATCCAAGAGCATGTTATACTCCATGTGGATGGCATAGCCTTAATCTCGCGCTTTGTGATATGGCTTCCTCATCTACAAAGGCGGTGTTATTTTTTGGGATTGTTCAACGCATTTATTGTCTATTTTCATCTTCAACTAAGAACTGGGAGATATTCAGAGAGAAAGTGAATGGTTTAACGCTCAAACCATTATCACAAACTCGATGGGAGAGTCGGATAGATAGTGTGAAGCCTATAAGATTTCATGCTCCACAAATACGAGATGCTTTGTTTTACTTGGCTGAAAGCACTGATAATCCAATGCATAGAAGTGAAGCTGAGTCTCTTGCTGAGAGTGAATTACATGGAATTGGAGGGTTTGATTTCTTATTTGGAATGGTTATTTGGCACGAGCTTCTTTTTGCTTTCAATATAGTAAGCAAGGTTCTACAATCAGAGGACATGGATATTGATGTTGCTATTTGTCAACTAAATGGACTTGTGTCATTTCTGAAAGAATACAGAGAAACAGGTTTTGAGCGAGCAAAAGCTGAAGCTACACGAATTGCAAATGAGATGGATATTGAGCCTAAATTTTATGTGAAGCCAAACCGTATTAGAAAAAGGAAAAGACATTTTGATGAAGATATCCAAAATGATGACGAAGGCATGGTATTACTCGGGGAGGATGGCTTTAGGGTGGATTACTTCATAAACATCATGGATCAAGCTATTGTTTCTATTGAAACAAGATTTGAACAGTTCCAAAGTTACGATAAAACTTTTGGATTTTTGTTTGATTTAAAAAAGCTTAAAGCAGCTGATGATGATGAGTTGAAGGAATCTTGTGTTAGGCTTGAAGAATTTTTGAGGCATGGTGCACATTCAGATATAAACGGAGAAGATTTATTCTTGGAGCTTAAACTTTTAAGAAAGGTTTTACCAACCGAAATCAAAAGGGCTACAGAGGTATTGAACTCTTTGAAAGGAATGGAGGATTTTTATTCAAATTCATGGATTGCTTATCGGATATTGTTGACAATCCCGGTTTCTGTTGCCTCTGCAGAAAGAAGCTTTTCGAAGTTGAAATTGATTAAAAATTATCTGCGATCTACTATGTCTCAAGAGAGGTTGAATGGATTATCAATGATATCTATTGAAAAAGATATGGTTGATAAACTCGATTATGAAATAATTATGAATGAATTTGCTGGGAGAAAAGTTAGAAGATCTGTTTTTTATAATTAGAATTTAGTCATTATATTATTATTATTATTTTGTTATTTTAAGTTTTTTGAACATTATTTTTTTCTTTTTAGTGATAATTTTTATTATTATTATAAAAGCCACATTTGTTTAAAATGCTTTAAGCCTCTTAAATCTTCGGGACGGCACTGCAAAGAATGTAGCAGTAGAGATAAATTTGATTGATCCAGTTCATCCTTAACTGTATGAAATCTCTCTAATTTCCAGCAACACATATTCATATGAAAGTGGGATTTAAAACAATTTTCTTCGCTGCAAGCTTTGTAAAAGAAATTCTTGAGTGACAATATGAGAGAAACAAATTGATTGAAGAAGAGAAATACATGAATATGGTAAGTTACAAATCTACCTTATATAAATAATAAATGTCTTCGTTTTGATCTAGCAAATTATCTCTTTTCTTTTATACCACTTAGAAACTATAATCCGTTAGTTGCCACTCTCCTGCACAGTGATTAAATATTTTATTGATGTGTCAAGAATGAAGGTAAACGGATGCACAAACTGGTAGGATAAATACCGGCCTCAAACACCCACAATTTCAGCTTTTACATCATGACACAATCAAACCTGGCTATTCTTTTTCGCATGTGAGATTTGCTACTCAACCTGTCAATGGAAACCATGATGAAGCAAAAAGGACTTAATTAAATCTATCTCGGTGACTTAACAACAGGGAACATAAGCAGGGAACACAACATAAAATTATATTTTGGAGACTTGAAATAAGAGGGTAAAATATTTCATGCCTACTGATATTCTAAGTATCTAGAGCTTCTTGGTTTGCTTTACATAGCTTCATGTATTCAGCCATATGTAACAGAGATAAGTTAAACCTTATCAGCATTTGTTTGTGAAATATGATTTGCAAATTTATATCACCATCGAAACACAACTATGAGAATGTGATTTTCCATTCAATATGTACAAATATGTGCATTGCCATCACTTTTCAAGAACTAAAATTAAAAATTGGATATTTAGTTTAGTTTAGTATTGCATATTTGTCCTCAAAATGAGCTTCACCACTTTACTTGCTACTGTAAGTTTATTTCTTAGACTTATGGTTATCAAGCTTGTGAACCAGAGATTGTTTTCGAACTTGTAAGTTGCATTCAACCTAAAAAGACTTTAAAATGTGGAAAATTACCCGACTTGGCTCCTATCCAATTTTTGATAAGCTTACACTAGAATCTATGAATATCTCTCGTCCGAGTAGATAGATGTAGATTAAATCCTTAACATATTTCACTTGTATATTCACTATAAACTCGCCGTCCATCTAGAACTATCTACCTGACATAAGACAAAAATATTGTTATAATTCCGAAAACATTGGTTCAGTATAATGTGATGGAAAGTCAATGTCATAATCTTAGATATGCAAGACATCTAAAAGTTTGATTTCAATTTGATCAAGGTATTCTCTTGAAAAACAGAACTTATGCAAGTGGAAAGCATCGCGAGAATCATTTCGGCTAACTCTACAAAACAAAGATAATAGATATAGGTTTGATTCCTATAAAGGTTTCCCTTGTGATTTAATTTAATTAGATATTATGATTCACTCTACAGACGTAATGATTTGGAAACCGGTCCGGTTTAAAAAGTATTGCATGCATACATTAGTGTCAATGAGGAGTAGTTCTACACATATCAGTGCCTGATCAGAATTTATTCTTTGCATAAATCTCCTTGTAGCTCATTAAATGTTTTGGTGGCGAGAGCCTTCGACGAGGCCGGCGTGCGTGGTGGGGACATGTTTTGATTCGTATTTGCTGTTAGCGAGAGAGATGGTAGGATGGTGGAGTTGTGGAAGTCGGTAATTATTAGCCATCTTTGAAGGGAGGCTTAACTTCGAATGTAGTGGTCAATAAATTCTTTCAATCAAGAGGAATTATGGAATGATTGATGAGTGATGAAAACACCAATCTTGCAGTCGATTAGATTACTTTGGGAGGGATAGGAATCGATGAATTTGTGAGGGATTGTAATCAATAACTGTCGATGAGTTTGGAACGGAAACAGAACTATTACGGTTGAAGATATTTTGGTGAGGAAGCGAATTTTTTTTTTTAATGGTTTCTTGGATTTGAGAGATGGTAGGGAGTTATCCATTGGTATTTGGGCTAAGCCCAATACAATTTGGTGGTGTGTAGGTTTGGATTTTTTTAACAGCGCTTACGTGGCACGATTTTTGATTTTTTTGTCCTGTTGTGGAGTCTCTCACAAGCCCCCAAATAATCTATTTTATTAGTATAGATTTTTTTCTAAACAACTTTCTTCTTTTGTTTGTTTTGTCGCCAATTGTCATAGAACAAAGGTAATTGATTCAATATTCTTTATTATACATACTTGTTCTAACATGTTGAATTAGTAATATAGTACAATCTTATGATCGTTGTTTATTTTAATTATTAACATTAGGTTTATGATCAGATTTTTTGAATCACTAAGTCGAATAAATTGTCAATAGCGATCTGATTAGTATACAGTTAGTAAACTAGTATTTGAATTTCATCTTCATTGTAAAAGACAAAAAAACATTAAATGATGCCTTCGATTTTAACTTCAACAATAGATTAGGTTTCATTCATTAACTTTTTGTTTTTCTTTAGATTTTGATCGTTAAAATTTATGTAATTAAATATTTTTAATATTTTGTAGATTAATTGATGGAGCTGTACTTTAAAAGAAAATCTGCTTTGCCATCTGATAATATAGATGATTTGTCATGGGATCCTGCTAAAAGAAAAAAACCATAATGGATTATCATTCAAATTAAAGAGATGAGGAAAGACGCAAATATCTTCTAAGAGATTCGTGTCAGCCACTTGGTTATAATATTGAAAACAAGTTGTAGGAAACAAACTGAGATGGTTCAATCCAGCTTGGTTTGACCAGAATTGTAATTGGTTAAAGTATAGTGTATCAGAAAAAAGCTTATTGCTTGTGCTACTATTTGTTCAGAGATGATGGGTATTCTGAATTTGTGAAAGAAGGATTTTTGAGTTAGAATAAGCCTTATATATTATTTTTTACATGTAGGAGAACCTAATAGTTCTCACAATAATGCTGTTAAGAAATGTGATGATTTGATGAATCAAGGCCAGTCCATCGTACATGCTCTCTATAAGAAGAATGATGAAGTGAAAATGAGTATTGTATCCGGTTAAATGCTTCGATTGATGTTTCAAGATACTTGTTGCGACAAAGATTAGCTTTTCGTGGTCATAGGGAAGGAGAAGAGTCTTCTAACAAAGGAAACTTTTTAGAATTCTTGAAATACATAGCAGATCACAATGATGTTAAAACAAAGTTGTTTTGGAGAAAGCTCTATGAGATAACAAGATGGTTTCTTCAGTGATTCAAAAAGATATTGTAAACTCTTTTGCAAAAGAAGTAGTGAAATCTGTTATAGAAGAAATTCATCATGGTGTATTTGGTTTGTTAGTAGATGAATATGCTGATGTGTCTGACAAATAACAAATGGCTGTAGTTTTCCGATCTGTTGATAAAATTGGTGTGGTGAAAGAAAGATTTGTTGGAGTTGTCCACGTGAAAGAAACGTCTGGTGTATCTTTGAAGCACGCTATTGACGAACTGTTTTCAAAGTATGGACTGAGATTGAAAAAAGTGAGAGGACATGGTTATGATGAAGCTAGTAACATGAGAGGAGAGTTTAATGGGTTGCGATCTTTGATTTCCATAGAAAATAGTTCTGCATATTATGTTCATTGTTTTGCTCATCAGCTTCAGCTAGTTGTAGTGGCGCTCGCAAAAAAGATATTCGATATCGGTGATTTCTTTGATATGATTTCTACATTATTGAATTTGGTTGGAGCTTCTTGCAAACGAAATGATGTGATTTGGGAAAAGAATCGAAGGGACATAAATGATGGAATTGCTAGTGGTGAAATTAGCATTGGAAAATGATTAAATCAATAGACTTCTCTTCAAAGGTTTGTAAATATTCGATGGTTCTCATTATAAAACGTTATTGCGTTTGGCTGGGTTGTTTTCTTCTATAATTGAAGTTCTTGAGTACGTCGAAAATGAAGGTGTCGAGGACGCAAAGAGATGTTAAGCATGTGGTCTTTTCAAGCACTTTCACACATGTGACTTTGTGTTCTACATGCATCTGATGTCACTTATTATGGGATTAAGTGAGAATTCATCCATGGTTTTGCAAAAGAAAGATCAAGACATTTTGAATGCTATATCACTAGTAGAATTCACTAATCGAAAATTGCAGAAGCTAAGAGATAATGGATGGGATTCGCTTATGGAGAAAGTCTCTTTTTGTGTATGCTTTTCGGGCTTCAAGAGGGTTTGATTGTCTATAGTATCTCCCTTTGAGGGCTCTTGCGAGGAGCGAGTTGGGATATTGTATGAGCCGCCATAATTTCTTTGCAAGAAGAGCAAGATTGAAGTCATGTAGGTCTCTGAAGCCTAAACCTCCCAAATCTTGGGGATTACAAATTTTGTCCCATGCGATCTTGTTTTCAGCTCCACCAGAAGTTTGAGATAGCACTATTCAATTTATCAATTGTTCCTTGTGGTAAAAGGAAACACGACATAACAAAAGCCGGAAGGGCTTGAGCTACTGCTTTAATTTGTACTTTTTCCCTCCTTTCGAAAGTAGTTTTGCAGCCTAGTTATTGGCACGGTTATTTAACCTATCTTGAATGAAGGCAAAGACTTTCTTCTTGGAGCCACAATTTTTTTCAGGTATTCCTATATACATACCCATGCCTCCTTCATTGAAAATGCCAATGGCTCTTTTTATTTCCTAACAAATTTGTGGGTCTACCTTTTTTCCAAAAAAATAGATGATTTTTTGAGGTTTAACTGTTAACCTGAGGCTATCCTGTAAGTTTGAATAATTTTCAAAATCTCTGCACATTGCATGACTTCCGCTCTACAAAAGAAGAGACAATCATATGCAAACAGGAGATGTGACACGGGAGGGCTTGCTCGCGCTATCCTTAAGCTTGAAATACGTCTCTCCACTTCCGCTCCGTTGAGGAGGGAGATAGTTTCCTTTGTACATAGGATGAAAACAAAATGGGATAAGGTGTCTCCTTGACGGAGTCCTCTTGATGGTTTGATTCTCCCCCTTGCTTCTCCATTTATTAGAACTTGGTTAGACACTGAGGATATGCAAAACATTAGAAGCTTGACCCATTTTTCGAAAATCCTAGCTTCGGCATAAGAGCTTCTAAGAACTTTCATTCCACCCAATCATATGCTTTGCTCATGTCTGTTTTAATAGCCATAAATTTTGAGTTGCACATAGGATTTGTTCGAAGGCCATGAAAGTTCTCTTGGGCTAGAAAAATATTATATGTAATTAAGGTCGAGAGCATTCTCTTCAATCTCTTGCATAAGAGTTTAGAGATAATTTGTAGCTCACGTTACAGAGGCTAATGGGTCGGAACTCGGTCATCGCCCTCGGTTTGTCTTTTTTTTGGGATGAGACAAATGTTAGTCTCATTCAGTCTTGGATCAAAAGTTCTCATGTCAAAGAAGTTCCTCACAAGCTTAACAATATTTTTGTTCGTAATCTGCCAGAATTTCTGATAGAATCTACTAGTCATCCCATCTGATCCTGGAGATTTATATGGGTTGATATCAAAGAGAGCTGCTTTGATTCTCCTCCTCAGAGGGACTCCCTGTAAGTACTCGGTTGGATTCTTCTTGAACTTTCTCAGTAATAAACCGGAGTGCATCGGTGAAGTCATGTAGTTGAGTAGTCGTAAAAAGTTCTTGAAAGAATCGGGTTGCTACTCTCTCTATCTCAATCGCATCCTCTACCCATCTCCCATGGTGGTCATGAAGGCATATAATCCGGTTTCGCGCCCTTCGTTGTTTAGTAATCACATGATGAAATTTTGTGTTCTGATCTCCATCTTTATGCCATAAGGATCTACTTTTTTGTCTCCAGAATGTTTCTTCCTCTCTGGACGTGGTGCGTAGTTTTCTCCTTAACAACTCAGTCTCTTCCAATGTGGTGTTATCATCCGCGTTAGCCACGTCTAATTGGTTTTTTAGATCTTCTATAAGTCTAGCCATGTTTATAGGTATAGATTTTTTCCAAATGGAGATTTTATTACGACAAGATACCAATTTTTGATGAAAATCCATGTGGTGATTCCCATCAAAACTTCCCCAACCTTCGATTACCGCTACTTTTAATCTGGGTTTCCCTATCCATCTCTTATCAAATCGAATGTTTTTTTTTTCTTTGAATGTTTGATTGAACTCTAGCTAATACGGGACGGTGATCCGAGCCCCATAATTTTAGGTACTCCACATTTGTGTGGGAAAAGAAGTGACGTTCTTCATTTCCGATCGCTCTATCAAGTCGGCATTTAACTTTGCCTGATGGACGTCTTCCTACCCAGGAACGAGGTTTACCCTTGTAAGCAAAGTCAATCATCCCACAATTTTCTAGCATATTGTGGAATGGAATAAAGGATAATTCGGCTCTTCGACATCCCCCTCATTTTTCATGATTCTCAGTTATCTCATTAAAGTCTCCGATCATAAAATACGCATTATGACGATTAAGACTCATTCTTCTTAGCCTCTCCCATACTAGTTCTCGGTACTCGACTGCCGGATCTCCATAACTGAAACTCATATAAAAAAAATTTCCTTCGAAGATTGTTTCATCATCAATTATACGATCATTCAAGAATGTAATATTAAAGGTAGGATCATTCATATAAAATAGAGCTAGCCCACCGCTTCAACCTATCGACTCAATGGTAAAAACATTGTCATATCCATAATTTACTTGCAAATTTTTCAGAAATATTCGACTATTTTTAGTCTCCGATAGAAAAAGAAAACTAGGGAAAAAAACTCGATGTAACTCCTCGAAGTGTTCTTTAGTCAGATCGACTTCTGCCTCCTAACAATTCCACGCGAATACCTTCATTTTAGAATTAAAAATTGTAAACTGCGGTTCTTAACACGACTGTATTTTGTTGGCCTTGATCAAATACTCTTTCTTGAGAAGGATAAAACACGTTATGAAATATAAAAAATGACTTCTTCTTCTCCTTAAATCTGCCGATCTGGGTTTGGACCACCTCTCACAAAATGATTCCAGTGTCGACAGGAAACAGCACAGAAAAATTTGCCGAAGACACAAACGTAGAGAGACTGAGAGATTCAGATCTAGAGTATATTGTAGAATGGTAAAAAAATCTCTTCAAAATCTAAGGGTAGCATAAGACAGACTTGAGATTACACCCAAATTTGGGGAAAACCAGAACATTGAATTCGAGTTGTGAATAAATTTATGCTTCTTGTGATCGGCAGCAAGGAGATCTAACCGACCATTTAACAGATCTGCAGGAATCCGCGCCGATACCTACGGAGGTGAACCAAGACCTCCTCACTAATCCGAGAGCCACTGTCCTCGAGCTACATACGAAGGGAGAAGCGAGAGAGGGACCCAAGAGACAAAATCGAGCACCTGGAGCGATGGACACCGCATAAACGAAGGAATCTAAATCCAGATCAGATTCGGAGAGGAAATATGCAGAGAGAAGGCGAACAGCTAGTAAGCAAAGACCCATGCTCGATGTTACAAGAGACCGAGAGGAGAATAGGAGAGCAGCAGGGAAAAGGACCGACACTGTTCTTGAGCAACAAAACCAGAGACCGAACCAACAACCCAAAAAACCACCAGGGCCGAAACAAGAGCAGGAACTAACTCACGATAGCCAGGGAAGACGACGAGAGACCACCAGAGAGCTTTAGGGAATCAAGACAAGACACCTAACCCAACCCGAAGAGACACCGTCCTCTAGCGTCAAGAAGGGAGGGGCGAGAGAGCAACGCCCGGAACCAGTGGCAATCCCACGAGAACTTAGCACCAATACCGGCGACAAAACTCAAACGCGAGCTTATCTAAACTAGATCTAAGCCTAAAACCTTGCAATCTCCAAAAATCAGAAACCGAGGGAAGGAAAGGAGACAGAGGGGTCCTTTGTCCGACGGCGGTGAAAGACACCGCTTGTCGGAAAGGGAAATCGGAAAAATGAAAGGCGGTGTCAGCTAGGATTTTTTTAAAGCTTTAATTTGAAGCGATGACTATATGTTTTAGTCAGTTGTCCACCCAAGATATTAATATAAAATGATAAAAGCTAGAGTACGACCGATTTAGAATGCTATCCTACATCTCTCGATGATCAAAAATTAACATAAGAGTTCTCAACACAGCAGAAGCAACAAAGCACTTTGTTATAAATTTTAAAAAATGAAATTAATATATTTTGTTTCAAACAAAAAATATTGGTAATATTAATAATTTCGAATGTAATAACATATTTCGAAATTATCCCCTATATATAATAAAATTGTATTTTTCATATTATACTTTCAGTTAAATTTGTATTTAGATCCCTGTTTATATAGTTTGATTAATTGGATTTTTTATATGAATTACCATTTCAATTTTTTGTTAATTAGAATATATAATACAAATTTTATATATAATTAGACAATTTTTTATCCAATGAAGTTGTCCACATCAATAATTATTTTTGATTTTATAGGTTTTTCTAATAATTACAAATTTTTCAAATTTTTTCTAAAACCTTCACATCACATTATTTAAAAAGCTCAAAACAATTACTCAAAACTGCCAATAATAAACAAAATTAAAAATCCAGAAACCTAATGGAAATAAAAATCAAAGAAGATGTTAAAAAAAAAAAAGCTTTCTCTCCATCTAGGGAGTACATATCATCAACTAATTTTTCTTTGAGGCGCTTTATATATTTTGGATATGCAATTTTTTTGGGACTCCTCGTGATATGAATTTAGAAGTAAAAAACAAACACATTGTATAAACCACAAAACTGTAAATTTTTTACAAAATTTAAAATTCATAATTCTAATTATAATAAGAATCAAAGAGAAAGTGAAAACAAAGTTGGAAGACCAACAAATACGAAGATGACGAAAGAAAGAAATTCTCTAACTTAAAAAAAAAAACCAAGAAACTCGGAAATATGTAAGAACAAAACTAAAGTAAAATCGGTTAAATAATCTCAGTTATACAATCAGTTTATACTTTTAACGAAAATTGAAAAAAAAAAAAATATATATATATATAGATATATAATAAATAAAGAAAAAAAATGTGGAGGCAATATGGATAAGATAACATCCAATGAGAATCAGATACATCAAAACACATAATCCATAAGAGCCACAACATCTCACGAACCAGATCCTCTCTCATGCCACATCAGCATGTGCAATCTCAAGTCTCGTAGATTGCTTATTTCTTCATCACACACACTCGACTCAGTTTTGTTTTAATTTCATAAGAGAAAACTTGGACAAAGTAATGGCAGCGAGTGCATCTCCAATGGCGAGCCAGCTAAGGAGCAGCTTCTCCTCCGCATCTATTGCGAGGCGTCTCGCCGTTCCTAAGGGCATCTCCGGCGTTCCTTTCGGCGTTTCTCCGACCAAGAGAACCTCTTCCTTCACCGTCCGAGCTGTTAAGTCCGACAAGGTATCTTCTTTGTGCCAAATCTGAAGTTACTCTAGCACACACATACCATTTTATCACTTACGCGGTATAATATTTTAGGGAATTAGGAAAACAAGAATTCAATTTAAAAAAAAAAGAATTCAATTGATATAACGATTATTGTCTTTGATAGGATTAAAAAAAAAAAGAAGCCAGAATCAGTATCAATAATTTTGCAGTAGGTTGACCATAATCTACTTTCATATTTTATTTTTCGGTATAACAAAAACCACCATAAAAACTAAAAACACTTTAATGATTCTGTATAACATTCTATGAATGATGTCAACAAAAAAAAAAAATGGTATTTACATGACTGAAAAGAATAACAAATTGGGGTCTTATATTGATCTTACATTGTATTTACAAATAATCGGACATGTGTAATTGGCAGCCAACATTCCAAGTGGTTCAACCAATCAACGGCGATCCATTCATCGGAAGTTTGGAGACTCCGGTGACATCAAGCCCATTGATCGCTTGGTACCTCTCCAACCTCCCAGCTTACCGCACCGCCGTCAACCCTCTCCTCCGTGGTGTCGAAGTAGGCCTGGCCCATGGTTTCCTCTTAGTGGGCCCTTTCGTCAAGGCTGGCCCATTAAGGAACACTGCTTACGCTGGCTCCGCCGGTTCTTTAGCGGCCGCTGGGCTTGTAGTCATCCTCAGCATGTGCCTGACCATCTACGGAATCTCTTCGTTCAAGGAAGGAGAGCCATCGATCGCACCGAGTTTGACTTTGACCGGGCGGAAGAAGCAGCCTGACCAGCTTCAGACAGCTGAGGGATGGGCTAAGTTCACTGGAGGGTTCTTCTTTGGAGGGATCTCTGGGGTGACTTGGGCTTACTTCCTTCTCTATGTTCTTGACCTTCCTTACTACGTCAAATGAATGTAATGAAAAATATGAGCTTTCGCCAATATTCTACCTTCAAATACTCTCTTGCATCATTGGTTTTTTACTCTTTGTCTTGATCAAGAATCATGAATCAGAGGATGGTTAATGTATATTATTATGTATTTTTTTCTTTTACTCTTTCTTCGTTTTATCGACATTAATTTATATTTTCCTTGAAAATGCTTTAAATTGAGTTCATGACGTTGATACTAAACACATCTCTAACAAACAGGATAGATAATCTAGAGTTAATTAATATTAATATATTTTAAATAATTAATAAAACTTATAATTTTTAAAAGTAAATAGATATTAGTTTTAACAAAATAAATACATTTGAAGAGCAAAATAATTTTTTTTCATTCTGATCAAATATTAAGGAAACTTAGCTGAAGAAGCTGGTTTATATGTGTTTGAAGCTTTGCCTTCAATCAGATATTCATCTCGAAGATGAAGGAATCATGGATACAGGTTGGAGCAATCACATGACCTACAAAAGGGAATGGTTCGAGGAGATGAAGATGCAGAAGGTTCTGTCAGAATGGCAAACAAGACAGTGTCTAAGGTGAAAGGACTGGGAGCTATCGTGATCAATAATGATGATGGTTTAAACGTATTGCTCACAAATGTGAGATACATATTTGAAATGGACAAAAATCTCTTATCTTTGTGAACTTTTGAGAAGGCTTTGGATACAAGTTTGAATCTGAGAATGGGATGCTAAAAGCATCAGCAGTGAGAGTCTCTCATTGAGTTTTTCAATATAATAAAAAACAAAATAATAATATAAAATTAAGTGTGTCTTAAAAGTTAAGAAACTCTCCAAAGTCTCTCATAGAGAGTTCTTAACTTTTGAAAGATCCACATATTATACATTATTTATTTTTTATTATTTTTAGAGAGACTGAATGAGAGACCCTTGCTGCAGATGGTCTAAACATCAATGCAATATATAGTCTTACTTACATGAAGGAGCTATGATACACTTTACTTACTCAATGGAGAACTGTGACAGAAGAGTCAGATGACAATTCTTTGGCACAAAAGATTATGTCACATGAGTGAGAAGAATATGAATATACTCGTGAGGAAAGATCTATTGGACAAAAAGAAAGTCTCAGTCCTAGACACATGTGAATATTGTATCTATGGGAGAACCAAAAGAGTGGGTTTCAATCTTGCTCAAAACGATACAAAAGAGAATCTTGAATATGTTCATTCTGACTTATTCAATACTTTTGTCAATACTTTTGTCTCTTTCATCGAAGATTACACAAGGAAGGTATGGATTTACTTTCTTGGGTTTACTTTCTTAAATCTAAAGATGAGGCCTTTGATGAGTTTGGTGGAGAATCTGAGTGAAAAAAAGTTAAAACTAGCAACTGAATTTGTCTGCAAGGATGTTATCTTGATGAGCAAGCTAACAATTGAATTTTCCAGCAAGGACAACTCAAGCTTAACTGCGGTTTATTTCAAATCGGACCTGAGTTAACAAAGAATGATTTTGGGACCACTTGATAAAGAAAACAGCTACTGAAGTTGCAGCAACGTATATGCCTCCTCGTGTCTGCTATCAAAAGCAGTTCTTGTCTCTTAGCTCACAAATGTGCAAGTCCTTGTTTGGCGGAACACAATCGTGGTTTAAGGGGCATCTGAGAGATTGGTGTTTGTGATTACTATAAAGAAACATTACTATAAAGAGGTGTAATTGTGAAGAGAGAGAGCAAGAGCAAGGCTTGGCTAAGATTGCTTGAGATAGTGAGTTAAGAGAAAAGCTTTAGAGTATAAACTTGTTCATAGCTTGTATCTTGTTTTTGGGATTGACAGAGTGAGCTTTAAGTGCTGATGAAGGGCATTATAGTGGATCACTTGTAATTCCTATTTGTAAACACTATCGATTGAAAATTAGTGGATTCCGAGTGTAGACTCAGCGAGACGTACCGCCCCATTTCGGGTGTGAACTCGTTAAATCTCTGTGTGCTCCCTTTACTTCTTTTCTCTGCTCAAAGTTTCTTCTTTTCATCGCATTTTCAATACTTTGGTTTTTGCTCTGTATCCGGTCATATCTGTTTCTCGGCTTGAACTTCTGGTTCTGTGTTTTGTTTGGTCTCCTCCAAGAGAAAATCGACACCTTTTGGGTCAAAGAGTCTTATAACACTTACTTTACAATTTTAATTGTACATAATTTTTTCTATTTAAAATATCGCATTTCATAAATAGTTTATATATATTTTATCTTTGTTTGTTTTGTAGTATTTCTGATAACAATTTATTTCTAGATCATTTTACTTCAAATTTTGTATTTTACTTATTATAAAAAATTCAAAACATTAAATTACATTTTTTATTTCGTTTATGGCATAGAAAAATCTAAGCACGGCTCTGCTCCTATTCCTTAGAAAGATACAGTTCACAAACCATACAATATTTACTGGCTTTTACATATCGTTCAAGTTCTCATCTTATTTTCAAAACAGTTCATCCTAGACTTTATGTCATTCTTCAAGAAGATACACGGTAGCTGCATGTGAGAATTAGTTATTCCGAGTTGAAACGTGAGATCATTGAGACCATCAGAGATTCGAGTATTTCATACTTTCAGGATTTTTTGGGTTATTTCAATAGAACTATATTATTGTCTTTGTACATTATGTTGTTTTTGTCTTTCGTTATTATTAATAAAGTTTTGGTATTTTATTCATATTGTGTTTTTACTTGATAAAACTGAGGTAAATCAGAATGATTTTTAAGCTTTCAAACTAGTTAGATATTATTTCAGGAACTTTTCTCGACATATGAAATATCAAGTCATATCGACACAAAGAACAATTTGTGTAAGTTCTCCAAATAGAAATTAGAAATAATGCCTTCTACTTAGCCAAGTGGTAGCGGGATAGTGGTTCCTACTTGACCAGGAATTACTTTGTTGGTTTAGATCAGAAATTGATTCTCGTCAAATGTAAAATTATCTAACAACTCTCATTTGATCAGTTAAAATGGTGTCACGCTTTATACCATCAGCCCCGGCTTTGTGATATGTGGAGAAGGGTGGTCGCCATGGGTCCAATTTTTCTAGGGCCCAATTTTTTTTTTTTTTAAATTATAAAGTTTGGTTAAAATGTGTGTTTTTAACCCATTTAATAATATATAATTAATTTCAGCACATAAAAAAAGCCAATGATCTATTTGATTAAAAAATAAAGGATCCATGTTCTATTTAATAAAAAAACAATGGGCCTATGATATGGTTAAACAAATAAATGGTTATACAAAAAACTTTAAAAAGTGGTTTTTTGTTTTATTTTCTTTCTAGAGACTCAAACTCAACAATGATCTCAATTATCAATAAAAATCACAATTAGCCTCATGATCATATCACAAAATCTTCATTGATTAACCTATTGCAATTTACTTCTCATATTTGAGGTAAGTTTTAATCAATTATTTTTTATCCAATTCTAGACTTAGATTGATCATATTATTTGTTGATGGATCTCTTTAAAAGACTTTTCTAGAATTTTTTCGATGCAATTTGGAGTAATGATGCACTTGAACAAGGACTGAAGTCGGATGCCAAAATTCAATAACAAACTAGCAACTTGTCTTGCATTTTAAAATATCAAAGATTCATGATTTGGTTTATTTTGATTAATATAATGATTAAAATTCTATATAATATAGAAAAGGTCTATATTTTGTATTTCGCCCAAGGCTCTTCAAATTATTAAGACGGGCTTGTGTATAACCATTAGGAAATTTGGTAAATGAGCTACTTGATAAAAATTTGTATTACTATCTTCTAATTATCAGAAATAAAAGAAAATAATAATAATAATACTCGTGTCTACTTATTTTGTTTTTGTTTTCGTTTTTGAAATCTAATGTAATGTATTTAATTAATTAATTTTAAAATTGGATATACTACAGAGAAAGACGAAAATAAATTAAATATTATAATTTATTTATTATTATATCAATTAATGATAAATATTAAATAAATCTACAAGCACGAAGGCAAGCACCAACCGAAAAAAAAATTAATGATAACGATGATTGTCAATGCCACCGGAAAGGGCGTTGCTATGATAGCTGGTGATGATGATCACCATTAGTGATAGTGATGATGACTGATGATGATAATGTTATCATGATGATGATGAACTTTCTGATGGTGATGGTGAGGATGACTGATGATGGCTCGTAACATCTGCTGTAGTAGCTGTCGAGACCATCGAATCTGAAACATCTTGTGTTTCGGTTTGACTTTTTTCCAGATCAACAGCATCGGTCAGATTCTTCTTCTTTTTATAATTAGTGCAAGCAGAGAAGACACAACAACCGAGAAGAATCACAGCAATGCAAGCGAGGGTTATAAATGCAACGAAAGTAATATCCATCTTAACTTGTCTTTGTTTTTTGCGTGTAGGAAAAGCAAATTAGGTAAACAAGAAAGTTTCTTGTGTCCCTTATAGCACTATCTAGAGATAAGTTTTATTTTATAATCAGTAATTTAAGGATGGCTTCAATAGTACCAAAGTCTAGAGGCCGAAAGTTTTCCTAAAGAGTCATGATATAGGATTTCTTCAAACATACAATGATACAAACGCTACAAAAAAAAAAATATATACTCACTCCTTTCATGATAGTTTGATGTTTTTGATTTTAGTTTTGTTCCCAAAAAATTGATGTTATAGAGAGTTAAATGTACTTTTTATTAATTAATGTTAATAGATTGTAAATATCATAAAAGCTTAACTAAAAGTATTTGTATTCTTGAATTGTTATTGGTTAATAATTATTGAAAAGTAGTTAGTATAAAAATGTAACTCATTAATAGGTAACAATTAATTGTTTCTTAATTTGTGTTAAAAAAAGCAAAATATCAAACTATCACGAACAAAGAGAGTAATAAATATTTTTAAGAGTAACAATAACATACGCAAAGCTTTTAGACTACCACGACCATTGTAACATATTATTTTTTTAAACCAAAGAAATGGTTTAACATATCTTGACATAGATTTTTTATTCATAGTTCAATGGATTCAGTCTTGAAATATTGTCTAAAATACATAAGACATTTTAATGCAAAAAACAAACAAATTATAAGATACTATTTATAGGAAAAGGATATGAAGGGATTAGGATTTTTTTCATTGGTATTTAAGAAATGTTAATTTAATATAAATAGATATTACTATCAATAAAATTTATATATTTTCCTAAAATTTGCCTTATTTTTATATAAATCATAATATTTAATTTTTATTTTCAATTTTGTTCTGAAGTAAATAAATAGTTATTGCCTGATTTTTATTGATTAGATGAGATTTATATTAAGCGCTCTCCTTTTATATTTTTCATGTGTCATTCGCCTTGTTTGTACTGTTTTGCCCGTTGTCTTGCTTTGCGTTTCAAAAAGAATGATTGTTTTCAGCTTCTCTCCTTTGCGATCATTAAAAAATTAGGTAATTTAGGTCGAGTACGGGAAGGGTTGAGTTATCCGATTCGTAATGCTCATTCCTAGAAAATAATAAAAAACATATAAATATTAGTAGTAAGATATTACAAAGATCATAAAGAAAAAATTCATTAAAAAATTAAAACAAAATTCATAAAAAAGAAAAAGAAAAAAAATGATAACCAAATAAAAATATAAAATATATTATTTAAACTATAAATTAAAATATAAATTAAAATAAGATCCACGTATAACAATGGTCTCTAGGGAAGAGTTATTTTATAATCAGTGATTTTAAGGATGACTTGAATAGTACCAAAGCCTAGGCCGAAAATTTCCTAAAGAGCCACGATATATGGTTTCTTCAAACATACAATGATACAAAAGGCTACAAAAATATATAATAGATATTTTTAAGAATAACAATGACATACAAAAAGCTTTTAAACTACAACGACCAATGTAACATATTAAAAATTTAAAACCAAATTAATGGTTTAAAATATCTTGACACAGATTTGTTATTCAGATTACAATGGATTCAATCTTGAAATATTATCTAAAATAAGCCCTTTTTATAAAAAAAAAATGTTATCTAAAATATATAAAACATTTTTAATGCAAAAAATAAATAAATTATAAGATAATATTTATAGGAAAAGGATATGAAGGTATTAGGATTTTTTCATTGGTATTTAAGAAATGTTAATTTAATATAAGTATATATTACTATAAATAAAATTTATGTATTTTGCAAAATTTTGTATAATTTTCATATAAATCATAATATTTAATTTCCATTTTTTTGAAAAATTGGAAGTAAATAAACGGTTATTGCTCGATTTTTATTGATTAGAAGAGATTTATATTAAGCACTTTTCTTTTATATTTCTCATGCGTCATTTGCTTTGTTTGTACCACTTTATGCGTTGTCGTGCTTTGCGTTTCGTAAGAAAGGATTGTTTTCAGCTTCTCTCATTTGCGATCATTAAAAGTTTGGATAATTTGGATCGGATACGGGAAGGGTCGAGTTATCCAACTTGTGATGTTCAGGTCTAGAAAATAATATAATGATTAAAAAATAAATAAATATTCGTAGTAAGATATTACAAAGATAAAAAAAATTGAAAGAAATTAATAAAATCCATAAAAAAAAAAAATTTAATATTCAAATAAAAATATAAAAAATATTATTTAAATTATACATCCTATTATTTGAGAATCACTTTTAATGAAAAATGTTGACTTGTCAGCTACACAATGAAACTTAGTGCATTCTAATGATGACATTTAAATGTGACATGTCAAATTTCCTAAAATAAACGAAATATTTTGATTGGTTGAATTAAAACTAAATAAATTATGAAATTCAAACATGAATACACTAAATTATGAAACTAACATTTAATAAATTTAAATTAACAGAAAATAATAATTATTATGATTTCAATATGTTTTTACATATATTCATAATAAATTGCATAAAATATGATTACAAAATTTTTACAACCAATATATATTATATTTTTATATAAAAAATGATAATATATTATCCAATAGGATAGTAAATACACTATACCATTTTTATCTCTTTTTTTAAAAAAAAAGTTTATATTATACTCACACACAGTCTCATTGACGAGAATTTAAGATCAGGAATAAAATAAAATGTAATCGGATGAAAAATAAATTATAATAAGATACAAAAAAATATAAGAAGTAGAAATAAAAATAAAAATAAATCTCTACAGTTTTGTTTTCGGTAAAACTCTCGTTCTCTGTTTTACAGAGTCATTTAAAAATCTTAAAAAGCAAATTTTATAATAAACGCATGTGCAGGTCAAATTTTATAACAAGCACATGCGTGTATGCCAACCATAAGAAAATTTATTTTTTCTTCATCAAACCAATTCCTCAATATTGGATGAAGAGATGAGCAGAGAGTTACCGCAGCATTTATAAAATATGATTTCACAAATTTTATAATTAATATTTATTATAATTTTTATTGAAAATAAAAATTACTAATAGATTATCCAATGTACTATATTTATTTTCATGATAAAGTCAACTATTATATTTTATATTTTACAAAATTCTTTGTAATTTTTTTAATATTTAATATAAATTTTAATTTAAAACCATATATCATAAAATGCAGAAAAATAAAAAAAATTGATTAAATAAAAAACGATAGAAATGATTTTCGTGATTGTTCTTAAACGCCAAAAATTGCATCGTGTAAAAACATAAAGGTTGCGGAAAAATATAAAAAAAACTAACCAACACCTAAATATTACAATTCACTTATTTTTAACTCATACTTACATGCAATAATTAGCGGTGAGGTGGTTGTAAAATCCATTTTGGTTTAATTAGCAATAGGTTAAAGAAAAATATATACTTAAAATATGTATATTGGCAAAATTATATTGTGTAAGGAGAAAAGAAAGCATAGTATAAATAATATTCAAGACATATTATAAGAATTTAATTATTATTTAATACAACTTTTACATTTGCAATTATATGTCATTGTAAATGGTAGAAAAAAATAAAAAAAATAAATTAGTTTCAAAAGACACAAAACGATATGAAACGTTTGTGTGATTGTTGTTAAATACTAATACTGTATATATATAAAAATATAATGTTTACATAATATATAACAAAATTAATCAATACTTAAATATTACAACTATATATGTCTATAAAAAAATTTATACATGCACATGCATGCAGCTCAACCATAAAATTTAAAGAAATTATTATATGTTTTAATATTTTCAGTTTATTTAGTTATCATAATTACACTTTTTATCTAAGTAAGTATTTTAAAATCTTGATTAATGACTTTTTTATCTTTAATTTCTATTGAAATCGATAACATTTTTCATTTGATTTATTATTATTTTTGTATTATTAAATATTCATATAATGTTATTATTAATATATAATTAATTATGTACAAATAGATCAACTTCAATATACGATATTAATTATATATTGAATATATAAAATATTTTATAATCCGCACACGGTGCAAACCGATCACCAGTTATAAACAGGCTCGGCGTTAGGCATGGACTGAGAGTGCAAATGCACTGGATCCACTTCATTTTTTAGTTTTTTCTTTAGGGCTGAAAATTTTGTAAAATAGGGTCCAAAGTAAAAAATTTGATTATAGCACAGGGCCCAACTAAGTTTTGAGACGGGCCTGGTTATAAATTAAAACAAGATCTACGGATCTCCTCCTAGTTAGTATTAAAAGAGAAAACGGAGCGTTTTCATTGCGAACCTACAGTATGCAATGACATCAACGAGATAGAAACGGCACGCAGTTTAATTACAAAATACAGAAACCAAAAACAAAAGAATCAGTCAACCACATAAAACCTATCTCTCTCTCTCTCTCTCCTGCCGCGAGCCAACGGTTTAAACCACCCCCTTCACTCTCCTCTCTCTCCTCTCTCTTTTTTCTCTTCTCTCTCTCCTCTCTCTCTTCTCTCTCTTCTCTCTCTCTTCTCTCGTTCTCATTCGTATCGAAGAACTATAAAAATGGCGGTTCATATTCACAACCCTAACTTTTTCCACACTCATCAACTCCGATCATCTCCTACCTCGACCTCTGCATCACCTGCTTCATATCTCTTCTCAAGATACTCTCATGCAAAATACCCAGGATTCATCTGCAAATCCAATAACCAAGATGTATCCTTCTTACAACTCAATTTACAAAAAACCTTGAGAACTAATTAAATCGTTTACTCTTCTTCTTCTTCTCCTTCTTCTTACAGGACTATCTCATTGATGCTCCTGTTTCTGTCGGAGACGGATTCTCTTTCAGTGGAGGTTTATATTATAAGTTATAACCATTTTCTTCATTCACAAATTTCCTTTTTTTGTGTGATGAGTATAATTGGAAAAATCTTGTTTCTTCCACAGGGAAGTATTCTGATCAACCAAGTCCATCAGATGAATGGTTAAAGCAAGGAAAATGGGTAGGAAAAGGTTTCCTCTTAACTTTCATTTTTATAAGTTTTTGAATTGAACATTGTGATTCTACAATTTTTTTCAGGTTAAAGCTCATAGAGTTGGTGGATCCGGTGTAGAAGCTAAAGATCCGATTTTCGGATTAACAATGGGAGCTAGCTCTCAAGCTTCAAAAGATGTTTTCAGGTGAACACACTGATTCCAAATTCTTCTGTTCTTATCTTGCAGTAATTTGCTTTTAAGGGTCTATGATTTTGTTTCTATAGATGGTTTTGTGTAGAATCAGGGAATGTTGACAGTCCTCCTGTTATACTGATCCATGGATTCCCATCTCAGGTAATACTGTTCCTTCAAACACATCTTACCGCGAATAACTTACTGATGTTGAGCATTTTCTTGTTACTAGTCATACTCTTACCGGAAAGCTCTCCCCGTGCTGTCAAAGAACTACCGCGCCATTGCTTTCGATTGGCTAGGATTTGGATTTTCTGACAAGCCTCAGGCCGGATATGGATTCAACTATACATTAGACGGTAACATATTCTTAAAACCCGCTTGTGAAGAGACCTTAACCGTATAGAGTTTCAAGACTTACCAGACTAATCTGCGGCTTTGCAGAGTATGTTTCGTCGCTTGAGTCATTCATTGATGAAGTAACTACCAGCAAGGTGTCACTTGTTGTGCAGGTAAGTAGCATCACTTCCTTTTTGTCCGGAGAAGAAAAGATTTCAGATTTTGTTCAATGCTAACTTATCTTCTTTGGTGTTTTGGTCAGGGCTACTTCTCAGCTGCTGCGGTAAAATACGCAAGAAACCGACCAGGGAAGATCAAGAATCTCATACTCTTGAATCCTCCTGTAAGGAAGGAGTCTTTAAGATCAAAAATTTCATCTCTTCATTCAAACTAACTAGGAGCCTGTTTTTTTTTTTGCGGTTTCAGCTCACACCCGAACATGCTAAACTTCCATCAACCTTGTCTGTATTCAGCAACTTCTTGCTCGGGGAGATTTTCTCTCAGGTTGGTTTCATCAAAGCTGCTTCTTACTGTTTCCTCATGGGAAAGCTCTGTAAAATACATTCCTGATTTATATAAACCAATAGGATCCTCTAAGAGCAAGTGACAAGCCATTGACGAGCTGTGGTCCTTACAAAATGAAAGAAGACGATGCAATGGTTTACCGAAGACCTTATCTCACCTCAGGTTCTTCTGGTTTTGCCCTTAATGCCATCAGCAGAGCCATGAAGAAGGAGCTTAAGGTTCATGAACTTTCCTGTTAAAATCAAGATTTTTCAAGTTGATATTTAGAGAAAGATTGAAACTTTCTAAGAATTTTACCTCGCAGGGGTATGCAGAAGAGATGAGGAAGTCACTGATGGATAAAGACTGGAAAATACCGACCACCGTGTGCTGGGGACAGCGAGACAAGTGGCTAAGCTATAAAGGAGTTGAAGACTTCTGCAAGAGTTCGGGACATAAACTCGTTGAACTTCCAATGGTACAGGCTATTTCCTCGTATCCATGAGACATTTGTAAACAACAAAGCTAACTTGAACCGATTTTGCCCTTATCAGGCTGGCCATCATGTACAAGAGGATTGTGGAGAGGAGATTGGAGGAATAATCTCAGGAATTATAAGCAAATCTGCTCTTATATAACTGGAGCTACTCAGAAAGAAGATTGAGAAAACATAAAGAGTCATGAACCAACCATTTGTATAAACTCAGCTTAATTTAATAACCTTGTGGTACATATATAAGTCACCAGTAAGTTTTTTGCTCTAAACTTTAAGGCTCTATAAAGTGGGAGATAGAGCAATCGTCAAGAATCTCCGGTTCTCTAGTACAAATTTGCAACATCCTAAAAAGAATCTAACTTGAGCTACATGTATACCTCCAGTAATTGGTTTGCTAACCATCTCTCCTTATATTTTTGCTTCCTTTGGGTGCTTCTATGAATGTATAATTGTGTTGAAAACAAGCAATCTTTTATGATTAGAATCGGTCTATCCAGCACTCATCGTTCTTCACAGCATTTTTCCATCTGTGTTTAAAGGTCTCCAATTCAGCGTAAGTTTGCTTCCGAACCTAGTTAACAACAGTTTCTGTGAATAGACATCTTAGCCAGAAAAAGCACTCTATATGAACATTAAGAAAAACAAAACTGATATCTTCTTTTCAAATACCAAACAGCTTAAGAAGCTTTACCTCAGATCTACCAGATGACATTTGAGATGTTGGTGATGGTTTCTGCATGACAAAAGTAATTAGACAACCAATTTGATATCTAGAAGGAATGAAAAGGAAAAAGAGCAAATCATAGTATAAGGATTACATACAGATTTTTCTGAACTATGCTGACTCTTGGTCTCATCGAGTTGTCCTGAATCCTTCTGCATATATGCAGTGACTATAATTAGTTTCTAAATAAAAGCCATGAGGGCTAAGCTAAAGGATTGGCAAGAGAACCAGTTTCAAACCTTGTTTTCAGCTGAACCTCCTAATGTAGGTAAACCAAGATGAAGTATATACTCGGAATCAACAATGCCGATATTTTTAGTTCGATCACCCTATTCAAAGCAACAACACATAACTAAGAAAGAACAAAAGCAACACAAAAGAGTGTATTGGGTTGGCTCAGTCATAATTTACCTGCGCGCAATATCCAAGCTGAAAATCTATACCCCATCCGTGGTTTAAGTCATTCTGTAAGAGAATAAAAACAGCAACAAAAACATGAAATATCCAAATGGCGAGGGTCTTCGTTAATCTGTGACATAATAAATCCAAACTCGTGCAATACCTGAATCATATGCCACGTACACCTCCAGGCTGCTCTGGAGAACACAGGAGCCATCATTTCAACAAATCTGTATGTAAAGCATTTCTTAATGAGTTTAAGAATATATTTTACAAGCAAAAGATAAATTTGGTTAAGCTTTCATTGAAAGAAGGAAACAAGGTTCAGTTCTTTTACCCCGTGCAAGGAGGTCCAGTGCTATTCTCGTTGCACCTAGTCCGACCAATGACTTTGTATGTTCTCCTGGTAGACAGAAAAACATTGCAATAAGATACATTTAAGTCATTCTTCCACTCTTTTTGTTCTCTTTGCTAGAAAATATTAGAACTTTTTTTGTTGGAACATGAGAGAAGCACCTATGAACCCTCGATTTGTTGTCCCGTGAGGTAAGTTGATGGTGGACTTCAGACAAATTGGGATCAAGAGCAGGCTGTGATATTTCAAGCCCTTCTTCTTTAATAATTGAAACATACCTGAAATTTGCATTGCATAAAGATACCATATAAATATCAGTTTCACATCTTTATCAAATGACAAGAAATATACTCTTTGTTATGACATTTTTACCTTCTTGCATCAAAATGGTCAACACCAAGATCTTCATCCCATAGAAATATGTAAGAATATGCTGAGACAATATCCGGGTGTAGAAAACGCTTTGCAAACCACCTAAAAGAATCAGAAAGATATCGAAAAATGTACAGCCAAATGATATAAATCTGCTTCCGGTTTATGAAACTGTTACCATTTGGTTTGGTTTACAACAGAGATATGAATAGCAGTTTCACTCCACTCAAACTCCTTCCATTCATCCACGGCGCCATCATAATGAAACAGCATCACAACGAACTCACTTGATGAAAACTGCAACATAAGAAGGCGGTGAAAAAAGAGATATCACATCAAATCTACTTCTTAACCGTGATGCGTTTTCCGAGGTTTACCTTCTTCACAATCTTGTTGACACTTTCCTTCTGTTTTATTCCGGCTGCCATAGCCAATAAGTTCGGCTTTGGCTTCTGAGCAAGAAGAAACAGATATTGTAACTTGGGGATGACTAAAGAGAAACGCAACAGGTAAGTACCTTATTCCGCTTTGCGCCCCATAACGGTCGCATTTCCAAATCAGATGTACTTGCAACAATGCCTCTCGGTAATGTCTCGCTTCCAAGAGGCCTTAATTGTGTCTAATGGAACAAAGTAGAATGAAAAAAATGTCAATATTCAGATAGACAGAGAACTTGGTTTTAAGCATAGAAACTGAGTACCTTGCACATCTTCAGTTTTGCAAGATTTAGTCTAATTATTGAGCTCCATCCCGAGATTCCCTGTCAATTATTATAGCCAAAATGTTTTATATTCAGGTATAAGATATGCTTTAAAATTGCAGTCAAGGTTACAGAAGGAAGTTATACCTCTTTATAGTCTACTGTAATAAACGCATTCCCTATAAGAAAAACCATTCCAAGAAAAAACACGAAAGGGAACAAGCGGAGAAGAGACGAGCTCTTTCTTTTTTGATTCATACTTAGTGATACCTGAAAAAAAACAAAGCAACGAATAAAAGATCCTGAGCACATTCACCTCTAATACCAAAGTACATTCTTGGGGAATCAACACTACTTATACCCAAACGGACAAGAACACACATATGACATTAATATGATCTCACTGAACAACAATGCCACAATCAAGCTTCAAGCTTGTGAATACTTATGAGTTAAAAAACTTAATTTTCCCAAAAAACTCGATATATATAGAAAATTATATGCATAACTGTCTGAATACGCACAAACCCTGGAAACAAAAAACTGAGATTTCGTCGGGTTTCTCATAAAGATCCAGACTTTCGTGAAAGGAACTACAAAAGGAAACGATTGACACAAGCAAAACACAGACACAGAAAGAAAGAAAAAGGTAGAGACTTGACTGAGTCCACGAATCAAAATTTACATGATTTATTAAAGCTTAAGATCATCAAAGGTTAGTTGAAAACTTCAATCGGATTGAGCTTAAAGAAATTTCACAACTTTTTGCAAAACCCAGAAAACCCCGGAATAGCAAAATGGGAATAACAAACGAAAAAAGCACCAATCTTTAGCACATGACAAGAAACAAAAAGAAAAAAGAGAAATCAAAAGCTTACCGAGTTCATGATCTTGTGCTTATTGTTCATCCTTAAAAGAACAGTGGGTCATTACAGGCGCTGGCTTTAACTAAAGTTGATTTTTTTGGCCAAAAGACACTAAAATTAATTGCTCGCTGTTAAGTTTGGTTAGTTTACATTAAAACAATTTATAACTGCAACTTTAATTCCTTAAAGTTAGCTTCGAATAGAAAAAAATGGGTATGAAAGCATTCACTGTAAGAAGGTCAATAAGTCAACGTTTTAAAAGAAGAATTGTTTAGAATATGAAACCGTAATTTGCAAAAAGGTAAGGCGTGCGTGTAGGCATTGCCGAAAATCACTCACCAATGTTATTAAAGTTCGCACGTGTTTTGCTATGCACATTCCTCCACTTTTTATATAACGTACGCCGCGATACGATGTCCATGTGACCAGCTTTGCTTCCGTTTCTTTTATAATTGTTTGGCATTAACTGTTGCATTTTTACGATACGTTACAAATTTCATATAACGAATCAAATAAAGATAAGAGACTTTCTCATAAGTGACCAAAAGGGTTGTAACACCCATCTCCTCCTCTCCGAACAGCATGCCACGAACCCTAACTTTTATCTCAAGTTACTCGAATTATTACAAAACACTTCATTTATTATTAAATACATAAAATCCACAATTTCAAATCGTAACAAATCATCTTACATATATCTTTTCAAATTTAAACATCAAATCCGAATTGAAATAACAACGTTCTTAAGATAAATATCGATTATAAAATAAAACTTGTGTCTTCCCAAAACCATCATCAAGCCGAAAGACTATTCGTGTAAACCAGGACGATCACCTGAAAAGAAGAGGGATGAACATTTCGACCAAAGCTCAGTGAGTGCAGATCCTACGGACCCACGATATACATCTCGCACATGCATAACCATTTCAGACGAAAGTTCTAAGCTAATACACACAATAATCACGTCTGAAGACACTCATAGATCAAGAAATGACATCTTAAACCTAACTGGTGCTTCTACGCCCATTACCAGTGCACACCCGTGGCATATAGCGGCACACACGCTGTCCGTCCCCAGGACGCTTGGCTCGTCAAGCCACAAACGATGGAACTATGGTGCACGACACGCCAACCATATCCAGCACACAGACATAGTAAGAGAATCGAACATCAATTACTATGTCGTCACACAGGCAAAACCGCCTCAATAGCCTACAGCTAATCCCACCCGCACAAGTGATTTCCCCCACACAATACAAACACCCGCAAATACTATTCACAATTCATTCAACCATTTTCCGTTTAACAATCTATTTTACTAAGTCCATCAATCAACAATAGCAATACAACAATTAATATTATAATGTTATTAACGTGTTTACTAATCCGGTTCAAACAACAATCAAATACGTGCATTCATATAGATACAACGTAGGTATGCACGCATTAACAAAGTACTACTCAGACTAAAACGAGTACGAATATACGAGAGATAAATCACAACGAGTCCTCACCTTAGCAGAATCAGGATAACTGAGGTTCTCAATTCCGGATGCTTAAACGGATGTTAAATCTGAAATCAACACGGAAAATCGAGTGGGAACGACCTTCGAACGACGGAAAACGGAAAACAGGTCAAACCGGTCAAAGTCAATGGTCTGGTCAACGGTTCGGTTCGGTCAACGGTCTGGTTCGGTCAGGTTCGGTCAACGGTTCGGTCAACGGTCAACGCCGGTCAATGATTCGGTCAACACCGGTCAACGGTGGCGGACGGTGGCTCCGGCGGCGGTGAAGGGTGGTCTGCGACGGCTTCGGCGACTCTGGCGGTTACTCCGGCAGCGGCGGCGGCAGTTGCTCCGGTAGCTTGGTGTGAGAAATGAGAAGGGAGAAAAGTTCTATTTATAGGGAAAGAGAGGGTTGGGGGTTGGTGGGTTCGAATGGGCCTTGGGCTGGAAAAAGAATTTGGGCCTTTTCCTTTCTTCTTGGGTTTGGGTTGTACAAGGGTTTACAAAGGTATTTATATATGTAGAGAGTATGGACGACGAAAAAATGGTATTTATAATTTTTAAGTGTAAAAAGATTTTTCTTTTGAAAAATTTTTAGGCTCCGAATAGTGACAGCGTATTTGGTTGTGCGGAAAATATTGATTGAGAATGCGGTGCAATTTAATTGCAGTACGTGCTAGTTGAGTGAGATAAGTGGAATAGGGTGTGCTCTCTGCAATGCCTTCACATTCAATGTCCTTCTTAAAGCTCCCTGTAAGTATATGCAAGAAAATTCAATCCCAACTCACACGTTTCTGGTGGGATGAAAATATTGACAAGAGAAAGATATGCTGGGTCTCATGGGAAAAGCTTACAGAGAATAGATGTGAAGGGGGACTCGGCTTCAGGGACATTGAGTGCTTTCATGATGCACTATTGGCAAAACTAAGCTGGAAGATTATTCAAAACCCATCCTGCCTCCTTACTAGAGTCCTTCTAGGTAAATACTGCCACTCCTCTACTTTTCTTGAGAGCGCGGCCCCAAAAGCTGCATCCCATGGGTGGAGAGGCATCATTATAGGGAAAAACCTCCTAAGAAAAAAACTTGGTTATGTCATCGGCGATGGACAGACTACATCCATGTGGAGAGATCCATGGCTCTCTCTGAGTGCCCAATCCACCCCTCAAGATCCACCTTCAAAAAGTACATGCAATTGGAAAGTTGCAAGTCTATTTTTACCAGGGTCAGGAGACTGGAATGTAGAGAAAACCAGAGAGGAGATACTTGAATGGGAGCAAGAGATCTTCTGCCAAAAATCAAGTTGGAGTGGAGCCTATGACAAACACATTTGGCTTCCAACTGCATCAGACATCTATTCAGCCAAATCCGGATACTACACTGCAAAAGAGCATGAGTTAGATCCTACTCCCCAACCAGATATTCTTCAAAACTTCGAGTGGATACCGGAAATTTGGAATGTTAAGTGCTCCGAAAAACTGAAACTGTACCTATGGAATATTATAAGAGGAGCCTTACCGGTAGGAGAACAACTCAGAACTCGAGGTATCGTTCCCCATCCAATATGTCCGCGATGTGGAGAACTTGAATCAATTGACCACCTCTTTCTCCATTGTGAATTCGCAAAGAAGACCTGGACAATAGCTCCGTTTCGAGAGCAGTTACACATAACTCCTAGTCAGAGATTCAAAGACATCTTGATAGAGTCAAAGCACATGATTACCTTGCCTCCCACAAGAATTGGAGCAGGACCACTCTTCCCATGGATCTGCTGGACATTGTGGACCAGCCGAAACAGCTTAATCTTCAACGATTGGCATTTCTCGGCGGAAGAAACAATGCTAAAAGAGATCAATGATGCCCGAAATTGGCAGGAAGCGCAAGACTACAAACCTCCGGATTTATCACCCCAACCTTCACCCATCGTCAACATCCTTTCAGGGATTATCGAATGTAAAACAGATGCTGCGTGGAGAGCTGATATCTGATCTGCGGGATTTGGCTGGGTCTTCAAAATCCCGACAGAACTTCATCTAGTAAAGGAATCCAAGGGTCAACGATTCATCTCCTCGGCTTTGGCTGCTGAAGGTTTGAGCATCTACGAAGCACTCGTGCATGTGAGACATCTAAGGTTTGAAAAGCTTGTGATTGCTTCAGACTCCTCTCAAATGATCGATTCGATCAACGGACGCTTGCGATTTAAGGAGACTTATGGGATCATAGAAGATATCATCTCAATCTCCAAAGGTTTTTCAGATATCTACTTTAGGAAAATACCAAGATCGGAAAACTCTTCTGCTGATTTGCTAGCTAAAACTGCTCTAACCGGTCTGTCGGTTGAGCAAAATACCACCGGTTTTAGTTGAAATACAAAACCTCCTTTGACCAAAAAAAAGTGGAATAGGGTGTGCGGACCAAATATAATAAAAGTTGAATGGTGATTATCACAAGTGCGATATATGCATAATAATTATCAAGTTGTAACCAATTAATTCTAACACTTCGAATAACCAAATAATTTTTGTTTTTCAAATAAAAATACAGAAGTGGACAAGATTTATTTACAGATTTTTTTTCAAAATGTTTAAAAAAAAAAAAAATAAGACAATAACGTACTGCAAATAGAAACGTACAAACTGGAGTTGTCCATTTTGTTTAGTTTATGGATCGCACTTCACACTGATTTTAATTTTTTAATATTAATTTTATAACATATTGAAAAACACATCATGATAGCATAATTTGATGAATGAAAGCAAGAAGCGGTCTCGTCCGCATTTATCCAAAACCGTCCGCATTTTATCCAAAATCTTACCGCATTTTTTTGGGTATGGAACTCTACTGTTAAAAATATACTCTTTTTTTAAAGACAAAGCTTTTGTTTGGATCACTTTTATCCCTTTTGACTTTCAATCCAATTTATGCTTTTTTATACTTTTTAGACAAATTCAATCTGTTTTCTATGGATTCTTCAAGCTAGCTTCCATCATCCTTTGATTCTCCATTTCACTTCTCTTTTTTTTTATTAATAACTCCTATCAATTTAGTTGTTCGTGACTCTAATTTAAATATCGTATTTACTATCTGTAGTTGCTCATCTTCGAAGAATAACGTCCTCAACTATGGGCAAAACGATGTTGGCCATGTCCTTGGAAGAGGAAGATAAGCCTCTCAATATGTCGAATCTTTCACAATTATGCTCAGGTGAGAGGAACATCTTTAGTCTCATTGGAATGACGTTGACCATCAAAAGATGTCTAATCTAATACTTGATATGCCCATGAAGTGAAAAGATCAGAGGAGTCGCTCTTTCAAAGAAAAAATCCATTTCATCTTCAATAATGAGCATGATTTAGTCGAGATCATGCATAATGATATTTTTCGGAGATTCTATATCTTATGATGATGCATCATAGGAATGTAATAGTAGACCTGCAAGAATAGTTAGGATATATATATGTATATACTAAAGATCCGGTTGGAAGAAGTGGAGGTTTAACTGTTTTTTTGGAAAATGCAGTGTGTAAATGGAACTTAAAGTTGGAGATAAAAAACTACTTCATTTCAAGGTGCAATTTGGGACAGTAAATTTATTTCTCTCGTGTGTATATATGGAGTTCCGATGTCAAAAAAAAATTGTTGTTTGGAAAAGATTAAATCAGGTTCAGATCAAAATGAAAGAGAGGTGGTGTATGGTTGGTGATTTTAACAACATTATCCCTAATGGTGAAAAGATGGGAGATCCTAGAAGAAGTGATTTTTCATGTATTTTTTGTTGGAACAGTTTTTAATAGATCTTTGGGCCTTAATAAAAATTTGTGAATGTGAAAAGAAATGGACCATGGCCCAAACATTTATAACTAACATAACAAGTAAAAGTCATTTGTAACAACATGTAAAATCATTCGTAACAACAACTTAACATCAACATTTAAAACTAAAAATGTTTATGATAAGCAACTTAACAACAACATGTACCATCAACAAAATCACATAATCAAATCACAAAATTAATTAACAAAAGGAACACAAGATCATAAAACGTAAATCATAACTTCATATGATACTTTTGTCTATTTTACTATTTGACTAGAGAAAGGCGTGGCACATTCTTAGAGTAGACAAACAATATAACAACATAAAAGCCAGAAAAAGGTGTGGCACATTCCATCATTTATATGCAAGACATATAGCTATGGCTACAAGCTATTCAAATTAGTAAAAATCATACAAAATGGAATTAGAGTCGAACCACAGGCAAGTTATGAAAATTGATGGAGTCTCAACATGTGTATAAAGATCACTTGAAGTATGACAAAAGCCTTCTCGTCAAATCCGATGTGAAAGACGGCCTTAACAGATCATGGATGTCATATATGGGTAACTCTTCTCTTAGTATTGGAGGCGATTCCTAAGTAGATGAGAAATTATAGTTCTTCAAACTCGAGGGGCATGATACATCATGATGAACAAGCTCTTGAACTATAACAGTTGGCTAGATATCCATGTGTTAGACATATTTCTTCTCTCATAAAAGAAATTCGGGAAGCTTTTAAGGAAGAAGAAAGTTATTCACAACAAGAAAACATTATAATTTCCAACAAATTTTTTTTGACAAACAAGATCGTTGGAAAACTTCTAACGAATATCTCACAACATTCCATCACAAATTAGTTTCGTTGGAAACGCGACACAAATTTCCAACAACTTTGAGTGAACGGAATCATGTCACAAGTTTTGTAGGAAAATTATTGTAAACTTCCAACAACATAACAGTCGTCAGAAACTTCTCATATTGGATACAAAGAAGCAAGGACAAATGGTTGAAAGAAGGTGAAAGGAATTCAAAATTCTTTCACGCCTCAGTAAAAGCAAACAGAGCAAAAAAAAAAAGAATTGCGATGCTCCTTGATGTCATTGGGACTCCTCGAAGGTCTAAATCAGCTAAGGTAGTGGTGCCAACATCTTACTTTCAAAAGCTATTCTTTTTCTTCCAATCCTACGAGTTATCAAGGGATTTTTAAAGTTTTTGAAGCAAGTGTAACTCCTCAAATGAATGCATGTTTAATTAGACCAATCTCAACTGAGGAAATGAAGGAAGCAGCCTTTTTCATAAATCTCTATAACTCAACTTTTGCAGCTTATAGCGTAATTTTTCGTCTAACCTAGTTCATGTTAATAAATTCAGCACATTATTAGTTTTATCTCTTTAAGATCAGTAGCTACTTCATGACGCTAGCGACATGCAGTAAGAACAAGCAAAGAATGAATAACTTCTAGAAGTATTAAATCATAAAATAACAACCTAATAATCAATCCATTAAATCTCCTTTGAGAAACCCTTAAACCCGATTAAAGATTCGTAATCATAGATGAAGAAAACTGCAAAATCAAATAAGAGTAATAAAACAAGAGTTTAGAAATTATTTCTAGTTGGTACAAGAGGGTGAAATATTCTCTCAAAGAACAAAAAGAACTAAGAACAATAAGAAAACAAGGCTGTTATGTTTCTATGTGTATTGTGTGTGTTATGATGTGACTTCCGTGAAAAATATAAACAATATATGTATTTATAGGTCTTGAGCTCTCCTAGGTTGATTTCGAGCTTTTCCTTGGCGGATTAGGAAGTTGATTTTCAAGTGGCTGATAATGGGCTTCTTCTGGTTCAAATGCTCAGACTCGCGGGTAGGAGTGTGTTTATTTGAAGAAAAGACTAATCATGTTCTATTTGAACGTGAGTATACTAAAGCAGTTTGGACATGTACCAATATGTTTTGAATCGAAGGAAAATTGCATAAAAAACCATGAAGGTGGTACGCACTGACAATTTAAACCTCAAATGTATTTTACTAGCACTTTAAACCAACAACCAAATTTCCTAAACTTATAAAACCTCCGAAGTGGATCCCGTACGCGCCGCCATAATTTTGGACGAAATAGTAAACATCATTAAGGAGAATCAACATCTGTTTAAAAAGCACTTATCTCTGTTATAAGTTTAAAAAAACGTATTTAAATTGATTAAAAACATTTAAAAAAAATCAAAATCAAAACTTAAAACAAAGAACCCCCAAATCAATTTGGGTATTAGGGTTTTTATTCCACAACCCAGAAAATAGAAAACGACAGGAGAGAATCGCCGACCATTGAATGACTTGACGAATGCGTTGCTGCCAAAATGAGGTAAGATGGTTTCATTTATTTTTTTTGCGATATGAATCGTGGGTGTAGAGGTCTTAATCGTTCTTCACTTTTGTTTTCTGGGTTTGTGAACAAACGCCCCAAATTTTATGGGTTTGTGAAACTGAGCTTGAAATCGATAAACTGAGCTTGAATCGTAGGTTTACGAGCTATTAATTTTTATACGTGTATCTTTTTAATAGATTTTAGCTTTATTTTCTTAATTTACAGTGATATTGGGTCTATTAAAAATTTAATCATCTACGGAGGAAGTATGTTGCAAGAAGATGATGATTAGTACATCAGATCAACTGGGTTGTGAGAGTGTGCTATGGAAAACATCCGAGATTACATGGGAGAAATTTGAATCCTTCCTTATAGATTCAAATGTGTGTACACAAATTTATTTGATTTGGTATAAAAAGGTAGCTGGAGAGATGAAGAACTTGAATGTCTTTGAGAATACAAATAGTGATATGGGTGAGCTACAGTTTGTTGCAGAAGTTGCTGGTGAGATTCATGTTTTTGCTCAGAACATATACCTGATGTCATTCATTATCTGCCAAGTAGTGAGCGCGAAGATGGTGAAAGACATGTAAATTAAAGGGAAGATGATGATGATGATAGTCATGATGCTGATGAAGATGTTGATGATAATAAAGCGGATTAAGATGAAAGTGAGGATGATTATGATGAGAGGCCAAGGGAAGATGATGTACCTAAGTGATATGAAGATGATGCAGAGGAGAATGCAAATGAAAATGAGGACCAAGAAGTGGTTGATGAAGGAGATAAAGATGAGGTAAATGATGGAGATGATGTTGTCATTGACGCAGAAGATGGTGCTAATTATGAGAGATTTAACTCTCTGTTTTAGGAAGGTGCAAAAAGTTAAAAAAAATAATTGGCAAGATGAAGAGGAAAAGGCTGATGAAGCAATAGAAGCATAATAAGGCGATGAAGATATAAATGATATACGTTAGGGGATGATAAATATCCAGACACACCAGTGGAATCAGACGAGGAATGGGATTAGTGGGAAAGAAGGAAGTATCAAAAGGTAAATCGCAGTTTCATGGTGATTTGGTAAGCCTCTATACATCTGGCTATTCAGAAGTTTAACAGTGGGTTTGAGTTAAGGACCCTCTACTGTGTTACTCACTGAACATGTATTATGATGTTAAAATAGCAAAATTAGAGGCCAACAAATTATTTGCGATTTGCTGTGAAGACAAATGCAAGTGGAATGTATATTGTTCGGTGGGTTCTATTGAACAAATAGATGGTTAAAGTCTGTCACATGAACCACAACCATGAAAAGTCAAGTAGAGTATCAATGCTGAAACAATGTGTGATTGCAAGGCTGTTTCGAAAAGAGGTAAGAAAAATGTTAACTTATCAGCATCATAAATAAATAATACAATAAAAGCAAGGTACAATATTGTTTCTATTTCTAAGTGCTATAGAGGAAGAAAGATTGTTTTGGACACGATCATGCAAGAACAAATAATAGTGTTTGGCAAGTTGTGGGGCTATGAGGCATAACTTATATGAACGCATCCTAATATCAAGACTGAGCTTTGCACTGTGCCTGTCAATGGAGGACAAATGTTTGACTGCTTCTATATTTGTTTTAAGGAATTTCGGCAGGCTTAAAAGGACATTTGTAAACCGGTTATTGGTCTAGATGAAAGCTTCTTAATATGAGAGTTGGCTAGCGATGTGCTCTCAGCTATTAGTAGAGATGCAAACAACAAGATGTATCCAATCGCATGGGCAGTGGTTTGAGGTGAGAACAAAGACTTTTAGGGTTAGTTTATTAGGAAGCTCAATGCAAACCTTAACTTGGGAGAAGGAAACAATTTGACCATCATTTCTGATAAGCAAAAGGTAAACATAAATGTTGTATGTTTAACGGAATTGCATCTTTCAATATGGTACATGCTAATAATGCGTATAATGTTTGGCAGGGTCTTGTTCTTACCGTAGGAAATGAACTTCCTAAACCAAAGCATTGTATGTGTGCAAGACATATATATATATATATATATATATATATATATATATATGCCAATTGGAGAAAGACTTTCTCAAGGTCAGAATACAAAACTATTTTCTAGGGAGTTACTTAAAACTACAATGGAGGGGAGTATGATGAGAAAATAAAGCTTGTAGAAGCATATGAACTAGCTGCACATACATTCTTAAAACAGTTAGAACCACCTAAATGGTGTAGAAAATTCTTCTCTCTTGAGTCTCGTTGCCATGATGTGCACAACAACCAGCATTCAATAGGACAATTAAAATAGTCAGATCAAAGCAACTAGGCATGGGAGTACATTGCATTGCAGTCAAGCTGAATATATTAAGAGTGTATATAAGAATGTGGTTGTTGTTCTCAATCCAAGTGAGGTAAATAATTCTTATCCAAAAATATGTTGTCTTTTTCTTAAGCTTAATTTCTGAATCTGTTTCCTTTTCAGATTCTGCCAAAACACCCTACACAACAACAAAGGAAAAAGAGGAAGACATCTTTAGATGTAAGCAATTCTCTACCTGTACAACAAGGTGAATAAAGTACTACATATCTGGCTGCATCAAGTGATCCTCAACCATCACTTTCATCCAACAAGACAAAGCCTCAAGTGAAGAAAAAATGTGGAAGACCACTAAAGATAATGAAGCCTGGCAACATTACAAGAGGTACGTCAAAGCTAATGAGTGCATTCATGGACCAGCCCTTTGATGTCTTTATGGATATTGCTGGTAAATCTAAGCATCCATTAGAGCCTCCAAAATAGTCAACTGATGCGGGGCAATTTATCCTCAAGTTTTACCCCTAATGATAGATGTAAGTGCAAATCAATCACAATAGTATATTAAGGGATCAAATCCACATAAATTGTTGTTTCGCGAAAGTTCTAAGATTTATAACTTCTCTAAACCAAATTAGTTAAGTAGGGATTTGTGTCATGGTTTGTCGCAAGCAATAACGGAAATAAAATAGTTGTAAGTCAATAAATAAAAGGCGTTGGGGGTCAAAGAAGTTCTTCGGGGTGCATAGACCAAATCAAACAAGCAAATAGATTAGGATTTTAAGCGACCTAAGCCGTCTAGCTTCTTTACGGTGAAACACCAAGTTATGATCACCCTACAGTCGTAGATCTAACCACCTATGTCATATTACTCCGTAAGTATGCTTTCGTATCTTATGACGCAACATTTAATTCAATAGAAGCGAATTTGTTGATACTCACAGCGCTTCGTAAGTATACTTTCGTATCTTACGACGCGACTGCTCATTTACTCTAGATCCAGTTAACAAAGTCAACACATTAACAGTTTTATCAATCCTAGAATCAGTTGCTAAATAATCAGTAAAGCAAGCATGCAATAAGAACAAAAATAAGCGAAGATAGCTAATGATAATCCTATCTCTATCAACCTAACATCAAAGATCCATGATTGCACCCTTTTGAAACCCTTTTTAAACCCAACTAAAAAACTACTCGCACATAGTCACAAAAATTATCATAGAGATCATGAAAGTATGCGATTGATATATAGTAAAAGAGGGTTTAGAAATCTTCTCCAAAAGAGTTGCGGATGAAGAGAACTTCTCCCTTAAAGTATGAAAAGCAAAGAACTAAGAACAAAATATGTAAAAAACAAAAAGCTAAGAACTCAATGGCTGCTGTAGAATATTTAGAATGATCGAGCTCTCCTTCTTAGTCGTAAATCGTTGGCTTTTATAGGTCTTCAAGTGTAGAAATGTTTTGGGCATTTCAAGTTGATCAAAAGTCTTGCACAAATCGAATGGACTTGATTTTGGGCTCGTGAGCCACGTCTGCTCTAGCCGTGCCACGAAGGAGATCTGCCGCGAGCTGGGAGACTGGTGGCACGTTGGATGGCTCCTTGGTTCTTCTGAGTTTGTTTCTTCTCCGCGGCTGCAGAACATGACTTTGGTGTTTTGGGTGTATCTGGAGATCTAACCATTTGATTGCCTTCAAATCAATTCGTCCTGGTATGTAGCTCAATGCTCTTTCTTGTCTCCATAAAATTGATCCGTAGAAAGTTTGTGAAAATCCTCCATCGAATTCAATACTTATGGTGGTCAGAATCGGTCCAAATGCCGTTTTGCTCTAAAAAGCTTCAAGTGATGTCTTTTTCGTCCAAGTTACCTATAATTTTTGAAACTAAAAAATATGAAAATCACTTGAAAATCTTTGAAAACCAACTTAAAAACATGCATAAGATCTTGAAATAATAGCTATAAGGTATAAATATGGGTGTTATCAGCAATTCTCAGTGACCGTCATTCTCAACCATAATCCATCGAACGACCTCAATCAATGCTTAGCCTAGAAAGTTCTCACTATAGTTCCTTTAACACTAGTCCTTTAGCATTTATGAAACGCTATTAAGCCTCTATGATAGCGTTATCTATGTGCTAAGAATGCCCATTTTTCTTGTAGTGAAAAGTTGTAAAATACGTAGTATATCAAACTTAAACCAATAAACTAAAAGTTTTGGCTTTGGAGAATAATCTATTTAGTCGCTTAGGAAGGTAAATATAGTTAGGTATTCCAAACTCAAATCCATCTAAAGTATGATCAACGATACTTACATACCCCGATGATCACTTTATCTATCCACATACAACCATATTTTCATGTCGATGCAAGATGATATACAAGCGGTAATGATAGGATTCAATATGTTATTTCAATTTCAAAACGTTCAAGCTCTCGCTAGTCATCAAATTGAACTCGATTATGCTAGATCAAATCAATAAAAAGTGGTGTACAAACAAAATCGATTTAGAATCAATCACTAACTGATCAGGAAAACGATATGTAGTAGTAATAACATAGACAAATAACTTCAACTAAACTCCTAAACCTAAATCGTTTAATCAAATTTGTCAACCCATGAATCCCCTTTGAAAGCCCCTAAACCCAACAAAAGACTACTCATACATATGAAACAAAATCATAACAATAAAGACAGTAGATTGTATAAGTAAAAGGGTGTAGAGAACTTCTCTATATCGAGATACAAATATGGAATCGTCTAGTAGCAAAACGGAACAAAACTATGAAACTATGGAATCTTTTTGGTGGCTGTGAAACTCTTTGTTGGTGATACCATTTTCGTGACTCCTCTCATGCTTATATTGGTGTAGGACACGGCTAGGGTGAATTTGTGGGCTTAAATACGAAATCTTGAAATAAACAAAAGTTTTCCATAAATAAAATATCTTTGATCGATCGATCCATGACTGGTTCGATGGATTGGGTTTTCTATTCAGTCGATACAATTTGACTTGGATCGAACAGGCGATCGATTGGATAATTCCAGAGACTCCTACTCGAACTGGATTGACCACTCAATCGACCCAGACAGGTCGATTGGGTCAATTCACGTTGTAATTTCTCTACATGCTATATTTCGTCACCAGACGTACCGATTTTCAGTAATTTGAGCATAATTTTTGATCCAACCATCTGATTGACTTCAAACCACTTGGAGATGAAAGCTAACATCGGTGGTTATTTTGTGTTCGCATTTTAGGATGATCTGATGGTGGGAAGTTTTCCATCTAACGTCAAACTTCTGATGATCAGAAGGTGTTCAATCTTTAAAGTGTACAAAACGTTTTATTTTGCTCAAATTCTCCAATTTCCATGAACACTCTTAAAACTCCAAATACACCAAAAACATTGATAAAAATCAAAAACCAAATCTTTTTCTTATTAAAATATATGAAAATAATAGTAAAATATGGAGTATATCAGAGCTTCACAAGAGAAAAATACAAATTGCACTCGCAAAAATAATATTCCTACGCACAACAAAATCCTACATGCACATTCTCAGGATTCCGACCAGGAGGTGGGACAACAATCTAAATCGTTTCGGGAAAACTACAACCAGTACAAAGGGCAGCGATTGACTTGACAATATACTTCGTTCACGGCCATGAAAGCCGAGACAGTATCCCAACCGAATGATCATGGGGACCGGCCATCAAAAGATCGTGTGAAAATCGGCATGAAGAAGATGAACAGTTTCAAAAAGACGCAAAGAAAGGAAGAAGAGGAAAATCAATCGTTTTCACCAGGATTCTAATTTACCGAAGAAACCTCAGGTAAATTTCTTAAATGGATTAAAATCCGATCTAATGAATTGGAGGGTCTAGCATACAAATCCCGGCCCAAAATTTTAGATCCACTAAGCAGTAAAATCCAATGCCCATTACGAGATCAACTTTCTTACCGAAATGTAAGGGGTCAAATCGAAATGAGGAGTTAAAACCCGTCCAATCCTAACAGAAGCGACGAAAGTAAAACCTAAGAGTCAAACTAAGAGTCGACTTCGAGGACGGACTAGAAAATTATTCAACGAGAGTAATTCAATGTTTTGACTAGAAACAGATGAATCCACTGAAATAAATGCAATCATTACAGAATCAAGTGCAGTATATGGAGACGGTAAACATGGGTTCAGAGCTATAAACACAAGAGGAGCAGCAAATTTCAATGGACCGAATGCTATTTTCACAACCTACACTATACACTTATCTCTACTTGTTATTTCTACTTGTTTATCTGTTCTTTCTCTTGTAAACTCTCTAAATCATCAATACCAAACCATTTACTTCCATTCTTGCTTTATCTTGCTCTCTGATTAGGTCGAAACCAATCTGACACATTCTTAAAGCTCAGTTTCTTGTGAATTGCTCGAAAAAGTCCTTCATTTCTTTGTTAATTAAAGATGACCCAGATCTTTCAAGTTACTCATATTTATAAACATTGACCAGTGTAGCGTCTACAACAACAAATATATATATATATATATAAAAGTTAGTAGTTAACATGTCAAGTCTATTGATCATATTTCAATACGTATAAAACACATTCTACTAATTATATTTAAACATAATGTTATACCAACTAGGTGTTTTTTTTGTTAACATCTGATTGGTATAATTTTTTTACATGTGTTGAAATTTGATCGGCATACTTAACATGTATGACGATCATGTTAATTAGTAATTTTTAAACATTAAACTTTATATAATAAGATAGATTGAGGAGAGTCACATCACGATTCAAAATAAATACATTTTTGAGCTATATTTCCCAAAAATGGAGATTTGCATATTTTGCGGTCGACATCGTGAGAGGGTTGTAAAATAGTAGTTTTCTTCCGTGAATTGCAATTTGTTTTGTACTTTTCGTTTTAGTAGGTCCCGATCTGGTAATAGGTGGACTCGCTTGTTTGGATGTAGATTTTTTTTTAATATGTAGTTTTTATCTTTGATTTTTTTCATCGTAAAAGATTTATAGTTTGTTTTAAATATTTAGTTGTTAGTAGATTTTGGTTATGTATTTGGTTTACTTTTTACAGCTCAAGTTTGTTTGACGGTGTTTAGAGCCGATTACATTGAACCTAACTATTTCGAGACAAATTTAACTATCTATATCTATATTTGCGAAGTGATTTTGGTGAATAGAACTCTCTCATTCAATCTCACTAAATATTACACAATTACCCTTAATGAAAATCAGTAATTATTTTCCTAAATTAATTTTAATCCAGTCACGTAAATTCCAATTATTTACGGCTAAACCTAATTATTTTTTCCGGCTAAACCTAATCTACCTAATAGACATCGTAATCCTTTCAACTATATATATTGTTTAGTTTTTATTTTAATTATACTGTAGGGTTTTTGGAGAATGTCTTATCGAGTAATAAGGTATTTACATTAGATTCTTTTGCTTTTTCGTAACTTTTTTTTTGTGTTGATCTATGTTTTTTTTGTGTATGATCATGAACAACATACGAAGTTTTTATTTTTTATTTTATTAGATTCAGTTTCTTTTTTAATCTCTAAATCTTAACAAGTCTTTCTCTTTTCTCTTTTTATTCATTCTTCTGGTGAGAGTTCTGGCTCGCCGTAATCCAGTCTTTGGTCACAAGTGGTTTTCGATTACAGCAGTCCGTCTTTTGCTATTTGGTTTTCCTTCTTTGGCTTAAAATTGACTCGAACTGACGTCTATTTTTTGTTTTTTTGGCAGCTACACACGTCAATTCGAGATCGTCGAATGGATGTTAATGTTAGGTGGTAAGTTTCGGTTCATTTAACTCTTATTCAATTAATCGAAAAATTTTAAACTTTTACGACCATTGTTTTTAAGATTTTAAACTTCTTGAAACCCTAAGCTAAGTAGTCTTTCTTTTGGCTTTGTCGCATATTATGTTTGTGTGTTGATTTGTTACTTTTTCCTAGGCCTGTCTCTTATACACATCTAGATGTGTATAAGATACACATCGTAATCCTTTCAACTATATATATTGTTTAGTTTTTATTTTAATTCTATTGTAGGGTTTTTAGAGAATGTCTCATCTAGCAATAAGGTATTTACATTAGATTCTTTTGCTTTTTCGTAACTTTTGTTTTTGTGTTGATCTGTGTTTTTTTTGTGTATGATCATGAACAACATACCAAGTTTTTGTTTTTTTTATTAGATTCTTTGGTCACAAGTGGTTTTCGATTACAGCAGTCCGTCTTTTGCTATTTGGTTTTCCTTCTTTGGCTTAAAATTGACTCGAACTGACGTCTATTTTTTGTTTTTTTGGCAGCTACACACGTCAATTCGAGATCGTCGAATGGATGTTAATGTTAGGTGGTAAGTTTCGGTTCATTTAACTCTTATTCAATTAATCGAAAAATTTTAAACTTTTACGACCATTGTTTTTAAGATTTTAAACTTCTTGAAACCCTAAGCTAAGTAGTCTTTCTTTTGGCTTTGTCGCATATTATGTTTGTGTGTTGATTTGTTACTTTTTCCTAGGCTCTGCCATGGATCGACGAACCGATCAGTGTGGTATTTTAGAAAGATTTTTAGCCATAATTTTTTTTTTTAGATTTGTATTTAGCTTTTTTTATTTCTGTTTTGTTTTGTTTTTTTTTCTTTTTGGGATTTCTATAGTAGATCCACTAATTGATCGATTTGGTGTTTTTTATGCTGCAGACCTTATACGGACTGATGTTGATAAGTAATACGGAGATTCTCTCTAAGATGGTTTGTCAATACACTTTAACCGATTTAGGTCTCGAGGTATTATTAAACGCATTGCTTTTAGTGTATTTGTTGAAAAGATAACATTACAATCGTAGTATTATTGGATTCATTATGGTCTATGTAAGATGTTATCACTCTTTTTGAGTTTCTGGGTTTATGTAGATGAGGTGATTTAATATCAGAATAAGTGAAAATTTCAAATTTTGTTTCTTCTCTTTATTTGTCTCAGGTTGGGAATTTCATACATTACGTGTCAACGTTTTTGGCGGGGCTTGTGGTTTGGTTTGTGTCAGCATGGAGACTAGCTTAAGCTCGATTATAAAGTTGGGATGGGTAGAGGTTTGGGTTTATGATGTACTTATGGAATAGCTTGTATGTCATGGGCTCTGATTTTTTGGTATACCGGCGTTTTCATCTGGAGCGAAACAACCCATGGAGGAAAGGCATTCACTGCTATATTTTCTACCATTGTTGGTGAAATATAAGAAACATAACATGAAACTGTGATTTTTTTAAAGGTGTTTTGTTATATACTTTGGATGTGATTTTGTTTTGTTGGTGTATATGTTGCTTTAGGATCTTGGGACAATCTTTCTCTTATCGCGGTATGTTTAGCAAAGATAAAGCGGCTGGTTTCAAGTTGATGGAGATAATTAACCAGAGACCAACAATAATACAAGACCCTTTGGACGGGAAATGCTTGGAGCAAGTTTATGGAACCATTGAGTTTAAAGATGTGACTCTTAGCTACCCCTCACGGCTTGATCTTCTTCCCTTCATGGAAAACCGTGGCCAGTCCCGTCCCTGCTTTAAAGCGGCTAAAGCATTAGCTTTAGGCCACATTTAAAAAAAAAAAATTTAGGGCCACATTTATAAAAATATTTTATAGCTTATGTGGGCACTAAAAATATTTTTTCCTCACATATTTGGTACGAAAGTCTTTCTTTCTTTTTTTAACATCTACACGAAAGTCTTTATGCTTATTATTTTTTCCTTTCTTTTTTTTCATTAAAAAGTTTTCAATTTTTTTAAATATCGACACCAAATTAAAAGAAACCTTAACCTTTTTTTTGAAAAAAAAAAAAAATCCCGCCGACGCCGTCACCTTACCGAAGCTTTGAATCTTAATCACTCAGAATTTTGCCATCGACTTGCCTCTACATCTGATTCATAAAGTTTGATTTTTGATTTTGACAATTTGGGTATTTCTCAAATTCTGTGTTTTTTCTTGGAATGGATGATTGGATCTCAAATCGTGTTAATTAGTTGATACAGAGGTGTTGAATTGATTTAGAAGAAGAAACTATTGTTGAATTGATTTAGAAGGATAAACTATTGTTGTTGCCTGTTGGAAGCTAGTTGTTTATTTATGAAAGTAACGAAACAAGCACAAGTTTTTATACTAATTTTTTAATTCCTTTTCTTGACAATAGTCTCTGCAATTATTTTGTTTGCAGTGAAATGCCTCCAGTAAGCACTAGAAGACATGTTCCTGGATCAGTCAAAGCGAAGGAAAAAAAGGCAAGGGATAAATTTATTAAATCTCAAGCTAATTCTATGCTTCAGTTTGTTACAATTACAAAATCTGGACCTTCTGAGATTGATGTGGCTGTTGGGGATGAGGTAAACGAGAATGTGATTGAGACTGATGCTTGTAAGAATGGTGAGAAAGAGGTGGATATCGATCTGCAACATGAAAACGTTGATGAAGTTGAGCATATGGAAGAGCCTAGAGAAAACAATCTCGTAGACAGCAATGATGAACAAGAAAATGTGGATTTTAATGATCCTGGAAATTGGAAAAGGATTAAGAAAAGAGAGAGAGATTTCTTGGTTGGAAAGGGTCCTCCGGCAAGATTACCCGTTGATTATCACTTTCCGAGAGACAAAGTTGGTAGATGTTTTTCTCATTCATCTTATACAAGAAAAATGAGCAACGGGGAGCATCATGATAGGAGATGGCTAGTTTACTCAAAATCGAAAGATCTTCTTTTTTGTTGGTGTTGTAAGCTATTCAGCCAGGAAGAAGATCCTCCTATATTGGCAAGTACTGGGTTTAGTGATTGGAGAAACATTTCGTCTCGTTTGAAAAGACACGAAACTGGTCATAATCATATTTTATGCATGACTAAGTGGACAGAGTTGGAAGTGAGACTACGAAAGAATGAAACTATTGATAGACATGCACAAGAAGCAATGAATAGGGAGAAAAAACATTGGAGAGATGTATTGTTGAGGCTTCTTTCATTGGTTGAAGCTTTTGCTAAAAGCAATATTGCTTTTCGTGGAGAAAATGCAAAGATTGGTGATGAAAATAACGGAAACTTTTTGGGAATGATAAAGGCGGTTGCAAAATTTGATCCAGTAATGAAAGAACATCTTCGGCGGTTTGAAAAAGGTGAAACTCAGTATCATTACCTCAGCCACAAAATTCAGAATGAGTTGATAGAGTTACTCGCATCTGAGATCAAGCTAATGATCATCAAGAAGATTCAGAATGCAAAATACTTTTCAGTGATTCTCGATTGTACTCCTGATATTAGTCGTAAAGAGCAAATGACTCTTATTATTCGATGTGTGGATACTTCGGTGGTCTCACCCAAAATTGAGGAGTTTTTTCTGACATTCTTAGAAGTAAAAGATACATCAGGAAAAGGACTATTTGACACCCTACGAGAGGTACTGTTTGATCTCAAGTTGAAAATTAATGATGTGAGAGGGCAAGGTTATGACAATGGAGCAAACATGAAAGGAAAATACAAAGGTGTGCAAAGCAGATTGCTTGAAATTAATCCAAGAGCATGTTATACTCCATGTGGATGTCATAGCCTTAATCTCGCGCTTTGTGATATGGCTTCCTCATCTACAAAGGCGGTGTCATTTTTTGGGATTGTTCAACGCATTTATTGTCTATTTTCATCTTCAACTAAGAACTGGGAGATATTCAGAGAGAAAGTGAATGGTTTAACGCTCAAACCATTATCACAAACTCGATGGGAGAGTCGGATAGATAGTGTGAAGCCTATAAGATTTCAGGCTCCACAAATACGAGATGCTTTGTTTTACTTGGCTGAAAGCACTGATAATCCAATGCATAGAAGTGAAGCTGAGTCTCTTGCTGAGAGTGAATTACATGGAATTGGAGGGTTTGATTTCTTATTTGGAATGGTTATTTGGCACGAGCTTCTTTTTGCTTTCAACATAGTAAGCAAGGTTCTACAATCAGAGGACATGGATATTGATGTTGCTATTTGTCAACTAAATGGACTTGTGTCATTTCTGAAAGAATACAGAGAAACAGGTTTTGAGCGAGCAAAAGCTGAAGCTACACGAATTGCAAATGAGATGGATATTGAGCCTAAATTTTATGTGAAGCCAAACCGTATTAGAAAAAGGAAAAGACATTTTGATGAAGATATCCAAAATGATGACGAAGGCATGGTATTACTCGGGGAGGATGGCTTTAGGGTGGATTACTTCATAAACATCATGGATCAAGCTATTGTTTCTATTGAAACAAGATTTGAACAGTTCCAAAGTTACGATAAAACTTTTGGATTTTTGTTTGATTTAAAAAAGCTTAAAGCAGCTGATGATGATGAGTTGAAGGAATCTTGTGTTAGGCTTGAAGAATTTTTGAGGCATGGTGCACATTCAGATATAAACGGAGAAGATTTATTCTTGGAGCTTAAACTTTTAAGAAAGGTTTTACCAACCGAAATCAAAAGGGCTACAGAGGTATTGAACTCTTTGAAAGGAATGGAGGATTTTTATTCAAATTCATGGATTGCTTATCGGATATTGTTGACAATCCCGGTTTCTGTTGCCTCTGCAGAAAGAAGCTTTTCGAAGTTGAAATTGATTAAAAATTATCTGCGATCTACTATGTCTCAAGAGAGGTTGAATGGATTATCAATGATATCTATTGAAAAATATATGGTTGATAAACTCGATTATGAAAGAATTATGAATGAATTTGCTGGGAGAAAAGCTAGAAAATCTGTTTTTTTATAATTAGAATTTAGTTATTATATTATTATTATTATTTTGTTATTTTTAGTTTTTTGAACATTATTTTTTTCTTTTTAGTGATAATTTTTATTATTATTATAAAAGCCACATTTGTTTAAAATGCTTTAAGCCTCTTAAATCTTCGGGACGGCACTGACCGTGGCGGTAGTAGCACCTTTGTTTCCTTTATTGAGAGATTTTACGATCCAAGCAACGGTAATTTGGTCAAAATTTTCTCTCTATCATAGTATATTACAGAGTAATATCTCACAACCGGCAGTTTTCTTCAGATGAGATTTTTATATCCTGTAATGATGATCAATGTTTTGTTTTATTGCAAATTCGTAACGAGAAGGCAAAGGGATATCTCGGCAACATGAGACGAAAACTGCTGGTTCCACTTGCTCACTCACAAATTTTCTCATTACGACCATTAGAAACTCTTGTGTTTGAAATGTGAAAGAAAGAGGATGTGTAAAAATATAATTTAAACGGGTGAAATATTTTGTTAATCATGATAACTTTTGAATATTTTGGATACTTATTGATGGCATATAAATCAACTTGTTTCCATTCGATAAATGAGTGTTTTTATTTGTAATTCAGTTTTACGTAATATTTGGTATGTTTTCTGTGTGTATATCTTTTTATTATGTTTACATTTGTTAGATTAAAATTTAATTGTTCGAGTATCGTGGTTACGTTTCGTGTTTCTTTACATCGATACAGTTGCATGCAATCTCAAGGATTTGATTTTTTTTTTTCTGATTTTATGAGTTTTATTATTTTCATATTGTTCCCTGAGTTGGATATAGAACTTCTATAAATTAATATTCGATTCATTAATACTTCGATAAATTAATATTTTTTTTCAGTCCCAAAATTAGGTTTTCAACTAAATATTATAAATAATCACTATAAATTAATAAATTTTTATAAATTAATTTATTATTAATAAATTAATAATCACTATAAATCGTGATTAATTTTTTTAATTAATCACGATTTTTCTCCTGGATTCTTTAATATTCTTAACTTGATGTATAAATTATTATCAAATAATATAAACAAAATATTATAAAACAAAATATAAACAACAATATTTTGCTTATGAAAGTTGTATTTTATTTAGAAAAATATTAATCTTGATTTCAAATAAAACTAGATTATAAACCAAATTTTTAATTTTAATTAAGCTAATATGATTAATTTTAAACAAAAACTAAAATAAACCTAGCATAAGTATGCGAAACATTAAAGTAGTTTTGTTTCTACAGGTTTGTTTACACCAAAAATTTTGTTTTGCTCTTGGGTTTGCAAGGAGGCCCAAGAAGCTCTCCAGATATTCAATCAGATGCTTGTAAGTAATTTCTGATTTGAGTCAATTCTTGATAAGATTGATGCAGATGAACATTATACATTAAGTTTTTTCGTTGCAGGCTGTTGAATATAGTGGTAAAGATCAAGCCATTTCCGTACAAGAAACAAGCGTGGAGAACAAGTTGTGCCAGCTCAGATGTTGCATTGCCTCAGGATCGAACTGCAGGACCACAAGATTAGCCGTTTGCCTCTGCCATAAAGCAAAAGCAGGTTTTGTCTTCACGTGTCAAAGTTGAAGATAAGGGTGAGTTCAAAACCGTGGTACACGCCAAAAAGGAAGTCTATTTGGCTGCAGCCGAGAGGGCTAGTGTACATCAGAAGAGTGTATATATACTAAATGCACAAGAGAGAGATAGGGTATGATATTAGACAGTGAGAGAACTTTATTCAAAGTGTAAGCTTGTTTGGGTTTTCGAGAAATACAGAGAGGGAAGAGAAAGGCCTAATAGATCTTTGTAAAGGGGTTGAGGGTTGTTTCTATCTCTTGTATATCACTGTGATCTAGTGGATTCCGGGAAGAGATCCCGGCGAGACGTAGCGACCCGTATTCAAGGGCGTGAACTCGTTAAACTCGCTTGTGTGCTCCCTTTTCATTTTCTGTAAATCCTCTGTTTCTCTTCTTGTTCTGTTCTGTTCCTGTCTTAGGCTTGGTTTGTGTTGGTTCTAGTTGGCAAAGGCGTTGTCTTTAGGCTGAAGAATCATAATAGAGTGGTATCAGAGCGAAGGTTCTTTGTTGTTTGGCTCTATAAAGGTCACTCAAGCTAAGGGCCATGTCGTCATCAAGAGTGGAGATGGAGAAGTTCGACGGACAAGGAGACTACACTCTCTGGAAAGATAAACTTGTGGCTCATCTAGATCTGTTGGGTTTGAGCAAGTTTCTGGAGGAGTATGAGGGCTATTCTTCAGAGTCAGATGAAGCTGAGGAAGATGCGAAGAAAGCTAAAGAAAAGGAGAAAACTTTAGCTGAGAAAAGGAAGAAGACAAGGAGTACCATTGTACTGAGTCTCACGGATAGAGTTCTAAGGAAAGTCAGGAAGGCTCAGACAGCTCCAGCAATGATGAAAGCTTTAGATAAGCTTTATCTTGGAAGGGCGCTTCCCAAAAGAATCTATCTGAAGCAAAGACTCTATGGCTTCAAGATGTCAGAAACTATATTTGTGGATGCAAACATAGATGAGTTCCTTCATCTCATCACAGATCTGGAGAATACTGATGTTGTTGTGTCTGATGAAGACCAAGCTATCCTGCTTCTTATGTCTCTTCCGAAGCACTTTGAAAACCTGAGAGATACACTGAAATACAGCTCACGCAAAGCCACGCTGACACTCGATGAGGTCACTGCAGCGATTTACTCAAAGGAACTAGAGTTTGGCTCAAGCTCAAAGGGTTCTAAGAATCAAGCAGAAGGCTTGTATGTCAGGGATAAGGGAGATCAAAGAGGAAGGAGCGATAAGAGGGATAACAAGTATTCAAAGCAGAACAGGAACAGGTCCAAGTCAAAATCGAGAAAGGGCTGCTGGACTTGTGGAGAAGAGGGACACTTTAAGAACACTTGTCCTAACAGAAACAAGTTTCAGGGAAAGCAGAAGGACCAGAGTAACAACAACAAAGGCGAAGCTGCTATGGTACAAGGAAATCAGGATGATGCTGCAGGTTTATATGTCTCAGAAGCCAATTATTTATCAGATATAAATTTGGCAAATGAATGGATTATGGACACCGGCTGCAGCTACCATATGACACATAAGAGAGAATGGTTTGAAAGGTTAAATGAAGATGCTGGAGGATCAGTAAGGATGGGAAACAAAACTACGTCAAAGGTCAGAGGGATTGGGGATGTAAGGATCAGAAAATGGATCCACGGTGCTGCTTACACACGTAAGGTACATTCCTGATATGGACCGAAACCTGTTATCTATGGGAACTCTAGAAGAACTTGGTTGTAGTTTTGAATCCAAAAATGGGATCCTTCTAGTGAAGAACGAAACCAACACTCTTATGGTGGGAAAACGGTATGAGAAGCTCTACTTACTTCAGGGGAAACCTGAAAATGGTCAGTCATTGGCAGTTGAAAGAAGAGCAGATGACACAGTCTTATGGCACAGGAGATTAGGCCACATGAGTCAGAAGAACATGGATATATTGGTAAAGAAAGGTCTCCTAGACAGAAAGAAAATCTCTACCTTTGAGATGTGTGAAGACTGCGTATATGGAAAGGCAAAGAGGGTCAGTTTCGGTACAGCTACTCATGATACAAAGGATAGATTAGACTACATTCACTCTGATCTATGGGGAGCTCCATCAGTTCCATTGTCTTTGGGAAAATGTCAGTACTTCATCTCATTCATAGATGATTACTCAAGGAAAACGTGGGTATATTTTCTGAAGCACAAAGATGAAGCTTATGGAACTTTTGTTGAGTGGAGCGTGATGGTTGAGAATCAAGCTGAAAGGAAGATCAAGATCTTGAGAACCGATAATGGCCTTGAATTCTGCAATCTTCAGTTCAACGATTACTGCAAAGAAAAGGGTATTATCAGGCATAGAACATGTGCCTACACTCCACAGCAAAATGGGATTGGAGAGAGGATGAATAGGACCATCATGGAAAAGGTAAGAAGCATGTTGAGTGACTCAGGATTACCAAAGTCATTCTGGGCTGAAGCTACACACACGGCAGTGACTTTAATCAACAAATCACCATCTTCAGCGTTGAATTCAGAGATTCCTGACAAAAAGTGGACAGGAAAGGCTCCTACTTACAGTTATTTGAGAAGATTTGGTTGCATATGTTTTGTACATTCTGATGAAGGGAAGCTGTCTCCGAGAGCAAAGAAAGGGGATCTCCTAGGCTACCCTGCAGGGGTGAAAGGATACAAGATATGGTTGATTGATGAGAAGAAATGTACTATCAGTAGGAACGTGGTGTTTCAAGAAAACGCAGTCTATAAAGATGTGTTGCAGAGAAAAAAAGATCAAACAGAAGATCAAAGTGAACCTTTAGATACACCGTTTGATATTGACCTTGGTGAAAGCAATGATATACCCTCAGGTGGAGACTTTGAGGGAGAACCTGAATCTCCTGAAGTTCAAGTACCAATACAAATTCATCAAGAAGAAGATGAAAGTGCAGCTGGGGTAAATCATGAATCACCAGAGAGCTATCACTTGGCTCAGGATAGAGCAAGGAGAGAAACAAGAGCTCCAAGGCATTTTGTAATAGAGGGCTACTTCGGTGAAGATGCAGAGAGTGATGAAGATGAATTCTTCTGTGCAGAAGCTCTGTTCACTACAGTAGATGGAGACTGTATCGAGCCTGCAAGCTACCAAGAAGCTAGAAATGATGAAGATTGGCAGCTGTGGAATGGTGGAATGAAAGAGGAAATGGTCTCTCTATTGAAAAATCACACTTGGACTGTTGTTGATAAGCCTAAAGGTCAGAGAGTAATAGGCTGCAAGTGGATTTTCAAGCGTAAGCCTGGAATTCCAGGAGTAGAAGAACCAAGATACAAAGCTAGACTTGTTGCTAAGGGGTATGCACAGAAAGAGGGGGTTGATTACACTGATATATTTTCTCCTGTGGTCAGACACGTTTCTATACGGATTCTGTTAGGCATTGTTGTGGAGGAAGACTATGAGCTTGAGCAGTTGGATGTAAAAACAGCGTTTCTCCATGGTGAATTAGATGAGAAAATCTATATGGAGGTTCCGGAAGGTTTTGAGGATCAGTTCAAGCAAAATCAGGTATGTCTCTTAAACAAATCCCTGTATGGCCTAAAGCAGTCACCGAGGTTATGGAATCAGAAGTTCGACAGTTATATGAAAGAACTTGGTTTTGAAAGAAGCGCACATGATAACTGTGCTTATATCAAGACCCTTGAAGACGGTTCTATGATCTATTTACTCATATACGTTGGTGACATGTTGGTGGCTGCCAAAGACATGAGTGTAATATCAGTCTTGAAGCAACATCTGAGTATCAAGTTCGAAATGAAGGATCTCGGACCAGCTAAGAAGATACTTGGCATGGAGATCACAAGAGACAGAACAAAGGGAGTTCTATGGCTGTCTCAGGAAGGGTATTTGGGCAAAGTTCTGGAGCTGTACAAGATGGAGCAAGCAAAACCAGTGGTAACTCCACTCGGTGCTCATTTAAAAATGGCTGCTGCTACAGAACAACAATTGATCAAGGATGAGGATTACATGAGGACTGTCCCATATTCAAATGCTGTTGGGAGTATCATGTACTCAATGATTGGAACCAGACCCGATTTGGCGTATCCTGTTGGTATCATCAGCCATTACATGAGCAAGCCGATCAAGGAGCATTGGTTAGGTGTCAAATGGGTGCTAAGATACATCAAAGGAACTCTGAAGACAAAGTTGTGTTACAGGAAAGGCACCGAGTTTATTCTAAAAGGCTACTAAGACTCAGATTTCGCAGCGGATCCCGATAGAAGGAGGTCTATCAGTGGTATGGTATTCACACTTGGTGGAAATACAATCAGTTGGAGGTCAGCTCTGCAGAAAGTGGTCGCTTTATCCACCATAGAAGCTGAGTATATGTCTCTGAATGAAGCCGTAAAGGAAGCTATATGGCTCAAAGGATTGTTGAAGGACTTCGGTTATGAACAGAAAACTGTTGACATTTTCTGTGATTCTCAGAGTGCCATTGCACTGTCCAAGAACAACGTTCATCATGAGAGAACGAAGCATATCGAAGTGAAGTATCACAAGATCCGAGACACAATCGCAGATGGCATTGTGGATGTGCTGAAGATATCTACATTGACTAATCCAGCGGATATCTTCACCAAGATCTTGCCCGTTAGTAAGTTTCAAAGTGCATTGAGCTTACTACGAGTCAAGGCTGAGTAATCGGACTCAGGTACCGGGATTGGAATCCAGTAAACTAGAAGAAGAAGTCTATCTATGTCTCAGGTAAATTCGCTTGTACTTGTGTATGTTTGATCTCTTATCACTAGATGGAGTTTTGTTGAATATAGTGGTAAAGATCAAGCCATTTCCGTACAAGAAACAAGCGTGGAGAACAAGTTGTGCCAGCTCAGATGTTGCATTGCCTCGGGATCGAGCTGCAGGACCACAAGATTAGCCGTTTGCCTCTGCCATAAAGCAAAAGCAGGTTTTGTCTTCACGTGTCAAAGTTGAAGATAAGGGCGAGTTCAAAACTGTGGTACACGCCAAAAAGGAAGTCTATTTGGCTGCAGCCGAGAGGGCTAGTGTACATCAGAAGAGTGTATATATACTAAATGCACAAGAGAGAGATAGGGTANAAAAGGAAGTCTATTTGGCTGCAGCCGAGAGGGCTAGTGTACATCAGAAGAGTGTATATATACTAAATGCACAAGAGAGAGATAGGGTATGATATTAGACAGTGAGAGAACTTTATTCAAAGTGTAAGCTTGTTTGGGTTTTCGGGAAATACAGAGAGGGAATAGAAAGGCCTAATAGATCTTTGTAAAGGGGTTGAGGGTTGTTTCTATCTCTTGTATATCACTGTGATCTAGTGGATTCCGGGAAGAGATCCCGGCAAGACGTACCGACCCGTATTCAAGGGCGTGAACTCGTTAAACTCGCTTGTGTGCTCCCTTTTCATTTTCTGCAAATCCTCTGTTTCTCTTCTTGTTCTGTTATGTTCCTGTCTTAGGCTTGGTTTGTGGTGGTTCTAGTTGGCAAAGGCGTTGTCTTTAGGCTGAAGAATCATAACACAGGCTTTGGATTAATTCTCATCCCCTGATATGGCAGCATACCACAATATTATTGTAACGCTTGTGCAAGAGGGTTTTTTAAAGGAGTCACGGAAAGTAATCGAGCGCATGAGATAGAAACCAACCAAGCTGATAAAGAATTTGCGGCAAAAGAACTGGGATCGTGTGATTAAATCTGGTGTAGTTGCGTACAATGCTGTAAGTGAGCTTATTCGAATAATGAAAATTATGAATATCTATGTGCAGTGAATCACTGTATCTAATATATATATGTTCTGCAAACAACTTATGAGAAATCTGGTACCGATATGACAAGAAAGAAAACCTTTATGCAAAGGGTCTCTTCAAGAACCTATATGAGTTGTTCTTTGCCAAAATCCCACTTCCCATGATCAACTTCAGGGACTGGGCTCCAGAGGAACCCGATGGGGAAGTTGGATCCATCGCATCTGAGCTAGAAAGAGCCTTTGGACCCCGAGGAAATAAGTATGACATGGAGATGGAAATTGGCGATTGCAAAACTAGGAAGGCCGGTTTGCGTCTCCAGGCACTGGAAACCAAATGGAAGAAACTTTCAATAGGAAAGGTTTTAAGTGACGTGACCACCACAACGTTTTACATCCTAGGGATTCAAGAACCCAGGAATATAACAAGAAACTTGAGCGTTGATGTGAGATCGAGAGATTGTTGCAGAGTTTTTGCGCTTGTAAAAAATGCTTGATTACTTGTGTAAACTAACTCTCTTAAGCCATACATATACGCTTTTGTCTTCAACGAGTAAGCTTTTCGGATCAGAGAAAAGGGTAGGTGGAGAACAAAATGTAGTTGATAGAATCTGATATATAATACACCTGAATACGAGAAAATAATACAACAGAGTCTAAATATTTGAATTTAGGTTAAGAAACACACAGAAAATGAAAAAACCCGTAAACTTTAGCATATGTAAAAATGGGAACAAAAGCTCTCACCTTTACAATACTCATTACAATAAAATTATAAAGAATCACCGTCAAGACAATAACAATAGTGAAAAGAAACGAACATAAGATTTGATCAGAACATGAGCATAATGTTTGAGTCATGGTTTGTTAACATCAAGGTCAATTTTGCTCTAATCACATATATGTCTATGCAAATATAACATGACAAAAGTATGACTTGAGGTCTCATGTAAAATACATTTATGCTCCAATATAATATACTCTCTCATGTTTCAAAACAAAGTATTTTCTGGAAATTTTTTTTGTTTCACAAAGATATAAGTTTTAGGTTTTCTATGCATTTTTCATTTAATGATGAAGAAATGTAAACTTCAAGAGTATTAATTAAATTTACAGAATTAGTATTGGTTTAAATTTATAGAAAATTGTTGATAACAAAAATTGATACATTTATAATGAAGATTTAATACTCCTTCTGTCCCATTATATAGGATTTTTAAGAGTTTTATTTTTGTACCATTTTATTTGATTTTTTCACATATCTATGCAAATTCCAATTTATTTTATTCAACCACTAGATGTTTTGATCAAATAAGTTAAAAAAAGTCTCAATGCCCATTGGACATTGGCATTCTATTTATTGCTTTTCTGTTTTCAATTTGTTTATTAAATGTTGGTTTTATAAAAACTAAGTTTTCTTAATTTGTGTGCTTTTAAATAGAAAATCCTATATAATGGGACAGAGGGACTATGTTTTCTCAATATGTGTAAAAAAATTCTAAATTGTTTCTTAGGGAGTATATCACAATCAGTGATTCAAACATATGGTACAATGACAATGTAGGTAACAAAAAAAGAATAAAAAAAACTAATTATTGTTTGATTGATATAAAAGAAGGATCAATTGATTTTGGATTGCTCTGTTCTTTTTGTTTGGGGCAGATGTTGATTTTCATTAATATTAATCTATTAATTTATACCAAAAGGAAAATAACTGTCTATCTTTTTTTATAAATGCAACAAATCAACAAAGCAAATATGTGAGTTCTTAACGGATAAATTTTTTTTTTTTAGAAAACAAGATATAAACAATAATCTTGCTCCTGAAAATTGTATTTTCTTTTCAAAGAGATAAATCTTGATTTCGGATAAAACTAAATTTTTCACATCTAAAAAATAATAACTTAAAAAAAAAAATGGAACCCCGCACAAGGTGAGATTGCAAACGAGTTATGCTACGATTGTGCCGAGTTGAGATTGGACCATGCGAAATTATTGGGCACTATTACAAATGAGCAAAGGATTATCTACGATGAGATTTTGGACTATGTCAATTGGGGTATAGGGGCGCTGTTTTTCGTTTTTGGATTTTGGAGGATCGGGAAAAACGTTCTTGTGGAGTATTTTGGGAGCAGCTATTCGTTCTGAGTGTCTCATTGTTCTGAATGTAGCTTCAAGTGGAATTATTGTGTTATTGTTACAAGGAGGGAGGACAGCACACTTCAGGTTCGGTATACCTATTGATGTAAACGAGTTTTCAACTTTCTCAATTATAGCAGGATCATATCTTTCAGAACTTATTAAAGATGCTAGATTTATCGTGTGGGATGAGGCTCCAATGATGAGCAAATATTGTTTTGAGACTTTAGATAGAAGTTTGCTTGATATACTTAAACGTGATGAGCCATTTGGTGGAAAGGTTGTTGTGTTCGGAGGAAATTTCAAGCAAATTCTACCAGTTATTACCAATGGGACTAGAGCGGAGACTGTTTTGAAAATTTTCGATGTTTTGACGCCATTGTAAGATTCGCAAGCTAACTAGAAATATGCGGTTACATAGTGCAATTAGTATTGAAGATGCTGTTGAGCAGGATGCATTCTCAAAATTGATTCTAGATATAGGTGATGGACGAGTAGAGGGTCGTTTGATGAACAAAATGAGATCGATATACCCGATGATTTGCTTGTGAGAGGTTATGAGAACCCTATTCAGGGTATTGTGAGCGAAGTATATGGTGAGTTGTATGTAATTGAACGTGATCCGGTTTATTTTCAAGAGCGAGCTATATTGAGTCCAACTCATATGGACGTAGAGATTGTCAATGACTATATGATGTCGAAAATACAAGTAAGATCGATGACATTGTTTATTCTCAAGAATTTTTGAACAACATCAAAGTGTATGGTTTGCCTAATCATTGTTTGAGATTAATATCGGTTCTCCGATCATGCTTCTTAGAAACATTGATCCAAAAAGTGGACTATCTAATGGTACACGGTTATTGATCACACAAATGGCTGATCATGTTATCGAGGCTATGCTTATAATGGGTAATTCATTAGGAGAGAAAGTTTTGATACCTAGGATGTTCGTCGTTCCAACTGATGGGAGATTTCCCTTTAAGATGAGGCGGAGACAGTTTCCAACGGTTGCTTTCACAATGACAATCAATAAGAGCCAGGGTCAGATTTTGAAAAAAGTTGGTTTATATCTTCCTAGACCGGTGTTCTCGCATGGACAACTATATGTGGCTGTTTCTACAATTACAAGTCGCAAAGGTTTAAAGATTCTGATAACAGATGCAAGCGGAAAAGACTTGAAGAAAACAGCAAATGTTGTCTACACTAAAGTGTTCGAGAATATTAAGTTGCAAGTTTTGGATTCTTGTGTTTTCTACAAGTACTGGCTAATGTTTCGTTATAAATTTGTTTCATTTACGTTTAGATTTATAAAACTAATAATTCCAATAAATTATTTTTTTACTATTGAATTCTCTATCTTAGACAGTATGAAATCTCTTCGAGATACATTGTAGTGTGGAAGGGAGACTTTGACCATGAATGAGGTATAGTTAGAAACACATTCTCTAAAGGGGTTTTTTGGTTCTAATTCAAAGATTGAAGGAAGCAAATTGTTAATGTAAAATAACATTCACATTTGATTGCATTCGTAAACATGCTAGGTCAAATAGGGGATGAAGAAAAAAAAGGGTCTTAGGAAACTGCAAAGTTTTAGTATTTCAAATTTTGATGTTATAGAAAAGGGACAGTTGGATTCTCTGTATGCAACCATCTACAGTTGGATTCTCTGTAGGAAAGTTAGTTATATCTATTTACTCACGATTGTATCGGATTTTAAATCAAACAACATTCAAGTTTTGCATATGTTTAGAATTTGGTTCTTCTAACTAATATTTGTTTTCATTCTGTTTTATATGTTGCTTTTGCATCAATTATTTGATCTTTGCAGAAACTTACCTGGGACAAAGTTTTTTTCTTTCTAAAGAAACAACAAAGTTTGCAGAATTTTGTTTAAACAACACTTAGAAGATGCTAAAAACATGGAAACGGTAGCTTGTATCTTATACGAATTTCAGACAAATTGTTGGCTGCCCGCACAAGGTGCGGGCTAATCTCTTAGTAATAATAATAAATGAGAAGTATCTAAATATGAGATTTGTTGTGTTATCGTTGAAAGTATAAAATGTTCATTTGCTATTCTAATACGAACGGCTTTTATTGACCTTTTAAAGAAAAGAGCTATATTCCCAAACGAAAAAGGGAAGTTTACTCAGATATCATATAAATTAGGTGAAATGACCACTTACATACAAAACTTTTTTTATTACTATCATATTTCGCCTATATTTTCCATACCCAGCGTGCCCTTGTTACATGTTATAAGAAAAAATATAATTACAAAGAATGTCATTACTTTTTAATTTCACATCAGAAAAAACGCACCGCCACATCAGAAATCGCTTACGTGTATTAATGAACTCAGCCATAAAGCGCTACAGCGGCAATGACGGCTGAGTTATGGTATGTTGCGGCTGATTTAATGAAAATGGCTGAGTTATGAGCTAACGGCTGACTTACGTATATAACCCAGCCTGGTGTTTCAGCTGATTTAACGAAATATGTCTGAGTTATGAGAAAACGGCTGACTTACAAGATAACCCAGCCATAAGTTACGGCTGAGTTATAACCCGATGGTTGATTTGTCAAAATTTGGCTGAGTTATTGTTTCGACACGATTGAATTAACTTTCTCCGGCTGGCTGAGTTATTGCTTCGTTACGGCTGATTTTCGTGTAAGTGTCATAAATCAGCCGTAATGAGCTGGGTTAACGAAAAACTCGGCCTAATTACGGCTGATTTAGTAGCGAAAGATTAATTACCACAATAGCATGCTTTGACGGCTGACTTATTAAACGATACGGCTGAGCTAAAGATTTTCAGTTGAGTTACGACATTAAATGGCTGAATTTGGCAGCCATTTTTTCGTTTTTAATTACTGTAATAGTATTCATGTTACGACTGACTTAAAGTTTTGTTTGATGGCTGGTTTAAGACAGTCGATTTACGTGTTCGTTTGGTGGCTTACTTGCCACTTCATCAATTAAAAAATGACGTCGAATACATATTTCCATCTCATCATCAACAGAGAAATACGAAACGTCGTCTTCGTCTTCCTCGTCGTCGTCATCGTCTTTCTCGTCGTCGTTGTTCTTCACCTTGTTCTTCACATCAACAGAGATATCCAGAACTTAAATTTTGAACATCCAATTCGTCATCGTCTTACTCGTTCTTCTTCATTTTCGCTCATCCTTCTCCGATATATGATGGATCCGGTTTCGGTAATTGTGGATTGTTTACGGCTGACTTATGGATTGGAAACGAAGAGTCACCTCGAGAAAACGAAGAGTCGGTAATTGTGGATTGTTTACGGCTGACTTATGAATTGGAAACGAAGAGCTCACTCGAGAAAACGAAGAGTCCCCTCGAGAAAACGAAGAGTCCATAATTGTGGATTGTTTACGGCTGACTTATGGATTGTTTACGGCGGACTTATGAATTGGAAACGAAGAGTTCACTCGAGAAAACGAAGAGTCCCCTCGAGAAAACGAAGAGTCGGTAATTGTGGATTGTTTACGGCTGACTTATGGATTGTTTACGGCTGACTTATGAATTGAAAATGAAGAGCTCACTCGAGAAAACGAAGAGTCCCCTCGAGAAAACGAAGAGTCGATAATTGTGGATTGTTTACGGCTGACTTATGGATTGTTTACGGCTGACTTATGGATTGGAAACGAATAGTCCACTCGAGAAAACGAAGAGTCCCTTCGAAAAAACGAAGAGTCCCCACTCGAGTTTGTGAAAAAAGAGACGAAATACGACGGAGATAAGAGAAGCGGCCAGAAGAGATGATACGGCGGCCGGAAGAGACGAGGTTTCGCCGAGAGAAATTTTTTTTCCCGTAATTGTTGTTAATGACGTTAATTAATTTTTTTTATCTTAATGAGATAAATTATTCTAATTTTTGGTTAATCATTTTTTAATTAAAAGAATCTCAAATTAATCAATTGTGTTAATTGTAATTACATAAGGGTAGAAAATATCTGAATAATTTTTAAAAAATATATAATATACTAGTAATATTTTAAATATGAATAATTCTTTAAAAAAAAATCCTTTCTAGACGTCGTACTTCATCCCAGATTATTCCTCTTCCTCCTGATTGTGTTTTTGTTTCTGCTTCTGCAAGTACACTTACTTCAACTATCCTTTTTAATCCCTTTCTCCATTGTTCCATTTCCATTCGTACTTAGATCTTCTCGTAGACTATTCTCAAATCCATAGATTTCTCCTTCCATTGTCGTTCCTTTCTTTCGTGATGAGAATGGAATCCAACGACGGAGACGATTCCGTAGATCTAAAACCTCCAGAATCGGAGACCGTAGAAGAACCCTACGTAGGCATGGAATTCGAATCGGAAGACGAAGCTAAGGATTTCTATGTAGATTACGCCAGAAAACTAGGGTTCGTCGTTCGTATGATGCAGAGACGAAGATATGGGATCGACGGAAGAACACTCGCGAGGAGATTAGGCTGTAACAAGCAAGGCTTCTCTCCTAACAATCACCCAACAAATCCAGATTTCGGAACGGAGAAGAGGTTACGTTCTAGTGCACGAGAAGGATGCAAGGCCACGATTCTTGTGAAGATGGAGAAATCTGGGAAATGGGTCGTCACGAGATTCGTCAAAGAACATAATCATTCTCTTGTTCTCACTGCTTCTCCTTATGATTCCCTGGTTCGTCTTCTCTTCTCCACATTATATGATTTTGTATCTTTGGATTGATAACTGTGTTTTTAGTTATTTATTAATTAGTGATTTTTAAGCAATTAGTGGGGTGTATGAGCTAGAAATTATAAGATAATGAGAGATATTTAAAAACATTATCACTAATTGAAGATGTAGAAAAGTGTTTTGAGAAATTGTGGTTTCTGATTAGGAAGGACATCTAACAATAGATCTTGATTTCGTACCACATTTATTACGGTTTTTTTTTCTTCTGAATTTTGTTGGATGATTTTGTATCTTTGGATTGATAGATTGTTATACTTTCGATAACTGTGTTCTTAGTTATTTATTTAATTAGTGGTATGTTAGCAATTAGTAGATAATGAGAGATATTTATGAACTTTTATCACTAATCCAAGATGTAGAGAAGTTTATTGAGAAATTGTGGTTTCTGATTAGGACCTCTATCATTGGATCTTGCTTGCTACAACCTTTTGGTGCTGTGTAATCGTTTCAGCTGATTTATATCTGTCTTTTTTTTTTTGTTTTTCAGGCTGAAAAGGATAAGAAGATCAAACAGCTCACGGAGGAGGTGGAGTGTCAGGATCGATTATGCGCCGCGTATCGGGAAAAATTGGTGAGCTTTATGAACAATGTTGAACAATATACTGAAGAATTGTCACTTAAAGTTGGGGATATTGTAGAGAATATTAAGAAGCTTGAATGTGAAATGCAAAGCCATGATGATCATTTGTAAGAATATCCTTGATTCATCTATGGATTTGTACAAAGCCTTGCCTTATTTCTCGTGGAAGCTAATAGAGTCAATCCCATCTCTGCATTTCCATATCCCGGGGCCATGCGTTCTTTCGGATAGCTCTGTGGATTTTTGAGTTTTTTTGGAATTCAAAACATAGCAGGAGTTGCTCCATATTATTCTTGTATTTGTTCCTCAGTTCTAAAATCGCCCGCCTGAGAAAATGGAGTTGAATAAAATCCCTGAGACTCCAAATATGAGACTTCAATGTTCAAAGACACGAGCTGCTAACGTCAAATCAAACAAAAATTAACTAGATCATCAACATATCAAACATTTTTGCACAAATGAAAGAATGAAAGCGAAGTTGTAAGTCCGACTCTGATAGTTAGTATATTTACATCATTTTAACATTCATTTAGTATAGCATTTGTATTGTTTCATGTATATAACTTGTCCATATAGTCTAGTTTACATCTATTTCAGAGTTAGTGAGTCGTAGCCTAGGTTATTGCATATTTGTTGCATTTTGGAGTCTTTTTAGGTACATTGGAGGACTTTGGAGAGTATGGAGGTTAAGCAGTGCTTGGAGGATGGCATGGAATTAAAGTGTACCAAAAGAAGTTGCGAAAAATGGACTTGAAGCACAAAACCACTACATGAGTAAAGATCGAGCCGGATGAAGAGTTTGCACTCCGATTTAGCCTCGACGGTCTTCATAAAAGTCATAATAATTGAGTTAACTTTCGTTTGGTGGTGGTTTCAAGTCAAACAAAGAAGCGGTTCAAGAGATATGGCCATTTTACCACAGATTGATCGATCTCATTTCAGGATGGATCGATCCATGGAAAACCAGAAAACGTGGTATTTCAAATCGATCCGAGCACCTCAGAACGACCAAATAAGCTCAGATCGATCGATCCTTATGTGGATCGATCGATCCCTAAACCTATTGGTTTACTTGCATAATCAAAGAAAATGTTGGTTTAAACTCGATTTTACCTAACTACTCCACCAAAGAACGTGTTTTGGCCTATAAATCTGTGTTTTTGACCATTGTTGAGGCCAAACTCTCTCATATATTCTCTTAGATATTTTTCATTTCATCATTTTGGGTTTTTCAAGTTTGTAAGCTTCGGTTAAAGATGGATCTCGGATTCTGCGTTTTAGAGAAGTTTTCTTAAACTCTTTATATTTTTATTTGGTTGATTATGAATATTTCTTCTTCTTCTTGTTGTTTCTCTGTTTCTATGGTTGAGTAATCTCTTAGTTAGGTTGAAGGTTTCAAGGGAATTTAGGAATCGTTGAATTAAGACATAGATAGACTTATCGATTGTTGTGTTCATTGCTTAGATTGAATTGATCATTTAGTCTATGATTTTAGGTTCAATCTATTCATCAAAAGTGTTATAGATTGCTTGATAAAACATAGGTGAGCAAAACGTTCTTAGCCAACGAAAGCTGATGTTAAGGCATTTTGTGAACAAATCAAACCCGCTCATTAATGCTTATTTAGAATTTTAAGTTCAAACGAAAGTTTAGAATCTTAGGTTGCTAGATGAAGTGATCGATACCACGACAGTGGATCGATTAAACATTTATGTTTGTGTTCTAGACTGTGCTTATCCATTCTCTGAATAATTGTCTAGTTCGTGATCACCGAATTCCCGCGAATCCCTCGACCTATCGTTTCGTTTAATTGATCTTATTACCGTTTTATTTGCTATTTTCGTTTTTATTCCAAACAACAATTCATATCTTTGTCTTAGCTTAATTTAAATCCCAAGAATCGTAGTGTAACTGTTGGAATCTGTGGATTCGATCCCTAAATACTACAACATTTGCTGTGCACTTGCGGTAGCTTTTATAGGGTTAAAACTCTGTGTATCAAGTTTTTGGCGCCGTTGCCGGGGATTCCAAATGTGTTACATTCGAATCTAAGATTGAAGTTCAGTCTAAGATTTTCTTATAAGTTCTATTTTGCTATCTTGTGTGTTTCAGGTGTATGCAGAGACGAAGCGAAGGCTCTAACAACCTCATTCATCTCAACAACGAAGAACTCGCAAGGGTAGAAAGAGCTAACAACATGGCTAGAAAAGAGAAGTCGAGTCAAGTAACAATGGGTGATAATCTCGAGAACCAAACGCTTGCTGAAGCTCAAGCTGCTACAGCTGCAGAACTTCAGAATGTACAACAGCAGTTGCAGCACCTCCTGCAACAACAACAACAACAACAACAATGTGCTATTGGTGATGTAGATACCCCTCACACCTTCTACCAAAACAGAGCTGCAATCTGTCCACCACCTCTTGCAAGGGCATATTATGAGATCAAACCGGAGTTGTTTGCTTTGGTAGAGCGCCACATGTTCCATGGGTTGCCTGCTGAAACCCAATGGATCACATAGAAAATTTTGAAGAGATTTGCAGTACTACCAAGTCAAATGGGGTACTTGCTGATTACATTAAGTGCAAACTCTTCACTTTCTCCTTAACAGATAAGGCACTAAGGTGGCTTAAGTCACTACCTCCTGGATCACTGCGAACTTGGGATGAATGCAGAGCTGCTTTCTTGGATCACTTCTACAGGAAGTCCAAGACATATTCGTTGAGAAACAAGATAACCACTTTCCAGCAGCATCCATGATGAGGACATCGAACCACCAAATCAAATCATTCAAGCACCACTCGTACCAAGCGGACCTTTGACAAGAACTAGGAGCAAGAGTCTGGAAAAGAAGTTCAACATATTCATGAACCAGCTGGAACAAGAAGGACTGATCACACTTGATCAGTTTGAAGGTTTACAACTTACTCCATCCGAGAGCTCGCATCTAGCCGACCTGCTAAACCAGCCACCACCACTCGACCACGGAAGCTTAGGAGATGATCCTCATATGAATTCAAAGCTCTCTGAGTCTAGTTTTCAAAACATTCGAGATCATCTCAAAAGGCCTTACCAATTGTCCGATACCGGCCAAATACCGAAGGCATGTCCGCTGGACCCGTTACTAGGCCGGAACACCAAATGGCATTTATTCAAGCCCGGTCGTGAAGCCCATCTCACTACGATTTCTTTGGCTTCACAAGACACTTAAGATAGCAAGAAGACCGCTGGAAGATCTCGGCTCATCCACTCATTCAAGTCGAGCCACAAGAATATCATCTTTTCCATTTTTACCTTATTTCGTGTTTAAGGCCTAACGGCTATTTTTGCTTTCGATTGCTTGTGTTTTTCCTTATTTCCCTTTTGCAGGTTTAATGTGTTTTTTTTCCTTTCCATTTCTAAGAACCTGGCTATATAATGCCTGGCACTTGTAGTCCGAGTTTTTCACGTTTTTAATAAAGATCATCGTTTTTTTTGGGTTATTCCTAAAATCTTCTTCTCTTCGCCTCGTGAGCCAAGTCCGAGTCTTGAGAAACCTCCTGAAGTATCAATAGGCTTTCACACCTGTTGTGGTTCAACTCAATCCACCCCCGTTCCCATCTTATCCTTAGATCTTGTCAAAGAGCGACCTTAGTCCAATTGACAAGTTCGAGCCGGATTGTTCTAAACGCTTCACGCTTGTATCATTTTTGGTATCAAAACTGAAGTTCCTGAACAATAAGGTTGTGTTACTTCAGTTCTTTCGTCACAAACTATTTGCTTTCATCTTCTCTTCAGTTGCATAGATTCGTGATTTCTTTTTTTTCTCTTTTTGCATTTTGTTTCGATAAATAAAAAAAAAAAAAAACCTTTTATTCGAGTTTATTTCATTTCGAGATTTTCTAAAGGCTAGATTTATACAAAAAAAGTATTTTGATTACAAATTGATTGTAAAGGTTTGAAAAGGGAACGATCCGATTTTTTTTACTTTAAGGCCGAAGCATACGCTTTCCTTAAACGGGACGGATCCGATCAAGAAAGGAAAACCTCGCGATATGTGGCTTAACTTCAGAATATATTCGGAGCATATTCCCCAAGGAGGTCTCTAACGATTATTTGAAGGTCCTGCACGCAGAAGAGAACCTTTGGACCGAGAGGGAGTTTCCCGTGGCTCGGCAGAACCGTGGGAACATTCTCGCGAATTCTAATTGAGCTAGCCACCAACAGAAGTTTCACGCTCTCTCTCTCGTCAAACCGGCTTTTCTCTTTAAAATCTAAGCTCCAAATTTTGCCTTTAACCGCACTGTTTTTCTTAGATTTGATAGTCGTGGATTTGATAACAGCACCTAAGTGTTCTTGTTTATCCTTTTACTCTCGTTAAAAGAAGTTTGATACCTTTGTTTTTCACTTTTGACGAAGTACCATGGAGAACCAAGGGACCCAAGTCGAGGTCAATACTGCCATGCTACAAGCACTCGCGGCCATCCAGCAACAACTCCAACGTATGGAGCAGCCACAGAACAATCCACTACCGAGGCGCAACCCAAGGGTTCTTGACCGGGAAGAAAACGTAGAGGTTGATCCGTTGGAGGAGGAGGAACAACAGCAAGCCCCCAGGAGGAGGCGAGCACCGAGGTTTGATGAACCCGGAGATGATGATGGGGACCCTCCTAGACGCCATGCCCCAGATATGAAGCTAAAGGCTCCAACCTTTGCCGGCCGAGTTGATCCGGAGGCTTACTTTGAATGGGAGCAACGAATGGAGCACATTTTTGCTTACTACGATTACAACGAGCAGTAAAGGCTCGCACTGGCCGTGGCTCAGCTCACTGATCACGCTCTCTCGTGGTGGGATCGTGAAGTCTCGGACCTAAGATGAAATCGGGCACCACAAGTCGCCACTTGGCGCGAGATGAAGCAACTCATGAAGAAGCGGTACGTTCCCGCTTATTACCACCTAGAGCTATAAAAGAAGTTTTGTAAGCTCTCCTAGGGAACTCGAAGTGTAGAGGAATACTTCGAGGAGTTCGAGCACTTGAGGAACCGGCTGGAGCTAGACGAGGATGCTGAGACCCTCATGGCTCAATTTATAGATGGTTTAAGTGAGCGGATTAGCAACAAGGTGGAGAAGCTTCCTTACCACGATATGAAGGACATCCTACACCATGCTATTCAAGTCGAGCACCATCTAAAGAAGAAGTCTACCGTGACTAACAGGGCTAAGAAAAATACGTCCTGGACTCAAAACCGTCCCAAGCCACAACCCCCTTTCCAACTAGCTGCCGTGGACAAGGGAAAGGCCGTTACCGTTGATTCTCGGTTCAAGGCTAAGCCCACCGAGTTTAACCAAGGTAAGTCTGCAAACCCTAGTACTTCTCGAAGACGTGACATTACTTGTTTCAAATGTAGAGGCAGAGGACACATGGCCCGAGAGTGCCCTAACCAACGGGTAATGATCCTCACAGATGCTGGCGAATACGAGTCTCAAGATGAGGCGGACATCGAGATGGTGGAGATAGACTCGGAGGAAGTCGACTGTGAGCCAGAGTATGGAGAATCTCTTGTCATAAGACGAGCCCTGAACCTCACGGTTCACCCTGATGAAGCAGCTCAAAGAGATAACATTTTTCATACCCGATGCACCATCCGAAACAAGGTATGTAACCTTATAATAGATGGTGGCTCATGCACCAATGTTGCGAGTGATTATATGCTCTCTAAGCTCAATCTTGAACGGACTAAGCATCCCCACCCTTATAAGCTAAGATGGCTTAATGATAAGGCTGAGTTGAGAATCACAGATCAAGTATTAGTACCATTCAATGCGGGAAAGTACGCGGATCAAGTAATGTGTGACGTGGTTCCTATGCAAGCTGGCCACCTTCTTCTAGGTAAACCTTGGCAGTTTGATAAGGACACCATTCACCATGGGCGTAGCAACATGTATTCATTCATTCATGATAAGAAAAAGTATAACTTAACGCCGCTTACACCCACACAAGTTCATGAGGTCCAAATGAAAATGGCTAAAGAGAAGGAACTTTCTACTAAGAGTAACCTTTTGATCAAGCCTAGTTATATTACTAAGGCTATCACTTGTAAAGAACCGGTATTACTAATGATCTTCAAGAAAGTGTTGAGTGCAGGTTCTAGCGTTTTGGAGCAACAACTACCCTCGGAGGTTAAGGCATTACTGGAACGGTTTGCTGAAACTTTCCCTGATGATATCCCGCCTGGCCTACCCCCTATCGGGGGAATTGAACATCAAAGAGATTTCGTACCAGGAGCACCACTACCCAACCGAGCCGCTTACCGAGTTAATCCAGAGGAAGCTAAGGAGTTGGAGAGACAAGTTCGAGAGCTTATGGAGAAGGGATATGTTCGAGAGAGCCTTAGCCCATGTGCCGTACCGGTCCTCCTCGTACCAAAGAAGGACGGGACATGGCGGATGTGTGTCGATTGTCGGGCCATAAACAACATTACCATCAAATACGGACATCCAATACCAAGGTTAGATGACATGCTTGATGAGTTATCTGGCTCTAATGTGTTTTCTAAGATTGACCTCAGGAGCGGCTATCATCAAGTACGCATGAAAGAAGGAGACGAGTGGAAGACGGCTTTCAAGACCAAGCAAGGTCTTTATGAGTGGCTAGTCATGCCGTTTGGTCTCACCAACGCACCGAGCACTTTCATGAGACTCATGAATCAAGTCTTATGGCCGTACATAAGTAAGTTTGTAGTAGTGTATTTCGACGATATACTCATCTATATGCCAACTTGAAGAAGTGCACCTTTTGCACTGATGAGCTTGTTTTTTTAGGTTTTATAGTGAGTTCACAGGGCCTCAGAGTGGACCAAGAGAAGGTCAAGACGATTCAAGAATGGCCCACGCCGAGCAACGTTAGCCAAGTCCGGAGTTTCCACGGCTTAGCTAGTTTTTATCGGCGATTTGTCAAAGATTTCAGCACGCTTGCAGCACCCCTCACTGCCATCATCAAGAAGGACGTAGGGTTTACATGGGGAGACACTCAAGAAGGAGCATTCACGGAGCTTAAAAATCGGTTATCCAATGCCCCGGTTTAATTCTACCCGATTTTTCTAAAACCTTTGAGATTGAGTGTGATGCCTCAGGACTGGGAATAGGGGCCGTGCTAACTCAAGGAGGCAAGCCCGTTGCTTATTTCAGTGAGAAGCTGGGAGGAGCCACTCTCAACTATCCCACCTACGACAAAGAGCTTTATGCTTTAGTTCGAGCGATGGAAACTTGGCAGCACTATCTCCTCGCCAAGGAATGTGTTATACACACGGATCATGAAACCTTGAAGCACCTACGAGGCCAGATGAACCTCAAGAGAAGGCATGCTAAGTGGCTTGATTTCATAGAGACCTTTCCCTACGTGATAAAGTACAAGAAGGGCAAGGACAATGTAGTGGCCGATGCACTATCCCGCCGCCATGCATTGATCTCTACCATGGATGCTAAGGTTCTTGGTTTCGAAATGATTATTCCTTTATACTAAACTGATCCTGATTTTTCAGAAAGCTATAAGGACCATGGTAAAGTAGCTCACGTAGTCTTTTACATCCACAACGGCTACTTATTCAAAGACAAACGGCTATGCATTCCGCAATGTTCTCTATGAGAGCTAATTGTCCGAGAAGCACATGGTGGTGGCCTAATGGGACACTTTTGATTAGACAAAACTCTCGCCATGTTCAAAGAACACTTCTTTTGGCCACACCTAAAGAAGTCTGTCGAAACTTTCTGTGCAAGATGTATCACTTGCAAGAAAGCCAAGTCTCGGGTTCAACCCAACGGTTTGTATCTTCCGTTACCTGTACCTACTTTACCATGGATTGACATATCAATGGATTTTGTGTTAGGATTATCGAAGATACATCATAAGGACTCCATCTTTGTGGTGGTAGACCGATTCTCTAAGATGGCGCACTTCATTCCTTGTGCAAAAACCAATGACGCTACACAAACTGCGGATCTCTTCTTCAAAGAGGTGGTGAAACTACATGGAGTGCCAAGAACTATTGTCTCGGACCGAGACATCAAATTTCTCAGCCACTTCTGGAGAACCTTGTGGAAAAAGTTAGGAACCAAGCTATTGTTTTCCACCACGTGCCATCCTCAGACCGATGGTCAAACCTAAGTCGTCAATAGAACACTCGGAACTCTTCTCCGAGCCATCATAGGGAGAAATCTTACAACTTGGCTTCAAGCCTTACCTTTTTTTGAGTTTGCGTACAATAGAGCTGTTCACAGTGCTACCCTTATGTCTCCTTTTCAGGTTGTGTATGGATTCAATCCACCTACGCCGCTGGACTTCACACCATTGCCCCAAACCGAGCTCATAAGCTTTGACGGTACAAGGCGGGCCGAGCATATTAAGAAGCTACATCTGAAGGTTAAGGAGCAGCTTGAAAAGATCAATGCACAACGTGTTAAGGCCGCTAACAAAGGGAGGAAACCCGTGACCTTTGAAGCTGGGGATTGGGTGTGGTTACACATGAGGCCGGAGCGATTTCCGCACCAACGAGTTTCCAAGCTTTCACCCCGAGGAGATGGACCATTCCGGATTTTGGAGAAAATCAATGACAATGCCTACAAACTCGAGCTTCCAGGTAAGTATCAAGTATCAGCTAGCTTTAATGTTTCTGACCTAGCTCCTTTTGATGCAGGAGATGAAACCGTTTTGGGGTCAAAAAACCTTCGAAAGAGGGAGGGAGTGATGAGGACATCGAACCACCAAATCAAATCATTCAAGCACCACTCGTACCAAGCGGACCTTTGACAAGAACTAGGAGCAAGAGTCTGGAAAAGAAGTTCAACATATTCATGAACCAGCTGGAACAAGAAGGACTGATCACACTTGATCAGTTTGAAGGTTTACAACTTACTCCATCCGAGAGCTCGCATCTAGCCGACCTGCTAAACCAGCCACCACCACTCGACCACGGAAGCTTAGGAGATGATCCTCATATGAATTCAAAGCTCTCTGAGTCTAGTTTTCAAAACATTCGAGATCATCTCAAAAGGCCTTACCAATTGTCCGATACCGGCCAAATACCGAAGGCATGTCCGCTGGACCCGTTACTAGGCCGGAACACCAAATGGCATTTATTCAAGCCCGGTCGTGAAGCCCATCTCACTACGATTTCTTTGGCTTCACAAGACACTTAAGATAGCAAGAAGACCGCTGGAAGATCTCGGCTCATCCACTCATTCAAGTCGAGCCACAAGAATATCATCTTTTCCATTTTTAGCTTTGGATTGCTTGTGTTTTTCCTTATTTCTCTTTTGCAGGTTTAATGTGTTTTTTTTCTTTTCCATTTCTAAGAACCTGGCTATATAATGCCTTGCACTTGTAGTCCGAGTTTTTCACGTTTTTAATAAAGATCATCGTTTTTTTTTGGGTTATTCCTAAAATCTTCTTCTCTTCGCCTCGTGAGCCAAGTCCGAGTCTTGAGAAACCCCCTGAAGTATCAATAGGCTTTCACACCTGTTGTGGTTCAACTCAATCCACCCCCGTTCCCATCTTATCCTTAGATCTTGTCAAAGAGCGACCTTAGTCCAATTGACAAGTTCGAGCCGGATTGTTCTAAACGCTTCACGCTTGTATCAATCCAGGAGAGTCTTTTTGTGAAGCTTGGGAGAGATTCAAAGAGTACCGGAGAGAGTGCCCTCATCATGGGTATTCCGATGAGCAAATGCTATGCATCTTCTACGATTCGGTTGATTAGGATTTCAAGAATGCTCTAAATGCTGCAAACAATGGAGATTTCATGACTAAAAGCATAGCATGAGCTTCCTGATAAGTAGAATTTTCTCGGTCTTAACAATTACTCAAGCTATTCATATCATTGTAATACTTGAGGATCAATCCATATGGAAATAGTTAAGACACTAAGAATGCATATAACTTCTTAATCCAAGCTAGCAAAAGAGTTTTGAGATTTAACTAACAACCTAAGTGATAAAAAAAAACTAGACAAAAGTTACTAAGACCTTAATTAAGCAATGAATGCACTAATCAAGCAAATTAAAAGCTAATTAACTACTAATCAAGATTATCAAATTACTAAAACGAATCCAAGGATGGGGTTATCAACCTAAGGTATTCCAAGAATCAATCTTTGATGTCAATCAATAACATAATATGCTAATCCCTAAGCTTAGAACTCAAAAGCTAGACTAATCCACTTTCATGGCACTAATCCTTTCATTAATCACCCTAATCAAGATCAAACTTTCATTTGTGAAAAGGAAGCTAATAAGCATTATGAAACAGTTCTAAATTGTTAATAAACACCCTAGACAATCACTTTCATGAGCTAGGAATGTAAATCCCTTGTTTAGTTGGTTGGGGAATTTCAACAAACACCTTGTGGGTGGGAAATTCCCTAAGACCTGGTTTTAGCATTTAGAACACTAAACAAGGAGGGAAATGAGAAGATCTAATCCTAGACATCAAGAATAACCCTTAAAACACCCTAGATCTAACCCATCATTAGACCCTAATGAAACTACTCACTAATCATGATTAAGCCCTTAAATCCTATGAAAAAAGTAGAGATAAACATGATTAGAGAGATAGAAGATGAAAGATTAAAAGAGACAAGTACTAATTTACATAAACTTTAAAGAAATGTCTTACAAAATCACTTAAAAACCAAAAGGGAAGGTTTTCTAAGCAAGAACAAAAGATTAAAAGATACTTAGGAAAAATTAGGTTATTTCCTATTTATAGTGAACAGTGGACGACCCGTGTCAACCCGGAACAAACCGGGTATTGACCCGGTTTTAGACAAAAATCAGGCAGCGTATCGAGCTTGGTAGGTCGACATGAAGCTCGATACGCTGCTAAAAGTTTTCTTCAAAAAATGTGTCGAGCTTAGTAGATCGACACAAATGCCTGAGACGTCTTGCTCGATCTTCGGATGAGGTGTGTATCGACCTTAGCAGTCCGACGCAAATGCCCGATATGCTCCATCCAAATCTCCGGGTGGTCTTTGTATCGAGCTTAGTACAAAGGTCAGATACGCGCACTCTGTCTTCTCTGCCGAGCTCTATCGACCTTGGTAGGTCGACACCAAGGTCAATATACTTCCAAAACTTGTCTACTTCTTGTTTGACTCCCTTCTCGTCTTCCTCCATGTCACCCAACTCTCCATAGAGGTCCTCGAAGCCTCCAAAGTACCTAATTAAGACTCAATATGCACAATATGCAACAACCTAAGCTAAAACTTGCTAAACTCTAATATGGATGCAATTTGGACTAAAAGTAACTAAATGAATGCATAAATAGATGCAAAGCTATCTAAAATGGGTGCTAAAACATGCTAATTTATGAGTATATCAACTCCCCACTTGCCTTTTGCTTGCCCTCAAGCAAACAAACATGACAAATCTAAGAGAGAGGTTTAAAGGTGGGAGAGCTCATCATCCAAAAATGCCAACAAATAAAATCAACTCAATGTCCTAGTTCTTAATTCTAAGGTGCATTTGAATTCATCCTACTCCAAAAGAGTTAGCCATGCCCATCGCAACAATCAAATGCACTAAGACTTCAATCTAAATATGTCTCCCTATCAAGGCAACTCTTTAACATTCATTAAGTTCAAAACCGTGGATCATGACAATGCAATGCAAGTGAATTAATTTGGTTAAGGGACTAGGCTTTGAGATAAAAATGATCTCAATTCATGTGGCTTCCAATTCGCATAAGGGTTTCACTCAAAAAGGATTAACTTTATGCATAATGCTAAAGGTAAAAGACAAGTAATGCATACAAGACTAGACTCTCATCTACCCATATGATGCTATCAATGGTCCTAAACCCCTCTCATTTATTTTCTTTAAAACTCACTCAACCCTCTAAAGCTACCCTTTTTTTCCCAAGGCTTTTTGTGCCTTGCTAAACCCATGAATCTCATAAACCACTTTTTCTTCTTATAGCACTTAAGGGGAAACTTCTTCAACATTTATCTCATAGGGAATGGTGTGATCTTTTAACAACCTAGCTCTTTTTTTTATTCATAGGTAGCCTTTTCCTCTTTCTTTGGCCTTTTAGCCTCTTTTGATTTTTCTTTCTTTTCTATTACTAAGGCTACCCAATTCCTTTTTACATTTAGAGCTATACCTTTTTCTTTTCAAACACAAGATCCACCATTTCAAACTATGCTTCCATTATTATCCTTCCAAGCCTTCTTCATTCCCTTTTCTTCTACTCTCTTTCCACAACTTATCATGCTAAGATGCAAGCATAAACTCATTTCAACACACCAAGTTGAACCGCAACCCATACCCCAAATCCTAAGCCTAAGACTAGCCTCGATATGTGAGAGCTAGAATCTACATGAGAGCCTAAACTTGTCGTATCAAACCAAACACTTTATGCTAAGTTTAATCAAAATAAGGCCTCACAAGCAATATCACTAGAACATTTGGCTTTTAAAGAGGTAAGGTAGGGTAGGAGTACTACTTGAGCTAGCAAGAGAGTGGTAAAGTAAGTAAGAAAGCCCAAGTATGTTTAATATCCATGAATTCACTTTCAATGCAAGGCATGATAATTAAATGTTAAAATTTTGGTTCACCGTTGGCAAGTGAAGTGGTCCAAACATGGTTCTTCCTTACTTTCGAGATTTGTTCAAATGCAACAAAGAACTACTAACTAGGGCATTGAATTGATTACATGAGTTGGCGTTTTACAAGAATTGGCTCATAATTGCTCCCAATGCATATGAATGCAATTCCTACATCTAATGCAACTAGACTCAATCCCAGAATGCAAATGCAACATCTAAATGAATTTCTTTTTTTGAAATTTTTTTAAAATTTTCAATTTTTTGTTTGTTTTTTCTATGCCTTAAGTGAATGCATGAGACTCAAAATGCATAAAGGGAAAATAAGACTCACAAAACACAATGTCAAATCTCTCAACCTCTCCCCCAAACTTAAATTACACAGTCCCTTGTGTAATAAAAGT
>JAHZTW010000001.1:417482536-417524244 GCA_020283515.1 Alliaria petiolata
AATAAAAATCAAAAGTATTTACAAAAATAAAAACTTAAGGTTTTTCTCTCCAAAAATGGAGGCTAGATCTTAAAATGGGAGAGACAATCCCAAAAATTTCGTGCCTACCTCTAAAAATTAGGGTAGAAGAGTTTATATAGGACCACACAAATGATCCCCTCACTAAAAGCCAAAAAACTGTTGGCAAAAGCAAAAGAAGGGAAAAACAGATGGTCAGATCGACTAGGTTCGGTCGATCTACTGCTCGATCCAAGGCTGATCGACTGGGCTCGGTCGATCTTATGCTCGATCCAAGGCTGATCGACTGGGTTCGGTCGATCTTCCTGCTCGATCCAAGGCTGATCGACTGGGTTCGGTCGATCTAAGGCTCGATTCCAGGTTTAATCGACCATGGCTGGTCGATCTTCAGCTCGATTCCAGCTCCACTTCTTTTGGCCGAGCTTCCCCTTGACTCCCATCAACTCCTAAGCCTTTCTTGCACCTTCTTCTCCATGCTCAGCATTCACCAAAGCTCCATGTACACCAAATAACCTGAAAATGATGCAAATATGCAAGAAATATGCAAATGCTAATGCAACATGTCCTAAAACCTAAAATGGGACAAAAGTTACAATAAATCTAAATATGAATGCAATATGAATACAAAATCTATCCTAAATGAGTGCTAAAATATGCTAAATTATGAGTATATCAGCTATGTAGGTCGATACATAGCTCGATACGCTTGCAGACGCGACCTTTTGAAATTGTATCGAGGTAGATAGCTCGACACAGATGCCTGATACGGTGGTCAAAATTCCCCTGGCCCATTTGTATCGACCTTGGTTGGTCGATACAAAAGCCCGATACTCTTCCTCCGAGATCCCTGTGGAGGCTGTATCGAGCTTAGTAGCTCAACACACAGCTCGACACAGTGCCAAAATTTTCTTGGCAAGCTCTTGCTCTTGGCCTAACTTCCTTGATCAAAAACCTATCATCCACAAACACTAGAAAACATATTATTGAATTAGAAAGTGCAAATATATACAAAGATAGGTATGGGAATGCCTCCCAAGTGTGCTTGTTTAAAGTAACTAAGCTTGACTTTTCAAACCCTTAGGCATGGGGGCGAACAAGGAGTGGAATTTGCTTCCTATCTCCTTTCTTGATGTACTTGGTGCTTGCTCCAGCTTGCAGCACCTTCTTCTTCTTCTTAGACCTCCTTAGTGGTCCAGCTTCATGTTCAACAATATTAAGATCATCAAACATTGCTAGAAGACTCTCACCATTAAAGCTTGGCCCATCGTACTCATTGTGATCAAGGGCTTCATCCTCACTTATCATCACACTAGTGAGACCCATCAGCTGCTTGAACCATATCCATCACAATGAAATCCGTTGGAACAAGATACTCCCCAACTTTCAATGGATAATCTTCTACAAGGCCTAGAGGTTGCCTTGAGGAAGCATCAACAAAGGTGATGTGTGATGAATACTTCTTCATAGTAGTGATCACGAGGTTATTGAACATCTCAAGGGACATCACATTGACACTTGAGCCGGAGTCACACAAAGCTTCTTCAATCTTCAAGTCCCCAAGAGAACATGAAATCAAAAATTTTCCCGGATTACCTAGCTTTGGGATGACCTTGGACTCATTCTTCGCTATGCTTGTAGAATCTAGACCCTCTATCAGGTCCTCTACCTTCTCTATGTTGGCAAGCATCTCCTTGATGAACCTTATTTGACCTTTGACTTGAGACAAACTATAGCATCCGCGACCAGAAATTCTGATTATGGTCGAGCGGGTCATGGGATGGCCAATGTGTATACGTTCTGATTCAAGTGAGGTTTGACCGTGTTCGTTGTAAAATTGTATATACCGTGATTGTGTCCGTGAGGTTATGGACTGTGCTGTGACTGTGTCCGTGAGGTATGGACTGTACTGTGACTGTGTCCGTGAGAGATGGACGGTACCGCGGCTATTGCCAAGCGAAAATGGACTATTGCCGAGTAAAACTGTGAATATGGCCGAGAATTTGGCTAAGTGTCGGGATGAGCCATGGGCCGTCGTTTAGTCGGCAAAAAGTAGGATATAGCTGAGCGGTTTGGGATTTGGCCGAGAGAATTTAAAACCGACTGGCTATAGCCGAGACATAACCGAGGCGCACATCGACTATAACCGGGATACATAGGTTTTCGAGTATAAAAGGTGATTTTCTGCGACTATTCTCGGGCCAACCACATTATTCTGTAGAAATAGAGCGAGAGAGAGAGTTTGACCGAGAGATTGTCGAGAGAACCTGAGTATTTCGAGAGATAGTCGAGGGTGCTTGACCGTAGCCGAGAGATTTCCGACTGTGACCGAGAGATTATCCGAGTGATCTGACTGCCACCGTGAGATCGTGCGATCCGTGGGATTTCTGCGAATTCTGTCCGAGCTATTCGTTATGATTCGGTGTTTCCGAGAGAAAGGTTGATTTATCCGAGGATTGTCCGAGCGGATCGTGAGATATCCGAGAACACTTTGAATCCGTCCGAGAGATTTCGTTAAGCGTACGGATATTTCGATTTGTGCTAGGTTTCTGTCGAATGTCATTCGACTAATCTGTCTTCTTTGGCCTGTTTTTGAGGGAATACAGAAGCCTGTTCGAGAAAAAGTGAGCGGCTTGGAAGATAGATTAGAGGAGATTAGATCTCGCGGATTTGCCTGTAGTGTTAGCCGTGAGAACACAAGTGCGTCCGACTATCTCTGTTTCTGACCGAGAAATCACCGAGTTTCTTCCGACAGAAACGTTTGTCTCTGTGTTTAAGGTGAGTGTGTGACTGTAGCTGGTATCTGGAATCGTAGGATTGCTAGGTTATTTGATTTTCATTGATTGCTTGTGTGAGATAGTATTTATGCTTAGCAAGATCAATGTGTTTCTGTGATTGTGATTGGTATTGGATATCATGGTTTATACGTGGCGTCTAACTAGCTGTGTGAATGTCCGGATGGAGTTGCTAGCTCAAGGGGATGTGTGATTCTCGCTTGGAGTAGAACCGAGGCCGTGAGGAAATTCACAAGTGGTTGTGATGATCATAGAACCGTGATTTTGTGCTTGCTTGCTAAGTAATAATGTAAATTGTATAACTGTTAGTATGATTGCGTTTTCTGGTGTTGGCGGTGGTATGGGATGACCGTACTCTCTAAGCATTTTTGGTAATGCTTACGCCTCTCTTTTGTGTTGAGTGTGCAGGTAAAGAAGTTATCCGGGACATTTAGTCTTGAAGGCGGACTTGAAGGCAGTGAAGAAAGAAGTGGATTAGGACTGGGTTTTGGGAGTTTTATTTATCATATGTTATTCTGGATAATTGGCTTTAGTTTTACCCCTTATTTGGAAACGTGCTAGGCGTTAATCGGGCGTTCGGTCCGGGCCTAGCGATTTTTTGAAAAATCGGAAACAAATCGGAAAGTAATCGGAGAGTAATTTTTTGTACAATTTAATATTTTATCAAACATTTATAATGTATAACACATCAAAATTACAAATGCATAACATAAGATATTTTTTTGCTAAAAAGTTTTCTATTTAATTGCTTGAGAAATTAAAAAAAATTACATCCCAAGCAAAGTGTTGGAAGAGACAAGCCCAACAACAGTAGGGGAAAGTTAAAAAAAATAAAGAAGCCCAATACATCACAAGTCACGACAGAACCAAATCAAAGTAAGAGAGGAAGATGAAACGATATTGTCGCACCAGAAGGATAAAGAAACCGAGGATCCAGAGAGAGATAGCCGAGACAGTAATCGAATCAGATGGTGATAAATCGGAGGATACATCAGATGGATCAAGCGATAGCTAACCACCGTTGGAGCATCATCGAAGGCTTGAGTCACGATAGCTAGAGATTCGATTCCTCACTGTGGAATCAATTATAGAGAGCAGAGAATCCACCACCATCGCCGTCAGATCCACACACCCTTTTGAGATCCCTTTGTAAGTATAACCGATCCTCTTCTGCAAGAACTCAACACCGTCACAAACGCTGGCAATTTCCCCACCGCCGGAGATAAAAAAACAACTTCAGCAGTGATTTTGGGCTCGGCGGATTAGCTTATTAATCGCCAATTTTTGTTAAACCACGGTCTCGGCGGTCAAAATTCGGTGTCCCGTGTAATTTCTCCGATTGGCTCAACTCTCCACGGTCACCCACCGCCGAACGTTTTCTCGGCCGCCGAATCGTCAACTCCCCCACGTTTTAGAACAAGGATTTTACCGTTTAATGACTTAGATCGAATTTGGGTAAGTTAGTTTCTGTTTAAGAACTTTTGTTATACGATTTGGATTTGGAATGATTATGCAATGAGAATGAGCTTGTTATGAATCAAATCTGTTTATGTTAAGAAAATCTGTAAAATATGCTAAGTTTGCATTCTAGTCGTGAGTTAGACTCGGGACGGCCGGCCCGGATAAGATTATCGGGTTGGGTCGCCACACAAACTCTCCACTTTGAGCAATGGTGCACCAATTTTTTCCATACTCCCTCTAAAGCTTCAGAGTATCTTCTTTTGTGCCTTAGTCAACACTGGTTCGAGAAAGGGGAGTGGTGGCTTGTGGACAAGGTGATCATAAGCCTCAGCTTCAGTCTTCTTAGCCATTTCACTTTCCTTTAGAACAATACTTGCTTGTGTAGAGATTACATCCTCCTTAAGCTCTTTTTTAGCCATTGGTTTATCAACAACAAAATGGTTATTTTCAATGACCGCCTCCCGAACTTGAACTTCAATGTCCTCAATTATTGCAGCCTCATCATTAGTACACTCAAATAGCTGCTCAAATTCGGCCACTACACGCTCATACTCTTCCTCATCAATATAGTAGATGGCATTGCAATATTTCTTGGGGTTGATTTCGGGTTTACCGGGCAAAGAAGCTTGAGCTCGTGTAGATGAGGAAGCAATGCTCTTGTTGTTCTCCAGTTGCTTTACTTTGGAGCTCAAAATGTCAAACTTGGAATTGAGGTCATTGTAAGAACAATCCACCTTGTTCTGGATTTTGGCCATCTAGCACTGCTTGCTTGACCTTGGAGGATTTGTTGCAAAACATTCCTCACATCCAAATCTTGTGCAAAACCCGGTGGAGGACCTTACTTAGACTGAAAATTTTATTGGTTACCTTGATTGTTCCCTTGGTAGTTGTTCTTGGGAACATAACCTTGTTGTTGCTTGTAAGGAACAGAGGGCTTTTGTTGACCTCCTTGTCTTTCTGGAGGGTAGACTTGATCTTGAGGGTTCTCCACATTAGTACTCCTATATGAAAGGTTGTTGTTCCTATAGTTGTTGTTGTAGCCTTGTTGATATCCTTGGCCACCCACATAGTTGACCTCCTCTTGGCAATCCTCATTCAAGTCTTGTTGGATTCCTTGACCCTCTTCACAATCACTCACAAAGTGAAAATGCTTTTGTGAAACTTGAAGCAACTTATCCATTTTCTCATTGAGGGACTTCATCTCCTTTCTCCTTTGGTCTTCATAATTACCATCACTCCTTGAAGATCGATCATAGTCTTCACCATAATTCCCATCACTTTGTGCTAGGTTCTCCACAAGCTCTAATCCTTCTTCCACCTCTTTGCCCAAGAAATTTCCATTGCTAGATGTGCCTAGTAGCATCCTAAACTTGGGGAGAACACCACGGTAGAGGGTACTCAAGAGAGTTTCTTCGGAGAAGCCATGATGAGGGCATTGGGTGGTGTAACTCTTGAACCGTTCCCATGCTTCACAAAAGCTCTCATTGTTCTTTTGGGTGAAGCTAGATAGCTCATTCCTCAACAGTGAGGTCCTAGTGTTGGAGAAGAATTTTGAAAGAAAAGCCTTCTTGCATTGTTCCCATGATGTGACGGAACCCCTTGGATGTGACATCTCCCATAGATGTGCCTAGTCCCCAAGAGAGAAAGGAAACAATCTCAGCTTGAAACCATCTTCGGAAATACCATTGATCTTGGTCATGTCACATATCCTATCAAACTCATCTAAGTGGTCAAGGGGATCCTCCAAAGCTAGCCCATGGAACTTGTTGTGTTGCACCATGTTGATCAACCCGCTCTTGATTTCAATGTTGTTGTTGTCAACCGGAGGGGATATGATTCCTTGACGGTTAGCATGAGTATTAGGAGCATCTCCAGCCCCAATATGCCTAGGTTGGCGTGGAGGATGTTGAGGCACTCTAGGGATTTGATCTCCATTCCCTTGGTTCCTTTGTGGTATTCCATTACCACCTTGTCCTTGTGAAATATCCATTCCTAGACGCGTGAGATGTGCTAGACGTTCTCTTTCTCTTCTCACGAAAGCTCCTCTTGTGACTCTGTGGATGTTGTCTAGAGGCTCAACTAGATTGTTGTGTCCGCTATACCTTAAGTTCATACACCTAGAGACAAAGAGGAAACAAAGCAAGATAGATTAGTAAACAGTAAGTGAAATATAAAACTTAGTCTAAAGAAGAAGTAAAATCATAATGTTTAAGCCAATATCCAAATAGCATTGGCGCCAAATTAATACGTAGCTTTTTCTCGGTCTTAACAATTACTCAAGCTACTCATATCATTGTAATACTTGAGGATCAATCCATATGGAAATAGTTAAGACACTAGGAATGCATATAACTTCTTAATCCATGCTAGCAAAAGAGTTTTGAGGTTTAACTAACAACCTAAGTGATCAAAAAAACTAGACAAAAGTTACTATGACCTTAATTAAGCAATGAATGCACTAATCAAGCAAATTAAAAGCTAATTAACTACTAATCAAGATTATTAAATTACTAAAACGAATCCAAGGATGGGGTTATCAACCTAAGGTGTTCCAAGATCTTTGATGTCAATCAATAACATAATATGCTAATCCCTAAGCTTAGAACTTAAAAGCTACACTAATCCACTTTCATGGCACTAATCCTTTCATTAATCACCCTAATCAAGATCAAACTTTCATTTGTGAAACGGAAGCTAATAAGCATTATGAAACAGTTCTAAATTGCTAATAAACACCCTAGACAATCACTTTCATGAGGTAGGAATCTAAACCCCTTGTTTAGTTTCTGGGAAATTTCAACAAACACCTTGTGGGTGGGAAATTCTCTAAGACCTGGTTTTAGCATTTAGAACACTAAACAAGGAGGGAAATGAGAAGATCTAATCCTAGACATCAAGATTAACCCTTAAAACACCCTAGATCTAACCCATCCTTAGACCCTAATGAAACTACTCACTAATCATGATTAAGCCCTTAAATCCTATGAAAGAAGTAGAGATAAACATGATTAGAGAGATAGAAGATGAAAGATTAAAAGAGACAAGTACTAATTTGCATAAACTTTAAAGAAATGTCTTACAAAATCACTTAGAAACCAAAAGGGAAAGTTTTCTAAGCAAGAACAAAAGATTAAAAGATACTTAGAAAAAATTAGGTTATTTCCTATTTATAGTGAACAGTAGACTACCCGGGTCAACCCGGAACAAACATGGTATTGACCCGGTTTTAGGCAAAATTCAGGCAGCGTATCGAGCTTGCTAGGTCGACATGCAGCTCGATACGCTGCTAAAAGTTTTCTTCAAGGACTGTGTCGAGCTTAGTAGCTCGATATAAAGGTCCGATACGTGCACTCCATCTTCTCTGCCGAGCTATATCGACCTTGGTAGGTCGACACCAAGGTCGATACACTTCTAAAACTTGTCTACTTCTTGTTTGGCTCCCTTCTCGTCTTCCTCCCTGTCACCCAACCCTCCATAGAGGTCCTCCAAGCCTCCAAAGTACCTAATTAAGACTCAATATGCACAATATGCTACAACCTAAGCTAAAACTTGCTAAACTCTAATATGGATACAATTTGGACTAAAAGTAACTAAATGAATGCATAAATGGATGCAAAGCTATCTAAAATGGGTGCTAAAACATGCTAATTTATGAGTATATCACTTACCAACTGATTGAGAACATGGCTGCAAGCTCCAACAACTGTTGTTCTGAGTATGATCGAACAAAGAAGGTCAACAGCGTAGACTCTCAAAAGATAGATGAGCTGAATGCAAAGGTGAATTTGCTGATGCAAGCAAAACAGAGAGGTGTGCAGTTTTGTGAAGAAGGAACATATGCAATTTTCTGTCAGGACTTTGCGGAGAAAGCAACTGAAGATCAGCAAGAAGTGAGTTACGTGAATGAAAAGGCTTCGTGCAAAACAGGGGATTCAACCAGAACTATAGGAATCACCCAAATCTGTCTTACAGAAGCACTAACGTCAAAAATCCTCAAGACCAGGTCTATCCGCAACAGATGGGCGCGCAAGGTCAACAATATCATGGAAAAACGTTTGTGCCAAACACAGGAGTATCTGGTCCTTCCCAAGGATTCACAAGACAGCCAGGAGGACAAAACCAAGGTTTTCAAAAGAACTTTTCTCAGGGTTATCAAGGAAAAACGTTTTTGCAAAACCAAGGCCCATAACAGATTTCAGGGTGGACTCCAACAGAAGCAGCCATTCAACAACTTCCAAACTACAACACCAGCTCCATTCCAAGCTTCTACGAGCTCTTCGAATGGATCTCAAGATGAACTCAAGGTTCTTATGCAGCAACTTCTGATCAACCAGCAGAAAGCCTCTACTGAGATCAACATAAAGGTGGACAACATGTACAATGATCTCAATAGCAAGTATGAAGCTGTCATAACTCACATGAAGAAGCTAGATACTCAAGTAGCTCAAACTGCTGAAGCAATCAAGCGACCACAAGGATTCCTTCCAGGGAAGGGTGAGCAGAATCCTAAGGAGTTTGTAAATGCCATTGCACTAAGGAATGGAAAAGTGTTAGAGCCTATTGCGCGCAAAGAAAAGAATGATGATGTAGTAACTACTCTAGAAGAGAAAGAGGACGAACTAGAGGCTGAGAAAGCCAAGGATCTTGCACAAAAAGAAACTGAAGAGGAGCAAAACGTGGCACCATTTACGCGTGTCTATGCTCCAAAGATCCCTTATCCTACTCGCCCTAAGAAGTCTTGCAAGGACTTAGAAGAGGCAAAATGCAAAAAGATGCTGAATGAGCTTATAGTGAAACTGCCTCTTGCTGATGCAATCCAAATGATGCCTGCAATGAAGAGGTACACGAAGAGCATGGTGACAAGTAAAGTGTCAGCTGAAGATGATTTTGTCAAAGTTTCTAAGGATTGCAGTGATGTTGTTCAAAACAAGATGCCAAAGAAACTTGGAGATCCTGGACGTTTTGTCCTTTTTGTGCAAATTGGGGCAATGACTTTTTCTTGTTCCTTGTGTAATTTAGGCTCTAGTGTCAACCTCATGCCATACTTTGTGGCTAAGCGGCTTGGATTCACGGAATTCAAGCCAACTAAGATCTCCTTGGTGTTTGCTGATCGTTCTGTGAAGTTGCCCGTTGGAGTTCTTGAGGATTTACATGTGCAGATTGGCAATGCCTATGTTCCTGCAGACTTCGTGGTTCTAGAGCTAGACGAAGAGCCAAAGATCCTCTCATTTTGGGAAGACCGTTCTTATGCACAAGTGGAGCTATCATAGATGTGAGCAACGACAGAATAGATCTCCACCTGGGAGACATTGTCATGAAGTTTGAGATGGACAAAGTACTGAAGAAGCCTATGTTGGATGGGCAGACATTCTCAATTGATGACTCACTAGAGATCTCTAATGAGGTAGCTGAAGAAATTTTAATGGAAGATCCATTGGAGATTGCTTTGACAAAGGCTGAGAGTGAGCATGGGTTTCTGAGTGAGGATACAATNACCAGCTCCATTCCAAGCTTCTACGAGCTCTTCGAATGGATCTCAAGATGAACTCAAGGTTCTTATGCAGCAACTTCTGATCAACCAGCAGAAAGCCTCTACTGAGATCAACATAAAGGTGGACAACATGTACAATGATCTCAATAGCAAGTATGAAGCTGTCATAACTCACATGAAGAAGCTAGATACTCAAGTAGCTCAAACTGCTGAAGCAATCAAGCGACCACAAGGATTCCTTCCAGGGAAGGGTGAGCAGAATCCTAAGGAGTTTGTAAATGCCATTGCACTAAGGAATGGAAAAGTGTTAGAGCCTATTGCGCGCAAAGAAAAGAATGATGATGTAGTAACTACTCTAGAAGAGAAAGAGGACGAACTAGAGGCTGAGAAAGCCAAGGATCTTGCACAAAAAGAAACTGAAGAGGAGCAAAACGTGGCACCATTTACGCGTGTCTATGCTCCAAAGATCCCTTATCCTACTCGCCCTAAGAAGTCTTGCAAGGACTTAGAAGAGGCAAAATGCAAAAAGATGCTGAATGAGCTTATAGTGAAACTGCCTCTTGCTGATGCAATCCAAATGATGCCTGCAATGAAGAGGTACACGAAGAGCATGGTGACAAGTAAAGTGTCAGCTGAAGATGATTTTGTCAAAGTTTCTAAGGATTGCAGTGATGTTGTTCAAAACAAGATGCCAAAGAAACTTGGAGATCCTGGACGTTTTGTCCTTTTTGTGCAAATTGGGGCAATGACTTTTTCTTGTTCCTTGTGTAATTTAGGCTCTAGTGTCAACCTCATGCCATACTTTGTGGCTAAGCGGCTTGGATTCACGGAATTCAAGCCAACTAAGATCTCCTTGGTGTTTGCTGATCGTTCTGTGAAGTTGCCCGTTGGAGTTCTTGAGGATTTACATGTGCAGATTGGCAATGCCTATGTTCCTGCAGACTTCGTGGTTCTAGAGCTAGACGAAGAGCCAAAGATCCTCTCATTTTGGGAAGACCGTTCTTATGCACAAGTGGAGCTATCATAGATGTGAGCAACGACAGAATAGATCTCCACCTGGGAGACATTGTCATGAAGTTTGAGATGGACAAAGTACTGAAGAAGCCTATGTTGGATGGGCAGACATTCTCAATTGATGACTCACTAGAGATCTCTAATGAGGTAGCTGAAGAAATTTTAATGGAAGATCCATTGGAGATTGCTTTGACAAAGGCTGAGAGTGAGCATGGGTTTCTGAGTGAGGATACAATTGGGTATGCTAAGATGTTGGAATCAAGCAAGAAAATGGAAAAGATGGTCGCCTAATGAGCTTGGATGAAGCTGCAGAGAAATCTCCAACAGCAACTCTTCCTGCGCCACTTGCTAACCAATGGAGCGAGCTGAAAGCTCCGAAGGTTGAGCTCAAAACACTCCCAGCTGGGCTAGGGTACGCTTTTCTTGGTCCTAATTCTACATACCTTGTGATCATCAATGCTGAACTGAAAAATGTTGAGACTGCCTTACTTCTATGTGAGCATAGAAAGTATCGTAGGGCCTTAGGCTATTCACTAGATGATATCACATGAATTTCACCTGATTTTCGCATGCATAGAATACATCTTGAAAATGAATCAAAGACTACTATAGAACATCAGAGGCGGTTAAACCCAAATCTAAAAGATGTTGTAAAGAAAGAGATAATGAAACTTATAGAGGCATGTATTATATATGCAATCTCTGATAGTACTTGGGTGAGTCCAGTCCATGTTGTCCCAAATAAGAGTGGTGTAACAATTGTTAAAAATGATAAAAATGAGTTGATCCCAACTAGAACTGTTACTGGGCATAGGATGTGTATTGATTATCGAAAGTTGAATGCTGATACACGTAAAGATCACTTTCCTTTGCCTTTCGTTGATCAAATGCTTGAGAGATTGGCTAACCATCCGTACTACTGTTTTTTAGATGGTTACTCTGGTTTCTTTCAGATTCCTGTTCATCTAGATGACCAGGAGAAGACAACATTCACATGTCCTTATGGCACATTTTCTTATCGCCGAATGCCATTTGGTTTGTGCAATGCCCGAGCAACATTTCACCGATGCATGATGTCGATTTTTACTGAGTTGATTGAGGACATAATGGAAGTTTTCATGGATGATTTTTTTGTCTATGAATCCTCCTTTTCTGTATGTATTTCTAATTTGTGTAGGGTACTAAAGTGCTGCGAGGAGAAGCATCTTGTGCTGAACTGAGAGAAGTGTCATTTCATGGTTAGAGATGGGACCGTTTTGGGACACAAGATTTCTGAACACGGAAATGAAGTGGACAAAGCAAAGATTAAGGTGATGACGAATTTGCAGCCACCAAATTCTGTCAAAGGGGTCAGAAGCTTTCTTGGCCATGCTTGTTTCTACAAAAGGTTCATCAAAGACTTCTCCAAGATTGCTAGACCTATGACTCAGTTGCTGTGCAAAGATGTGAAGTTTGACTTTGGTAGTTCTTGTCTTGAGGCTTTCCACATAATCAAAGGAGCATTGGTCAGTGCACCAATTGTCCAACCACCAGACTGGGAATTGCCTTACGAGTGATGACTGATGCTAGTGACTACGCAGTAGGAGCTGTTTTGGGACAGCAGAAGAACAAGAAGCTTCATGTCATCTACTATGCTAGTAGAACTCTTGATGATGCGCAATGCAAGTATGCTATTACTGAGAAAGAACTTCTTACCATTGTGTTTGCTTTTGAGAAGTTCAAGTCTTATCTTGTGGGGTCTAAGGTGATTGTGCACACTGATCATGCTGCTTTGAGGTATGTTCTTACCAAGAAAGATGCAAAACCTAGACTATTGCGCTGGATACTTCTACTGCAAGAATATGATCTTGAGATCAAAGATAAGAGAAGGATTGAGAATGGCGTTGCAGATCATCTGTCTAGAATGCGAATAGACGATGAGGTTCCTTTAGATGACAATCTACATGAGGAGAACATGTATGCAATCAGTACAGGGAACGTGTATGATCGTCACGCAACCCCTCGCGATGCCAAGCTTCCCACGATGCCTTGGTTTGGTGATATCGCAAACTACTTGGCTGAGAAGGAACCTGACAGCTTTGTTGGGTATAAAAAGAAGAAGTTCTTAAGAGACATAAGGCATTACTTTTGGGATGAGCCTTACTTGTACAAGCAGTGTTGAAATGGTGTTTTCATGCGATGCATTTCAGAGGAGGAAGTTCCTGATATTCTCTTTCACTGTCATGGTTCGAGCTATGCAGGCCATTTTGCTACTTTCAAGACAGTGTCTAAGGCTCTACAAGCTGGTTTCTGGTGGCCAACTATGTTTAGAGATGCACATGCTTTCGTCTCTAAGTGTGATTCATGTCAAAGGCAAGGGAACATTAGCAAGAGAAATGAGATGCCTCAAAATTTTATCTTGGAGGTTGAAGTGTTTGATGTGTGGGGCATTGACTTCATGGGCCCTTTTCCATCTTCTTATGGAAACAACTACATCCTTGTCACAGTAGACTATGTGTCTAAATGGATTGAACCAATGGCTAGTCCTACTAATGATTCCAAAGTGGTCTTGAAGATGTTCAAATCGTAATCTTTCCACGATTTGGTGTACCTCGAGTTGTGATCAGTGACGGTGGCTCTCATTTCATCAACAAGGTCTTTGAGAGTTTGTTGAAGAAGCATGGGGTCAAGCACAAGGTAGCCACTCCTTACCATCCGCAGACGAGTGGACAAGTTGAGATTTCCAACAGGGAGATCAAGAGCATTCTATAGAAGACCGTGAACACATCAAGAAAGGATTGGGCTGTGAAACTTGATGATGCTCTTTGGGCATACAAGACTGCTTACAAGACACCTTTGGGCACAACCCCCTTCCACCTTGTCTATGGGAAATCGTGTCATCTTCCAGTGGAGCTCGAGTACAAGGCAGTATGGGCTGTAAAGTTGTTGAACTTTGACATCAAACCTGCTTCAGAAAGAAGGTTAATGCAAATGAATGAGCTGGATGAGATTGGTCACATGGCCTATAAAAACTCAAGGATCTAAAAGGAAAGGACTAAGACCTTCCACGATAAGAAGATCATTCCTAGGAACTTTGCAGCCAATGATCAGGAATTACTCTTCAACTCTCGCCTAAAACTATTTCCTGGGAAGTTGCGATCGCGTTGGTCTGGTCCATTCACTATCAACGAAGTGAGACCATATGGAGTTGTTGTTGTTGAACACTGAAGGAGGTGAATTTGTGGTTAATGGTCAGCGCCTTAAACCATATCTCGCTGACACTGAAATCGCTAAAGGGGACAATGTTCCTCTTATTGATGCACCTCAAGCCTAAAAAGCCACCAAAGTCAAGCTCGGGACTTAAAACACGCGCTTGGTGGGAGGCAACCCACTAGTAAGTGTATATACTTTCATCTCATTTTCTTTTTGCATTTGATTTTCGGTTCTGGTTATTTATGTTAAAAAAAAAGAATGAGAGACGCTATTGCCGATGTTCCCGACGGTGATGGACGCGGGACCACATAGGAAGATGATACAGGCGATGCCCAAGTCGAATTTGTTCTACAATATTTCATCCAGCAAAGTCGAATTTGCCCAAGGAAAAGTCTCCAAAGCTTCCTCTAACTCCACACACACCTGAACTCCAAGGTATAGTCATAACTCCATTGCATTGTATATACCACTTAGTTTTCATTTTGTGTGTGTTTTGACTCTCTCTTAGACTTTTATTACACAAGGGACTGTGTAATTTGAGTTTGGGGGAGAGGCTTGTGTTATTTGACATTGTGTTTTATGTTCTTATTTTTCTTTTATATACTTGAGTCTTCATGCCTTGGTTGAAGCTAGCTTTGATTTGAATCCATCCCTATCTATTTGAACCATTAATCTTGACTTACAAATATCATGTTTATGTTTTGAAAAGTGTTCTCATGGATATCATACACATATTTGGACTATCTATTTCCTTCTACCACCCTTGTTAGTCGAAGTAGTAATCACACCCTTAACCAAACCTTCTTTCAAGCCAAAAATCTATTTTGCGTGTTGTGAGGACTAATTTTCGAATGAACTTACCAAAAAGTGTTGGGTTTAGCACGACAAGGAGAGTCTTCCATGTAGAACTAGCTCACACATCATTGGGCTAGATATAAGCTAGGTTGGTTAGCTTAAGTGGTGGCTTGGGTTGTTGTTTAAAAAGAAGAAAAGATTTGGAGAAGGTATAAGGGAAAACAATTTTGGATTGGTTGGCAAAGAAAATTTGAAAAATAGCTCTAAGTATAAGTGTTTGGTAAGTGTCTAAGTTAAAGAAAAGAAGCAAAAAATGGCAAGAGCATCTAAAAGATGATTAGATAGGCTTACATAGAAAGTAAAAAGAGAGCTAAGTAATGAGAGTAAAAAGCCAAAACCATTTGTTTACCAAAGGTTGAAGAAGAGTTTCCCCTAAGAGTTTAAAAGGAATTGAAGATGAGGAGACTGTGTGGGTCAAGAAGGCAAAATGCCTTAAGAAAAGGGTATAATCAGAGGGACTTTGTTGGGTTTAGAGATAAGGGTTAAAATTACAAATGGTACATGGGTAGATGAAAGTTTTTCCTTGTACGCATAAGTTGTTCTTTACCCTTAGCATTTTGCCAAAATTCATTCTTTCTTGAGAGATATCTTGCATTGAAAAACCCACATGAATGAGATCATTTTTATCTCATAACCTTGTCCATTAGCCAAATGAGTCCACTTGATTTGCATAAGCATGATCCATGGCTACACTTAATGTATGTTAAAGGGTTGGATGATAGGAATGCTTGTGTAGGCTAAGCTTGAGTTCATTTCATATTGTGATGNGTGCCAGATGATGTCTGCTTGCTTCTTATTCTTCTCCACTTGGTCCTAGATCATCCTCCAAGCTTCAGCAAGTTTCCATATGATCCAAATCACCTGAAATAACACTCCAAATGCAAGGATATGCAAGAAAATGCAAGACCTAAAGTTAAGACTTACTAACTCTAAAATGGATGCAAACTAGACTATATGGACAAATTATATGCATGAAACAATACAAATGCTACACTAAATAGATATTAAAATGGTGTAAATATGCTAACTATCAGGGAGATCAAGAGCATTCTACAGAAGACCGTGAACACATCAAGAAAGGATTGGGCTGTGAAATTTGATGATTCTCTTTGGGCATACAAGACTGCTTACAAGACACCTTTGGGCACAACCCCTTTCCCCCTTGTCTATTGGAAATCGTGTCATCTTCCAGTGGAGATCGAGTACAAGGCAGCATGGGCTGTAAAGTTGTTAAACTTTGACATCAAACCTGCTTCGGAAAGAAGGTTAATGCAAATGAATGAGCTGGATGATTCGTCACATGGCCTATGAAAACTCAAGGATCTACAAGGAAAGGACTAAGGCCTTCCACGACAAGAAGATCATTCCTAGGAACTTTGCAGCCAATGATCAGGTATTACTCATCAAGTCTCGCCTAAAACTATTTCCTGGGAAGTTGCGATCGCGTTGGTCTGGTCCATTCACTATCAAGGAAGTGAGACCATACGGAGCTGTTGTGTTGCTGGACATTGAAGGAGGTGAATTTGTGGTTAATGGTCAGCGCCTTAAACCATATCTCGCTGACACTGAAATCGCTAAAGGGGACAATTTTCCTCTTAGTGATGCACCTCTAGCCTAAAAGGCCACCAAAGTCAAGCTCGAGACTTAAAACAAGCGCTTGGTGGGAGGCAACCCGCTGATAAGTGTATATACTTTCATCTCTTTTTCTTTTTACATTTGATTTTCGGTTTTGGTTATTTATGTTTAAAAAAAAAAGAATGAGAGACGCTATTGACGATGTTCTCGACGTTTCTGGACGCGGGACCATGGAGGAGGAGGATGCAGGCGATGCCCGATTTGTTCTACAATATTTCATCCAGCAAAGTCGAATTTGCACAAGGAAAAGACTACAAACCTTCCTCTAACTCCACACACACCTAAACTAAAAGGTATAGTCCTAAATCCATTCCATTGTATATACCACTTAGTTTTCATTTTGTGTGTGTTTTAACTCTCTCTTATATTTTTATTACACAAAGGACTGTGTAGTTTAATTTTGGGGAGAGGCTTGTGTTATTTGACATTATTTTTTATGTTCTTATTTTTCTTTTTCATACTTAAGTCTTCATGCATTCATCTAAGGTATAGAAAAATCTTAAAAAATTGAAAATTTTGAAAATTTGAAAAAGGCAAAATAGAGAACATTTAGTTGCATTTACATGATTAAGATTGAGTCTAGATTCATTTCATATAGGTTTGCATTCATATGCATTGGGAGCAATGAGTTTTTTTCTTGTAAGATATCAATTCATGAAATAAAATCAATGCCCAAGTTTATAGTTGTTTGATGCATTTGAGTAAGTTTGAAATTAAGGTAGCACCATACTTGGAATTCATGTCTTGATACTCATGCCTTGGTTGAAGCTAACTTTGATTTGAATCTATCCCTATCTATTTGAACCATTAATCTTGACTTACAAATATCATGTTTATGCATTGAAAAGTGTTCCCATGTATATCATACACATATTTGGACTATCTTTTTCCTTCTACCACTCTTGTTAGTCCAAGTAGTAACCACACCCTTAACCAAACCTTCTTTCAAGCCAAAAATCTCTTTTGCGTGTTGTGAGGCATAATTTTCGAATGAACTTACCAAAAAGTGTTGGGTTTAGCACGACAAGGAGAGTCTTCCATGTAGAACTAGCTCACACATCATTGGGCTAGATATAAGGTAGGATGGTTAGTTTAAGTGGTGGCTTGGGTTGTTGTTTAAAAAGAAGAAAAGATTGGGAGAAGGTATAAAGGGAAACAATTTTGGATTGGTTGGCAAAGGAAATTTGAAAAATAATTCTAAGTATAAGTGTTTGGTAAGTCTCTAAGTTAAACAAAAGAAAAGAAGCAAAAATTGCAAGAGCATCTAAAAGATGATTAGATAGGCTTACATAGAAAGTAAAAAGAGAGCTAAGTAGTGAGAGTAAAAAGCCAAAACCATTTGTTTACCAAAGGTTGAAGAAGAGTTTCCCCTAAGAGGTAAAAGGAAGTGAAGATGAGGAGATTGTGTGGGTCAAAAAGGCAAAATGCCTTAAGAAAATGGTATAATCATAGGGATTTTGTTGGGTTTACAGATAAGGGTTAAAATTACAAATGGTACTTGGGTAGATGGAAGTTTATCCTTGTACGCATAAGTTGTTCTTTACCCTTAGCATTTTGCCAAAGTACATTCTTTCTTGAGAGTTCCCTTGCATTGGAAAAACCCACATGAATGAGATTATTTTTATCTTATAACCTTGTCCATTAGCCAAATGAGTCCACTTGATTTGCATAAGCATGATCCATGGCTACACTTAATGTATGATAAAGGGTTGGGTGATAGGAATGCTTGTGTAGGCTAAGCTTGAGTTCATTCATATTGTGATTGGTATGGCTAAAACTTTTGGAGTAAAATAATTTCAAGTGCATCTTAGAACTATTAACTTGTACATTGATTTGATTTCTTTTGTTGATATATTTGGATTTGAGCTCCCTCCTTCATACGTCTTTTCCATTTTGTTCTTGTTTGTTTGCTTGAGGGCAAGCAAAAGGCAGGTATGGGTGAGTTGATAGTTAGCATATTTACATCATTTTAGCATTCATTTAGTATAGCATTTGCATTGTTTCATGTATATAACTTGTTCATATAGTCTAGTTTGCATCCATTTTAGAGTTAGTGAGTCTTAGCCTAGGTTATTGCATATTTGGTGCATTTTGGAGTGTTTTTAGGTACATTGGAGGACTTTAGAAAGTATGGAGGTTAAAGGATGGCATGGAACTAAAGTGTACCAAAAGAAGTTGAGAAAAATGGACTTGAAACACAAAACCACTACATGAGTAAAGATCGAGCCGGGTGAAGAGTTTTCACTCCGATGTAGCCTCGGCGGTCTTCATGAAAGTCATAGATAATTGATTTAGCTTTCGTTTGGTGGTGGTGTCATGTCAAAGAGTGAAGCGGTTCAAGAGATACGGCCATTTTAACACAGATAGATCGATCTCATTTCGGGATCGATCGATCCATGGAAAACCAGAAAAACGTGATATTTCAGATCGATCCGAGCACCTTAGAACGACCAAACAAGCTCAGATCGATCGATCCTTATGTGGATCGATCGATCCCTATCCTAAACCTATTGGTTTACTTGCAAAATCAAAGAAAATGTTGTTTAAACTCAGTTTTACCTAACTACTCCACCAAAGAACGTGCTTTGGCATATATATGTGTTTTTTGCCATTGTTGAGGCCAAGCTCTCTCATACATTCTCTTAGCTATTTTTCATTTAATCATTTTGGGTTGTTCAAGTTTGTAAGCTTCGGTTAAAGACGGATCTCAGATTCTGCGTTCTAGAAAAGTTTTCTTAAACTCTGTGTATTTTTATTTGGTTGATTATGGATATTTCTTCTTCTTGTTGATGTTTCTCTGTTTCTATGGTTGAGTAATCTTTTAGTTAGGTTGAGGGTTTCAAGGGAATTTAGGAATCGTTGAATTAAGACATAGATAGAGACTTATCGATTGTTGTCTTCACCTATTGTTGTGTTCATTGCTTAGATTGAATTGATCATTTAGTCTATGATTTTAGGTTCAATATATTCATCAAAAGTGTTATAGATTTCTTGATATAACATAGGTGAGCAAAACATCATTAGCCAACGAAAGCTGATGTTAAGGCATTTTGTGAACAAATCAAACCCGCTCATTAATGCTTATTTAGAATTCTAAGTTCAAACTAAAGTTTAGAATCTTAGGTTGATAGATGAAGTGATCGATACCACGACAGTGGATCGATTAAACGTTTATGTTTGAGTTCTAGACTGTGCTTATTCATTCTCTGAATAATTGTCTAGTTTGTGATCACCGAATTCCCGCGAATTGCTCTCGACCTAGCGCTTCGTTTAATTGATCTTATTACCGTTTTATTTGCTATTTTCGTTTTAATTCCAAACAACAAATCATATATTTTCCTTAGCTTAATTTAAATCCGAAGAATCGTAGTGTAAATGTTGGAATCCGTGGATTCGATTCCTAAATACTACAACATTTGCTGTGCACTTGCGGTACCTTTTATAAGATTAAAACTCTGTGTATCATGCATCAACGTCTAACTCTCTATATATGCAATTGAAAGTTGTATTCTCTTTGCATTCTCTTTCCACATATTTTAATTTAAAAGTGAAATATGTAGAAAAACATAAAGAGTAGAGAAGCAACTAAAACACGTAGATTATAAGTGTTTGATGAAACTTAATCAAAATTAAGAATGCATGAGAGAGAGAAAAAATCCAGTGGATGAAAAAGAAACTTGAGGATAGATAAAATCATGGTGTAATGGTGGAAATTGCATCAACATAAAAAGATAAACAGGAGAGACAAGAGATTAACTTAATTATGGAAATTGAAGAGGCCAAATTATTGACTCGGCAACTCGTCGGAAATCAGCTAAGCGGTGTCTGTATACGTAAGAAAAATAACAAACTATGAACATGAAAACCAGTTAGGCCCTAGATCCAAAAATGGAACTCATATTCTGAATATAAAAGGAAAGATAGAGATAGCACTTAGTGCAGGACTAAGAGAGAGAGAGAGAGAGTGCAATAACTTCTAACTCTCTATATATGCAATTGAAAGTTTAATTCTCTTCCTACATATTTTTTTTATCTTTTTTTTTTTTGGAACAAATCTTTTTTTGTTATTGTAGAGAAAAATAAACTGCATATATATTCTGTATACCAACGCACATATCTTTATAGATGTTGTTTATTTGTTTGTGTCCTATACTTATTGGATATGATATAGATATCATCAATGAAGACACTTGACTTGGAAACTCTAATTTCCTTGTCATTGACTCATTGGCAGCAAACTGAGTTTTGTGAATCAAATGATATCATCGTTATGTTCACGGGTTAGTCATATATAAACCAACCCGCCATGAGATGCTTTTACGTTGTCCAACGCGGACATCAGACTCCAACGGACTAAACCAGGGCGTGCAACATAATAACCATATGATGTTAGAAAGTATATATGCTTTTCCAATATTAATGTGTTTTAAATTTTACTCATGAACATGGACGTTTTACAACTATATTATCATAATGTTAAAAAAAAAAAACTATATTATCTTTTTCTTTTGTTTATATACAATTATATTGATCTTACGATATATATATCACACATATGTATATAATATAGAGTATAATCTAACTTTAAATTGTTTAGTAACTAATATGTTAATGTTACAAGTCAATTAAATAAAGAGTAATTGCATCCTATAGATCCAAATAACCATAAAATTGAGAGACGGAATCTGACACTTTTTTGCTTGTACTCCAACCATCAGAAAGACGAAAAAGTCACTATCAACGATTACCTACAAGTTGGATCGAGTCTGAATCATTTCTAAATGATGGTAATGTTGGTGGACGGCGGCAACAATAACATTAGCGATAATGATGTTTGACGATTTTAAGTAGTTATCGAAATAATTGCGCATAACTTGTAAAGATAACAAAGTTAGTTAATAATAATTTATAGTTTTAATGAAATGATAAGGAAATTAGCACNATTTGGTTGATTATGGATATTTCTTCTTCTTGTTGTTGTTTCTCTGTTTCTATGGTTGAGTAATCTCTTAGTTAGGTTGAGGGTTTCAAGGGAATTTAGGAATCGTTGAAATAAGACATAGATAGAGACTTATCGATTGTTGTCTTCACCTATTGTTGTGTTTATTGCTTAGATTGAATTGATCATTTAGTCTATGATTTTAGGTTCAATCTATTCATCAAAAGTGTTATAGATTGTTTGATAGAACATAGGTGAGCAAAACATCATTAGCCGACGAAAGCTGATGTTAAGGCATTTTGTGAACAAATCAAACCCGCTCATTAATGCTTATTTAGAATTCTAAGTTCAAACGAAAGCTTGGAATCTTAGGTTGCTAGATGAAGTGATCGATACCACGACACTGGATCGATTAAACGTTTATGTTTGAGTTCTAGACTGTGCTTATCCATTCTCTGAATAATTGTCTAGTTCGTGATCACCGAATTCCCGCGAATTACCCTCGACCTAGCGTTTCGTTTAATTGATCTTATTACCGTTTTATTTGCTATTTTCGTTTTTATTTCAAATAACAATTCATATCTTTGTCTTAGCTCAATTTAAATCACGAGAATCGTGGTGTAAGTGTTGGAATCTGTGGATTCGATCCCTAAATACTACAACATTTGCTGTGCACTTGTGGTAGCTTTTATAGGGTTAAAACTCTGTGTATCAGACTCCTGCACAAATTCATCCCCACGCTCTTGAACGAGCAGAATCTATGGTCGGTTTAGAATTGGGATCCATATGCACTATTTTTAGCATAACAGCAACCTTCAAAATCTCAAAATTTGACTGCATCATCTAAATTTGTTTTTTTTTTTCTGTCATAGATCAAAGATGTGACGCAATTATCCGTTACGGTAGCTCATGTATTTTAGCTAGCAGCAAGGAAACAAATTAGCATGCTCTTGTTTTTTTTTTTTTTTTTTTTTGACTAGGATGAGTTCGTGCGGAGGCTTTAATCCCCCATGCCTCGGGACAGCCTTTCTTTGAGTTCAGGCCGAGGCCTTATTCCCCTCCCCCCCCACCACGCCAGCCTTTCTTTTATACCTAATGACATGGCGTTAAGCATCCATTTCGCAGAGGTTTGAATTAGGAGCGCAAAAGTACCAACCCATGCGCTTAACCACTATATCAAAACACCCGGTGGTAACATGCTCTTGTTCCAACTCGAGAAGATTTTAACCGTACGGAAAATAAGTTATTGATTACTATAAAATTATTACATAAAGATGCCCGATAATTTTTAAAAATTAACCCGAGACATTAAACATTTTCAACACAAATCATTCGAATTCTTTGATTAAATATATACCCTCATCCTTATTGTTATCTTTTTTTTTGGGCAAAATCTAGTGTTCATTAGGCAAATTCAAAACGTCTTGGCTTTGATGGTGTATCTATACAAAAATTATTGTGATTAAGAAAACAAAAAGAAAATACAAGAATGTTTAATTGGAGCTAAGAGCAGCAAATCCACCACCTCTCATCATTTGCTTAAACTCTTTAAAATTAACCATACCATCTCCATCAACATCAACCTTACTAATCATCTTCTTGCAATCTTCAAGTGTTCTTCCTTGTTTCAAACCCATCGATGCAAGAACCGACCTCAACTCTTCATCTGTGATGAACCCATCACCGTTCTGATCAAATACTCTGAATGCCTCTCTCATGTCTTCTTCTTCCTCTTTCTCTTCCATCATTTCTTGATACAATGATCCAAGCTCATCTATATCCATGAACCCGTCTCCATTCACATCCATCTTTGCTATCATCTCCTTAATCTCATTTCCGGGGACAAGGATACCCACGCTTTTAAAGAAGTCCTTCAGCTCGTTCTTTGCAATCTTCCCGTCTCCATTCTTATCAAACATTTGGAATACTCTACTCAATTCTCCACGATCCATTTTTTATCGAAAGCTTGATGGTTTAAGGCGAAAAAGAAATGATCACAATGGAGAAAAAAAGATCAAGATTTGGACACAGATTCTAAAAGAAAGCCCTAAGCAGGTGAAATCTTGTAATTGAATAAGTTCAAGCAAAAAGGACGTTGTCAAAAGACATAAAAATTACGGAAAAGAAAGAAAGATGAAAGAGAGAAAGAGAGAGTGCTTAACGGCTTCTGTTGATGGATTCAACAATTTTGGATCTTTCATTTTTCGTGTGGGCTAAAAATATTTATATAAATGCCTGAGATAGACTACCTGAATATTCTAATTCTGACAAAAAATCAGGAGATCCACAATTACTTGCCGAGCAAAGGAGACAAAAAATAGTAGCATTTCGGACGCAGAACATACATTTCCGTTTTGAATTACAAAACAAATTGAACTCATGCATTTTATATGTAGAGTTAACGGTTATGAATAATAATTATAAAATATACTCCATTTGTCTTATAATATAAGATGTTTAAGAAATTTTATTTTTGATTTTTTTTGTTTTTTTTATAAGATTTTTTATAAATCTCTAGGCAAATTATAATGTTATCTGGTATTTTTAACTCTTTAAATTATATTCTTTTTCATAATTAGTTTAACTAGAAATCAATTTGCGCGTTGCGCGGAGTTATCTATTAATTTTCTTTTTAATTTATAATTTTATTTTATAATTTTATATATTTTATTATTATTATGTTTTTTTGTTTTTTTAATTTTAAATATTATTATTGTTGAATATATAAATCTATTATGAAATATTTTACTTAATATAAATTGAGATATGCTAATTGTTACAAAAATGTTATTTTATACTTATACACTGCCTAAATATTTATGTATCCCACTGAATATTTTAATTAAAATAGCTTTTTTATCGCTTATTTTCTGCGAGATTAACAAAGTGAATTCACCATCGATCTTATCCATTCTCTTTATTTCTTATTCGCTATATTGTTATGGTTTTTTTTTGTAGCGAATTTTCAGTTTTGTGGTTTGTAGAATAAGTATTTGTTTTTTATTTTTGAACTAATGTCATGTGGATGTCTAATTTATAGTCTCTCTTCAGTGTAGTTTAAAGTCATTCGGATGTATATTTTTTTTTTGTTAGAGTATCTGCATTTTGTTTTTTATATGTAACATTGTTGATAGGTTTTAATATTTTTTTTATTCTTTTTCATGGATTTTAGAATTTTTTTTAGTATTTTTGTCTGTTTTTTTTAGTATTTTTTAGTATTTTTTAGTATTTGATTCTTATTACAATTAACATTCTTAATAATTATTTTTTTTGAGAATTTATAGTCTTTTTGTTTGTAGAGATTTTTTTTTTAATTTCTAAATTTATGTTATATGAAGGTCCAAAAAATTCATATGAAATATATATATAAAAGCCCATTAAAAAATAAATTGATGACGTGGATAGCTTAGATGGAGAGAGGTTTGCCTAATTATATATATGATTATATTTTTAACTAATTATAAAATGATATTTTGTTTAAAAATTTAATTTCTTGAAATCCGCACTTTTAACTGAATTTTTTTATACATGGTAAAAAGTTGAATGTGAAATCTGGCGGAATTTATTTGTGATTTTTGTGCAATTTGGCAAAAGAACTAAAGATTCAAATGGTTTCAAAAGAATCTGGCGGGATCTCGTAGATATAATTTATAATTGGTTAATAAAATAAATAAATTTGCACGCAGTTGAATAACATAAATATATATGAAGTAAAGGTTAATAATATTAAAATTACACTAAATATTAATGATTAAAAATATTAAAAATGTGAGTTTGTTTGGAAAATATTAAAATTATTTTAAAGTATTAAACAACATAAAAATGCAAAAAAAAGATTTAGAACTACAAAAATTAATGAATTAAAAATACACTTTTCTTAGATATATTAATGCCAAATTATATCCAAAGAGTATCTGATTTTTACTTCTCTTAGCGGGTCAAATAACACTAAGTTGATCGATATTACCTGCACAACCCGTATAAATAAACAATACCTGATTTTAATTTGAAATGAGCTTAGTTGAGGCTGGGATGGCAATGTATGGTTACCAAAAAAATGCTCTTAAACCAGAAAGCTTTATATCGAAAACTAAAAAAAAAAAAAAAACCGGTGTAACAATGCTTTTTCTCCACGTCTATCCACAAGTTTGGAAGCTTGTAAGAGTATCTGATTTTTACTTCTCTTAGCGGGTCAAATAACACTAAGTTGATCCATATTCTCTAAGCTGCTTTTTGTTTAGAAATCTTTACCCTGGAGGCATCTCGTGTTTCCTCGACACACTTCAAAAGATTTGTTAGCGTAAATGAAATAAAAAGAATAGGAACAACGAATAAATCCTTACTGATCCTATATGCGAAAGATCTTTCTCTCGTCTAATGTACATGAACATCTCCATTTCCTTGGTGATACAGGATTTTTTTTGTCTTGCAAGCAATTCCTCAATTGCTCATGTCATTGCAATACTTGAGGTTATCAATCCATCTTGGGAGTTTGATGCAAAATGAATACAAAGTTAAGTCTAAGCTAAGCCAAATTCGAAATTGAGGAGACAAGAAACTAATAAAAGCAAGCTACTAGCTAAAGGAGACACTACAAGACTAATTATATGATCTAAAACCTTAATTATCACTAATCAAGCACTAATCAAACAATTAACTACTAATCAAGATTACTAATTAGCTAAAAATGAAACCTAGGGATGGAATCATTGATTTGGATATTCAAATGGCCAACCTTGCAATCATTTAAGCAATCAAACAAGTTATCTCTATGCCTAGAACACTAATAAAGACTAATCCATGATGTGTGGTACTAATCCCTTTTCTAATCACCTTAATGAACTAATGATGTGTTAGCATTAAAATGATTAGCAAGCATTAAGCATAAGTCTAATTGGCATGATAAACACCCTAGACAACTAATGATGTGTTAGGCTAGGAATGTAAATCTCTTAAAAAAGTGGTTCAAGCATTTCATCAAACACTTGGTGGGTGTGTGAAATGCTTATGATCCAAAATAGTAAAGATTAGCTATTTGGCATTAGGAACACCTTAATAAGAAGAGAGATGAAAGAATCTATCCTAGATTGCAAGATTAAACCATTAGAAAACCCTAAATCTATCCCATCCCTAAGTTCCTAAGAGACTACTCACTAAACATAGCTAAACCAACAAATCTAAGGGATGAAATGCTAGTAAACATAATTAGAGAAGATAAAGATGAAAGATTAGAATAAACAAGATTCAAATTGCATTCAAGTTAAAAGAAATCTCAAAATCTTCTCAAAACCCCAAAGGGGCGTTTTTTCTGTTTATGCCTAAGAGAAGATACATAAAAATTAGGTTTTTAAGTATTTATAGGGAAGGAGGTCAAACCGGGTCAACCCGGAACAAACCGGGTTTTGACCCGGGTAGCAGTCTTGCGGAAATCACCATATCTCCCTAACCACAGCTCGTAATGAGATGAAACCACTTCTAGATGAAATATGATTCAATTATCTACAACTTTGATGAAGAGCTCGAAGGCTGAATCGGAACGGAAAGTCTTCGTGTGATCTGATTTGTACCCGGAAAAACATCTGTGTTCGGATCGACCAGGCTCGTCGATCCAACTGGTCGATCCGAACCTCTGGTTATCTGGATCGACCACCTTCGTCGATCTAGCTGGTCGATCCGTGCTCCTGGATTTTTGGTTCGAGCAGCTCGTCGATCCAACACGTCGATCTTAACAAAAATCGATGTAACTTTCTAACCACAGGTCCGAATGACTTGATTCCAACGGCGCTAGAAATCTCACTGGATCCTCTACAATTCTTAAGAAGGCTTCGGAGTCTGAATCTCAGTGCAAGGCCTTCTTTCGGACACATACTTTTTCCGCCTCCAAATGCTCGATATGCTTCTAAAAGACTTTTGCTTCTCATTTGGCTGCNGATGTGTTAACCTCAAATGAACAGTGCTGGAGGACGGTTGATGAACAGTGTTAAAGAACAGTTGATGAACAGTATCTCTGATTGTCATGATATGATAACATAGTTAACACAATATTTTTGTTAGTATGATATCTGCAGTTATCACGATATCATATTAGTTAGCGTGATAATCGAATAGTTATCAATTAAAACAATATTAAATAATTATAGGGATAAAAAGGTCTTATTTTTTGTATGTAATATGTATCAAACAAATTTTTGATTGTTATACTCTACTATTAAAAATTTTCTATTTTTTGTAGGTTTAAATTAAAACCACCCTTAAATAAATTAAATTTAAAAAAAAAATTACTTATAATAGAAAGACAAAATGAACCCCGTGGTGTTACGGATATAACAGCCGTAAAAAAAAAAAGCCAAAACAAATGAAATCTATTCCAGACCAAAACAGAATCCATTTTTGTGTTTAATTGGCAATTAATGTGCATATGCTGGTTTATCTAAATATATGTTTTCCTTTGCACATTAGTTCTTACAAAAACATAACAAAAATTATACAATATTTGGAATTTTGTCTAGGCTGTTGAGACCATAAAAAGCTGCCAATTTACGAGGACCCATCTATCTGGGCAGGTGGATTATTTAATTAAAAAAACTCAATTTGCTGCCAATGAGTCAATGACATGAAAATTAGGGTTTTCAAGCCAAGTTTCTTCATTTATGATATCTATATCATGTCCAATGAGAGTAGGACATATACAAATGGACATCTATAAAGATATGTGCATTGGTATATATAATATAAATACGGTTTATTTTTATTCTGCACAACCCGGTGTGGACCGAGGGATAGTCAGACACTCAATATTATTTGCAGGGGAATGAAATTTTGAGTAATTTCATCATATAGTCCCAAATAACCATATAGTTAAGAGATATGACCTTACACATTTTTGCTTGTACTGCTACCATCAGAAAGACGAAAATGCCCATATTATCGATTGCATAAAAGTTGGCTCGACTCTGAATCATTTCTAAATGGTGGTAATTCTGGTGGACGGCGGCAACAATAACATTAGCGATAATGATATTGACCGTTCGTTAAGTAGTTATCGAAATAATTTCGTATAACTTGTAAAAATAACAAAGTTAGTTAATCAATAATTTATAGTTTTAATAAAATGATAAAAAGGTTAGCACGATGGGTATCACGATAACAAGGTTAACATGCTAATTCGTTTATCTGATAACATTCTTCACACGGTTTTTCGTCCATATGTTAATTGGTTTAACACGTTAACTACATGATAACATTGTTGGAGGATGTGTTAACCTTAAATGAACAGTGTGGGAGGACGGTTGATGAACAGTATCTCTGATTGTCATGATATGATAACATAGTTAAGACGATATTTTTTTATATTATATGACAACTGCGTTAGTATGATATTTGTACAATATGTCAATTGAAAGTCCTATTAATTAGTATGATAATCTGCAGTTATCACAATATCATATTAGTTAGCATGGTAATCAAATATTTATCCACTAAAACCGCATTAAATAATTATAGGGACAAAAAGCTCTTAATTTTTGTATGTAAAATGTATCAAACATTTTGATTGTTATACTCCACTTTTTTAATTTTTCTAATATCTGTTGGTTTAACACCCTTAAATAAATTGAACTTTAAAAAGACCACTTAAAATAGAAAGACAAAACAAATGAACTCTCTTCCAGACCAAAACAGAATCCATTTTTTGTGTTTAATTGGCAATTAATGTGCATGTGCTGCTTTATCTGAATATATGTTTTCCTTCGCACATTAGTTCTTACAAAAACACAACAAAATTATACATTATTTTGAATTTTGTCTGACCTGTTGAAACCATAAAAAACTGCCGATTTACGAGGACCTATCTCTCTGAGCAGCTAAATTATTTTATTCACAAAACTCGGTTTGTTTCCAATGAGTCAATGACATGAAAATTAGGGTTTTCAAGTCAAGTTTCTTCATTGATGATATTTATATCATGTCCAATGAGAGTAGGACATATACAAATGAACATCTATAAAGATATGTGCGTGGGTATATAGAATATATATGCGGTTTACTTTCTTTTTTCTCCACAACTCAGTGTGGATAGGGAGAGAGTCAGAGACTCAATATTATTTGCAGGGGGATGAAATTTAGAGTATTGTATCTTATAGACCCAAAAAAACCATAAAATTAAGAGACATAATCTGACACCTTTTTGCTTGTACTGCAACCATCAGAAAGGTGAAGGGTTTGAATGAGTCTGCAGATTAAATGCAGTCCAAGTGCAGTACAACTAAAATGCAGTGCAATCTGTAATAATGCTCCATTCATCTTTATTTATTGCAAAACAAAATAAAATATTAAAATATTAGATATATGCTTGCACATAAGTGCTAGAGTAATTTTTTTTTGTTTGCAAGTAAGAGAGAAAAGGAGTTGGGCGAGAGGCAGGCACCCAATGCATGTTAGGAAGGTCTTTTTTTTCTCTTTCTTTAGTTTGCTTATAAAGTCCATTGTTAACTCATTTCACCTCAAACAAAATATCAATAAACATAACAATGTTATATATATATATATATATATATATATGTATAGGCATAATTTGTATATATTTTTGCAATAACTAGTTATGTATTTTGATTTTTTTTGTATCATTCATAATATATAGCTTCATTAAATAATCATATATAATATTTAGATCAATAGAGCAACATATATGTTATAATTTATTTTATTTTATTTTATTGTTGATAATAATTAATATAAATAAAATAATTATTTTTTTTTACAAAAAGTAACTATTATCTTATAATATTTTCATATAAATTAGTTTAATAAATTCATGCATGTTACTTGATAATTCATATTTTAATTTCATATATGTATAAAATTAAATAGCTATTTTATAATCATTTAATATTTTTACACAATGAAATAACTAGTATAATTTTTTTATTTCTTTCATACATATATAATAACACATGCATGTATTCTTATCTTTTATTTATTTATTTATTTTTTTTTTCTGGTTGCCTAATATATCTACATTAATCAAAGAAATTCTCAAAATCAAGGTATTTTTATTTTTATTTTTAATAGTAAGATATTTAAAAAACATTATGTTTCATTAGATATATACTAAATGTATTTTGAATTACTTATGTTTCAATGAATAATTAAAATTTGTTTACAAAAAATAATTGTTATCTTATAATATTTCTTATAAATTAGTTTAATAAATTCATGCATGTTACTTGATAATTCATATTTTAATTTCATATATTTATGAAATTAAATAGCTATTTTATAATAATTTAATATTTTTACAAAATGAAATATCTAGTATAAATTTTTTATTTGTTCCATACATATATATTATAACACATGCATGTATTTTATCTTTTATTTAATTAGTTTTTATTTTTATTTTTCAGGTGAAATTCTTAATATCAAGTTATCTTTTTTTTTTAATAGTAAGATAGTAAAAAAAATGTGTTTCTTTAGTTATATACAAAATTTATTTTGAATTATTTAGGTTTCAAAGAATAATTAAAGATTTAATATGTTAAAAGATAAGTTGAGGTTTATGTTGTAGTATTTACTTTTTTATAAATTTTCTATCATTTATAAAGATATAGTTTTATTACAACCACATATATAATATTTAGATCAATAGAGAAATGTATATGTTTTTATGTTGCAAAAAAAAAGAAGAGTAACATATATGTTCTTAGAAGGTGAGGTTTAATTTATAAATGGACAGTATTGATACAACTTTTTTTTTTAATAATATATTTTAATAATAACTGCATTATTTTTGGATTCTTTTTTAAAAGGTTATCTCATAAACATTTTTATTAAATTAATATCATTTTCAAATTTGTAGATATGGCGTCTCGTGGACAAATTGTAAATTCTAATACTCGTCATACAGAAACATCAGCACGGGTAAGATGCTTACTTTTATATTTAAATGCTATAGTTTTGTTAGGTGAATAATACATTTACAAAATTTTAAAATTTATAGAGCGAAGACCATTTGAAATGGGATCATAGATGAGAAAAAATACTTCTTGAGTTGTACCCACTTGGTAAAGAGTTTATAGTTGAAAAGTTCAACCAAGAGTTCAATCTTGATATAAACTACAAGTTCTTCAGAGGAAAACTTGATCAAATGAAAAGAAAGTACAAGAAGTATACGAGTCTTATGCAAAGGTCTACGGGCATCGCGGTTGATCCTGTTACATCCGTGATATCAGCATTTGATTCATGGTGGAAAGATCATGAAGTAAGTACTTTTAATCTTTACCACACCCAAAATATGTTAAGTAATTTTACGAATATGAAAACTTTGTTAAACAAAATTTCAGGTTTGCAAAATTATAAAATCGTTTAAACGAAAACCACCAGAATTTTGGGATATTATGCAACGTTGTTTCAAATTGTATGACGTCCACTCGCAATCTCAATACTCTGCAAACCAAAGAAGAGAAGAAATGGTGAACGACGGCATAGCTAATGATGAAGGTTATCTGAATTCAGAAACATATGGTGATGGTATGCCAGAAAACTCAAGTTCCAGAGACACAAGAAAATGAAGAGGTGTATCGTGTTAACATTGACGATGAAACACGACCTTCAAATGAGTTTATCCTTGAATCCATGCGTCAAAGTTCTCCACCGGGTCATCCGTTTCAGAATCATGCTTCCAGAGCTCCACAACAAGGAAGAGTAAGACGTGAAAGTGGTACAAAAATAGAGTTGCGGGAAGCTCACGAGCTTCTGCCATAAATGGTTCAATAGGAAGTCGTAGAAAACAATCATTTCAGACAACTATAACAGATACCATGGATGGTTTTAGAGAGTTTCAACGCCAAAGTTTACAATAACTGCGCCCAAATTTTGTTGATCAAGAGGATTACGATGAATGCGACATGGCTCTCAAGATATTTTAATTGATGGATGTTCCAAAGAACACTGACTTTTACTGGGCATTCATTCAAGAATTAAAAGCTGACAGATTTTGGCGTAAGTACTTCATTAACAGAGCTGAAAACACTATCGAAGATAAGTTGCAACTTTTACAAGCTCTCACTGGATATACACGAGACAGCGAGTTTGTTGGAAAGCGGTTAGCCTCGGGTCAAAATTCGAGGAGTCCAAATTTAGGTGGTTTTTTCTGGTATTCCATCTTCTGGAGACAATAATTCATGGGGTCAAACTTCAGGTAGACAATAGGGTACACCTCCAACTGCTCAGCATTGGGGTACACCTCCAACTGCTCAGCAATGGGGTACACCTCCAACTGCTCAGCAATGGGGTACACCTCTAACTGCTCAGCAATGGGGTACACCTCCAAATGCTCAGCAATGGGGTTCATCTTCTAATATTCCACAGTGGGGTACACCTCCAAATGCTCAGCAATGGGGTTCATCTTCTAATATTCCACAGTGGGGTACACCTCCAAATGCTCAGCAATGGGGTTCATCTTCTAATATTCCACAATGGGATACACCTCCAAATGCTCAACAGTGGGGTTCATCATCAAATGTTCAATAGTGGGGTTCATCATCAATGTCCAACAATGGGGTTCATCACCACATAACCATCAATGGGGTTCATCACCACATAACCAACAATGGGGCTCATCACCAAATGTTGCACGATGGATTCCTCCCACAAATGTTCAACACGGATTTTCATTGGGAACTGAAGTACAAACTACAACGAATGGTCAACCAGAAGTTTCACTAGAAGAAGAAGGTTGTACTTCGGCAAACATTCACAGGGGAGTATCACCAAAATTTGGTTTCATGAATAATTCTTCAGATGCACGAATACCAAGAAGGCCCAGAGTTGGAGGATTATTCAACATTTGGGGAAATAAAAAGGACCAAATTTAAATGAAAGTCATCAAAGTGATTCATGAGGCGAAGATTAGTTTAGTAGTGCTTGTATTTTGTTATTAACAATTATGTTATGTTTTACTTTATGGTTTTATAATATCCATTATGTATTATGTTATTGAACATTGTATTCCCATATCAATTTGGCTTAAGTTTTATCTCGTGGTTACAAATTTGATTTAATTTTTATCTCATGTTAACAAATTTTCAGGCTTTTTGTATATGTCAGTTGCGATCACATGGTGTCCACAATCTTAGTTACGAGAAGTGAATTGAGTTGTGGAATTTGGAAACGAGCAGTTTGAAGAGTTAATAATTCAACCATCATTAAGTTACTATAATCGATATTTTGAAAAACGACCAGCCCAAACTGATGGCGGTTTGGGATGGAGAAATATTTGGTGTCGATTACAAGAAGATAATGATGCTCGTCTTCAACTATTACGAATGTCACTTAGTGTTTTTCAAATATTGTGTGATAAATTGCAAACGAGTTACGGTTTACAACCAACATTAAATGTAAGGGTTGAAGAGAGTGTGGCCATGTTTCTACGGATATGTGGACATAACGAAGTTCAGAGAGATGTTGGATTACGATTTGGACGAACGAAAGAGACAGTGAAACGGAAATTTTTTAAAGTGCTTAGAGCGACTGAATTACTTTCTTGTTATTATATCAAGACTCCGACGACGCAAGAGCTACGACGGATTCCCGAACGACTAGTAATGGATGGAACATATTGGCAATATTTTAGTGGTTTTGTTGGAGCCATGGATGGAGTTCATGTTTGCGTTAAAGAGAAGCCTAAAATACAAGGAATGTATTGGAACCGGCACATTATAACATCGTTTAATATAATGGCGATATTTGATTTGAATATGTTATTCACATATGTTTGGAATGGAACACCAGGTTCATGTCATGATACAGTTGTTCTCACAATGGCGCAAGATAGTAATTCTGACTTTCCTTTACCTCCAGCTGATAAGTATTATCTAGTCGATTTTGGATATCCAAATAAACAAGGTTTTTTTGCTCCCTATAGATCTTCACGAAACGTGGTTGTTATGTATCATATGTCACAGTTCGACAGTGGACCTCCTCCCAGGAACAAACAATAGTTGTTTAATCGATATCATGCATCTTTACGTTCTGTTATTGAGAGGACGTTTGGAGTTTGGAAGAAAAAATAGAGGATTTTTTGTGAGTTTCCTATATATGATATGCATGTTTAAAAAATAGTAGTAATGGCGACAATGGGATTGCATAATTTTATTAGAATTTCAAATTTCTTAGATGAAGATTTTGCTGATACAATGAGACATACAGAGATTGACAACACTGGTTATGTGGTTGAACCAAGTGATATGGAAGAAGCAGAAATAGGACAAGGAAATCTTATGGCAAACATCAGGGAAATTATTCCAAATACATTATTGGCAGACAAAAATACTCTATAATTTTGTTTTTAAATTTTCACCGTATGTTGTAATCGAATTTAATTTTTCATATAATGTTTAAAATATCAATCGTATTTATTAAAATAATTATATTTATTGCTTATATAAAAAAAACTGTGTTTTTTTTTTGCTTTAGATATTTAATTTGCATTTTTTACATTTTTCACGGTTTAATCAAATATGATGTTTCTGTAAAATTGTTTAATTTGCTACATTTGCATTTGTTCACATAATTATATTTATTTTATTTATATTGCAAATACATATAGACAAATAAAATTATTTTGTATTAACTTTTATTTCTAATTTTTTATTTATTTTGTAATCGAATATAACTTTTTGATAATATTTTAAATATAAATATATTATTTATTGTATTTATATGTATTATTATTTTTAAATATTTGATTTGCATCATTTTATATTGTTACACTATTGAATATAATATAATTATTTGTAAATCTGCATGCTTGATCTGCACTTGTTCTGCATGATCTGCATTATCTGCTTGATCTGCATTTTTTTTTATCTGAGTCGCCATTCGAAGCCAAAAACGCCCCTATCATTGATTGCGTACAAGTTAGATCGACTCTGAATCATTTCTAAATGGTGGTAATGCTGGTGGACATGCGGCAACAATAATATTAGCAATAATGCTGTTGACGGTTAATTAAGTAGTTATCGAAATAATTTCGCATAACTTGTAAAGATAACAAAGGTAGTTAATCAATAATTTATAGTTTTAATAAAATGATAAGAAGGTTAGCACGATGGGTATCACGATAACAAGGTTAACATGATAATTTTTTGATCTGATAACATACTACACACAGTTTATTTGTCTGATATGTTAATTTCTTTAACACGTTAACTGCATGATAACATTGTTGGAGGATGGGTTAACCTCAGATGAGGAGTGTGGGAGGACAGTTGATGAACAGTATCTCTGATTGTCGTGATATGATAACATAGTTAACACGACATTTTTATTTTTATTATTTGATAACTAAGTTAATTTGATATTTGTACAATATGCCAATTGAACGTCATATTAGTTAGTATGATAATCAGCAGTTATTTGATATCATAATAGTTAGCGTGGTAATCGAATAGTTATCCACTAAAACCATATTAAATAAGTATAGAGGCAAAAAATCTTAATTTTCGTGTGTAATATGTATCAAACTAATTTTAATTATTATATTCTAATTTTTTAATTTTTCTATTATCTTTATGTTCAAATTAGAATTACCCTTAAATAAATTAAATTTTAAAAAGATCACTTAAAATAGGAAGACAATACAAGTGGAATATCTAACAGACAAAAATAGAATCCATTTTTTGTGTTTAGTGGCAATTAATGCGCATATGCTGCTTTATCTGAATATATGTTTTCCTTCGCACATTAGTTCTTACAAAAACACAACAAAAATTATACATTATTTCGAATTTTGTCTGATCTGTTGAGACCATAAAAAGCTGCCAATTTACGAGGACCCATCTCTCTAGGCAGTTGGATTATTTAATACACAAAAATCAGCTTGCTGCCAACGACAGGGAAATTAGGGTTTCCAAGTCAAGTTTCTTCATTGATGATATCTATATAATGTCCAATGAGAGTAGGACATATACAAATCGACATCTATAAAAATATGTGCGTTGGTATATAGAATATATATGCAGTTTATTTTTTCTGCACAACTCAGTGTGGATAGGGAGAGAGTCAGACACTCAATATTATTTGCAGGGAATGAAATTTTGAGTAATTCCATCCTATAGACCCAAATAACCATAAAATTACGAGACAAAATCTGACACCTTTTTGCTTTTACTGCTACCAATAAAAAAGATGAAAATGCCCCTATCATCGATTGCATACAAGTTGGATCGACTCTGAATCATTTCTAAATGGTGGTAATGCTGGTGGACGGTGGCAACAATAACATTAGCAATAATGATGTTGACGTTAGTTAAATAATTATTGAAATAATTTCGCATAACTTGTAAAGATAACAAAGTTAGTTAATCAATCATTTATAGTTTTTTATGAAATGAAAAGAATGTTAGCACGATGGTTAACATGATAATTTTTTGATCTGATAACATACTACACACGATTTTTTCGTCTGATATGTTAATTTGTTTAACATGTTAACTCCATGATAATAGTGTTGGAAAATGGGTTAACCTCAAATGAACAGTGTTGGAGTATGGTTGATGAATAGTATCATGATTTGATAACATAGTTAATAGGATATTTTATTTTTTATTATATGATAACTAAGTTAATTTGATATTTGTACAATATGTCAATTAACCGTCATATTATACGTCTGATAATCCGCAGTTATCACGATATCATATTAGTTAGCGTGATAATCAAATAGTTATCAACTAAAAACGTATTAAATAATTATAGAGGCAAAAAGGTCATAATTTTAGTGTGTAATGTGTATTAAACTAATTTTTGATTATCATACTCTACTTTTTTATTTTTTCTGTTATCTTAAGGTTTAAATTAAAATCACCGTGAAATTTTAAAAACTAAATTTAAAAAAGATCAACTAATGTTCAAAAATGTTTATGTTTTATTCTCTACTTTTGTTTTATTTATATCTGATACTCTTTTATATCCTATACAATTAATTGGTAGAATAAATTATGATTTTGCAATTTTCTTTTGTATATTATTCTTGTTATACCTTGTGAAATATCAGTTCTAGTCTCCATTTATTCTTCAGATTTTAGTGTTTACGTGCGTTGATAAATTGATAGTTACATTACTTTTTATTTAAGATAAAGTTTTGCCTTATTATGAGATTATTTTACTCGTTATATGTGTTATTTTATGTAAAGAACACCATATGCTAATTTCTTTTGTTAAAATATTTTATTTATAGATTAACCAAAATATATATTTTTTTAAACAACAAAAAAATAAAAAATGTTTGTAGACAAAAGAGTTTGCCATAGTCGCCTCTCCGCTGCCCGCGCCAATCACCGGCGGTGTGAGAGGGTTTTTATTTTTTTCCTTTCTTTTCTTTCTTTTTAGTTTATTTTGACCGATATTCACTGTTTGCTTCTAAAAATATATTTGATAAAGTAGGGGCATGCCTGTATTTTCTGCGGAGGTAATGGGCGTAGAGTAATCGCAGTCTGAAGGCAAACAATGGCTGGAGTCACATGTGAAGGTTCTTTGTGCTGTTATGGAGCTTAGATCTGCAAGAGGACGGCAGCGTGTTCTAGTGGAAGAGTGGTCGGAAAGGCGTCCATGAAGACTCTTGGCTTTGAATCTTCGGCAGAAGTCGAGCAGGGTAGGTAGTGATGCATACTATTACATATATTTCCAGATAGTATTAATAAAGCATCATATTGTTTTTCGTTAATCCATTGCGATGTTTGGGGTCCATATCGCGTTCCGTCTTCCTCTGGTGCAGTTTATTTTTTGACAATCGTTGATGACTTCTCTAGAGCCGTATGGACATACTTGTTACTCGAGAAGTCCGAAGTTCGTAATGTCCTTTTTAATTTCTTGTCATACGCGGAAAAACAATTTGGTAAAGCAGTAAAAAGAGTTCGGAGTGATAATGGTACATAATTTATGTGCCTCTCTTCTTATTTTCGTGAGCATGGGATTCTTCACCAAACATCTTGTGTGGGAACTCCTCAGCAGAATGGTTGTGTTGAACGCAAGCATCGTCACAATACTAAATGTGTCTAGGGCGTTGTTATTTCAAGCTCATCTACCGGTTAAGTTTTGGGGCGAGGCTGTGTTAACATCAGCTTACTTGATCAATCGCACGCCTACAACACTTCATAATGGACGTTCTCCCTATGAGGTTCTCCATGGATGCAAGCCTGATTATGCACAGTTGCGTATTTTTGGCTCTGCTTGCTATACTCATCGGGTTACTCGTGACATGGACAAGTTTGGAGAAATGAGCCGTTTATGTGTTTTTGTGGGCTACCTAAACTACAAGGTATAGTCCTAAATCCATTGCATTGTATATACCACTTAGTTTTCATTTTGTGTGTGTTTTAACTCTCGTATATTTTTATTACACAAGGGACTGTGTAATTTAAGTTTGGGGGGAGAGGCTTGTGTTATTTGACATTATGTTTTATGTTCTTATTTTTCTTCTGCATACTTAAGTCTTCTGCATACTTAAGTCTTAAGGCATCGAAAAATCTAAAAAAATTGAAAATTTTGAAAATTTGAAAAAGACAAAAAGAAAACATTTAGTTGCGTTTACATGATTAAGATTGAGTCTAGATTCATTTCATATTGCATTCATATGGATTGGGAGAAATGAGTTTTTTCTTGTAAGATATCAATTCATGAAATAAAATCAATGCCCAAGTTTGTAGTTGTTTGATGCATTTGAGTAAGTTTGAAATTAAGGTAGCACCATACTTGGAATTCATGTCTTGATACTCATGCCTTGGTTGAAGCTAACTTTGATTTGAATCTATCCCTATCTATTTGAACCATTAATCTTGACTTACAAATATCATGTTTATGCATTGAAAAGTGTTCCCATGGATATCATACACATATTTGGACTATCTTTTTCCTTCTACCACTCTTGTTAGTCCAAGTAGTAACCACACCCTTAACCAAACCTTCTTTCAAGCCAAAAATCTCTTTTGCGTGTTGTGAGGCCTAATTTTCGAATGAACTTACTAAAACGTGTTGGGTTTAGCACGACAAGGAGAGTCTTCCATGTAGAACTAGCTCACACATCATTGGGCTAGATATAAGGTAGGTTGGTTAGCTTAAGTGGTGGTTTGGGTTGTTGTTTAAAAAGAAGAAAAGATTTGGAGAAGGTATAAGGGGAAACAATTTTGGATTGGTTGGAAAAGAAAATTTGAAAAATAATTCTAAGTATAAGTGTTTGGTAAGTCTCTAAGTTAAACAAAAGAAAAGAAGCAAAAATTGCAAGAGCTTCGAAAAGATGATTAGATAGGCTTACATAGAAAGTAAAAAGAGAGCTAAGTAGTGAGAGTAAAAAACCAAAACCATTTGTTTACCAAAGGTTGAAGAAGAGTTTCCCCTAAGAGGTAAAAGGAAGTGAAGATGAGGAGATTGTGTGGGTCAAAAAGGCAAAATGCCTTAAGAAAAGGGTATAATCATAGGGACTTTGTTTGGGTTTAGAGATTAGAGTTAGTGAGTCTTAGCCTAGGTTATTGTATATTTGCTGCATTTTGCAGTGTTTTTAGGTACATTGGAGGACTTTAGAAAGTATGGAGGTTAAGCAATGCTTGGAGGATGGCATGGAACTAAAGTGTACCAAAAGAAGTTGAGCAAAATGGTCTTGAAGCACAAAACCACTACATGAGTAAAGATCGAGCCGGATGAAGAGTTTCCACTCTGATTTAGCCTTGGCGGTCTTCATGAAAGTCATAGATAATTGAGTTAGATTTCGTTTGGTGGTGGTGTCATGTCAAACAGTGAAGCGTTTCAAGCGATACAGCCATTTTACCACAGATATATCGATCTCATTTCGGGATCGATCGATCCATGGAAAACCAGAAAAATGTGATATTTCAGATCGATCTGAGCACCTCAGAATGACCAAACAAGCTCAGATCGATCGATCCTTATGTGGATCGATCGATCCCTATCCTAAACCTATTGGTTTACTTGCAAAATCAAAGAAAATGTTTGTTTAAACTCGGTTTTACCTAACTACTCCACCAAAGAACGTGTTTTGGCATATATATATGTGTTTTTGGCCATTGTTGAGGCCAAGCTCTCTCATACATTCTCTTAGATATTTTTCATTTCATCATTTTGGGTTTTTCAAGTTATAGAGACTTATTGATTGTTGTCTTCACCTATTGTTGTGTTCATTGCTTAGATTGAACTGATCACTTAGTCTTTGATTTTAGGTTCAATCTATTCATCAAAATTGTTATAGATTGCTTGATAGAACATAGGTGAGCAAAATGTCCTTAGCCAACGAAAGCTGATGTTAAGGCGTTTCGTGAACAATCAAACCCGCTCATTAATGCTTATTTAGAATTCTAAGTTCAAACGAAAGTTTAGAATCTTAGGTTGCTAGATGAAGTGATCGATACCACGACAGTGGATCGATTAAACGTTTATGTTTGAGTTCTAGACTGTGCTTATCCATTCTCTGAATAATTGTCTAGTTCGTGATCACTGAATTCCCACGAATTGCCCTCGACCTAGCGTTTCGTTTAATTGATCTTATTACCGTTTTATTTGCTATTTTCGTTTTTATTCCAAACAACAATTCATATATTTTCCTTAGCTTAATTTTAATCGCAAGAATCGTAGTGTAACTGTTGGAATTCGTGGATTCGATCCCTAAATACTACAACATTTGATGTGTACTTGCGGTAGCTTTTATAGGGTTAAAACTCTGTGTACCATGCATCAACGTCTAACTCTCTATATATGCAATTGAAAGTTGAATTTTCTTTGCATTCTCTTTCCACATATTTTAATTTAAAAGTGAAATATGTAGAAAAACATAAATAGTACAGAAGCAACTAAAACACGTAGGTTATAAGTGTTTGATGAAACATAATCGAAATTAAGAATGCATGAGAGAGCAACAAAAAAAAAACCAGTGGATGAAAAAGAAACTTGAGGATAGATAAAATCATGGTGTAATGGTGGAAATTGCATCAACATAAAAAGATAAACATGAGAGACAAGAGATTAACTTAATTATGGAAATTGAAGAGGCCAAAGTATTGACTCGGCAACTCGTCGGAAAATCACCTAAGCGGTGTCCGTATACGTATGAAAAACAACAAACTATGAACTTGAAAACTGGTTAGGCCATAGATCCAAAAATGAAACTCATATTCTGAATATAGAAGGAAAGATAGAGATAGCACTTACTGCAGGACTAAGAGAGAGAAAGAGAGAGTGCACTAACTTATAACTCTCTATATATGCAATTGAAAGTTTAATTCTCTTTCTACATATTTTTTTTTTA
>JAHZTW010000001.1:417575438-417837221 GCA_020283515.1 Alliaria petiolata
GAGCTTGTAGCCGAGCATGTACCAGAGCTTGAACCTGAGGAAGCTTTAGCTATACCAAGCGGACCAATGACGCGTGCAAGAGCTAAGAAACTCAAGGAGACCATACATTCTCTACTTATACACTTAGAGAATGCGGGAGGAGAAAGAGAGGCTTATCAAACCATTCTGGTTTTGATTCAAGCTAATTGATTTCATCAAATGGGTAAGGTGTTCAATTGTGCTCTTTTTCCCTTGACAAGTTTTGTCCCACTGGGTTTTCTTGTCAAGGTTTTTAATGAGGCTTTTGTTCACCTCCTTAACCCCATTTGATGAACCGAATTCAAGCCCAAGAAGCTTCTGTTCCAGCCGCTTCTTCTTATCTTTAAGTCATGTTATTTCTGAGTTTATGTTATGTCTTAGTTGTATTTTTATTTCTTTATCTTAGGCGTGTATTTAGGGCTTCTTCCTGAAGTTCCCTATATATACTCTTGTAAACTCTCAGTTTCATCTATCTAGCTTTTTATTCTCAAACTCTGAAACTAGATCAAGGTAAATCAAAGGCCCTCTCATATCCTTTGTGCGACCTCTCGATCCATAGGTGAATCTAAGGGATTCCGCAACCTTAGTGTGACCTCTACAATCCATAGATACTCAAATCCATCCGTTTTAATCCTCCACAAATCATTTCATCATTCCGCAAATCTCCCTTTTCTCTACTTGCTTCTAAAGTGACGATTTGGGCAAAGGATCTTACTAGGATCATATTATCTATATATGCAATTGAAAGTTGAATTTTCTTTGCATTCTCTTTCCACATATTTTAATTTAAAAGTGACATATGTAGAAAAACATAAAGAGTACAGAAGCAACTAAAACACGTAGGTTATAAGTGTTTGATGAAACATAATCGAAATTAAGAATGCATGAGAGAGCAACAAAAAAAAAACCAGTGGATGAAAAAGAAACTTGAGGATAGATAAAATCATGGTGTAATGGTGGAAATTGCATCAACATAAAAAGATAAACATGAGAGACAAGAGATTAACTTAATTATGGAAATTAAAGAGGCCAAATTATTGACTCGGCAAAACAACAAACTATGAACTTGAAAATTGGTTAGGCCATAGATCCAAAAATGAAACTCATATTCTGAATATAGAAGGAAAGATAGAGATAGCACTTACTGCAGGACTAAGAGAGAGAAAGAGAGAGTGCACTAACTTATAACTCTCTATATATGAAATTGAAAGTTTAATTCTCTTTCTACATATTTTTTTTTTATCTTTTTTTTTTGGAACAAAAATTTTTTTGTTATTGTAGAGAAAAATAAACCGCATATATATTTTGTATACCAACATTTTTGTGTTTAATTGGCAATTAATGTGCATGTGCTGCTTTATCTGAATATATGTTTTCCTTCGCACATTAGTTCTTACAAAAACACAAAAAAAAATTATACATTATTTTGAATTTTGTCTGACCTGTTGCGACTAAAAAAACTGCCGATTTACGAGGACCTATCTCTCTCGGCAGCTAAATTATTTTATTCACAAAACTCGGTTTGTTGCCAATGAGTCAATGACAGGGAAATTAGGGCTTTCAAGTCAAGTTTCTTCATTGATGATATTTGTATCATGTCCAATGAGAGTAGGACATATACAAATGAACATCTATAAAGATATGTGCGTTGGTATACAGAATATATATGCGGTTTACTTTCTTTTTCTGCACAACCCATTGTGGACAGTGAGAGAGTCAGAGACTCAATATTATTTGCAGGGGAATGAAATTTTGAGTAATTGCATCTTATAGATCAAAAAACCATAAAATTAAGAGACATAATCTGACACCTTTTTGCTTGTACTGTAACCACCAGAAAGACGTAGGGTTTGAATGGATCTGCAGATTAAATGCAGTCCAAGTGCAGTACAATTAAAATACAGTGCAATCTGCAATAATGCTCCATTTATCATTATTTATTGCAGAACAAAATAAAATATTAAAATATTAGATATATGCATGCAGATAAGTGCTAGAATAATTTTTTTTGGTTTGCAGGTAAGAGAGAAAAGGAGTTGGGCGAGAGGCAAGCTCCCAAAGCATGTAAGGAAGGTTTTTTTTTTTTTTTTTTTAGTTTGCTTATAAAGTCCATTGTTAACTCATTTCACCTCAAACAAAATATCAATAAACATAACAATGTTATATATATATATATATATATATGCATAATTTGTATATATTTTTGCAATAACTAGTTATGTATTTTGTTTTTTTTTTATGATATTTAGATCAATAGAGCAACATATATTTTATAGTTTATTTTATTTTATTTTATTGTTGATAATAATTAATATAAAAAAAATTAATTTTTTTTTTACAAAAAGTAACTATTATCTTATAATATTTTCATATAAATTATTTTAATAAATTCATGCATGTTACTTGATAATTTATATTTTAATTTCATATATGTATAAAATTAAATGGCTATTTTATAATCATTTTTTATTTTTACAAAAGAAATATCTAGTATAAAGTTTTTATTTGTTTCATACATATATATATAACACATGTATGTATTCTTATCTTTTATTTATTTTATTTTTATTTTTATTTTCCAGGTTGCCTTATATATCTACATTAATCAAAGAAATTCTCAAAATCAAGGTATTTTTATTTTTATTTTTAATAGTAAGATATTTAAAAAAGATTATATTTCATTAGTTATATACTAAATGTATTTTGAATTACTTACGTTTCAATGAATAATTAAAATTTGTTTACAAAAATTAATTGCTATCTTATAATATTTCTTATAAATTAGTTTAATAAATTCATGCATATTACTTGATAATTCATATTTTAATTTCATATATTTATGAAATTAAATAGCTATTTTATAATCATTTAATATTTTTACACAATGAAATATCTAGTATAATTTTTTTATATGTTCCATACATATATATTATAACACATGCATGTATTTTTATATTTTATTTAATTAATTTTTATTTTTATTTTTCAGGTGAAATTCTCAATATCAAGGTATCTTTTTTTTTTTTAATTGTAAGATAGTAAAGAAAAAATGTTTTTCATTAGTTATATACTAAATATATTTTGAATTATTTAGGTTTCAATGAATAATTAAAATTTTAATATGTTAAAAGATAAGTTGAGGTTTATGTTGTAGTATTTATTTTTTTATAAATTTTCTATCATTTATAAAGATATAGTTTTATTACAACCACATATATAATATTTAGATCAATAGAGAAATATATATGTTTTTATGTTGCAAAAAAAAAAAGAGAAACATATATGTTCTTAGAAGGTGAGGTTTAATTTATAAATGGACAATATTGATACAACTTTTTTTCAATAATATATTTTAATAATAACTGCATTATTTTTGGGAAGCTCACGAGCTTCTGCCAGAAATGGTTCAATAGGAAGTCGTAGAAAACAATCATTTCAGACAACTCTAACAGATACCATGGATGGTTTTAGAGAGTTTCAACGCCAAAGTTTACAACAACTGCGCCCAAATTTTGTTGATCAAGAGGATTACGATGAATGCGACATGGCTCTCAAGATATTTGAATCGATGGAGGTTCCAAAGAACACTGACTTTTACTGGGCAGATTTTGGCGTAAGTACTTCATTGACAGAGCTGAAAACACTATCGAAGATAAGCTGCAACTTTTACAAGCTCTCACTGGATATACACAAGACATCGAGTTTGTTGGAAAGCGGTTAGCCTCGGGTCGAAATTCGGGGAGTCCAAATTTAGGTGATTTTTTCTGGTAATCCATCTTCTGGAGGCAATAATTCATGGGGTCAAACTTCAGGTGGACAATGGGGTACACCTCCAACTGCTCAGCAATGGGGTACACCTCCAACTGCTCAGCAATGGGGTACACCTCCAAGTGCTCAGCAATGGGGTACACCTTCAACTGCTCAACAATGGGGTACACCTCCAACTGCTCAGCAATGGGGTTCATCATCAAATGTTCCACAATGGGGTACACCTACAAATACACAACAATGGGGTTGATCTTCTAATATTCCATAGTGGGGTACACCTCCAAATGCTCAATAGTGGGGTTCATCATCAAATATTCAACAGTGGGGTTCATCATCAATGTCCAACAATGGGGTTCATCACCACATAACCAGCAATGGGGTTCATCACCACATAACCAACAATGGGGCTCATCACCAAATGTTGCACGATGGATTCCTCTCACAAATGTTCAACACGAATTTTCATTGGGAACTGAAGTACAAACTACAACGAATGGTTAACCAGAAGTTTCACTATAAGAAGAAGGTTGTACTTCGGCAAACGTTCACAGGGGAGTATCACCAGAATTTGGTTTCATGAATAATTCTTCAGATGCACGAATACCAAGAACGCGCAGGGTTGGAGAATTATGTAACATTTGGGGAAATAAAAAGGACAAAATTTAAATGAAAGTCATCAAAGTGATTCAGGAGGCGAAGATTAGTTTAGTAGTGCTTGTATTTTGTTATTAACAATTATGTTATGTTTTACTTTATGGTTTTATAATATCCATTATGTATTATTTTATTGAACATTGTATTTCCATATCAATTTGGCTTAAGTTTTATCTCGTGGTTACAAATTTGATTTAATTTTTATCTCATGTTAACAAATATTCAGGCTTTTCGTATATGTCAGTTGCGATCACATGATGTCCACAATCTAAGTTACGAGGAGTGAGTTGAGTTGTGGAATTTGGAAACGAGCAGTTTGAAGAGTTAATAATTCAACCATCATTAAGTTTCTACAATCGATATTTTGAAAAACGACCAGCCCAAACTGATGGCGGTTTGGGATGGAGAAATATTTGGTGTCGATTACAAGAAGATAATGATGCTTGTCTTCAACTATTACAAATGTCACTTGGTGTTTTTCAAACATTGTGTGATAAATTGCAAACGGGTTACGGTTTACAACCAACATTAAATGTAAGCGTTGAAGAGAGTGTGGCCATGTTTTTACTAATATGTGGATTTAACGAAGTTCAGAGAGATGTTAGATTACGATTTGGACGAACGAAAGAGACAGTGAATCTGAAATTTTTTGAAGTGCTTAGAGCGACTGTGTTACTTTCTTGTGATTATATCAAGACTCCGACGACGCAAGAGCTAAGATGGATTCCCGAACGACTAGTAATGGATGGAACATATTGGCCATATTTTGGTGGTTTTGTTGGAGCCATGGATGGAGTTCATGTTTGCGTTACAGTGAAGCCTAAAATACAAGGAATGTATTGGAACCGGCACATTATAACATCGTTTAATATAATGGCGATATGTGATTTGAATATGTTATTCACATATGTTTGGAATGGAGCACCAGGTTCATGTCATCATACAGTTGTTCTCACAATGGCGCAAGATAGTGATTCCGACATTCCTTTACCTCCAGCTGATAAGTATTATCTAGTCGATTTTGGATATCCAAATAAACAAGGTTTTTTTGCTCCCTATAGATCTTCACGAAACGTGGTTGTTATGTATCATATGTCACAGTTCGACAGTGGACCTCCTCCCAGGAACAAACAATAGTTGTTTAATCGAAATCATGCATCTTTACGTTCTGTTATTGAGAGGACATTTGGAGTTTGGAATAAAAAATAGAGGATTCTTTGTGAGTTTCCTAGATATGATATGCATGTTCAAAAAAGTGTGGTAATGGCGGCAATGGGATTACATAATTTTATTAGAATTTCAAATTTTTTAGATGAGGATTTTGCTGATACATTGAGACATACAGAGATTGACAACACTAGTTCTATGGTTGAAGCAAGTGATATGGAAGAAGCAGAAATAGGAAAAGGATATCTTATGGCAAACATTAGGGAAATTATTATAAATACATTATGGTCGGACAAAAATACTCTATAATTTTAATTTTTAAATTTCCACCCTATGTAGTAATTGTATTTAATTTTTCATATAATGTTTAAAATATCATTTGTATTTATTAAAATAATTATATTTATTGCTTATATAAAAAATTTGTTTTTTTTGCTTTAGATATTTAGTTTGCATCTTTTTACATTTTTCACGGTTTAATCAAATATGATGATTCGGTAAAATTGTTTAATTTGCTACATTTTCATTTGTTCACATAATTATATTTCTTTAATTTATATTGCAAATACATATAGACAAATAAAATTATTTTGTATTAACTTTTATTTCTAAATTTGTTTTTATTTTGTAATTGAATATAACTTTTTGATAATATTTTAAATATAAATATATTATTTATTGCATTTATATGTATTTTTTATTTTTAAATATTTTATTTGCATCATTTTATATTGTTACACTATTGAAAATAATATAATTATTTGTAAATCTGCATGCTTGATCTGCACTTGTTCTGCTTGATCTGCATTATCTGCTTGATCTGCATTTTTTTGATCTGAGTCACCATTCGAAGTCAAAAACGCCCCTATCATCGATTGCGTACAAGCTAGATCGATTCTGTATCATTTCTAAATGGTGGTAATGCTCGTGGACGGTGGTAACAATAATATTAGCAATTATGCTGTTGACGGTTAATTAAGTAGTTATCGAAATAATTTTGCATAACTTGTAAAGATAACAAAGTTAGTTAATCAATAATTTATAGTTTTAATAAAATGATAATCGAATATTTATCCACTAAAACCATATTAAATAAGTATAGAGGCAAAAAAATAGGTAGAATAAATTATGATTTTGCAATTTTCTTTTGTATATTATTCTTGTTTTACCTTGTGAAATATCAGTTATAGTCTCCATTTATTCTTCAGATTTTAGTGTTTACGTGCGTTGATAAATTGATAGTTACTTTACTTTTTATTTATGCTAAAGTTTTGCCTTATTATGAGATTATTTTACTCGTTATATGTGTTATTTTATGTAAAGAACACCATATGCTAATTTCTTTTGTTAAAATGTTTTATTTATAGATTAACCAAAATATTTTTTTTTAAACAAAAAAAAATAAAAAAATATTTATAGACAAAAGAATTCGCCATAGTCGCCTCTCCGCTGCCCGCGCCAATCACCGGCGGTGTGAGAGGGTTTTTATTTTTTTTTCCTTTCTTTTCTTTCTTTTTAGTTTATTTTGACCGATATTCATTGTTTGCTTCTAAAAAGATATTTGATAAAGCAGGGGCATGGCTGTATTTTCTGCGGCGGTAATGGGCGTAGAGTAATCGCAGTCTGGAGGCAAACAGTGGCTGGAGTCACATGTGAAGGTTCTTTGTGCTGTTATGGAGCTTAGATCTGCAAGAGGACGGCAGCGGGTTGTAGTGGAAGAGTGGTCGGAAAGGCGTCCATGAAGACTCTTGTCTTCGAATCTTCGGCAGAAGTCGAGCAGGGTAGGTAGTGATGCATACTATTACGAATATTTTTCATATTTCCGATTATGTAAATCTCATAGGGATATGTATAAATTTCTAAAGAGATAAGGATAGTTTCCTAGATTCAAGGTCATTTTTTAGCCGACCTAAACTTGTATAAATACATAGGTTCATCATTGTTAATAAACAAGCAAGTTTGATATCCAATTCTACATGGTATTTGAGATAAGATCTTAGATACAAATCTCTTTCAAATCTTCTTTTCTTTACGAACAAGTTGTTCCCTTTTTCTTTTCATACGAACAAGTTGTTCTTTTGTCCGTAACGATGTCTACCGAACCAGCGTTGATTTCAACATCGGTGGGATCAAAGTCTGAGATAGTTTCTCAATCTCCTTACAACTTGTATGGTTCCAAACGTAATACTGATTTTATCAATGGTATGTTAATCAAACCACCTGTTGATGATCCTAACTATGATAATTGGGTTGCGGTTAACTCAATGATCATCGGTTGGATCTGTGCTTCCATTGAGCCAAAGGTGAAAGCAACGGTGTCCTTCATCAAAGATGCTCATCAGTTGTGGACCGTGTTGAATCTCTGTTTCTCTGTTGGAAATAAAGTGTGCCTTCTTCAACTCAAAGCCAGCCTTGAATCGTGTCGTCAAGATGGTCAAACCGTGTTCGAGTACTATGGTCGTCTATGTACTCTTTGGGAGGATTGTGAAGCATATCGTTCCTTGTCGCTTTGTACGTGTGGTGTGGTAAGCGAGTATGCTAAAGAGAGAGCAGATGAGAAGGTTCATCAATTCATCATAGGTCTTGATGATGCTCACTTCGGCAGCTTGTGTACTACGCTTATTGGTTTGGACCCTTTGCCAACCGTTGTCGAGGTTTATTCCAAAGTCATACGAGAAGAACAAAGGTTGTCCTCGTCTCGGGTTCATGAACAGCAGCAAGAAGTTGTCGGTTTTGTCGCTCGTAAGGTCGATCCGTCTCGCACCTCCGACACTTCTGCGTGTCCTCGCCCGGATGCTTCTATTCTGCAATCTCGTATTGTTCTTTGATCTCACTGTGGACGCAATGGGCACGAGAAAAAAGATTGTTGGCAGATTGTGGGATTTTCGGATTGGTTCAATGAAAGATCTGAGCGTAACAGCCGTGGTTGGTGGTCGTGGTCGTGGCAGTGGTCGCGGTAATAATGGAAGGGGAAGAGGACACGCTTCAGCAGCTCATGTAACAAGCTCCGATGCCTCTGTTTTTCCAGACTTTACCGATGATCAATGGAGAGCTCTCTCGTTGATGGTTCAAGAGAAGTCCAGCAACATTGCGTCCGATAAATTGTCTGGTAATAACAAGTTTGGTGATGTTATACTTGACACGGGTGCTTCTCATCATATGAGCTTAACCTTTTGGTCAATGTTGTGTCTATACCTCCGTGTTCGGTGGGGTTTGCAGACGGCAACAAAACGTTTGCTTTACACATGGGCGTGTTTCCACTTTCGGATAAAGTTGCATTAACCAATGTTCTTTATGTGCCTTCTTTGAGTTGCACATTGATCTCTGTTTCAAAGATTTTAAAACAGACAAACTGTTTTGCAACCTTTACTGATACACTTTGTGTTTTACAGGACCGTTTTTCGAGGAATCTGATTGGAAGAGGTGAAGAGCGTGATGGGGTGTACTACTTGACGGATGTAGCTACTGCGAAGATTCACACAGTTAGTGTCTCCTCTGATAAGGCTTTCTGGCATCAGCGTTTGGGACATCCGAGTTTTTCAGTGCTTTCGGCTTTACCTATTATTTTTAATTCATCGTCTTCTATTAGTCCTTGTGACGTATGTTTTAGAGCAAAACAAACAAGAGAAGTTTTTCCAGATAGTATTAATAAAGCATCAGATTGTTTTTCGTTAATCCATTGCGATGTTTGGGGTCCATATCGCGTTCCGTCTTCTTCTGGCGCAGTTTATTTTTTTTACAATCGTTGATGACTTCTCTAGAGCCGTATGGAAATACTTGTTACTCGAGAAGTCCGAAGTTCGTAATGTCCTTGTCAATTTCTTGTCATATGCGGAAAAACAATTTGGTAAAGCAATAAAAATAGTTCGGAGTGATAATGGTACAGAATTTATGTGCCTCTCTTCTTATTTTCGTGAGCATGGGATTCTTCACCAAACATCTTATGTGGGAACTCCTCAGCAGAATGGTCATGTTGAACGCAAGCATCGTCACATACTAAATGTGTCTAGGGCGTTGTTATTTCAAGCTAATCTACCGGTTAAGTTTTGGGGCGAGGCTGTGTTAACATCGGCTTACTTGATCAATCGCACGCCTACAACACTTCATAATGGACGTTCTCCCTATGAAGTTCTCCACGGATGCAAGCCTGATTATGCACAGTTGCGTATTTTTGGCTCTGCTTGCTATACTCATCAGTAAGAAAAGGTGGAAAGTATTTGACATGGAACAGAATAAGTTTATAGTATCCCGGGATGTTGTTTTCCGTGAGGATGTGTTTCCTTTTGCTGAGTCTTCTTCACCGAATCCAGCTTCTTCACCAACTCCACCTGTTATTTGTGTCTAAGATTGGATGTGACCTCTGCCATTACCAGAAAGGGGGAGTATTGCCACTGATGTTTCTCATTCTCTGGCACCGATAAGCGATATATTACAAGAAGAAGAAGCAGTTTTGCCTAGTGCGGCACTAGAAACAGAAACAGAGATATTACAACAAGAGGATGAAGTATTGCCTAGTTCTACTGCAATTGCATTACCGTATGACGACACTCTTGGTCGATGGCACAGGGAACGTATCCCCTCTGTTCGTTTAAAAGACTTCGTCACTTATAATGCAGCTTGCGACCCGAACACCCATCACCCTCACCTCAATTCCACTTCAGTTTCCTCTTCGGTCCAAGGTAATTCTTTGTATCCCTTAACAAATTACGTTTTGGATGCTAATTTTTCTCCACAGCACAAAACTTTCTTGGCCGCAACAACAAACACTATCGAGCCAAAACACTTCAAAGAAGTTGTGCAAGTTAAAGTATGGAACGATGCTATGACGACAGAAGTGGTCGCTTTGGAACACAAGATAACGTGGGATATTTGTGATTTACCATCCAACAAAGTAGCAATTGGCAGTCAATGGGTCTACAAGACAAAGTACAATGCCGATGGAATAGTTGAAAGATACAAAGCTCGTCTTGTTGTGCACGAAAATAATCAAATTGAGGGTGAAGACTACGACGGGACTTTTGCACCAGTAGTTAACCTCACGACGGTTCGTACTTTGCTACGTCTTGTTGCGGCAAAGGATTGGGAAGTGTATCAAATGGACGGCAATAACGCTTTTCTCCATGGGGATCTTAAAGAGATAGTGTATATGAAGCTACCTCCGGGGTTTAGACACACGCATCCTAACAAAGTGTGTCCCCTGCGTAGGTCACTGTACGGACTCAAACAAGCACCACGTTGGTTGTTTAAAAAGTGTTCGGATGATTTACTCAAGTTTGGGTTTGTTCAAGATTATGATGATTATTCACTCTTCTCCTAGAAACGTAAGGGGCTGGAGTTGCATGTTTTAATCTACGTGGATGATCTTCTCATTTGTGGTAATGATGGTTACATGATTCAAAAGTTTAAGGATTATCTAAGTAAGTGTTTTTCTATGAAAGATTTGGGCAAGTTAAAATACTTCCTTGGGATTGAAGTACGCAGAGGACCCGAGGGATTTTTTCTCTCGCAACGAAAGTATGTGTTGGACATTATTGCCGACACTGGTAATCTTGGATCAAAACTTGCTGCAACACCTCTCGAACAAAAGCATGAGCTTGCGACTGATGACAGCCCACTTCTTCCGGATTCTACGAAGTATCGTCGGCTTGTGAGCCGCTTAATCTACTTGATGCATACACGGCCAGAACTAAGTTATTCGGTCCATCTTTTATCATAATTTATGAAGACTCCTAGAGAAGGTCATTGGGACTCAGCGCTTCGTGTGGTACGGTTCTTGAAGGGTTCGCCGGGTTAAGATTTTGCTAAATCTGTTAAGGATTTGAGTCTTACAGTATATTGTGACTCTGATTGGGCATCATTTTCTTTGACTCGACGGTCCCTTAGTGCTTTTGTGGTCTTTCTTGGTGGTTCTCCCATTTCCTGGAAGACTAAGAAACAAGACACAGTTTCGCATTCCTCGGCAGAAGCGGAATATCGTTCTATTTCCGCAACTTTACGAGAAATCAAATGGCTTCAAAGTTTACTCAAAGGATTGGGTGTCGAACAACTGCGCCTACTCGTTTGTTTTGTGATAGTAAATCTGCCATTCACATTGCTGCGAATCCGGTCTTCCACGAACGTACCAAGCAAATTGAGAATGATTGTCATGCGGGTCAGGATGCAGTTCGCGATGGCATCATCTCTACTCACCATGTGCGTATTAATGATCAAGTGGCTGATGTGTTGAATAAGGCACATGGTCGGGTTCAGTTTCAGTTCTTAGTATCCAAGTTGGGCGTTCAAGACCTTCAAGCTCCAACGTGAGGGGGAGTATTACAGATATTTTCCATATTTCCGATTATGTAAATCTCATAGGGATATGTATAATTCCTAAAGAAATAAGGATAGTTTCCTAGATTCAAGGTCATTGTTTAGCCGACCTAAACTTGTATAAATACATATGTTCATCATTGTTAATAAACAAGCAAGTTTGATATCTAATTCTACACATACCGAGGGAGGGTTAGTGGTGGTCAATCTAGTGGTCTAAGCGGCTCACGGAATTCTTCGACGGTGGCGAGGGTTGGGAGTACGCAACCAACTTTCACATGTCGGTTATGACCTTGAGCATCCTCCCTTGACCAGATTGAAGATATTGGCTTGATTGCCGGTTGCTAGGAAACGCAGCGAACCGCCTTTAGGAACCGACCAATTGAGGGTTGTCCTTCGTTGGAGTATTTTAGGTCAGAGTAGCTTTTGTTTCCCGGTTCAACCAATTTTTTACCCAAATTTCTGACTTCTAATCCGAGCCAATTTTTTGATTAACGTGCTAGTTAATATAATATATATATTTTTTTTTAAACGAAAAATATAAAAAAAGTGACTATTCTCAATTTTCAATGGACTTGCCATGAACAGCCCGGTCCAACAATTTCAAAGACCTTAGGAAAATAACAGAAAAACTTTCAATCATTGTAATTTAACAAATTTGAGTGTTTTAAGCTCTTTAAAATACCTTTTATTATTAACGGGCTCTCTAATTTGGCCTTTGTACCCTCACACCCCTGTCCATCCCATTTGGATTGGATCTGGCTATGAAACAATCTCTAGAGAAGTATTTATTTCCTAACGGCGCAAAGCTCTAAATCGCATGGAAGCAATTCTATTATGAATTGTTTTGTCAATAAGATGGATAGTATATGATGTCGCAAGGTAGCTCTACCTTTATCTATTCTTTCATTTCTCTTCTTCCAAAAATTGTAGATAGAATATAGTCCTCTAAAACACTAACCATATAGGAAGAAAATGATCACTATCAAAAGAATGGTTGATAATGCGGTTCATAGTTTCCAACTAGTCCAGATCAGCCGATTGTCTAAGAAAATCGCCCACCACATCGATCCAAACCGTAAAAGTAGATGATCCCGAGTTTCATCCAGCTCACCATACAAGAGAGAAGGTTGAAGCAGGATCCTATCGAAAGCGTATTCTTCACTGCTAGCCAAGTCATCCCTTACCTGTCAAAGAAAAAAAGGATAAAAACTTGCAACCCATCAGCCAAAAGCGACGAAAGCTCATAGGAGATAGCAACACTGAAATCGGAAACGACCATCTTGACTACGTCTTAGATCATCACAGAGGGACGAAGACAGAAGCCAATCAAACACCACCGAACACCCGACGGAGGAGACCGGCAAAAATTCAGATCTACATCTGGATCGATAACGGTGAAAACAGGACCATTAGCGGCTAAGCTGCACCATCATCTCAACAGAATCGGTGCTCCCAAACTCACTGAAACCAAAACATCATATCTAAGATTTCATCCGTTCTCAAGTTGATGGCCTCTCAAGAGAACCTACAATCACACAACATCCAAAGAAAAAACCATGAAAATATTAAGAGCAACAAAGAAAAAACACCTTGACACATGCGCTAAAAAAACCGCCAACAAAAAAGGTTTCAAAACTTCGGGAAGAGAGAATAGGTATGGACACAGACCGGATATCCAGATTTTTTTCAGTATTTGTGGTGTGCTTCGTTATTATAGGATATTTAATTTTATAATTTCATTTCCTCCGAAAATATACGGATATCCGAAAAATTTACGGATATTTGTGAATGTTCAGTTGAATCTTTTTAATACAAACAAAAGCTAAAATTCATAAATTTTTGTTAAAAAATATTTTTTTTTTATTTAAACTATCAAGTAAAATATTAAAATAATAAAAAATTCAAAATTAAACTTATAAATGAAAAAAATCCTATTAAAAAGTAAATTTGAAATTTCAGTATTAAAAATAATTAATATAATAAATAAAAATTCATAAGAACTTATATATACATATAATAATTATACTATATATATAATTGTTTATACTTTATAACATATAACGGAATAGATCGGATATTCGTCTCTTAAAATTTTAATATTTGTGATTTGCTTCATTTTCAACGGATATTGATTTTTTGTATTTGCTTTGCACCATACAATTCATATATTTGAATTTTTCGAATCAAATCGAAATAAATAACGGATCAAATTAAATTTAACGGATATTTTACCGAACGGAGAAAAGGCAGAAAAATAATGCAACAAGTGCTATTTTCTTAATTATAGACCCAATTTTGGTTACTCACCAAATTGTCCCAAAAGTCAAAAGGAAGTTGACAACAACAACAACAACGACAAAAAAAAAAATTTGAAATGAAATGAAAAAGGTTTATCTAACATTGTGAAATGATACTGTGGATCACTCTGCATAAAGAGAAGAAATGCAGGAAATTCCAAGGAAAACCCACCTTCTTCTTCTCCTGCGTCCCCTCCTTTTCTTCCTAATTCTCTCGCCTTCCACACAAAACCCACAACAAGAACAAGAATCCCACTACTGCAGCAAAATCAAAACCAGAGACCTTTTTCTCTCCCCAATCTCAAACCAATCTAACATCGCCGCCAATCTCATCACCTGCAGATCTGGAAAACTCTACTTCAAAACCTCAATCGGTCTCTTCCATGTCTCCTCCATTGATTACGCAACCAAAACCCTAATCCTCTCTCACTCCTCGGGAAGAGAGAAAGTGAAGAAATTGGGAACTAGGGTTTCTTTAGAAGTCGAGGGTCACTTGCCGGATTTATGCATCGCCTGCGAGAGACCAGACGGTAACTGTGGAGTTGCTCTCAGATGTCTCTGCCATCCTAAAGAATGCAGTTAAGTCCTGTGGCTTCTTCTTAATCTGACTTACTTTCATCAATTGATATTATTATATTATCCCTCTTTTGATTGATTGATTGTTTTGTTTCTCTTTGTGGATGATTTTGCAGAGAACAAAGTTGTCAATTTTGGAACAAAGTCGCGAGCTTTATCGGGTAACAAGCAGCTCCTTGTTCTGCTTTTGTCCATGGCTCTGTTTCTCATCTGTTTTTGATATGTAAAAATTGTACCTTTTGATCCCTATGTCTCTCTAGTCTTCTAATATAAAAAAGTTCGTTTCTACGTTTCCTTATTGATTACAAATTTGGAATTTTCTTACACTTAGAAAGCGGTATCATGGTTTCTTCATCACACACATTGAAAACTATTTTTCCCTTGGTTGATTATAATTATTCCGCCATAGTTTCTGGGAACATCTTCAGTAACATACAAACCCATGAAGTGAGAGTTTCAGATCAGTATATATTTAGTCTTGAATCGATTAGACCTCCTCTCAAGCTCCTTAACTTGGAGTCCTAATCTCCACTAGAATCGCTCTCGTTTTATAGAACATACAACCGAATATCTCAAAACACACTCATTAACACAAGTACACCCTATAGCTACCTCACGCGAGTAGTCCAAGCTTTGCTCACTTCAGTTTTTCTCTTATACCAAAACATATATCTTACCACTTCAGGTTCTGTTTTGAGCAATAGGCACGCGTAGGTGCGTGACTTACTCTCGAATGCGCTATTGGGGCTTTGTATTGGGCCTGGACTTGCTTTCCACTAAAAACATTAAACCTAGTCTTAGTAGTGGAGTTCATATAATAAAATCACAAAGCCAAAGAGTATCCTAGATCCTTAACTCCTAATCCCATTTTCCTAAAACTGTGTTCCAATTGGACACATGTTTGCAGAACCAACTTAAGGTGTATGTGAGCTACTGAATAAATTCAAGACTTCCATTTCTCATGTACAAATGACAATTGGGTGTTTTATTCAAGACATCTATAGTCTTAAGTTCTTAACGCATACAAATTCCTTTTTTCAATTGGTTTTGATATATGTTTATTTAACAATATCACTAAAATTACTGGGGAAAAGCATATGTATCATGTATGAATATATAGTCTTCTTCATGGTGTCTTTTACCACGTGCAAGTGGAACATGATTTCAATTTTAAACCGAAAGTTTCCTTAGATTTTTTTTTGTAAATAAGAGTTCATATTTTTCCAAAAAGTAGTTTACCATATTTATATATTTTTCATAAAAAAAAAATTGAACATGGTTTATTGAATAGTGAAGATTATTGTCTCGACAAAAGTTCCCTTTTATCAGTTTCTCTATACACCAACCTCCGTATCTTCAATGTACGTAGGATTCTTCCCACGTAAATTTCTAATCATGAACAAAATACAAAACTTGAAAATTAAAATAAACAAAATTTATACTATGTATGTATGAAATTCAGGACATAAATCAGACAAGTATCACCCTATAAAGAATTAATGAACATAAACTATAGGGTGTTTAGACCATCTCCAATGCTAAGAACCTCTCATGGGTTCTTAACATTATTTTAATTATAAATTTTGTAAATGTTTAATTTAAGAACCTCTTTAAAAGTAATTAAAATTGTATAGTTCCAATGGTAAAATCCCACTTGAGATTATTAAAAATAAAAAAAAAATATTATTTTGAAAATTATAATATTTTAAGTAGAATTTATTTTGTTTAAATTATTAAACATTTTATATTTTATAAAACTTAAAAATTATTACATTTCATAAATTTTATGAAGTTTTAATTTTCTGAAGAATTAATTTTTGTGAAGTTTTGTGAAATTTTAATTTTTGTGATGTTTTGTGAAGTTTTAAAATTTTGTGAATTTAAAATTATTTTTTTGTTAAAATGGACCACCCAATCACAAACTGACACGTATGGAGTTCTTAATCCTTCTAAAAACTCTCTTTTAAGAATCGGTTCTTCAAATTTTATTTAGTTTTGAATTATTTTTTTAGGTTTTTTCTCTAAGAACTCTATGTTAATAACCCCCATTGCAGGTGCTTTTAGTCCTAAAAACGGATCCGATCCAAAACCTGAAATAAAATTGTTTATCTGAAAGCCGAACCATGTTTTAATATTGTTTTTCATTTTTGAAGTATATGAAGTAGGCCAGGGCATAAAAACCGGACCCGAAGAATCGACCCGATATGAACCAAATTTTTAGGTACCGAACCCGAACCGAACCGATGTAAAAACCCGAATAGGAGCCACACTGTCATATCCGAAGAACCGATACCGAACCCGAACCGAACCGAGAACCGAATGGGTACCCGAAAATACCCGAAACACAATTATATACAAAATAAATATTAGTTATATTTAGATTTATAATAACAAAATATAAATATTATAATTATAAATTGAATATATCAATTATGTTTATAAGTTTTGAGATATTTTTATATTTTTCACGTATTTTGGGTAAATCGGGTATTTTTGGATACTAATTTCAGTTATTTTAGGTACTCAATCGGATACATTTCAGATATTTTTGGTTTATTTGGTTACAAATACCCGAAAATATCCGAACCGAATTCAAATAATGGTTACTTTTGGATTAAAAAATCCGAACCGATCCATAACCGATCCGTTTTCGGATAAAATCCGGTTCCTCAACCTCGATACAGAACCGATCCGAACCCGACATGAACAGAACCGACTCGACCCGGAAATAAAAATACCCGAATGAGACCAACAACCTAAAAACGAAGTAACCAAAACCCGAATAGACCCGATGCGAACCCGAATGGGTACCCGAATACCCAGGCCTAAATTGAAGAACCAAATCCAAATCTGAACAAAAAAAATTTGGAGCTTCTTAAAATTTAAATATATATATATGATTAACCTCGATACATAACCGACCCGAACCCGACATGAACAGAATCGAACTCGACCCGGAAATAAAAAATACCCGAATGAGACCAACAACCTAAAAACGAAGTAACCAAAACCCGAATAGACCCAATGCGAACCCGAATGGGTACCCGAATACCCATACCTAAATTGAAGAACCAAATCCAAATCTGAACAAAAAAAAGTTGGAACTTCTTAAAATTTAAATATATATATATGATTAAAATTTGAATATGAACAGAAATCAATTAGATTCGGTTTTACTTTAAACGAAAAATTAAAAAAAAAAATCTAATAAAAAAGCTTAAATCTGCGCATTGAATATATACTCAAACAAAAACTACCTTAAGTGAGTTTTTGAAGGAGTTGGTCCACCGCATCTGATCTTACAACCTTCATAGCAATTTCCGTCGGTTTCGCTGCAACTGCGAGAACAATACCGAAAGCAATCTATCCAAGTCCTTCTCTGTCTTTGCTTTGCTTCTCCTCCTCCTCCTATCACAGCCATCATCACCATCATTATAACCATTATCACATTCCATTTGGTCATTTCTGATTTTTATAAACAATCTTTTTTGTAGTTGTTTGTTTGCTATAGATTTTTTCTATAGTTGTTTGTTGTAAATCTTTATCATGCTCTCTATTTATAATCTCTTCAATACATCTATATTTCTCGGGTCATTTTTAATTATTTCCTTCCAAATCTGGATCTGAATAAGTCTTGAATGGTTTAAAGTTTTTATTCACTTTATTTTTCATCAGACTCTATCATTACATGCGAGATCTAACAATTAGAGGATCCGAATTCAACGCTAGAAAGAATCGATCTTAAAAAATTAAAAAATGATAAGAGGTCAAAGGGAATAATTTTAATGTGAGTCCACAAGGGGGTGGTGTTCCATTAAAAGGAGAAACACTTTTTCAGAACTTTTTGTTGGATGAAATCATTAGGGATACGAATCAGATCTCGGATTTGGACATTACTAATCAGATGTTCCAATATCCTACCCAAAAGGTCTCATACTAATCAGAGTTGGACATTACTTATATATTAGACCATTCTTGTCTAATCTTCCGATGTGGAACATGGATTGATGTTCCAATAATCCCCCTTTCAAGCCAAAAACCATATCACTCTTGGTCTCCAGCCTCCTGCGAAAGTTGGCACCATCTTGTACCGTCTTTAATCGCAAGTTCACCTTAGGGTTATCGTCCCACTTCTCCAGGTCCACTTTTTAGAACCTTGGCTCTGATACCAATTCTAGAATTCAAGGGGATGAATTAAGAACTTGAGATTGATAAAGAATAACTCTCTTTATTAACTTAAGAAAATAACTCAAAACTTAAGCTCTCACAATCTCTCTCTCAAAACTCATAAGTTATGCCACACATTGGCATTTCCTTATATAGACAAGATCCTAAACATATTTCCTTTTTCTCTTTAGAACACTTTCCTAATCCTAATAGGAAACACTTATATTTAGATAACTCCTAAACATACTTTTCCTTTTTTCTCTTAACCATAACTCGGTTTAGGATTATGATAGCTTCCCGCTCAAGCTATCTTCAAGCTTATGCCAACATTCTCCCTCCTAAGCTTGAAATCGATCTTTGCCAAACCTTGAACACCAATGCGATCTCTCATCTCCTTGAACTTGGTTCCTTTGAAGTCTTGAACACAAATGAGATCCCTCATCTCTTCAAATGTTAACCCGAGTGTAGTGATACCTTGCAAATACCTTAGATAATGCTTTATTGCATCACCATGAGACTCTCTAGAACTCTGCACGTACCGACTCAACCCTCCAACGCAATAAAACAAATCAGGTCTTGTATGAAGCAAGTATCTAAGACACCAGCTATTTATTCTATACTCTTTCTCGTCTATGCACCTTTCTCCTTGTGCCTTGGACAGTTTCAATCCCGAGTCCATTGGCGCATGAACCGCGTTGCAGTCTTTCATTCCTGTTTCCTCTAGGATGTTTCTCGCATATCTCTCTTGTTTAAGCGTGATCCATCCTTCATGTTGAAGCATCTCAATACCAAGATAATAAATCATCTTTCCAAGATCACTCATCTCGAATTTTGTTAACATTCCACTCTTGAACTCAAGTATCATATCCAGACTTGAACCCGTAACCAGAAGATCGTCCACATAACCATTGGAGCGATTTACAAAGTTCAACTCGCCAAAAACTTTAGTTAGCTTCTCATTTCATGTTCTTGGTGCTTGTCTTAGTCCATAAAGCGCCTTCTTTAACTTGTACACTTTGTCTTCACTTCCCTTTATCACAAATTCCTCCGGTTGTGTAACATAAACAACATCCTCGTCAAAGTCTATGCCAAGTCTTTGCACATATCCTTTCGCCACAAGCCTTGCTTTATGCTTGTTTATACTTCCATCAACATTCTGTTTGGTCTTAAAGACCCACTTTAACCCGATCGCCTTAGCTCTAGCTGGAAGATGAACCAAGTCCCACGTTTTGTTCTTGACTATTGAAGATAGTTCCTCTTTACATGCTTCTCTCCACACTTGCTCTTCTTTCTCCTCATTAAAATCCCACGGTTCTTCATTTATTAGCATCAAGAGACGCTCATATTCCAAGTCATACTCGTCCTCACCTAGCAACACGTAATCACTCAAGTAACTTGGTTTCTTGCTTTGCCTCAATGATCTTCTCAATCGAGCTTCACTCTGATCATACTCTTCTGTACATGCGTTCTCGTCTTCAGGATCAGAAAACTCATCATCTACTACGGTAACCTCATCGTCAACTGTTTCTCTGTTTTCTGTTTCCCTTCTTTCTTCGTCTTCTCTTATGCCATTGTTTCCATATTCTCCAAAACAAAGTTTAAAAATTCCTGGTTCGACTCTTGATCTATCATCTAACTTCCTGAGGTGTGGAGTCTCATATCCAATACACCCAAACACACGCAGATGCTCAACGCTCAGTTTCCTTTTCTTGAAGACCTCATGCTCAACGTTCGATGTTCCGATGACCAGCTCCTTTGCTATCATCGATCTCATAGAATCCATTCCAATATGCCATAATCTTGCATGCCACTTTGTTGAGTCATTTAGTGTTATAAGCTGTAAACACTTTGACTCGACTCTCTCCATGAGTACTTTGTATAGTCGGTTCTTGGATCGGTTGGCTCTAGTAATTAGATGACCGTCTTTATCATGTAGTGTAAGATAGTCTTCTCTCATCCTAACATCGCATCCTGACTCCGTGGCTTGGCCAAGACTAATGATGTTGCTCTTTAACTCTGGTATAAAGTAAAAATCGGCTAATATCTTTCTCTCTCCATTCATGGTGACAAAGAGTATAGAGCCCTTTCCTTTTATGTCTATACGAGAGTCGTCTCCAAATCAAACCATTCCTGTGATAGACTCGTCGATCTCCTTAAAGTAATCACGGTTTCCGGTCATATGGTTACTCGCCCCGTTGTCCAAGTACCAGACATTACTTCCATCTGAACCTGTTTCAAAGTCTTTCGGCTTTACGTTCCTTTCGCAGAGAAACACCACCTCATGCATCATTAACTCATCGGCCTCTTGTGTGTCATTATCTTCATCTTCACGTGCTTCCTGGAGTTTAAGCAAACGGTCGGGACAGCCTGATGCATAGTGACCATTCTTATCACACCGGTAGCATACTACTTTAGACAAATCCCTTTCACCATTGGATCGTCCACGTCCCCTTCCCCTGTTATAGGATCGTCCTCCTCGACCTCTCCCTTTATATTCTCCATTGAAGTCACGGTTTGTCTGACTTTGACTCTCCATGTTTGCATACATCAGCTTACTTTGATCTTCTTCGGAATCTTCTTCTTCATCGAAGATACGTTCTTCGTAGGCCTTTAGAAGTCCTACGATGTCTTCGAAGGTGGTAGTGTTAAGATCTAATACTTGTTCCAACGAAGCAACTATGTGTATGTATTTCTTCCGTGGAAGGCTCTTGAGGAACTTCTTAACCAACTTCGGTTCTTCGATGTTTTCTCCTAGGGCGGCTGATTTTGATGAAATCTCTGATAGCTTACCAACGAAGTCATCGATTGTTTCAGTAGTCTTCATCTTTAAGCCTATCAAACTCAGCCATCAGAGTTTGTAACCTAGCTTCTCGTACTCTTTCCGCTCCCATATGTCTTGCTTTGATCGCATCCCATACCCTCTTTGTCTTGTCTAACTCTCCAACTTGCAGGATAAGCGCCTTATGTATGGATTGGAAGAGTAAAGTTGTGGCCATGTCATTCTTGTTTCCGTCATTCGATTCCTTATCCACCGCCTCCCATACTTTGTGAACCTTGAGCAAAATCTTCATCCTCATAGACCACACAGTATAGTTGGTTGCACTCAGCATCTGACATTGAATAGAAGAGGATCCTCCTTCTCGGGGTTTCGGGATCGACGCCGTTGTCGTTGTAAGATCACCCATGTCTTACGATGGTTTCCTTTTAAGAAAAAGGAAACGATTTTGTAGAAACTTCAAGATCAAATCGTTTAACTTGATTACGATTCCTGAAACTCTGATACAAAATCTAGAATTCAAGGGGATGAATTAAGAACTTGAGATTGATAAAGAATAACTCTCTTTTTTAACTTAAGAAAATAACTCAAAACTTAAGCTCTCACAATCTCTCTCTCTCAAAACTCATAAGTTATGCCACACATTGGCATCTCCATATATAGAAAAGATCCTAAACATATTTCCTTTTTCTCTTTAGAACACTTTCTTAATCCTAATAGGAAACACTTATATTTAGATAACTCCTAAACATACTTTTTCTTTCTCTCTTAACCATAACTCGGTTTAGGATTAGGATAGCTTCCCGCTCAAGCTATCTTCAAGCTTATGCCAACACTAGGCCTGTGCATAAAAACCGGACCCGAAGAACCGACCCGATATGAACCGAATTTTTAGGTACCGAACCCGAACCGAACCGATGTAAATACCCGAATGGGAGCCACACTGTCATATCCGAAGAACCGATACCGAACCCGAACCGAACCGAAAACCGAATGGGTACCCGAAAATACCCGAAACACAATTATATACAAAATAAATATTAGTTATATTTAGATTTATAATAACAAAAATATAAATATTATAATTATAAATTGAATATATCAATTATGTTTAAAAGTTTTGAGATATTTTTATATTTTTCACGTATTTTGGGTAAATCGGGTATTTTTGGATACTAATTTCAGTTATTTTAGATACTCAATCGGATACATTTCAGATATTTTTGGTTTATTTGTTACAAATACCCGAAAATACCCGAACCGAATTCAAATTATGGTTACTTTTGGGTAAAAAAAATCCGAACCGATCCATAACCGATCGGTTTTCGGATAAAATCCGGTTCCTCAACTTCGATACGGAAACGACTCGAACCCGACATGAACCGAACCGAACCCGACCCGAAAATATAAAATACCCGAATGGGACCAACAACCTAAAACCGAAGTAACCAAAACCCGAATAGACCCGATCCGAACCCGAATAGGTACCCGAATGGCTTGACCTAGCCAACACTATATTTCTCTGGTCATTTTGAATTATTTCCTTCCAAATCTGGATCTGAATAAGTCTTGAATGGTTTAAAGTTGTTATTCACTTTATTTTTCAGCAGACTCTATCATTACATGCGAGATCTAACAATTATAGGATCCGAATTCAACGCTAGAAAGAATCGATCTTAAAAAATTAAAAAATGATAAGAGGTCAAAGGGAATAATTTTAATGTGAGTCCACAAGGGGGTGGTGTTCCATTAAAAGGAGAAACACTTTTTAAGAACTTTTTGTTGGATGAAATCATTTGGGATACGAATCATCAACATAGATTTGTAGTTTTTGAGACATGAATATTAAGTTTTTAATTTTTTTCCCCCAGATGTGATTTTAACATTCTCGATTTTAACCAAAGACAAAGGATTTACCCTAAAATTATGTTACCAATCAAACTTGGAATCATAAATCCAAAATGATAGATCACAATCCGATGGGCGGCCAACACTTACTCAAAACATTCATTATTCACTTTGTTAATTAACATGTACCTTTTGTAAGATCAAGCTTTCTAGAACACTGCAGATGTATGGAACACACTTGACGCGAGAAGAAAACTTACTCAAGTGAATGACGTGGAACTAGACAAACTTATGAAACTTGAGGATTAAGGAAGAGACCAAGTTGCCATAACTTGGTGATTCAGAAGATCTGGAGCATTAAAGGTATTTCATATACACTTGGGAGTTAGACTTGTATATATAGGCTCTTAGACCATCCCCAATGGAGACACTTGGGTGTGTTAAGTCAAAAAAAAAAGAAAAATAAAAAAAGAAAAGAATAATGACATGACAACACTTGGGTGTCTTAAGAGGAAGAAAAGTGTCTTATTTAAGATCCTTTTTTAGGGTGTCTTATGACACGTGTCACGACACGATTCGTCACATATTTTTTTTTTTTTAAATCGTATTTTCTTTTTCTTTTTTCAAAAATCAATTTTTTTTTTTATTATTATAAAATTTTAAGATACTCAAGTTAAGTGTCTCCATTGGGATGGTGTAAGCTAAGAAAGTTCTTAACTTAAATTAATAATATATTTAATATTAAAATATGTTTAAGACCCTCAACCAAAGTTCTCCATTGGGCTTGCTCTTAGGGGAAAAGGCTAGGGTTAGCCGTTTTGAGGGTTTAAGGTTTTTAGTCTTCAAGAATCTAAGGGTGAGAGTTCTTGGGAAAACGGTCTGTAGCACAGGTGTGCTAGAGAGATTAGAATTTGGTCAGTGTCAAGTTGCAATTGCAACGCTGTATCAAACTGATTAAGCAAGTCTATTAAGATTGCTTAAGTGGTTTCTAATAAAAGGCGAATTTGTTATTTGCAGTTGTTCTCAAGTATTAGCTTTTTCATATATCCTGGTAGTATTGATTTTACATTTGGTATCAGAGAAGGTCACCTCGTATAGATCACTAGATCTATTCTACAGGTCGAGGTCCTGTGACATTCATGGATACTATGAAAGAGCTCATAGTTGTGCAAAAACCTCTAATGCTGGATGTAGGGAATTTTGGTCACTGGAAAGCACGAATGAGACACATCATTCACGGTATTGATGAGGATGCATGGACAGCTGTTACGAATGGCTGGGAAGCACCAACTATTCTGATTGAAGAGAAGCCAGAGGATAAGACTCTTCCAACGCGAACGTACGTGAAACTCAAACCAAAGGAAAGATGGACAAAAGCTGATAAGAGTGCATCAAAGTTCAACTCCAAGGCAATGACGGCTATTTTTGCAGCTGTTGATTTGGATCAGTTTAAGATCATTCAAGGGTGTGAGTCAGCTAAAGAAGCTTGGGATACGCTTGTAAACCACTTTGAAGGAGATACAAGTGTAAAGAGAACTCGAATAGATCATATGGCGTCGTTGAAACCTCAAGATGAGTACGGATGAATCTGTTGCAAGTTTGACGGCTAAGATCAGCACTATAGCGAATGAAGCTTCTGTTCTAGGAAAGAAGTACAAAGAGAAAAAACTAGTAAAGAAATTTCTTAGATGTCTTCCTGAAAATTTTGCTGCTCATAAAGCGGTCCTTAAGTATTCCATGAATACTGATGATCTCAAGTTTGATCACATGTGTGGTATGCTCAAGGCAGAGGAAATGGAGAAGGCTATTGATCATTCTCATGTGCAGACGGGAATAGCATTTACAGCGGAAAGTGAAGGAGACAGAGTGAAGCAAATTGAAGAAAACTTGATTCTCATGGCAAGAAATTTTAATAAGATGTTGAAGCGCGTTGAGAAAGGTCAAACAGAACTTACAAAAAGTTTCAACGAGGAGATGGAGACAGAGGACATATATTCGATGGAGATCGTCCCAACAGAAAAAAGATTTACAATGCCATGAGTGTGAGGGTTTTGGTCACTTCAAAAACGAATGTCCTTTGACTAAAAGGAAGGAGCTAAGGTGTAAATCCTGGGGAAGTGAGTGGGATTGGTCATGTCAAAAGTGAGTGCCCAAGTTCACAAAAAGGGAAAGAAAAATATTTGGTTGTGTTCAGTGAAAGTGAGTCAGATGAAGATGAATCTCAAGACGAGGAACGGATGCTAAACTTTGTTGCCTTCACGGCTCATGAAGGAAAATCTGGTACAAGTGTTGAATCAGATTCAGAGGTTGACACAGATGATGAAGGCGAGTTTGATTTGAAACAAGAATACATCGACTTATACAACAAGAATGTAACTCTTAGCAATGAAAACATGCAGCTTATTAAAGACAAAGCCATGATGAAAAGCTCAACTGAATATCCTTGAGTGTGAGAAGGATGGACCATTAGTCAGCAGCTTGAATGTGAATTCAGTTACTGAGACAGAAGTTGAAAAACTTAGAAAATATCTTCTAGAAGAAAAAGAGAAAAACATAATTCTCGAGGTGAATGTTAACCGTATTATTGCCACTTGTGCTGAAGAAGAAGAAAAGGCAAAGAATCTGCTGCATGAGCTAAACGAAAATCACAAGAGGATACAGACGTTGAATACAGGTACTAAAGATTTGGACAAGATCTTATCTATAGGATAGCCTCCCAAGAAGAATTGGGGCCTATGTTTCGATGGGATAACCGGTAGTTCTACTAACTTTATCATAGGATCAAGCTCCAAGTCGATGCAAGAAAATCTCAAAGAAGTCAAAGAGGATATTGCTAAGAAAGTTATATTTGTGAATCATCAAGGTGCCAACAACGTGAAACCAACAAAGAAAAGGACCAAGAGAAGGTGTTATTATTGCAATGTTCAGCGACATCTCAAGGCCAACTGTTCAAAACTCAAACGGGTGGAACGAATCAGAATAGCCTGGAGTAAGAGTCAATGCTATCCTGAGCTAACCTGTGTTGGTAAAGTCTGGATAGCAAAGATAGGTTCACCCAGAGAAAGAATCCTCAGCAAGAGAATACAAAATGATTTAATGTTTAATTTTACACAAATCATGAGAAATGAAAGGATATTGATTATATGATGAACGAGTCTGTTCTTACTAGTAATGTTGCCTATATGTCTACTGAGACACAAGATGGGAATCTTTGGTACTTCGACAGTGGATGCTCACGTCATATGACTAGAAGTCATAGTGTTCTAGATTCGTTTACAACTGTTAAAGGCAGCAAAGTAACTTTTGGTGATGGAGGACAAGAAAAAATCAGAGGTGTTGGCAATATGAACTCAGAAGACAAACCTCAGTTGGTTAATGTGTACTATGTAGATGGGCTAAAGGCGAATCTCAGCAGTATAAGTCAGCTATGTGATGAAGGTCTTAAAGTTGTTTTTACTCGTGTGGATTGTCAGGCAGTTGACGAAAATGGTAACATAGTACTGTGGGGGAAAAGATCATAAAACAATTGCTATATGTGGAGTAAATCTGAGCTGTGTCTAATAGCGAAAGAGTCTCAGCTTGATCTCTGACACAGGAGACTAAGACACATGAATTTTCACGGTCTAAGCAAGATTGTCAAAGCTGAGATAGTGCTTGGAATTCGTAAGTTGGAAGCTCCTACTTATGTAGTGTGTGAAGCCTGCACCAAAGGAAAACAGATAAAAGTTCAGCATAAACCACTCAGTGAAATCAGAACAAAGAGAATACTCGAACTGATCCACATGGACCTAATGGGGCCAATTCAAACTGAAAGTATAGCTGGTCGAAAATACATTTTTGTATTAGTAGATGGTTTCTCTAGATTCATATGGGTTAGATTCTTAAGAGAGAAGTCTGAAGCTGCAGAGAGTTTCAAGATTTTGGCGTTGCAACTGAAAACCGAGAAGGGAAGCATTGTTCAAATTAGAAGTGATCATGGAGGTGAGTTTCAGAATGAAACCTTTGAACGGTTCTGTAATAGTCAAGGGATCAGACATCAGTATTCAGTCCCTAGAACCCCACAGCAAAATGGAGTTGTTGAGAGGAAAAATCGAACTCTTCATGAAATGGCTCGGGCGATGCTTCATGGGAACAATGTGTCACCAAGGTTTTGGGCTGAAGCTATCAATACTGCGTGCTATATTATCAACAGAGTGTATGTCAAGCCTGGAACCAATCTCAATCCATACGAAATCTGGAAAAGGCAGACACCAAATCTGAGTTATTTTCATACTTTTGGTTGTGTCTGCTACATTTTGAATGATAAGGATCAACTCAGAAAGTTTGATTCCAGGAGTGATGCATGTATTTTTCTTGGATACTCAAATCACAGTATGGCCTTTCGGGTCTTTAATCACAGAACAGGATGATACATGAATATGTGAATGTCGTGTTCGATGATAAGAACAATTATCAGTTGGAAGAAATAGAGTCAGCTGATATTGATCAAAACCAGAAGTCATCTTCTCAGACAGAAACATCCACTGACATGATTGCTTCAGAGAGAGTTGGTTCGCAGATCAAGAAAGATTGCCATCAAGAACCTAAAGCAGTAAAAGTTCATAAAAATCACTCACTGGATCACATTATTGGTGGGGTGTTAGATGAAAGACTAACAAGAAACAGGGAGATTGACTTTAAGGAGATGGTTAAACTAGCTTGCCTTATGTCAGAAATGATAAAGGTCGATTGTTTTATTTCTCACATTGAGCCAAGGAATATCGTGGAAGTTATGAATGATGAATTTTGGGTCTCAGCTATGCATGAAGAACTAGAGCAGTTCTGGAGATTAGATGTTTGGAAACTCTTTCCTGAACCAAAGGGAATAAATGTTGTAGGAACCAAATGGGTCTACAAGAACAAAATTGATGAAGAAGGCAATGTAGTTCGAAACAAAGCTCGGCTGGTGGCTCAGGGTTACTTTCAGATTGAAGGGATCGATTTCGATGAGACTTTTGCTCCTGTGGCAAGGTTAGAATCTATTAGACTTCTCTTTGGAATTGCGTGCATACTGAATATCAAGCTCTTTCAAATGGACGTTAAGAGTGCCTTTCTGAATGGTCTGCTACAAGAAGAAGTCTACGTTGCTCAACCTAAAGGCTTTGAGGATCCAAAATTCCCTGATCACGTGTACAAATTAAATAGAGCTCTCTATGGATTGAAACAGGCTCCACGAGCATGGTATGAAAGATTAGCTCAATTTCTCCTAGATGCTAATTTCACTCGTGGAAGTATTGACAAAACCTTGTTTGTTCAACAAGTGGACAAAGATTTCCTCATTGCCCAAATATATGTTGATGACATTATATTTGGAAGTACCTGTGAAGGGTTGGTGAAACAGTTTGTCTCCACAATGACCAAGGAATTTGAGATGAGTATGGTCGGTGAGTTGAATTATCTCCTCGGACTACAGGTTAAACAGTCTTAGAACGGAATTTTTGTGTGTCAGGCTACATATGCCAGAAACTTGGTAAAACGTTTTGATATGCAGACAAGTAAGACAGCCAGGACACCTATGAGTACTACCAGCAAATTATTTAGTAACATTGATGGTCAGAAAGTTGATGAGAAGCTCTACAGAGCCATGATCGGTAGTCTACTCAATCTCACGGCTAGTAGACCAGATTTATGTATAAGTGTAGCTCTGTGTGCAAGATACCAGGCATCACCCCGTATGTCACATCTAAATGCTTTTAAGCGTATTATCAAAGGTACGCGCGATTTTGGAATAAATTTTTCAAAAGATACTAATGAGAATCTTGCAGGTTTTTGTGATGCCGACTAGGCAGGCTGCCTTGATGATAGGAAAAGCATTTCTGTAGGATGTTTCTTCCTTGGAAACAACATGATCTCTTGGCACAGAAAAAATCAGAGTTGCGTATCACTCTCCACAGCTGAAGCTGAATACATAGCTCTTGGAAGTTGTTGTACTCAGTTACTCTGGATGAAAAAAATGCTTGTTGATTATGGTATGTTTTCAAACTCTATGTTAGTCCACTGTGATAACAAAAGTGCCATAGATATTTCAAAGAATCCAGTTCAACATTCCCGTACTAAACATGTTGACATCATACATCATTTTGTTAGAGAGTTAGTCGAGGAAAAACTTGTAGTTATCGAACATGTTGCATCTGAGAATCAACTTGCAGACATCTTTACTAAACCTCTTGATCTCAATAGCTTTCTGTATCTCAGAAATGCTCTGGGTGTGTGTGAGCACTAAATATACAGGATACAAAGGGTGTGGAGTTGCAGAGAAAAATGCTAGATTATATGCAGCCAAACCAAAACTTCACTCTCGTAAGTCAACTGTCTCTTGTGGTGATATGTACTGTTTGTTAAGGTTTATGTAATGTTGCTCTGTGAGATGAATACTCAAGTTGGAACTGGACGCAAAAACGTTTTGTTTCTGACCTTTATCAATGTTCGGATAGAGCTAACAACGCTTGATAAGACTGAGCAGGGTTTTTGTGATATCTTGAAAAGGCCTAAATTATTAACACTCACTTCAGAATCTGAATGCTAAAACACTTAAGCTGAAGCTGATCACTGTCATGATTGGGCAGGAGTAAAATTCAGTCAAAGTAATGGGAATCCTCTGAGTTTGATTGAATGATATTTGGTAACTCTTATGCAAAAGCAGCTCGGCTGAGTGATAAGCTGCATACATAACTGATGGGGTCTAAATAGTCGTCCGAGATTGGAGGATTTCTTTGGGGACTCGTCGGGCTTTGAATTTGTAGGACCCTAAGCTGCAAGTGCACATCGTGCGTTGTAGTACTTAGGGTATCGATCCACAGGGAGGAGGTCAACTGCAAAACAGAAGAATCAGGGCAACCAAAGACGCAGGGAACTAGGGTTTTGGGGTAAGTGTCACGGTTTTTTCAGAAATAAAAGAAAGCAGTATCACGTCTTATACACAGAAGGTTGTCAATCTCTTCTATAACCAACGGGAAAAGGAAACTAAACTTAAAGAGTTGTAAAAAGGAAATCAGGCAAGTAGTGCAGGAAAAGTAAATATTGAAATGCGTAAATCTAGATGTAAAAGCAGATGGGGTGCGATACGTTGGGAATCTTCTCGGGAAATCTATGGGGTTCTAACTAGGAATCAAACACGCAAGAGCTAAGCAAACGAAACTAGGCGATTTTCCCCAAACTGATTCACTGGTTTTAACAACCTAACTTAATCAAGCAAGGTCGATCTGCGAACTTCTAGTCCGCATGTATATTCTCATATCCTGCGTCCTAGACGATCACGCAATAAGATCGGGACGATAAACATTCAGACATCTTTTAAAGGATGCTCTCTATCCTATTTTGGTATAGATCTGAGATTCAGGACGTTGGTCGCTCTCAAGATCCTGCGATCAGAATATAGTTCATGACGCTAGACTCATGCAATAAGAACGAATAAAGTGAGACAGAAAATCCTAGTCTACGGCCTAAACAATCGGTTCAACAACAGTTAATGAAATTCCCCATAGATCCCCTTAAAGAACACCCAACGAAAGTAAACTACTCAGACATGAAAGTAGAGACAGAAAACGTGATTGATGAATGCATAACTTGTATAAATCGATGAGAAACAAAAAGGGTTCAAGAATAAATCAATCTCCCTTGAAGAACAAAGGCAAACCGCGAATCAGAGACTCGCGGCCACCAAAAGAAATCTATAACTTAGAGTATTTTGTGATAAGTTGCTCTGTTAGAAAAAACCCTAAACAACGTATATAGGTCTTCAAGTGTCCTAGGTCGTGGATTAGGTCTTTGCTTGCATAAGACGGTTGCAGGTTCAAGTTGGGCTCGTGAAATGCGAATGGCATGGCCGCTCGAGCGACCGGCCGTGGCGCGGCCACTGGTCGTCTGGGTCGGTCGTGGCGCGGCCAGCTCGTCCTTCCTGGTGCTTGACGGGCCTTCTTGCTTCTTCCATAACTTGAGATCCAACCGTGGGATTGTCCTCAAATCACTTTGTGGTGAAAGTAAGCTGATAAGGCTTCCTTGTCTCCAAATATTAGCTTGATCTCGTGGTGGAAAGGCCTTCGTTTGATGTTGAACTTCTGTCCTTGAGCACTGTTTCCGGAATTTTCCATTTTGTTCCAAAATATGCGTCTTTTGCTAAGTTTACCTGAAAAGAGTCTTGAACAACCAAATACTCGAAATCTAGTGTTTATGCATCAAAACCTTAGTGAAATGCTTATTAAAGCACTCACTTATGATAGTAAAAAAGGGTAAAATATGCATGTTATCAACTCCCCCATACTTAAACTTTGTTTGTCCTCAAACAAAACAGAAATCTAAGTAAGGAAAAGAGGTTTGAAATCGTGGAAACTCACCAATACTTGGGAACTCATCAAGTCTAGCAATCGACCTGTTTGAGCCACATAACTCGGGATTCTGCTTCAAGGCGTTTGGGTCTAGTTACCTTGAGCTTTTCATCCTTCCTGGATACGCTTCATGGTCCCTTTGAGTATTTCGAGCTCTCTCTTGTTGACCCCTTTATTTATTTAGGCGTGTCTCTATCGAGGGAGTATTGGTCGACGAGACATTATACTCTTCTCTCCCAAACATCTAGACAAAGACATTTCAGACACAACTCTCCTACTTTCTCTTCCCTTAGTCGATTTCTCCCTACTTTTCTAGGGTATCATTTTATTTTTTCTATCGATTTCCTTATTCTATTTTTTTTTGTTTTACTTCTAAGCTTGAGAATGACCACTTCTTCGAAGCTTTCATGATGTCTGCGAACCGTCATGGTCCTTTAAGGAACTCTGGTTGCCATTCCCAAACTAAGAGTTTTCTTTCTATTTTTTTCTTTTCTATAACAAGGGAAGATCAAGGAGAGATTGCATTGCATCTACTTGGTCATGCTAGAGTCTAAAATATGAGCAAAGTTCGAAGTACCTCAAGCCCCTTGACGAGAAGTTTTGATTCATTAGGTGCGGAGTCAACGCAAGATCCTTCGAGTACTCTAGAGATTAGAACTTTCTCGTTGGAACGATCCACTCGCAGTGTTCAACTTAGTAAACCTTGCTTCTAAAACCGCGAGAATGGTCATTAAGGTTCCTTATTTCGAAATGACTTGTACCTAGCAAAGTTCATAGTTTCTGACTAAAAGAAAAAAAAAGTTTTGACTCTATAAAACGACTCGATAAATGATGTAAGTATGCATAAGACTCATCAAATAAAAGCATAGTTAGTAATATAAGAAACCCCCCCCCAGACTTAAATCAAACTGTCCCCAGTTTGTTTAAATCGAGTTGAGGTGAAAAAGATAGGTAAATTCAAGTACAAGCTTGTGAAGACTTACATGAAAGAGACGTTGGGTTTGGTATGGGTGGATGGGTGTGTGGTATGATTTGAGCTAAGGACTTGATCATTCTCCTTATGTCCCTGCTTAGAATCGATTTAATTGAACAAAAGAAATCGAAAACTTAGCTCGAAAGGTAATGTGTTGCGCGGTTGAGCTTCCTTGCTTCAGATGGTGGTGGTGGTCGTGTGGTGGTGATGTTGTTGGCGGCTGATGATGATGATGATTGGGGAACGCCTTGTTGAGAAGAGCAGGTACTCCGGTTGTCGAGTACTCGTCTTGGTTCCTTGACCTTTGATAACACCGTGAATGAAAGATGGAAAATCTTCCGTCCTTGCGTCTTGAAGATTACGTCACCTCAGAAACTTGACTTGAAATTTGGGTCTATGCTGGCCCATCCATTGATCTATTCGGGATCCCGGAAGACAGGTGTTGCTAGTATGAACTTCAATGCCATATGAAATCCTTACTTTGCTTCGGTAAAGGTCTTGGTCGCGGAAGAGAGAAGCTAGTCTTCGGGAACTTTCCTCTTCGTGGTTTGGTGAAGGAAATTGCATTTTCTTCCTTCTGGAGCTTGCACTACGGTTTTCTTCCTCTAGAACCGTGGTGTTCTTGTTCATCTTCGTGGATACAGGTCCGTTGAACGTGCTGGACGAAGTAAGTAGAGAGATGGGTCATTGGCTTAACTTGACTTGGATGGAGTCTCGTCTCGTCTCGCCGTCTTGGATGCAACAGCAACTCGCCGCAGTTGTGGAAGTGGTCTTTGCGGTCTTTAGGACGTGTTCAGGCCATTGAATCAAGGAGGAAACTTGAAAGGCTTGAAACAGGTTGAAGGAGATCCGATTTGGTGAAGTTTGGGATGGAAAACGTTGTAGAAGAAGGCCGGCCGCGCGATGGGTTGTCTCGGCCGCGGCCTAGTGTCCTGCCTCCACGCCATCGTGGCTCATGGCGCGGCCAGGCTCCTTTTGGCCGGCCCACGGGCGGTTTGTCGCCCGGTGAGTGTTCTTTAGGTCTCCTTCATGTTTTTGGTCTTTTCTGATTTTTCTGATTTTTTGTGCTTTTGGGGTTTATGTAAATGCTGTAAACTAAGAAGAAAACAAAACTAAAGATTAGTATGGTTAAAGAGATGAGAAAGAGAATACCTAAGATGGGTTATCTCCCATTGAACCGCTCTTGTTTAAAGTCTTTTAGCTAGACTTTGGTAGTTTGGGAGCTTAGTTGGAGGTGGAGTTCGACCTTAGGCAAGGTCTCTTTGCCCTCTGCGCGGCCTCTTCTGATAAGGGCTCCTCAAGTCTCTCCATGATAGCATCTTCATCCTTCTCAAGAAGATGTTTCTCCATGGTGTAAGGTACCGCGGGATAAAACTTCTTCCCGTCTATGTTGGCGAACGAAACTCGCCTGTTTGGCCAATCCATGATGGCTCCTGCAGTGGCTAAGAAAGGCCATCCCAAGATGAGAGGTGCAGCTTCTTCTTGGCGAGTTTTGACTATGTAGAAGTCTACCGGGATCTTACAATTGCCAATGATGAGCGGGAGATCATAAATGACTCCTCTTGGGGTTGTAAAGGATTGGTCCGCCAATCCAATCTTGATCTCGGTTGGGAAAACGCATTTCACGCCGAGTTTCCGCGCTACACTGGCCGGCATAATGTTTATGCATGATCCCGAATCGCATAAGGCATTGCTGAAAGTGTCACCTCGGAGGCTGGAAGTTGTGAGGTACTGTTCGTGGCCTTGGATCTTGTGTAGGTTTCTAATTTGGCTTCCGGTTCTGGCGAGATTGAAAAGGTTTCGGATGTCAGACACTGTCTCCCTGCTTTCGCAGAAGAAATGTCCGATCAGGTGATCTCTCCAAGCTTCCACGAAATCCATTTCAGGAGGGAGTTCTCGCACCACCTTGTTGAATACTTCGAGTGCCAACGGCTCGATTCGGCTCTGGTGACACTCATACTTCTTCGTTGGAGGCATTCTGATAGCGTCCTTGGCGGCCGAATATCTCGCTTGATTAAAGTAGACTTCAATATCGATCTTGTTTTCCAAGCTATCCTGAAAGAAGTCTGCCAAGTCCTGATCTTTCCAGGCTTCCTCGAACAACGTTTCCACGGGGAGTTTTTTTACTTTCGCATAGAACTCCATAAGCTTCTCCATCCGAATGTGCGTTGTGATTGGTCTTGCGGGGCTGACATTGTTCCCACCAGTCGATCGGAAGGAGGTTTCTTCCTCGAGAAGTTCTTGAGACGAATACCTCGACGGCCCGATCGAATATGTCTCTTCGAACTCGTGGTTTGAATCACTCGAGCAGCTGGCAGTGAAGCTCATTTCAGGGCTTGAGAACCTTGTTTCGGCGATGGGTTCGACTGCGTTGCATGGTGAAAACGCGGCTGGGTTCGGGCTCCGGTCCGGTGTGCCTTTCCGAATTATTTCCCTGGTTCTGCCAATGTTCATTGCAGAGACTGCCTCGCCAATTCTCTGTTGTTCCTTGGTCAGCCTCTTTATTTTCGCCGCTTTCCTTTTCAGGCAGTTGAAGATGCTTTCGAGCCTATCGTCGGTCTCCTCTGCTTTGTCCTCAGATCGTCTTTGGTCTTCTATTAGTTGAAGGATGTCAGCTTTGGCTCGATCTCTATTGACATGGACAGAGTCATTCGTCTCTTCAAGCTTTTCATTTAAGGCGCGGATGTCTTCCATGCTTTGCTCGAGGATAGGCATGCGGTATTCGAGTGCATCAGAGATCTTCTTTAGCTGGACTGCGTTGCTGGTTGCATGCTCCTTATGCAGCTTCACCTCCCTAGACAGAGCTTCTATCTTGGCGAGAAGTTCGGCTTGAATTTCGTCTATATGCCCATAGACAGCTTCAGTGCAGCCCGCTTGATACACTACCATATCATTGATCGAGTCTATGATTTCGTCAAGCTGGCGGGTTTGCTCGACCTCTGCGTCCAGGTGATCGCCCCTCGGGACTTTTCTTTGGCCAGCAAGTCACGGGTCGCGTGGGACGCGAGCTTCGGGGGCGATATCAACTTCTGGGGGTCCGGGCTCGTGTTGTTCTTGGTTCGTGGGATCCTCCACGGTTTTAGGGTTTCTGAAACTCATAGAAAGAAATCTAAAAGTTAGAGAAAAAGAATGTCTTTGAGTTGTGATCGTGACCTTTGCTTTGGACAGCGAAACGCAACCTCCCCGGCAACGGCCCCAAAAGCTTGATGGGTCTAAATAGTCGTCCGAGATTGGAGGATTTCTTTGGGGACTCGTCAAGCTTTGAATTTGTAGGACCCTAAGCTGCAAGTGCACAGCGTGCGTTGTAGTACTTAAGGTATCGATCCACAGGGAGGAGGTCAACTGCAAAACAGAAGAATCAGGGCAACCAAAGACGCAGGGAACTGTGGTTTTGGGGTAAGTGTCACGGTTTTTGCAGAAATAAAAGAAAGCAGCATCACGTCTTATATAGAGAAGGTTGTCAATCTCTTCTATAACCAACGGGAAAAGGAAAATAAACTTAAAGACTTGTAAAAAGGAAATCAGGCAAGTAGTGCAGGAAAAGTAAATATTGAAGTGCGTAAATCTCGATGTAAAATCAGATGGGGTGCGATACGTTGGGAATCTTCTCGAGAAATCTATGGGGTTCTAACTAGGAATCAAACACGCAAGAGCTAAGCAAACGAGACTAGGCGATTTTCTCCAAACTGATTCACTGGTTTTAACAACCTAACTTAATCAAGCAAGGTCGATTTGCGAACTTCTAGTCCGCATGTATATTATCATATCCTGCGTCCTAGACGATCACGCAATAAGATCAAGACGATAAACATTCAGACATCTTTTAAAGGATGCTCTCTACCCTATTTTGGTCTAGATATGAGATTCAGGACGTTGGTCGCTCTCAAGATCCTGCGATCAGAATATAGTTCATGACGCTAGACTCATGCAATAAGAACGAATAAAGTGAGACAGAAAATCCTAGTCTACGGCCTAAACAATCGGTTCAACAACAGTTAATGAAATTCCCCATAGATCCCCTTAAAGAACACCCAACGAAAGTAAACTACTCAGACATGAAAGTAGAGACAGAAAACGTGATTGATGAATGCATAACTTGTATAAATCGATGAGAAACAAAAAGGGTTCAAGAATAAATCAATCTCCCTTGAAGAACAAAGGCAAACCGCGAATCAGAGACTCGCGGCCACCAAAAGAAATCTATAACTTAGAGTATTTCGTGATAAGTTGCTCTGTTAGAAAAAACCCTAAACAACGAGTATATATAGGTCTTCAAGTGTCCTAGGTCGTGGATTAGGTCTTGGCTTGCATAAGATGGCTGCGGGTTCAAGTTGGGCTTCAAATGGGCTCGGGAAATGAGAATGGCCTGGCCGCTCGAGCGACCGGCCGTGGCGCGGCCACTGGTCGTCTGGGTCGGTCGTGGCGCGTCCAGCTCGTCCTTCCGGGTGCTTGATGGGCCTTCTTGCTTCTTCCATAACTTGAGATCCAACCGTGGGATGCTTATTATCAACCAAATACTCGAAATCTAGTGTTTATGCATCAAAACCTTAGTGAAATGCTTATTAAAGCACTCACTTATGATAGTAAAAACAGGTAAAATATGCATGTTATCAATAACTAATTCAGAGGAGACCAAATATCTAAACGGGTAAAATAGTGACTATCTCCTTGGTGAAAAAAAAGTAAAAGTAATTTTTAAGCAAGTGGGGAAGAAGGCTTTGTTTCCAGTCTTTTCAAGAGTTGAATCCAACATGCGTAAATTGTATGCATAACATGTATGTATTGCTACTGGATGGTTGATCAAGTTATGTGAAAGCGGCTCAGCTGAGTGTCTGCTGCATTCTTGAACGAGTTTGCTGCTATTTCTTAAACTTTTTATGCATATGATTTAGTATAAAGTATGTTGAAACGCTCCCTTTGTATCCACATAAACACACCAAGAGACAAAGTATTGGTTTCTAATACAGGATTTTGAAAAATCCTTATATGTCTTGTGTGTGGTCAATTCTCTAGATGTATATGTGTTTCGTATAACTTCATGGGGTCGTCACTGATTGTTTTCAATTTGATCGTCTCATGTGTCAATGACTGTGTCACACATACTTGTGTGTTGTTTTCTTTTGGCTGGATCTAAGTGGTGTGTTTGGGCTTATTTATGTGCTAATGTGCTTGGTCTGGCCCAAGTCTTGTGGACTAACCGTGTGTTCTGAGTGATCCTTTAGGGTTTACTTCTCTTTATAGGGAAAAGAAATGACGTTTCCCCTGCTACATATCTCTCTTTGTGCTACCAAGAAACCCTAATAGCTTCTCTCAAAAACTTCTCTCTTGGACACTATGATTCCGTCTCGCCCCAGATCTCAGGCTCGCAAGGCTCTTCTCGAGTCAGTTCGTGTTCATCGCTCTGTTCTGGATGACAACGAAACCCTAGCCGATGCCCTTCCGCGTCTCCGAGATCCGACTTTTGTTCATCGCGAGGGCAAAGCTCCGGTAGTCGTGCATGATCTAGAGGATGATCGTCTTGAAGTCTAGTGGGATTCTCTTGAGAAGGCCGGCTTAATTAGCCTCAGCGCAATCCACAACCCAGACAGCCGATGGAAATCAATCTGAGGAAACCGAAGGAGCTTTTGTGGATCCACGAGAAGCCGAAGCTGATGATGAGTTGACTGACTGGGAACTTAGGTGTGCTGACAATCGTGTACTGTTCGGGGAGTGGCTCAAGAAACATTCAGATCTGAGGCATCCGTTACAAACTCCTATCCGCAACTTCTCTTCCGAAGAAGCAGCTGTCAGGTATGAATCCTTCGATTTAAGACAGTTCCTTGATCAAGTGTACATGCCTCTTACGAATCCAAAGCTAGAAGGAGTTAGGCAAGTTCTCACATGTATACTGTTCTGGATGTCGAACCTTACTGCCCCAAGGTTGTTAAGGAGTTCTATGCGAATCTGGTAGACCTCGAATCACGTCATGGGACAACTTTCGTATTTGTTCGAGGTTTAATGTTCGAGTTCTCTCCTGCTGTGATCAATCGTATGTATGGACTTCCTGAAGAAGCTCCACTCGGTGATTGGGACACTATTGACTTGCATGAAGTTATTAGAGTTCTGACTGAGCTAAGGAGATCCAATTGGACAGGACTTCGATCCTGTCATGTTTCCAAAAGGGCAGGTGTTCTGTATCGATTGAGCTGTAAGAATTGGATGCCTACAAGGAACAAGACCACTCTAGTCAAGGACATGCTCCAGTTTGTGCATGCATTACTCTTGGACAAGCCATTCAACTTTGGAAAGCTGGTCTATGATCAGATTATTCGTCTTGCTGAATGTCCTACCCCTGTGGCCAGAACTCTACATTTTCCGAATCTCATCTTTCAACTGTTGAAATTCCAGAGGACTGTGCCTTCACACCGTGGTGATGGTAATCTGGAAGGATACCCATTGAATAAATAAAAAATATTTTCCTTTTTCTTAATTTTCTTATTTATCTTTTTGATTTATTGATTTTCCCTTTAGTATTTGTAATCGATTATATAATTTACTTAATTTAATTGGAAAACAGAAAAGAAGCTTATTTTCCTTTTTTGTTTTTAAACTAATTTTTAGATTTCTGTAAATTTTATGTTAAAATCTAATTCGTTGAATTTTTTAACACATGTCAAAATCTAATCGATTAACTTGACACGTGTCATGATCATGTCAATAAGCAACTTTGATTTATTGATTTTTCTTTTAGTATTTGTAATCGATTATATAATTTACTTTAATTTAATTGGAAAACAGAAAAGAAACTTATTTTCCTTTTTTGTTTTTAAAACTAATTTTTATATTTATATAAATATTATGTTAAAATCTAATTGGTTGAATTTTTTTAACACATGTCAAAATCTGATCGATTAACTTTACACGTGTCGCGATCATGTTAATTAGCAACTTTGACGCATCCAACTTTATATAATAAGAAGATATATATATCTATATATTTATATATATATTTGTGTTTTAAAAAAGTAAGAATTACACTAAAAATCAAGATGATAATTTTTTTTTTGGTATTATCTTTTTTTTTGGTAAAATGTTATTTTCTGGTATTATCTTGCGTACAAAAAAATGAATTGTTTGTGTAAGCCCTAGGTAGTTTAGTGTATAAATAGCGCCGTGATATCACCATCTTTTGGCATTGCTCATTTTTCTTATTAGGTTTTATATGGTTCATCATAATATGTTGAGTCTGGTCTCTCTTCTAGAAGTGCTTTCAAATCCCGTCGAAACTTTGCATCAGTCGGGTAATTAGTGGTTCTTTCTATGGTATCAGTTAATAGGTGTTTACGATATTGCTATTTTGTGTGTTTTGATTGGAGATTTCATGTGTGTTATTCTGTTTTATTTCTAGACCCTAACGATAATGTTTTCGCTCCGTGTGGAACGTCTTTTGGAAGTCTTTAATTAGTCTAACGTCTTTTGGAAGATAAGTGATTTCGTTCTGTTGTTGGCTGTTGTTTTTATTTCTTCTCTTTTTTTAAGTTTGTTTATTCGTGTCTTTGTGTTGCCTATAAACTCTTAAGATGTCTATATTTACCTCCAACCTTTAGATTATGTGGAAAAGATTTGGCTAGGGAGTTCGGTTTTGGAACAAAAAGAGTTGAAAAAGAAGGAAAAAGAGGAAGCTTGTGAGACGCGGATACTAAAAATAGAGGTAGAGTTGAAGGACTTTAAGCAGAAGTGCTCAGATCTCGATCTCTAAACTCTGATAGATAAGGAGAAAGCATAGTTGTTGGCAGCTAGGGCTCCACTGTTGTGCGATGATGTTTTTTGATTATTTGTGTTCTTAATTAGTTGTTAGGCACTTATGGTCTACATGTAATTGGTTATGTGTCCTATAAACTCGGGAAGATCAAGAGACATATATGTTGGTAGTGCCCATTCTAGGTTTCTCTATTGCACTTTGTTTCTCGATAGAAAAATAATTAATTGGTATTGTCTTGAGATGGCATCTCTTGTCTGAACTGAGATAGTAGCATACAAAAGAGAGACGAGTAGCCTGGTGCCGTTACTATTTATAGTTCTTGTTGTGCTATCAATTTGTAATTATAACAGAGTATCAAGTCATGAAGATATTGCTATCGCGTTTAATTGCTTACTTTATTATTCAACACTACAGATGCCAAGGTTGAAGATATAAAGAAGTTGAAACGTTTATTTAATTTCAAATGATTATTAAACTACACACAAACCCGCTTAATAGGAAAGACAAGTTTGGGTCTCGAAATAGCAAAGACAATTTCTCGTAGAGGCCCTAACAGCCGCCTGTGTGGCTTATGTCATACGCCGGCCCTGACTATCTTCGATCAAAATACTTATTTTATGAGAAAGTTGAATTGAAAAATATAAAAATATATGAGAATCTGAGAGAGAATACCACAATTTGAAAATAAGTTCACCGTAAAGGCGTAAACCCTTGTTGCAAAAAATATATGTTACGTTCAAAGAGTTTTAGTTTTACGCAGACTCTGTTACGTGTAATTGTTTCACGTGTCAGTCGACTCAGTCTATAAAAATATATATATACTAAAATGGAAGGTAGCAGCAATGGAACAAAAACAAACTATAAATAGAGCCAATCCGTGCCATTAACTTTCCATTCACCATCACACAATCGATACTTGAGATTAGAAATGGCGACTTTCTTCTCCGGATTACATCTTCTCTTCTTCTCGTTCATCATAGCAACAGGTACATGCATACATACATTTTGCTCTTCTCTGCAAACATTTTCCAATAAATCAATTTTCTTATAATTAAAATTGCACAAACATTTTTATTACATGCATGCAGAGAAAACGATATACAGACAGTGAATATAAATCTAATTAATTAATTTCGATTGTATATATTTGCAAGGCACTATGTCCGTCGTCTCGGGCACCGTCTTCACCATAGTGAACAGGTGCAGTTTCACCGTCTGGCCCGGAATCCTCACCGGAAACGGCGGAGCACAACTCAATGACGGCGGATTTGTCTTAAACTCAGGAGGTTCCGTCGACGTAACCGCACCTGCGGGATGGTCCGGGAGATTCTGGGGCCGAACAGGCTGCAACTTCGACGGCTCCGGCGCCGGAAGATGCCACACAGGAGACTGCGGCAACAAGTTAAAATGCGCCAACGCAGGAGGAGCTCCACCGGCCACACTCGCCGAATTCACAATCGGCACTAACGGCGCGATGGATTTCTACGACGTAAGCCTTGTCGACGGTTACAACGTCCAGATGGGAATCACGACTAGAGGAGGCTCAGGCGATTGCCAAAACGTTGGATGCGTTTCGGACTTGAACGCGAACTGTCCTGACGATCTACGCGTTTTGGAAGGGGGGAATGTTGTGGCGTGTAAGAGCGCTTGCGAGGCTTTTAACAAACCGGAGTATTGTTGCACCGGTCCGTTCAATAAACCGGAGACTTGTCCTCCGACGAATTACTCGAGGATATTCAAAGCAGCTTGTCCCAGAGCGTATAGCTACGCATACGACGACGCTACGAGCACTTTTACTTGTGCCAATGCTAATTACTCTATCATTTTCTGCCCCTAGACAGGCATATAGAGATCCATATTTACCAACGACGATTGGTAAAACCGATTTGGGAAATCGCGGGTAGTAAAATAAGTTTCGCGGAATGAAATAATTTCCGCAAACCAAAATTATCATTAATAAATTGCTGAATAAAATTACTGAAAATGTGTGCTTGGTTAACTTCTGCGTATAATATATTACAAAATCATCAATATAAAGCCTATCTTTAATATTTAATATTTTTCAATATTATATTAGTCATTAAATAAATACAAATGCAAATATTAATATAATAACTAAAAAACATATATATATATATATATATATATATATAAGATAATAGTTGCAAGGCTGGTCCAAAAATGATGGTCGAAAAAAAAAATGTGGCATTTTATAAATAATAATATTGTAATGAAAAAGTTACATTTTACAGATAACATCAAATCTTTTAAAAAACCAAAAATCATAAGGAGAAAAATAAAAACAAATGACAAAAAAAAGTAACGTGACTTACCAAAAAAAATATATAAAGTAATTTGACAAACCAATATTTTTAATACAGTACTATACTGTTGACAAAAAAACATGGATTTTAAAATTTTCAACAATACGAAAGTTTACATATTTGAAGTATATTCTCTTAGATTCAGTTTTATCGCTTTAAGGACATATGTAAGTGTATATAAAGATCTACCATTAAATCTGTGAATAATAAGAGAGAATTCCAATTCTAAACTTCAGAGCCACGACAAATTTAATCACGATTCTCGACTTTCTCTCTCGCTTTCAGACATTCGATTATAGAGATTGAAATCAAGAACTCAAAGTGTATAAGAATAACTCTCTTTTTTCATGTTTAGAATTATAACTCAAAATCTTAACACAAAATCTCTCAATATGTTTGTCATAAACATGACAACCATATATCACACCCTGCTTTCGTATCTTGTCCTAAACTTAGGATATTGCTATTGAGTTCGGGTATGTAGTAGATATCGGTAACGACTTTCTATTCGTATGTTTTCCTTTGAAACAGGATTGATCATTTCCCTCCTATTTCAACACACGATCCATTTTTAAACTTCACCTTGCCCTTTTTGAACTCGTTGAGATCAGAGAAGTATATGACCTGTTGCCCGTCATATGGTTACTTGCTAGTTCTCTCATTCAATCTCACTAAATATTACATAATTACCCTTAATAAAAACCCTAATTATTTTCTTAATCTGATTTTTAATCAAATCAGCTAACCTTATTTCTTAAATTTTCGGCTAAACCTAATGTACTTAATAAAAACCCTAATGCTTGGCGTATCTTACAAATTGTGTATATATATCATCTATGGGACATTTTTTTTTCACGGTATCATTTCTTTATTTGTATAGGTTTTGCTTTTTGATTAAAATTTTTGGGTTATGCTTTATAGTTTGTATGATCGTTGTCTCTTTGTTATGTGTTTTTTTTTTTGAAATTTTTTTTATGTATTTTTGCTCTTTTATATGACAGTTATGTGTTATATGTATTGTTTACTCTCGCGTAAACTCGACTCTAAACGTATTTTCTGATCTAAAATTTTTTTTCAGGCTGCATAGTGGGGTATTGGATTTATTAAATCAACATAGTGAAGATCCGGTGAGTGGAGGAGTTATTTACCCATAAAAAGTGATTTTATTAGTTGGCAGTTTGTTTTTTGCTTGGTGATTTTCTTCGCCGCTGTTTTGTAAATTTGATTGCTTTCAGTATGTGTTTTTCCTCTTTTGATTTGATAGTTATGTGTTCATTCGTATTGTTTTCTCGCAGCGGTGAAGAACACATAAATGTCTATTTTTAATGATTCAACAAAATCCAATAACTGAAATTATAAGAAGGATCACCCTTACTAAACTAAGTTTCTCATTAACTGTTATTCACGTTAATGATTCTACATAACTTGAATAACCCGGTTTTTTTACAAATTTTGTTCGTCTCTTGCTAGCTGCTCCCTCTCACGAGATGGAAAAAAATACTTGCCACATGGTCTATATCTCTCTTTACCTGGACTATAATGCAATATTCCACCATATTGGTTTTCATTGATATATCACTAAACAAGTACTACCCCTTATAATGTTGTCCTTAAACGCTGACTCTGCTGGTTTTTCCTCAGTTCCAATTCTCTTCCACCTTTATTAGACCATCAAGTTAGTTTTAGGCGTCTTATCTTATAAATAGCATACTTCATGTCTAAGTGCATTTGTCCCATTGCATTCTTCAGGTTCATGACTTGTGATCTATACAATTCCTCTTCTTTTTCTTTCGCTGCGTGGATTTACTAAATTATGTGGGGGATGCTGAAAGTGTGTGCATTTGTCCCATCGAATAAACACAGGAGCAACGCTGCTTTTGCAACAAGGTCACAGTCGCAGTAGCGTCTACGGAATTTAATTTCAAAAAGATGGAGCATGAGCAGCTTCTTCCGTGCGTCTCACGGGTTTGGGATCTCGCCTTCAAGGACACATGAAACCGGTAAGGCTCAAATTTTGTTCCCTCGGGGAAAAAAAAGAAAACCATCATTTACTTCTTCGACCACTTGTATATTTAACCTCTTCTGTTCTATATGCAATTCTCCCAGTGAGTTGCAGCCAGCGCCATTATAATGAGTTCCTCTATATGTATTAGTAAAAACGCTGCTATAAGTTGCAAAGTGTTTTATACAATGAGATGAGAGACAATCTCTTTCAGCTAAGTATCTCTATACAAACATGCAGTAAAGACAACGCAATACTACTCTCTACATTTTTTTTTTTGGGGTGCAAATACTTCTCTCTACATAATAAGCACATATTATTATGTATAGATGAAAAGCTTATAATACTGAACGAATCCGCTCACAAAAACCATTGACGCAACACACAAAAACACGAAAAAACAAAAAAAACAAAGCATAAGATAGAGAGGAACACAAGTGTTCTCAGGCGGACTCCTGATCATCATCAAACATCTTGGCTGCCCACCGTCGACTCCTTCTCTATCTCACGTTGACAGTCTCGAAGTCCTCTTCAGCTTCGATCTTGGATGCTCCTGCGGTTTAAGCCTCTTCGCCGCTGGCTCCTGCAAACCCTCCATCTTAGCCGCTGGCTGCTGCACATTCGTATCTCCATCATTTGTGCCCGTCGACTCCTCCTTCTCTATCTCACGCATGGCCTCCTTAAGAGGAGGCAGGAAAGTCGTAGTGTTGACGGTCTCTAAGTCCTCTTCACCTTCCATCTTATTATCCACCTTTGATGCCATCGAGATAGGCGATGAGAGAAAATTAAATATTAATTAAGAACAAAATTTTACAAAGAGAACTTTAATCTTTTAGTAAAAAGTAGAAAACAAAACAACCACTTTTGATGCGAGTTTTATGATAAAGAAAATTTTAATTCCCAAAATAAGGTTCCATTTTAACTTTTGGGAATTAACTAGGGAGAAGCTTACAATCGAATTTGAAGTTCTTCCACGTAAGTCGAATATAGCTCGAAGATGCACAGAACGGAAAACATATTTAAAAAAACTCCATTGTTATATACTTTTTTTTTGGTCAACCACCATTATTATAGACTATATTTTTTCTTCTGTGTGTAAATGTAGACTATATTGTTTCAGAAGAAGAGATAAAGAGTATCATTAGAAATAAGCATACAAAAACTTCACAAATTAATAGTATATCATAATAAGCATATAAAACACACACTAATTAGGAGGAACACACAACGTCTTAAGCATATCGACAAAGTAAAAAATCTTCTTCAATTTCTTCAGCATCTTACTTCGATTCATGTATTGTCCCGTCACCGTTAGTACGTCTAGGACTAAATTAAAATCTGCATGCTCATATCCTAATAAAGAAAAAACGAGAAAAAAATCTTACGCATTATTTACAATTTGAAAGCCTAACTAAAATCATCTACATCTATATAAAACAATGATGTATTTCTCAACCCTTAAAGAGCTTTTCAGATGCCTGAATCACTGAGATCATACGCGTCAAGTGAGGTTGAGTGCAATGCACCAGACTCTCTGATTTAGTTTATAAACAGGATACAAGAAGTGATCGGAACTTCAGATGATTTCATTTTTTTATCAAGTCAAATTCGGTTTATGTGTGGGAAAGAGAAAGGGAACAACAACAATAACTAAGGCAATAAGGGACAAAAACAAAAACGATGAAAACAATAACCAAGAAAAGAAATCAGAAGAGAATAAGCGCGACAATGAGAAGAAGAAAAAAGGAGAGAAGAAAAATTCTTTCTTTTTACTAGATATGTGAAGAATCTGATTATGAGTGTTTGATGCATTTTTCTGTATTTTAGTATGGTGATAATGTTTTTTATTCTCATTAAACTAAGTTTGTATTTTTGATATACGAAAAATAAGGGATCTAGACAGAAACATAATAACGAAATGAAAATATAAAAAAAATAAGTTGCAGTTAATTTAAATTGTGGTCCCGAAGAATCGAGGGACCGGTGTATCTAAACTAAAACAATAGGAGAAGCATAAGGGATACAAAAACAAAAAAAAATTGTTTTTTTCTTCCGAAATAAATGATTATGAGAATTTCATGCAATACAAAAGACGAAAAAAACCGAAAGAGTATGATATTGGAGAAAATGAAGGAAATAAAGAAGAAAAGAGAAGAAGAGAAAAAAGAAAGACGAAAAAAACAAGAGCAAGTCAGAGAAATAAAGATAATGAAAAAGAACAAGAATATAGCTACAACACACTGTGACTATATGCTTTGGTCGCTCATGTGATTGAAAAAGTCCATCAAAACTTTTAACTATAAATAATTTCTAAAAATTATGTAGAGGATAGTGGATTGTTTCATTACGATCCAACTTTCCTTTCTTCTTATTTGTATAGAAGTGTTTTAAGAGCTTTGAGGTTGTCTCCATTGGTGTGAAGAGATATATTTTCATCGTGTGATGATCATCGATGTGAATATCACCAGTGGCTCTAACGTTCACATCAAACAAGCCACGTAAAGCAAGTTGCTTACCAGAAAAGACAAGGAGGTGAAGCACAAACATCAACATTCTAATAATGTAGCAAACTATATCATTTCATTAAAACTGTCAAGCTAAGCTCTCTTCCAAGATAGATTCGTTTCGTAAAAGCTCAAAAGGTAAAAAATAAAAACCCAATAAATCGAAGGAATAAGGCAAAAACTTATACATTTAAGGGATGTAATCTATTTCTAAATAGTCCATGGGTGACATACATAATTAGCTTGTTTAAGTTGTAAAAAATGTTTCAATACATTATAATATTTGCAAAAATTTTGAATTGTTGTATTGCAAATGGTGAAGTTTCGTTTTTTGAATTTTTTGGGGTTTTAATTATTTTGGTGGGAATGCAACTTAATTTAGACAAATAGTTCAAAACAAAAAAAAACCGAAAAATTACGAGGAAGTGAAAGACACGTCAATAATTATAGTGTATGAATTTGAAAATAAAGGCAACCATTAAAAAAACCAAATTATTAAACTTGATTTTTCCAACTTTAAATAAACAAATATTATCAGTTTTAAAAAATGAACTATACCCCGCACAGAGCGCGGGGAAAACACGTAGTATGTAAGTGTATATAAAGATCTACCATTAAATCTGTGAATAATAAGAGAGAATTCCAATTCTAAACTTCAAACCACGACAAATTTAATCACGATTCTCGACTTTCTCTCTCAGTTTCAGACACTCGATTATAAAGATTGATATCAAGAACTCAAAGTGTATAAGAATAACTCTCTTGTTCATGTTTAAAATTATAACTCAAAAACTAAACACAAAATCTATCAATATGTTTGTCACAAACACGACAACTATATATCACACCCTGCTTCCGTAGCTTGTCCTAAACTTAGGATATTGCTCTTGAGTTCGGGTATAAAGTAGATATCGGTAACGACATTCTATTCGTATGTTTTGCTTTGAAACAGATTTGATCATTTCCCTCCTATTTCAACACACGATCCATTTTCAAATTTCACCTTGCCCTTTTTGAACTCGTTGAGTTCAGAGAAGTATGACTTGTTGCCCGTCATATGGTTACTTGCTATGTTGTCAAGATGCCATACTCCTTATTGGTGTGAACCTCAGATGGTGAGAGGCTCACGGGATGGGATCAAACGTGCTGGTCTAGAGACACTCTCACGTTGGATCGGTTTATGAGACGGATGATGGAACGATGGCACCACAGAGAGGATGAGGGGCTCTCTGATACAGCAAGCACTCGAGCTAAGCGTGATTCCACACACAAAGAACGAGCAAAGGATTTCAAGACTTGAGTTGAAAGAAGAACTGCCGATTTTATTGATATGGGGTAAAAAGTTACGGACTACAAAGCCGAAGTGGAGCTTTATAAACAGCTCGACGGCGTGACCTTCTAGGGTCTCCCAAGAGGTAAAATTAAAAGAAAAAATACAAAAATAAAAGTAAAACAACGAAACAAATCGGCAAAACAACAAAAAGGAAACTACTTAAGCGTTTTAAGCAAAAAAGGAAAATAACTTAGTCTTAAACAAAATATAATTCGACCGACTTTTAGACGCATTTCTTGGCTATCTTTGGCGTGTGTAGACTTAGTCTGGAAGCTCTGAATCGTAGCTTGTACCTGCATGCATTATAGAAATTGAAAGTACCTTGTTCTCGCGTATGAATGGCCAAGCTTGTTGCTGGTTGGTCTTGATTGATTCTGGCACGGCTTTGGGGAGCTTCTTCTTGTCTTGGACAGTCTGGAGTGTTCTTGATGTCATGCTGTTGAAGTCTTCGCTGGAACGGTCGTCATTGTCTTCCAACTCTTCTGGGAACGCCAAATGCTCTCTCTCGGCTTCTAGGCTTGTGATCGCGGCAACTTGAGGCTCGACGATGGTCTCCTCATGCTTCCTGTGGTATTGGACCATAGAATCGGTTAAGTAGAGGGGTATACCTTGGCCGTGCTGAGGAGGGACGTGTACGATGTCTTGCTGGGGTAATTCCTCTCCTTGCGCCTTCTCGGGTTCGTTGTAGCTTTCTAGTGCGGTTGGATGGGGTGGGTCGATGGCCTCCGGATCCAACGTGCTGATGATCCTCTCCACTGCTAAGTTAAACTTCTGGCGTAAGGATTTGGTCTTGGATCGAGTCATTCTGCCCTCCATGACCGTGGGGACATCTCCTTCGGTTGGCTCCGGCTCGGCGGTTCCACCATTCCCTCCCTCTTGAGAAGGTTTTGTCCTCAAAACCGTTTCTTCTGCATCAAACGGAGATAAGTCAGCCACATTAAAGCTATGTGAGATATTAAACTCACCTGGGAGTTCCAGCTTGTAGGCATTGTCGTTGATTCGCTCTAAGATTTTGAATGGGCCATCTCCTCTAGGCGCGAGCTTGGAGCTTCTCTTCTGCGGGAATCGTTCTGGTCTCATATGTAACCAAACCCATTCGCCTGGTTCAAAGACAATCTCCTTGCGTCCCTTGTCTTTGTTCCTCTTATACTCCTCGGTTTTTCTCTCAATGTTCTCTTTGGCTTTTAAGTGTAGTTTCTTGATGAATTCTCCGCGGTTAAGCCCATCCATGTTCACTTGTTCAGCTTGCGGTATTGGTGAGAGGTCTATTGGTGCCAGGGGGTTAAGACCGTATACAACTTCAAAAGGGGACAACTTAGAGGCAGAGTGAGTAGCACGGTTATAAGCAAACTCAATAAATGGAATGCAATCTAGCCAAGTTTTCATGTTTTTACCAAGCGTGGCTCTAAGTAAAGTAGAGAGAGTACGGTTTACCGACTCGGTTTGGCCATCTGTTTGGGGATGGCAGGTGGTAGAGAATAGCAATTTGGTACCCATCTTCCTCCATAAGGTCTTCCAGAAGTGGCTGAGGAACTTGGTGTCACGGTCTGAAACGATTGACCTTGGCACTCCATGTAAACGCACCACTTCCTTGAAGAACAAATCTGCGGTCTGAGTTGCATCATTCACTTTGGCGCATGGTATAAAGTGTGCCATCTTGCTGAATCGATCCACAACCACAAAGATCGAGTCCTTGTGCCTGATTTTTGGCAAACCTAATACAAAGTCCATGGAAATGTCTACCCAAGGGGCGTTAGGTATTGGTAAAGGAGTATATAAGCCGTATGGATGTAACCTGGACTTGGCCTTTCGGCATGTGATGCAGCGAGAACAGAACTTCTCTACATCTTTCTTTAAATGCGGCCAGAAGAAGTGATCAGAAAGCACGGCTAAGGTCTTGGCGATGCCAAAATGTCCCATTAGACCACCACCGTGAGCTTCTCGGATCAGTAACTCTCGGATTGAGCTTTGAGGGATGCATAACCGTTTGTCTTTAAACAAGAATCCATCAAAGATGTAGTATGCGCTGTAGGCTCCTTTGCCATTCTCCTTGTAGCTTTCTCCAAAGTCAGGATCCTCCTCATATAAACCCTTGATCTGCTCAAATCCTAGAACCTTAGCCTCCATTGTAGTGATCAGTGCGTGCCTCCTCGATAATGCATCGGCCACCACGTTCTCTTTCCCCTTCTTGTATTTGATTACATAGGGAAATGTCTCGATGAATTCCAGCCACTTAGCGTGTCTCCTCTTCAAGGATGTCTGCCCTCTTAAATGCTTCAAGGTCTCATGATCCGTGTGGATAACAAACTCCTTAGACAGTAAGTAGTGCTGCCATGTCTCCAATGCCCTTACCAAAGCGTATAGCTCTTTGTCGTAGGTCGGGTAGTTTAGGGTGGCTCCACTTAGCTTTTCACTGAAGTAAGCTACTGGCCGGCCTCTCTGGTGTAGGACGGCTCCTATGCCTAAGCCCGAAGCATCGCACTCTACTTCAAACATAACCTCGAAGTCCGGTAAGGCTAAGACTGGTGCTCGCGTGAGCCGGTCCTTGAGTGTGTTGAATGCAGCTTCCTGTGCTTCACCCCATGAGAACGGAACGTTCTTCTTGATAACAGCCGTGAGTGGGGCAGCCACGGTGCTGAAATCCTTAACAAACCGTCGGTAGAAGGAGGCTAGGCCGTGAAAGCTTCTAACATGGCCGATAGTACTTGGCGTGGGCCATTCCTGAATAGCCTTTATCTTATCCTCATCCACTTGCAATCCCTGCTCACTTACTACAAAGCCTAAGAAAACAAGCTTATTAGTACAAAATGAGCACTTCTTCAGGTTAGCATATAAGCCTTCCTTCCGAAGCGTTTTTAAAACAAGTTCTAGATGCATAAGATGATCAGTCAAACATTTGCTATAGACAAGGATATCATCGAAGTATACTACTACGAATCTGCCTATAAAAGATCTTAGAACCTGGTTCATAAGTCGCATGAATGTGCTAGGGGCATTGGTGAGGCCGAAGGGCATCACTAGCCACTCGTATAGTCCCTGCTTAGTCTTGAAGGCTGTCTTCCACTCATCACCTTCTCTCATTCTCACTTGATGGTATCCACTCCTGAGATCCACCTTTGAGAAGATAGTTGCTCCACTGAGCTCGTCTAGCATGTCATCAAGGCGCGGGATGGGGTGCCGGTACTTGATGGTGATGTTGTTAACCGCTCGGCAGTCTACGCACATCCTCCAGGTACCGTCCTTCTTAGGTACTAGTAGGACCGGTACGGCGCACGGACTGAGACTCTCCCTGATGTATCCCTTGTCCATCAAGTCTTTGACTTGCTTCTCCAGTTCTTTGGTCTCCTCTGGATTCATCCTATAAGCGGCCTTGTTGGGTAAGGCGGAGCCGGGGACAAGGTCGATGTGATGCTCGATCCCTCGGATAGGAGGCAGTCCGGCAGGTATTTCCTCTGGAAACACATCTTTAAAACGGTCTAAGACAGCTTGTACTTCACTCGGAAGTTGTAACTCAGCTAGGCCTGTACTTAGACAATCTTTGAAAACCATTAGTAGCACGGTGCCGCGGGCACTCATGGTTTTAAGCACGGCATTACTTGTAATGTACAAGTTAGATTTACTTACCTCGGTTTCCTTAGCCATATGCGTCTGCATTTGATGCACCTCGGTGGGGCTTAAGGGGGCTAAGTTGTGCTTTCGGTCCTTGTAGGTGAAAGAATAGAAATTGGATCGGCCATTATGGCTTGTGGCTCGATCAAATTGCCACGGCCTTCCCAGCAGAAGGTGTCCGGCTTGCATCGGTACAACATCACAAGTCACTTCATCTTGATACTTTCCCACGCTAAACGGTATAATGACTTGTTCCGAGATTCGCAGCTCAGTTTGATCATTTAGCCATCTCAGCTTGTATGGCCTCGGGTGCTTGATCTTTTCTAGACCTAGCTTCTCTACCATGTACTTAGAAGCAACGTTAGTGCAAGAACCTCCGTCTATGATGAGATTACATACCTTGTTTCTGATGGTGCATCTCGTATGGAAAATGTTCTCTCGTTGCACTTTCTCTTCTGGCGTGACTATAGCACTTAGGATTCTTCTGGTGACTAGCATCTCGCCATGATCAGGATAGTCTATCTCGCCTTCTAGCTCATCAGCATCATCATCCTCCTCGTCTTGAGATTCATAATCTCCACTTGGGGTCAAGATCATGGTTCTCTGGTTGGGGCATTCCCTTGACATGTGGCCTCTTCCCTGACATTTAAAACAGATTATTTCACGAGTTCTAGATGTACTAGGGAACTTACCTTGCTCTGGCCGCGTGGATTTGGGTGGTTCAGGAGCTTTCCCTTTGAAGCGTGAGTCGATCTCCACCGCCTTTCCTTTGTCCAAGGGTTTAGAGCTACTTGCGTTCCACGGTGTTGGATTTCTGGCTCGGTTGCTCAAGGAAACCTTGCGTTTGATTTGTTGCTCTACCTGCACCGAGAGGTGTAGTAACTCGTGCATGCCACTATACTGAGCTCTCTCGACCTTCCTAGCAATGCGCTCTTGTAGGCCATCGATGAATTGAGCCATCAAAGCCTCTTCTGATTCTTCTAATTCCAACAGATTCATGAGTTTCTCAAACTCCTCAAAATACTCATCCACCGTCCTAGTCCCTTGAGAAAGTTTTCTGAATCGTTTCTGTAGGTCTCGGTGGTAATGGTCTGGTACGTACCTAGACCTCAAGAGAAACTTCATGTCACGCCACATGGTGACCGGCGCGAAACGGTTTCTCCTTCTCTCGGCCACGTTTCTGTCCCACCATGCAATGGCGTTGTCCGTGAGCTGTGCTGCGGCCAAGGCGACTCTCTTGCGGTCACCATATCCATAGCACTCGAATATGTACTCTAGCCTCCTCTCCCAATCCAGATATACGTCCGGATTTGACTTGCCAGCGAATGTGGGAGGAGTAAGCTTGACGTCCATATTGCCTTCCCTCGGCTCTTCCTCTCGCACGCGTTGTCTCCGAAGGGGATCCGGCGCACGCTGGTGTTGTTGCTGCAATGGGTCAGGGGGATGGTCATCCTCAAGCTCAGGCATCTCGTCCTCTGGCTCACGTAAGTTCCTCACAGGAGCTCTCAGGGGAGGAGCCGCAGCTGGCGCAGGAGGTGGTGGCGGTTGTTCCAAGCGCATCATGCGCTCTCCAAACTCCTGTCTCATGGCCCGCATCTCTTCCCGGAAAGCGGCCATCATCTGCACCATGGCGTCCTGAGGTACTTCCTCACCCATGTTGTTCCTTTAACACTTGTTCTGTTCCTGTAAGCCAACAAAAACAACAAACTATCAAAGCACCACAATAGATGAAATCAAGATCAACAAGACAATTTTAACAGGAGACTAAACAACTTTCTTTTTGGGATTTTCTGGATTTAATTAAACGCAAACTAACAGGCAACAACCAGACCAGCTCGCACAATCAAAGGAAACCACTTGAAAGTACCAACTTAACCGGATCTATCTAATAACAAAGCTAAATCAAAACAAACGGAAACAACAACAATTTTTATAGGGTTTTCTCTAATGAAACAGAAGCAGATAAGCAAAAATAAACCAAAAGGTAAAAGGATAGATGTCACCTGATGTAGGAACCTTTCGGCTCTGATACCAGATGGTGTGAACCTCAGATGGTGAGAGGCTCACGGGATGGGATCAAACGTGCTGGTCTAGAGACACTCTCACGTTGGATCGGTTTATGAGACGGATGATGGAACGATGGCACCACAGAGAGGATGAGGGGCTCTCTGATACAGCAAGCACTCGAGCTAAGCGTGATTCCACACACAAAGAACGAGCAAAGGATTTCAAGACTTGACTTGAAAGAGAACTGCCGATTTTATTGATATGGGGTAAAAAGTTGCGGACTACAAAGCCGAAGGGGAGCTTTATAAACAGCTCGACGGCGTGACCTTCTGGGGTCTCCCAAGAGGGAAAATTAAAAGAAAAATACAAAAATAAAAGTAAAACAACGAAACAAATCGGCAAAACAACAAAAAGGAAACTACTTAAGCGTTTTAAGCAAAAAAGGAAAATAACTTAGTCTTAAACAAAATATAATTCGACCGACTTTTAGACGCATTTCTTGGCTATCTTTGGCGTGTGTAGACTTAGTCTGGAAGCTCTGAATCGTAGCTTGTACCTGCATGCATTATAGAAATTGAAAGTACCTTGTTCTCGCGTATGAATGGCCAAGCTTGTTGTTGTTTGGTCTTGATTGATTCTGGCACGGCTTTGGTGAGCTTCTTCTTGTCTTGGACAGTCTGGAGTGTTCTTGATGTCATGCTGTTGAAGTCTTCGCTGGAACGGTCGTCTTTGTCTTCCAACTCTTCTGGGAACGCCAAATGCTCTCTCTCGGCTTCTAGGCTTGTGATCGCGGCAACTTGAGGCTCGACGATGGTCTCCTCATGCTTCCTGTGGTATTGGACCATAGAATCGGTTAAGTAGAGGGGTATACCTTGGCCGTGCTGAGGAGGGACGTGTACGATGTCTTGCTGGGGTAATTCCTCTCCTTGCGCCTTCTCGGGTACGTTGTAGCTTTCTAGTGCGGTTGGATGGGGTGGGTCGATGGCCTCCGGATCCAACGTGCTGATGATCCTCTCCACTGCTAAGTTAAACTTCTGGCGTAAGGATTTGGTCTTGGATCGAGTCATTCTGCCCTCCATGACCGTGGGGACATCTCCTTCGGTTGGCTCCGGCTCGGCGGTTCCATCACTTATTCTCCTTCTTTGGTTTCATACTTCTTTGGTATGACATTTTCTTCATTTAAGAACACGACTTTATGCATATAAAGGGCTGGATGGCTTCTTTTGTCTCCACTTTATTTGCTTCTTCTGTCTTTTGTGTTCTTTCAGTGCATACAGAAGCATAGTGACTGGGTTTGTCACAGCGGTAACATATCACTTTTGATATGTCTTTCTTTTCTTTTCCTCGGTTTTGATCCTTTGTCCGTTCCTGCCTATGTTGCATGGCAACGGAAACGGATACGTAGAAACGAAACGTGGAAACGCCATTTAAAAAAAATATAGAAATGGAAAGGTTTTGGAAACATATATATAAGCATTAAACATCTAAATTATTTTGTAAGCAGAATATTTAAATCAATAAAATCTAGTATATAATTTTAACACAATTATTAAATAATAAAAATTAAAATGTGTAAAATCAAAAATTTAGAAGATTTTCTTCATTATAAATTTTATTAGTTCCATCAACCAAAACTATCTCCAATTCCAATTTATCGAGATAACGATTTTCATACTCAATAATACCAAGACTATTCTCATTTAACAAAACAAAAGAATTATTAGCAAAATAATTATTAACTTATTATAAAGAATTAAATTGATCACTTAATCTTATTTTTATGAAAAAAAAATAGTTTTCATCTTGTTTCCAAAATGAAAACGTGTGTTTCCAAAGTGTTTCCAAAGTGTTTCCAAACTGAAATTTTTAGGAAACACAATTTTTCGTGTTTCCAACGAGTTTCTGAGAGTTTCGCTTTTCGAAAAGTTTAGGAAATGGAAAACACACCTGTGACAGAGTTTCCATGCAACCTAGGTTCCTGCGAGTTGTATCTTCCTCTGCCTCGTCCTCTGTTTCCTCTGCCTCCTCTTCCACGTCCTCTCCCTCGTGAAGACGCATAACTTTGTTGCTCTGAGTTTGCGTATAACAACTTGCCTTGTGTATCCCAGTGATTCTCCTTATCGAGAATTCTTTCTTCATAGACCTCGAGTCTTCCTTTGATGTCTTCAAAGGCTGTTGTGTTTAGGTCTAGGACTTGCTCGAGAGAGGCTATGATCTGGTTGTACCTGCTTCTTGGCAACTATTGAGAAATTTCTTTACGAGTTTGTATTCCTCAATTTTTTGTCCAAGAGAAGCGGATTTCGATGCTAGCTCCGATAACTTTCCCGCAAAGCTATCTATTGTATCTGTGTCCTTCATCTTGATTCGTTCAAACTCACTCATTAGATTTTGAAGTCTTGATTCATTGACACGATCGGCTCCTAGGTGACGAGTTTTGATCGCCTCCCTTATCTCTTTTGGAGAGTTTTCTTCGCCTACTTGCAAGGTAAGGACCTCTGGGATGGATTGAAACAGCAATCCGATTGCGATATCATTCTTGTTGGAAATTAATGAACCTGATTCTATTGTTTCTCACACCTTATGGATTCACAATAGAAATTTCATCCTCATGGCCCTCACCGTATAATTTGTTGCGTTTAGCATGGGGCATTGGATTGAGGAAGGAATAACTTCCTTCGGTCGAGAAAGAGCGAAGGCGTCTCCCATGGCTCGGTCACGTCACCGTTATTCTCCGTCGAAGTCTCGCGATCGCACCTTCTTGTTTGATCGTTAAACCTGGCGCTTTGATACCAAATTTAGAGATTGCAATAAAACTCAATTTATATAAGAACAACTCTCTTATTTATGTTTAGAAATATAACATGGCACTCTACTCGCACCTTCTTGTTTGATCGTTTATCTTATTCTTAACCACAACTTGGTTTAGGTATCTTAGACTTCAAGCACTGTTGAAGATTATCCAACATCGATCTCGTACTCTGTTTTGTTTTTCGTACTTTCTTTGACCTAATGGAAATCGTTTTCTTCTCGATTTTGTTTTCTGGCCTACGATGGCTGCTGCTGACGCAAATAATTGTTCAGACAGTTCGAAATAGGAGGACAATTTCCTCCTATGATCTTCCCTCTGGGGATGATCCAGGATAGGTTATTTCCCAACCGTAGCTCAATAGGAAAAATTATGATGAATGGGCTTAAACCTTTCGTATGGCTTTGACTGCTCGAAAGAAATTTCCTTTCATCGATAGAAGCATTCCGAAACCAACCGATGACTCACCGAATCTAGAAGATTGGATGGCTAACAATCACTTGCTAGTCACGTGGATCAAGCCGACCATCGAACCGAAACTAAGGACCAATATCTCACATCGAGAATTGGCCAAAGATCTTTGGGATCACATCAAGAGGCGCTTTGCTCTCAAAAGTGGAGCTTGACTTCAACAACTTCGGGGACCTCTCGCCAATTGTCGACAGATGGGATCCACAGTGGATGAATATTTTGGGCGTTTAACAAAGATTTGGGATGCTATGACCGATTGCTTAACCCCCAAGACTAGTAGTTGTAACAAGTGCGAGTGCGACTTGGTTACGGCTCATGAACAGCAACGTGACGTGGTTTGTGTTCACGATTTTCTTCATGGTCTTGATGATGCGACTCACAGTGTGGTGCGTTCACAGATCTACGCATTTTCTTTACGGGCTTGATAATGGCGACTCACGGTGTTGTAAAATACTTGGACGACAAGGACGTATCTTCAACAATACGGAAGTATTTTCATTTAATTTGTATATTTACATAGTTGATGTATATTCTTTTAGATTGGGTTCCATGATGCTGGATTTAAATTAGGGTGGTTGGAGAAAAAACTCAACTCTTTGTCGGAAAAGAAGGAAAAGAGGAAGCTTGTGAGATGCGGATACTAAAAATAGAGGTAGTGTTGAAGGACTTTAAGCAGAAGTGCTCAGATCTCGAAACTCTGATGGATAAGGAGAAAGCATAGTTGTTGGCAGCTAGGGCTCCACTGTTGTGCGATCATATTTTTTGATTATTTGTGTTCTTAATTACTAGTTGTTAGGCGCTTATGGTTAGGATCTACATGTAATTGGTTATGTGTCCTATAAACTCGGGAAGATCAAGAGACATATATGTTGGTAGTGCCCATTCTAGGTTTCTCTATTGCACTTTGTTTCTCGATAGAAAAATAATTAATTGGTATTGTCTTGAGATGGCATCTCTTGCGTATAATATACTGGATTAGGCCCCGCGTATACGCGGAGTTTATAAATTTGTTTTTACAACTCATTAAAAAATTAAAATAAAATCAAGAGAAGATGAAGCTCAAGAGTTAATAGAATTTTCTTGGTTGAAAAATTATGAGAGCTCTTAGATATTTATATATATGTGAGAAGTATTTTTACTTTTTTTATTTTTACTTTTTTTACGGTTACTTTTTTTTGGTTTAATTTCAAATTAAAAGGAAAAAAAACTAAAAACAAAAAAATGATAAACTTATATATCAAAAGGAAGAAAAAAATAAAACTTTAGTTAAAGATTTATTAGTTCATAAAAACTTTTATTTTATAAAGATTAATGTTTTTCTCATTTTTTATAATTTTTCTTTTCTAAATTTGAAATTGTTTTCCATTTTGTAATAAGATTACTTTTTTCAGGCGTAAATAAAATATTCAAAACATAAATATTTTATATTATATTTAAAGTAATATATTTAGTAGGGCCAAAATATGATTTACTTTGAAATACTGTATCGATTTTGTTATTTTTAAAATATTATTTTTAATAACTCATATTAATTATATTATTATATACGGGCCCTATTATACTTATTATTTTAGATTATACAATTTCTTTAATTTAAATGAAAAACATAAAAGAAACTTTTGTTTTTCTTAGATTTTTTATTTACCTTTTCAATTTTTTATTTTTATTTTATATTATTAAATGCGGGCCCTATTATACTTATTATTTTAGATCATACAATTTCTTTAATTTAAATGAAAAACATAAAAGAAACTTTTGTTTTTCTTAGATTTTTTATTTACTTTTTCAATTTTTTATTTTTCTTTTGGTATTAGCAATTAAAAAAGAAACTTATTTTCCTTTTCTATTTTTAAAACTAATTTTTTTATTTTCCTTTTAGTATTAGTAATTTCTCATACAATTTCCTTAATTTAAATGAAAAACATTAAAAAACTTATTTTCTTTTTTCTTAATTTTCTTATTTACTTTTTCGATTTTTTTTTTGGTATTAGTAATTGAAAAAGATACTTATTTTCCCTTTTTATTTTTAAAACTAATTTTTAAATTTATGTAAACATTATGTTAAAATCTAATTGGTTGAATTTTTTTAACACGTGTCAAAATCTAATCGATTAACTTGACACATGTCATGATCATGTTAAAAACTAACTTTGATGCATTCTACTTTATATAATAAGATTACAAAATCATCAATATAAAGCCCTTGTTTTATATTTAGTATTTTTAATATTTTATTAGTCATTAAATAAATGCAAATGCAAATATTAATATCATAACTAATATATATATATAAGATCATCGAACAATCTCCCAGGGATCGAAACCTGGAAACCATATCGCCTCCCCTCTTATGGCGGAGGGTTTGGCAATGAGAGAAGCTCTCATTCATGCAGCGAGTGAAGGTTTCGAGAAGCTCCGAGTTGAATCGGATTCACTTCAATTGATCCAAGCGATCAACTCAACTAGCCAAATCACGGAGATTTTTGGAATCCTCCATGACTTCTCTCAACTATCTTTACTCTTTCAAACTTGTTCTTTCAATTTTATTCCAAGATCAGAAAATACAATAGCGGATGGTAGGGGTGGGCGTCCGGATTATTCGGATACAATCGGGTCGGATATTTCGGGTATCCGGTCTTCGGGTATAGAGGGATGAGATCCATTCGGATATTTATAATTTTTGAGTCGGGTACGGATCGGTTCTAATCGGGTTCGGGTCGGTTCCGGGTATCCGAATCACTCAAAATTTATTTAAATACTTTTTACAAAAACTCAAATATTTTATATATTTCAGTTATTTGGTTGAATTTTGCCAAAAAAATTATTTTAACAAATATAACTAAAGATTTTTCGATATTTTGATTATTTTAGTCTAAAATTATCTAATATATTTGTTTTATAATAATAATTTTAAATATTTTAGTTATTCGAGTTTAACTATAAATAATATTTTTAGGTATATAATTGTATTTCAGATATTCCGGATACCTATTCGGTTCTCGGTTTGGTCCAGGTTCGGGTCCGGTTCTTCAGGTATAAAAGGGCAGGACCCAATCGGGTTATTACGTCAGTTCCATTTCGATTCGGTATCTTTTAGTTCGGTTCAATTCGGTTCGGTTCTTCGGGTCCGGTTAAAATGCCCAGGCCTAGCGGATGGATTGGCAAAACAATTACTAAATGTTGTACCGGTTAAGACCGATTAACCCATTGGTTCGGTTTGTTTTAATTGCAGTTATTTGATCAAAATATATATATATATATATAAGAAAATAGTTGCAAGGCTGGTCCAACAAAAATGATGGTCGGAATAAAAAAATGTGGCATTTTATAAATAATAATATTGTAATAAAACAATTTACACTGTAAAAAAAATCAAATCTTTAAAAAAAACAAAAAAAAATCGTAAGAAGAAAAACAAAAACAAATGAGAAAAAATTAACGTTACAAAAAAAATCATATATATAATTAGACAAACATTTCTCTATCTAAGCTATCCACATCAGCAAATTTTTATTTTTTTAATGGGCATTTATATATTTTTTAATGGGTTTTTATATATTTTGGATATGTAAATTTTTGGGTTTCCACACATTAATTTAAAAGTAAAAAACATACTTATTCTAAAAAACACAAAAACTATAAATTCTCCACCCAAAAAAAAAATCATAATGCTATTTCAAATTAAAAAACAAAGTGAATGAGATCAATGGTAAAATAACTTTTTTTCATATCGCTGGAAATAAGCGACTAGAAAAAGAAGAAGCCAATTGAATACATATATTAAGTGGGGAGATAAATATACACTTACAATAGCGTATAAATATAAGAAAAAGTTTTTAAACAATTAGCATATCACAATTTTTATTAGAAAAAAGAACTTCACAATAGGTTTACATATTTTGAAATTAAAAAAAAAACTAAAAAATTATTTAAAATTAAGAAAACAAACAAGAACCAAATTTAAAAGTAAAAAATACATTTATTCTACAAACACACAAAAATTATAAATACTTTTTCGAATAAAAATTAATAAAGTATTATTTCGAATAAGAAAAAAAAAAGAGTGGATGGAATCGATTAGCATTGGGCATATCAGGTTTTAGGACGAGAATTTATGGATACGGGACGGAAACGAATAATTTAGAAATTGAAAAATAACTTTGGAAACAGTTTATGGGTATGAGTTATTTCAAGTTTTTTACCTAAAATATGTTTTCAAACTCTCAATAATTTGGGTAGAGATCAACTTACATACTTTGGATAACTTTGGAAAAATTGGGAAAAATCAAAATAAGTTGGAAAAATTTAGGAAAATTTTGAAAATAGGTGAGGAACTATATAGAGTTTTTAAATTTAATTTTTTTTAATGGGTAATTTGGGTACGTGATCTCATATTCGTTTCTCTCATGTACTCTTCACGTACCCGTTTGAATAAAATAAATGATCCCAAACATATAGTTATTTTGAACGGGATTGAGAATAGATGGAAAATTCGGGATGAATACGGGACGGAACAAGAAACCTGTCCCAAAATTACGAGGCTAGGTTAAGGGATATAAAAAAAACAATTGAATAGATATATTAAGTGGAGAGACATATATACTTACAACAACATATAAGAGTAGGAATAAATTTTTTAGCAAATAACACATCACAATTTATGTTAAGAAAACTTTATAATAATATGTGAACATATATTTTAGGCTAATAAAAAAAAACTAAAACATCTAAAATTAATAAAAAAAAGAACAAACCAAAAACCAAATATAAAATAAAGATAAACATAATAATAATGTAAATATATTAAATTATAATATATAAATTTAAATTAAATAAAACCGCGCAAAGCGCGGATTGATCTCTAGTGTAAAGTAATTTGGCAAACCAATATTTTAAAAAACAGTATACTATTGACAAAAATAAACATGGATTTCAACATTTTCAACAATACGGAAGTTTACATATTTGATGTATATTCTCTTAGATTCAGTTTTATCGCTTTAAGAACATATGTAAGTGTCAATAAAGATCGATTCTAAACTTCAGAGCCCCGACAAATTTAATCATGATTCTTGACTTTCTCTCTCGATTTCAGGCACTCGATTATAGAGATTGAAATAAAGAACTCAATTTGTTTAAGAATAACTCTCTTATTTATGTTTAGAATTATAACTAAAAAACTAAACACAAAAGCTCTCAATATGTTTGTCACAAACTCGACAACCATATATAGAGGCACTAGCACGACTTTGCTAATTTTTTTTCTATTAGAAATGGAAGATTTCCTTTTAAGTTTAGGTATCTTAGACTTCAAGCAATGTTGAAGATTATCCAACATTCTCCCTCTTAAGCTTCAACTCATCGATCTTCATGTCTTTAACTCCTATCAAGTTTCTCATTTTCACAAACTTGATCCTTGCTAATGCTTTAGTGAGGATGTCCACCTTTTGTTCAACTTCCGGTACGTGCTCCATATCAACAAGCTCCTTCTCAATGCATTCTCGTATGAAATGGTAGCGTTTATGAATGTGTTTACTCTTACCATGAAATACGGGGTTCTTGGTGAGAGCTATCGCAGATTTGTTTCAATCTTGATGATGATTTTCTCGCTTTTTCATCCAGTAATCTCGCTTAACAAGTCTTTAAGCCACATTGCTTATCTCGCCGCTTCAGTTGCTGCCATGAACTCGGCCTTGCATGACGAAAGAGCAACCGTGTTCTGTTTTTGTGAAAACCAAGTAATTGGTGAGGATCCAAAGTAGAAGATGTGGCACGTGGTGCATCTTCCATCATCTTGATCAATGTTGTGACTACTATCACTAAACCCAATGATCTTTTTTGATCCTTCACGCTTGAACTTCAAGCCGAATGCTGCTGTCCCCTTAAGGTACCGTGCTTCTTCCATCATCTTGATCAATGTTGTGACTACTATCACTAAACCCAATGATCTTATTTGATCCTTCACGCTTGAACTTCAAGCTGAATGATGTTGTCCCCTTAAGGTACCGTAGTATGTGCTTCATTATCTCACCATTTGACTTACGAGGACTTTGCATGTACCTGCTAGCAACTCCAACAGAAAATGCTAAGTCTGGTCGTGTGTGTAGCAAGTACCGCAAGCACCCTACGTTCCTTATATAGCTTGTAGGATCTATCTCTTCTTCTTCTCGTGCCTTTGAAACTTTTAGTCCAAACTCCATTGGTACTTGAGTTGGATTGCAAGTTTCTAAACCGGCTTCTTTCAATATCCTTCGCACATAGCCTTCTTGCTTGATTTCGATTCCATCTTGAGATTGATGTACTTCAATGCCGAGATAGTACGTGAGCCTTCCGATATCAGACATCTCGAACTTTGTTGACATTCCATCCTTGAATTCACTTATGACCTTGAGAGTGTTTCCTGTCACAAACAAGTCATCTACATAAATAGCAACAATGAGAAGATTTTCTCCCTCTTCCTTACGATACATTGGAGTTTCTTTTGAGCACTTCTTGAATCTCATTCCCTTCAGGATTTGATCCAACTTTTTGTTACAAGCTCGAGGAGCTTGTCTCAAGCCGTACAATGCTTTCGAAAGTTTGTACACCTTGGGTTCCTCTCCTTTTACTTCAAAGCCTTCAGATTGAGAAACATAGACATCTTCTTTTAACTTACCATGTAAGAATTGTATTTGTTGTACATATCCCTTAGCCACAAGCCGCACCTTGTATTTGTTGATAATACCCTCTGCATTCTTCTTGATTTTGAAAATCCTCTTGAGACCAATAATATGTACTATCCATGTAAAACGAGTTTGCTAAACAATACATCATATCATCTAGCTTTCGACCTAAATGGTAAACACCAAAGTCCATAAACCAAACAACAAGTTCAGCGATTAAATAACCAAAACCCCTTATCCATCCATCTTCAGCACTGCCGCCGGTTGATATATCAAGGTTTTTATCCGTTTTTGGACCATGATATAAGTCTTTTTATAGAGTCTTTTGGTCTTTTTAGAGTCCTATTAGAGTCTTTACAGGTTGGACTACGATTGGAGCATAATTGGAGATTTTGGAACCTTTTGGAGCATTCTGGAAGAAGTTGCAAAGTGATGAAGTCAAAAGACAGATTTGCACGCAAGGTGTCGATCGACACCAAGTCAGCCGACACCATGTGTGTCGATCGACACCAAGTCAGCCGACCAAGTTTTGCGGACTTCAACCAGAAAAAGGAAATCAGAAGAAATTTCAAGTATTTACAAGTTTGCCCCTGACGCGAGTTTGCCTATAAATATAGATTTTAAAGGCGTTGTTTAGCCACGAACTATTATTCTTTTTTTCTGTTTTGAGACTTAGAGAGAGATTTTTAAAGAGATTTTAGAGAGAAGAATTTATCTCCTTCAGAGCAAATTCGGAACTTCTTTGTTTCTATTGATTTCTTTTATGCAATCTTCTTTATTCATGATGTTTTCTTCATTCACCATGTCTGAGTAGTTTGCTAGTTAGGTTTAGGGTTTTTCAAGGGTGATTAATGAATTGTTAGGTCGAATTAAATTGTTAGGATAAAATCATTAGAGTTCTTCATCTGGATTTGTGTTTAATGTTTATTCTATCTTCGCGACCTAGAATCTGATCTTAGATTGATTAATAGATGCGAGAGTATTATTAATTTCTTGAACTAATGTTAGATGAGCAAAATACCTATTCGCGAAGAGATTTGGTTTAGGGTTTTGTGAACAATTGAACTTGATATTAATGCTTGTTTGAATTGATAGGATTTGCAAAGAGATTCGGAATTCTAGGGTTTAGACATAGATAATCTTCGTAGCGAGAGTTAGTTGATTTTACATTAGTGTTTCAAGTTCTAGAACAGTGCTTAATAAATCCTAACATTCTGTCTAGACCTGCAATTTAGATCACCTGAGAATTTTCCTGAACCTAGCGTTTCGTCTCCTGAACTTACACCGCATTCAATTCTGTTCTTGATTTATTTTGTTGCTTTATTTACTTTTAGCCTATTTGACCTAGCATAATCCAAACTTAGAAACCTTAGTGTAGCATCTACTTCTCTTGGGATTTCGATACCCCTTATACTACGATTGCTTTTGCTGTGCACTTGCAGTAGTTTTATTAGGGTAAAACCTGAGCCCTATCAAGTTTTTGGCGCCGTTGCCGGGGAAGTAATAGCTGCCTACAGAATCTAGTATTAGGATTTTGACTAGGTTTTGTTTTTATTTTTTGTTACTAATTTAGTTTCTTATCTTTGGTTTCAGGTGCATGCCCAGTACCAGAAGCAACAAGGAAGAGGAACTAGTCGCACTGAACCAGGAGCTCGGTCAATTGGAACGTACGAACCGCAAATCTGCCCGAGCATCGATCGACACAACTAGCATCGATCGACACCTAACCTCAGCATCGATCGACACAACTAGCATCGATCGACACCTTGCGCAGACTACAATGACCAAAGCTATGGTGGTGGTACGCGACGCAGAAGGCAACCTATTCGACCTACAAGGCAATAGAAGGAATGTCCAAGGACAGAGACTTGATGAGGCTGGCGCCGTCATCATTGAACCAGCGATACAAATCGCCACTTCAGAAGCTGGATGCGGAAGAACGTTTGGCGAGTACAACCGCCCAGACCAGTTCTATGCTAATAGAGCTGTGATCCGTCCTCCTGCATTCCAAAGGAATGACTTTGAGCTGAAGCCTGCTTAATTCACATTGGTGGCTCAGCATCCCTTCCATGGTCTTCCTAATGAGCCTCATATGGATCATATTGAGAGATTCGAAGAATTAGCTTCAAGCATCAAGGCCAATGGAGTGACCTACGACTATCTTTTCTGCAAGCTCTTCCCTTACTCGCTTGCTGGAGATGCATCCTACTGGCTGAAGCAGTTGGATCCAGGCTCACTAACCACTTGGGAAGAGACAAAGAATGCATTCTTATGCAATTTCTTTGATGACGCGAGATCAGAAGAGCTGAGGACAAAGATCACTACATTCTCCCAAGGACCCACTAAAGCATTCAAAACTTCTTGGGTGAGATTTAAGGCGTACCAGAGGGACTGCCCAGACCACGGTTTCAGCGAACCGCAGTTCCTTGGTATCTTCTACCGCGGGATTGATTGGAGGTATCAGATGGCCTTAGACGCAGCGAGCAATGGCAAATTCAACACCAGATACCCAGGAGACGCAATGGTGCTTATAGAGAATTTGGCCTCTTGCAATAGCACCAAGAACGCAGACTTCGAAAGAAGACAACACGCTGGAGTAACTGGAGGAAGCCAAATGGCTGAGGTAAACATGAAGCTCGATCTCTTGGTGGGAAAGAAGCAAGTCCATTTTGCTAATGAAGTGGAGACTTTTGAGCCTGAGGAAGAAGAGGTTAATTTCATCAATGGTGCTAGTTTTCAAGGTCAAAGATTTGGCAATCAGCAAAGCTATGGTTCCTCTTACCAGAGGCCTTTTCAGAGCAACAACTTCAATCGAACTTATGGTTCTTCTTCTTACCAGAAACCACCTGCGCAAGACAACAAAATGGAAGCTATGTTTGAGCAAATCTTGGAAGGACAGCAGAAGATGACAGTGGACTTCAATGGGAAGATTGATTCACTGTATCAAGACCTGAATGGAAAGATTGAGAGCATAAAATCTCACATGAAGAAGCTGGATGTTCAAGTTGCTCAAACCGCAGAAGCTGTTCATAGGCAAGAAGGTTTTCTTCCAGGGAAAACTGATACCAATCAGAGGTGCCATGTGAATGCCATCACGATTTAGAGTGGAAGAAGCCTTCAACCAGTGCTGACAAAGGGCCTGAATGCTGAAGAAATCGTGGAGTTTCATGCTTATGAAGAAGATGTTGAAGTTGCAGAGCAGGTGTCGATCGACACCACTGGGTGTCGATCGACACCTGTAGAGGAAATCAAGGAATCGGGCTCGATTGAAAAAGCATCTTCGACACAAGAAGCCAGTGTCGATCGACACCTCCATAGTGTCGATCGACACCTTACCCAGACCTCGCTGGATCAACCTGAACCTTCCAAACTTGAAGAGGAAAAGGTGTATAAACCAAAAATACCCTATCCCCTACCTCCTAGAAGATCTAAACAGGAGAGAGAGGAAGCTAGATGCAAGGAAATGATGAGTAAGCTGATGGTTGAGCTACCCTTAGTTGATGCAGTCCAACTTTCACCTGCATTAAGAAGGTATGTCAAGAGAATGGTAGTCAATGGTATAAGCCCTGAGGAAGGCGCATTGCTTACCAGAGACATGAATGCTATCTTCTTGAACATAGTTCCAAGGAAGAAGAAGAAGGTGTGGGTTTCTGAACAAGTCAGCGCTCTGATTCAGAAAAGGATTCCAGAGAAGTTACCTGATCCAGGAAACTTTGTGCTAAATTGCTCAATCGCAGCAGGAAGATTTCCTCGTTCCCTCTGCGATTTAGGTTCAAGTATCAACTTGATACCATACTCAGTTGCTGTGAGACTTGGAATGACTGATCTCAAGCCAAGCAGAATCTCTCTAATCCTAGCTGATCGATCAAAGAGATTCCCAGAAGGTGTCTTAGAAGATGTTCCCCTGAAGATTGAAGGCTGCATAATTCCCACAGACTTTGTGGTTTTGAAGTATGATGAAGAACCTGCAGATCCTCTTATTTTGGGAAGATCATTCTTGGCTTCAGCTGGTGCCATCATTGATGTGAGAAGAGGGAAAATGGAGCTTGATTTGGGTGACGTTGTCATGAACTTTGACATGGACAAGTTAAGAGGACCATCCACCATTGATGGTCAAGCTTTTTCAGTAGAGATGTCCGTGGAAGAAGGTCCAATCATGGAAAATTCGGAAGACATTACTGCTGGGTATGTCAAAGAGCTTGATACTGAAAAGTAAGAGGAAAAGTTGGTTATTCAAGAGGCATTGGCTGAGAATTCTAAGAAAATTGTGGAGCTTGAAGACTGGGGTGGAAATGATCATCTCTTCAGGACTATGAGTATAGAAGATGTTCAAATCAATGACAAGATGATGAAGAAAGACGTTTTCATCATGGAAGCAAGGATTGCAGAGCTGAAGTGGAGAAAAAGTGTAGAGACTCGAGCTGCAAGCTTGGCATCGATCGACACCACTAGTGTCGGTCGACACACTTCACGAATCACACCAGAAGTCGTTTCCAATGCTGCAATTCCATCATCTTTGATCCAACAAATGCCTCCACATCCTACAGCCAATAAACCTCGAAGAAAGCAAAGGTATGCATTTCCTGGAATGAAATCCAAACCCCTTGATCTTATCAATAAGAATACCAAAGGTTCAAAAGATGTTGTGCACTTATGCAAGCCACTAGATTCTCGTAGAAGGCTTGGTGTTTCTTTTGATGATTCTGCAGGGAAACGAAGTGTCCCACCCGAAGTCACGTCCCGCCCTGCTGCTCCTCATTTCCTTGGCCGATATCATGCACCTAATGCTTACACACCACCTTGGATGAGAAGAAATTCGTCTGGGAAGCATTCAATGCCACCCTCTGATCCACCAGACGTCTAAACCTCAACACAGTCAAGCTAATGACTAAAAACGAGCGTTGAGTGGGAGGCAACCCACTGTTAGGTACGTTTTTCTTTTTTATTTTGTTTTGGTTTTACTAAGTCCTAGTTTTAGTCAGTTGAAAAAGGCGACATTGGATTCGACTTAGACCAGTGTCGATCGATACCAATATAGTGTCGATCGACACCACGTGCAGGCGAAGGTAAGTCTTCTAATCGGTCTTTTAAGTTGTTTCTAATCTTTCTTTTAACCAACTTCGGGCTTGATAACACTGGGGACAGTGTTTTTTTTCTCAGTTTGGGGGAGGTGATTACTGACTTTGTGTTTTGTTTTGAGAGTCAGTCAAAAACTTTGTTTTATTGAGTCAAAATCAGTTGAAATTTTCAACTTTTTTCTTGGAACTAATCGCAGAATGTTGACACTTGAAGGACCATTGCTTTAGTAATTGATTACAGGTCTTACTAAGTAGAAAGTTGCAAGTGGATCAATCTAACAAAGAGAGTTCAGGTCCCCTTATGAGAACTAGGTACGCGCATAACTTGATTCCTCTTTCAGTCTGAAAAAATAGAAAATTGCAGTCTCTCCTTGATCTTTCCTTGAGAAAAGAAAAAGAGTCTAAGTCTGGAAATAGTGCAAAGAACCTCATGAGCCTGTCTCCTCACAAGGAACAATATTAGTGAGTGCTCTTGAACCTGTCTCCTCACAAGGAACAATATTAGTGAGTGCTCTTGAACCTGTCTCCTCACAAGGAACACAAGTAGAGAGTAGCACTACTTCCCGAGACTTCAAAAGAATAAGAAAAGTCAATGAAAAGATCTTAGAACACCCTGAAAATGGGTAGCAGTTGACTAAGGGAAGAGAAAATAAGAGAGCTGTACAAAGAGAATCTTGTTCAGGCACTAAGGAAGGGAAAATAATCTATAAAGTTCTGTGGCAATACCACTGTTAGAGTTCGAAATTTTACCAAGGAAAGGATCTGGATTCAAACTGGGAGATTGCTAAACTTGTGGTAAGTACACTGAACTTTTCTAAGGTTGGCTCTACTGCATGTGAATTTAAGAGTGTTAACGAGTTGTGGAGTTCTAAAGGACAGCTGGAAGTTTCTGTTTTCAAACCTCTACTTCATTCTAAGTTTCTGTTTTGCTTGAGGGCAAGGAAAAGCTAAGTCTGGGGGAGTTGATATATCATGGTTTTTACCCGTTTTTGGACCATGATATAAGTCTTTTTATAGAGTCTTTTGGTCTTTTTAGAGTCCTATTAGAGTCTTTACAGGTTGGACTACGATTGGAGCATAATTGGAGATTTTGGAACCTTTTGGAGCATTCTGGAAGAAGTTGCAAAGTGATGAAGTCAGAAGACAGATTTACACGCAAGGTGTCGATCGACACCATCTGTGTTGATCGACACCAAGTCAGCCGACCAAGTTTTGCGGACTTCAACGAGGAAAAGGAAATCAGAAGAAGTTTCAAGTATTTACAAGTTTGCCCCTGACGCAAGTTTGCCTATAAATATAGATTTTCAAGGCATTGTTTAGCCACCAACTATTATTCTTATTTTCTGTTTTGAGACTTAGAGAGAGATTTTTAGAGAGATTTTAGAGAGAAGAATTTGTCTCCTTCAGAGCAAATTCGGAACTCCTTTGTTTCTATTGATTTCTTTTATGCAATCTTCTTTATTCATGATGTTTTCTTCATTCACCATGTCTGAGTAGTTTGCTAGTTAGGTTTAGGGTTTTTCAAAGGTGATTAATGAATTGTTAGGTCGAATTAAATTGTTAGGATAAAATCATTAGAGTTCTTCATCTGGATTTGTGTTTAATGTTTATTCTATCTTCGCGACCTAGAATCTGATCTTAGATTGATTAATAGATGCGAGAGTATTATTAATTTCTTGAACTAATGTTAGATGAGCAAAATACCTATTCGCGAAGAGATTTGGTTTAGGGTTTTGTGAACAATTGAACTTGATATTAATGCTTGTTTGAATTGATAGGATTTGCAAAGAGATTCGGAATTCTAGGGTTTAGACATAGATAATCTTCGTAGCGAGAGTTAGTTGATTTTACATTAGTGTTTCAAGTTCTAGAACAGTGCTTAATAAATCCTAACATTCTGTCTAGACCTGCAATTTAGATCACCTGAGAATTTTCCTGAACCTAGCGTTTCGTCTCCTGAACTTACACCGCATTCAATTCTGTTCTTGATTTATTTTGTTGCTTTATTTACTTTTAGCCTATTTGACCTAGCATAATCCAAACTTAGAAACCTTAGCGTAGCATCTACTTCTCTTGGGATTTCGATACCCCTTATACTACGATTGCTTTTGCTGTGCACTTGCAGTAGTTTTATTATGGTAAAACATGAGCCCTATCACCGGTCTCGCTCCATTTACTTCTTAGATCATGCACACTCAACACATAAGAGAGGCATAAGTATTATCGTAAATACTTTGTGAGTATGGTCATCCCGTAACACCTAGCCAGGACCAATCACGCAATCATGCAACAGATTCCACATTCACATAAACGCTTAAGCAAGTAAAACAACAACTCATATTCGGCCTTGATTATCTACCCTAACCCACGGTCAATCCCTTTTTAAGACTCACGCCTACTGTAACGAGAATACCACATCCCCTAAGCTAGCACATGATCTGGATTACCCTGCAGTTAGCTAGACATCAACTTAGCCACGATAAACACCTCACAATCGAATATCATGTAACACGTTAACCCTTGCTAAGCACACAAACAACTAAACACACAAACTCATGCAAGCAATCATGATAAACATAAAACCCTAGCAATCCCTCAATCCATGGATTCTAGCCACAATCACGCACTCACCTCTAGACACGCTTAGAGACGTATTAGTCTGAAGAAAACTCGGCGAACTCGCTCAGAACAAAGATAGTCGAACACCCTCCCTCTCCTCGGCTATCTCTCGATCTGTTCACTTTTCCTCGAACTAGACTCTGTATTCCCTCGGAAATACCACAAAACACTTCGATTCGTCCGACGATATCCCACGAAAACTTGGCACTAAAGGAAATTTGATCGCTTACCAGATTCACTCGGCGATAGCCGGATCCGTACGGCTATGGCTCGATCTCTCTCGACTAACTCTCAAGATAAACGCGGCCTTAGGGTTTTCTCTTGACTATTCTCTCTCTCTTGCTCTATTTCTTTGAAATAATGCAGCAGCCGCGAGAAAAGTCTCAAAAACACTTAAATACTCGCAAAACCCTAGGTAACTCGGCTATAACCAACGTTTCCTGGTTCCAGTCAGAGTTATCCCGGTTAGTTCCTATTTTTCATTGACTATAGCCCGTACAGGCTCGACCATAATCGCGATAATCTGATTTAAGCCGACATAAGTCACGGCCCATGGCCCAGCTTCCTCTCTCGGCCATTTTCCTTTTCTCTCGGCTAAATCGAACCGCCTCGAACATAGTCGCGATTTTTCTTTTTCCGAATAGGAAAATCCCAACTTCCATCGATCGATTCAAAGCCAGCCCACGGGCCTAGCCCCTTTTTCCTCTCGACACCTAGTCGTTTTCTCGACTACGTTCTAGTCCTCACTTGACTACGTTCAGTCGTCACTCGACTACGTCCAGTCGTCACTCGACTACGTTCAGAACCTCCCATCTGTTTGGATATCCACTCGACTGAACTTACTAGTTCCTCGGATAATTTCATGTCCAGCTCGATCATTTCATAATTCCTCGGATACGGATGCTACAGGTTTCATCCTGAAGATTCTTCGACGCTCAAGTCAGTCGTGCATAACTAAAAATTACATATACATACTAAGGAGGGCGAGTTTATGTAGGTTGAGTAAGACATCACGTCTGTAGATCATGATGTTTGTCCTATTTTAGTGAAAATGTGGGTTATCCCTTAGTCGACATGAGAGTGGGTCAAATGGCTCTCGTGCCAGTTTATGAATGTGACAAGAAGTTAACTAACCTGAAACGGTGTCCTCGCAGGACATGATGAGGGGGATTATGACCCTCTCGAGATGTATCCGGGCCAAGTTCATCGGTGATTGTGCATTATAGTGATTAATTATAGTGTTTTGGGTAACTTGGGCGTTCTTCACGGAAGAGTCCCCTTTCTTATGACCACCTTATTTATACATTTCTAACGACTTTTCTTATTGGCTCCGTCAATCCCGTCGGTCAATCCCATCTTTCTCTGAAGCCTTGTACCATCGGATTCTTCTTTTATCTTCGGTGTGGGTCAAATCAAACGTGAGATTTTCGGGTAGGTGCACTGTTTGGTGGGTCCTTCTATATATGTGGCGCTTCAGGATTGGTTCGCATAAAACCGATCTCAACAATATTATCAAATTTGAGTCTGCTATATCTATGAGGTCAAAGGGAATACCAATCAATATATAAATCGTAAATCCATAATGATAGATCAGAATCCGATGGCCGTATAACACTTTCTCAAAACATTCATTCCTCACTTTGTTAATTAACACGTAACTTTTGTAATTTATGGTCGTATAACACTAGAGCAGCGAACAAATTAAATTACTATACATCTTGGAAAAATGAATTGCCTTACATTTTTTTGTAAAACCCGTCCAAATGCCTACAAGGACAACAATGTTAAAACACATGTCTGCATCGTTTTCATAAATATACTAAACCGAACAAACCCACCATCACTTCTGTTTTGTTATAACATGCAAGAGACCAGAAAAATGAACTCAAAGAAACAGAAGTTGGGTTCTCCCTAAAATAAAAACTCTCTCATCTCTTCTCAGCCACCGCGCTAGCAAAACTTCTCTCCCCGCAGTCGGCGCTTCTCCGATGGTCGGCGCTACTTGCCACCATCGGGAGAGGCTTTCTCCTTCTCCCTTCCTCTTTTTGGGGTCATCCGCTCTCCTTCACTCCAGTTTGACGGTGTGGATTGACTCTGTTTTTCTTCTAGTTGTCGGTGTGTGTGAGGCGATTCCTCTACAATATGTCTTCACAGTGGCTGGGAATTTTTTATTTGATGGCGCTTAGTGGTTCTCTTTGACGGTGCAGTGGTGTGGCTCATGTTTGCTCTCACAGTGGCTAGTTCTGTAGGAGTCATGTTCTATGCATATATCTTCCTTCGTTTCATTGCTGGTGCTTGGGCCTTGGTTTTTCGTTCACTTCATCGCAGCAATTTCCATCTAAAGGTGGTGGCGAGGTGGAGAAGCTTCCTCTTATGCATCTTGTCGGCGGTTCTGAATCTTCGAGGACGCGTTTCAACTCTCGTCCATATTTGGTTTGAGGTTTCTTATATGTTCTTGTGTGCCCAGTGGTCTTGTTCCGTCGCATCTCTCTTTGAGAATCCGCCGAAGGCGTTTAGGGGGAGGTTGAGCTCGGGTTTGGGTTGTGGTTCATGGTATGTGTTTTCTTGTGGGGTTATGCATTCAGTCTCCTCATTGGCATCCAAGCCGGTGTGAGGTATGTCGGGTGCGGCTTCGCTCCGTTCTAACCAGCCAAGTTCTTCGTGTGACTCCTCTCTTCCCTTTCGGTATGTACACTCGCTTGCTTTCTCGGGTTAGAGGATGGATCCATTTTGGCTTGTTTGTGGTTTCCTTGAAGCTCAATTGTGAGTTTCGATTTTTTTTTTTATAAAGGAGTTATTAAGGCTTGGGGGTTTGTGATTTGCTTGGCTCTGTGCTAGCCAACATAGGAGAGAGATCTTGGTAGAGTGAGCATGCTTATATATTCTCTTAGGTCAGTGTAGATCCGTCTTTTAGCTGGATTCTAGTTTAGTTGGCTGAGCATCGAAGCGTAGACGTTGAGGAATGTCTTCATTCGAGCCTCAATTTTCTTCTTAGAATTAAGGCTTTCTGTTCGGGCTGCCTGTGAAAAATCTTTCGTTCTGCAGATTACGCGTCTCTAGCAGTCGTTCAAGTTGTTATTCCTTATTCGGCTAATCCTTGGTCTCGACTTCTTCGCGGGTTTGCAAGTTTCGTATCACTGGTTGATGAGGTCTAAATAGTCGTCCGAGATTGGAGGATTTATTTGGGGACTCGTCGAGCTTTGAATTTGTAGGACCCTAAGCTGCAAGTGCACAGCGTGCGTTGTAGTACTTAGGGTATCGATCCACAGGGAGGAGGTCAACTGCAAAACAGAAGAATCAGGGCAACCAAAGACGCTGGGAACTGGGGTTTTGGGGTAAGTGTCACGGTTTTTGCAGAAATAAAAGAAAGCAGTATCACGTCTTATATAGAGAAGGTTGTCAATCTCTTCTATAACCAACGGGAAAAGGAAAATAAACTTAAAGACTTGTAAAAAGGAAATCATGCAAGCAGTGCAGGAAAAGTAAATATTGAAGTGCGTAAATCTCGATGTAAAAGCAGATGGGGTGCGATACGTTGGGAATTTTCTCGGGAAATCTATGGGGTTCTAACTAGGAATCAAACACACAAAAGCTAAGCAAACGAGACTAGGCGATTTTCCCCAAACTGATTCACTGGTTTTAACAACCTAACTTTATCAAGCAAGGTCGATCTGCGAACTTCTAGTCCGCAGGTATATTCTCATATCATGTGTCCTAGACGAACACGCAATAAGATCGGGACGATAAACATTCAGACATCTTTTAAATGATGCTCTCTACCCTATTTTGGTCTAGATCTGAGATTCAGGACGATGGTCAGCTCTCAAGATCCTGCGATCAGAATATAGTTCATGACGCTAGACTCATGCAATAAGAACGAATAAAGTGAGACAAATAATCCTAGTCTACGACCTAAACAATCGGTTCAACAACAGTTAATGAAATTCCCCATAGATCCCCTTAAAGAACACCCAACGAAAGTAAACTACTCAGACATGAAAGTAGAGACAGAAAACGTGATTGATGAATGCATAACTTGTATAAATCGATGAGAAACAAAAAGGGTTCAAGAATAAATCAATCTCCCTTGAAGAACAAAGGCAAACCGCGAATCAGAGACTCGCGGCCACCAAAAGAAATCTATGACTTAGAGTATTTTGTGATAAGTTGCTCTCCTAGAAAAAACCCTAAACAATGAGTATATATAGGTCTTCAAGTGTCCTAGGTCGTGGATTAGGTCTTGGCTTGCATAAGACGGTTGCGGGTTCAAGTTGGGCTTCAAATGGGCTCGGGAAATGCGAATGGCCTGGCCGCTCGAGCGACCGGCCGTGGCGCGGCCACTGGTCGTCTGGGTCGGCCGTGGCGCGGCCAGCTTGTCCTTCCGGGTGCTTGACGGGCCTTCTTGCTTCTTCCATAACTTGAGATCCAACCGTGGGATTGTCCTCAAATCACTTCGTGGTGAAAGACAGCTGATAAGCCTTCCTTGTCTCCAAATATAAGCTTGATCTCGTGGTGAGAAGGCCTTCGTTTGATGTTGAACTTCTGTCTTCGAGCACTGTTTCCGGAGTTGTCCATTTTGCTCCAAAATATGCGTATTTTGCTAAGTTTACCTGAAAAGAGTCTTGAACAACCAAATACTCGAAATCTAGTGTTTATGCATCAAAACCTTAGTGAAATGCTTATTAAAGCACTCACTTATGATAGTAAAAACGGGTAAAATATGCATGTTATCACTAGTTTCTTGATTGTTTCACGACATTGATTTCGACAAAGCAGCGACTGGCCAATTTTATTCTTCCATGTTTTTTATTCTTTTTTGCCATAAGACCAATTTACATAAGTTTAGCAATTTGTTAACACATTTTGTAAAATCTAAACATTTCATTTTCTAAATGATATTTACTTTCTTAGAGAAGAAAAAAAATTGAACTCACGCAATCACCAATTAAACTCAAGATACTACTCAAGAGTGGCAAAGACAACAACATACAACATGTCATGTGATACCCACACAAAGTAACACTCAATGGATGCAAACGCCTCTGCGAATACATTTTTGGGATACTCACAACGCCTTCTGCACCTGAACCCTCTGCGGTTCACACTGCCGTCCAACTTAGATATATATGTCTTACACGATTAACTCTACAATACATCTCACACATGCAAACTATTGTATAGTTTGCTCGTTAGCCTATTCGCGGCCATGCCAAACTAACACTTTTCCCAGCCAAGGATGTCAGGTAGCTCGACTACTACATCAGCTCACATGGCTCAAATCTCCTAAATCTCAGTCTCGACCTTAATCTTATATTGGTCTCGATCAATCTTAATAACATCTCGTGATTTACACTCAATACCTTAATTATTAAATCTGTATTCTTTTTAACATGCCAATACGTTCAAGCACAGCATCGCGTAACTATGATTTATCACAATCAAAAACGCAGGAGCTCCAATCAACACGCAAATCAAGTAATATTGTTATTATCAGCTAGATGCATTTGTAGAGTAGTATGGATTCAATTTAGATTATTTATAGTTATGTATTAACAACCCTAGCTTTGAATTAAAAGAAACGATGAAAGGATGGTAAAGGAGGTTGTTATTTCTGGTGACAACTAATCTAAGGGGTCTATGGTATGGTTTCCAATTGGGCTTAGGAAAAGGAAACCCATTTACTAAGAGTTTAGGAATCAGGTTTTGGGGCTTATAAATACAAGGTCTTACGGTTGTAAATCATTATTCACACGATTAATAAAGAAACCCTAAAACGGGTGTTTGCCTCAATTTTGTTTTCTCTATAAGGTTTACGTTTTTTTTCTTCTTTGATTCGACATAATTCACAACAAGTGGTATCAGAGCCAGGTTTTCTATAATCTGAGCGATGTCCAAAGATTCGGAAAAAGTGATGAGATAGTGATTAATAATCGGAGAAACAGAGGCTCGGCGCGGGAAACAACGAAATTGGAGACAGGTGAAGAAGAATAGAAGGAGATTGCTTGATGCACAAGCAAGGAGTAGGGTTAATCCCAAATCCTCTCGGATGGGCCTGACTGTAACACCCGCCTCTCTCAAAACCAAGACGGCATGTTCAAGTGCATTAACTTTAACCACAAGAAACCACTTGCTAATGAACTTGAAGATGTCGTCTTGGTTTTGAGAGAGGCGGTGTTGGATAAGCTTATAAAGCTTGAAGCCCAAGCTATCATTAACAAGTTAGTTAATGACAAGATAGGCTTAAAAGGAAATTGTATAGTTCTTCTAGTAATAGGAAAAGTGTGTTTTCTTATTAACCATAGGATTAGAAAAGGAAATCTAGTTCTATAAATATGGTTGCTGAGATGTGGTAAAGCTAAGAGCAAAAGCTTGTGTTTAGTTTTGAGAAGTTTCTAAACATAATAAAGAGAGATATTCTTTATACTTTGTTATTAAGATACTTTATTTGGTATCAAAGCATCAGGTTAAACGATCAAAACAAGGAGCTTTCGATCGCGAAAGCCGTAAAGGAGAAGGAAGGTGGCGTGACCGAGCCATGGGAGACATCGCCGTTCCTCCTCGAAGGAAGTGATTCCTTCCTCAATCCAATGCCCCATGCTAAACGCAACGAATTATGCGGTATGGGCCACGAGGATGAAAGTTCTAGTGCGAATTCATAAAGTGTGGGAAACAATAGACCCGGGGTCGTTAGTTTCCGACAAGAATGATATCGCAATCGGATTGATGTTTCAATCAATCACGGAGACTCTTATCTTGCAAATAGGCGATCAAGATTCTCCAAAAGAGATATGGGAGGCGATCAAAATTTGTCACCTAGGAGCTGATCATGTTAAGGAAGCAAGACTTCAAACTCTAATGAGCGAGTTTGAACGGATTAAGAGACACGACACGGACACGATTGATATCTTCTCGGGGAAGTTATTGGAACTAGCCTCAAAATCTGCAGCCCTATGTCAACACATCCGAGAGTGTGTTGAAATGATCAAATTGAAGTTGAGCATGTATCCGGAGAAGAACAATGTGCGGATATACTAACAAAGTCCTTAGCAAGAATCAAGTTCAAGAAGATGAGAAATTTGATCGGAGTTCAAGATCTCTCGAAGACTGACTTGAACCTTAAAGGGGTGAATGTTGGATAAACTTCTAAAGCTTGAAGGCCAAGATATCATTAACCAGTCGCTTAATGACAAGATAGGCTTAAAGAAAATTGTCTAGTTCTTCTAGAAATAGGAAAAATGTGTTTTTCTATTAACCATAGAATTAGAAAAAGAAATCTAGCTTTATAAATATGGCTGCCGAGACGTGGTAAATCATAAGATAGAATTAAGAGATTTGTATTTAGTTTTTAAGAGAATTTTCTAAATATTAATAAAAAGAGTTGTTCTTTATTTAAAGCTAAGTTGTTCTTTCTGAAACTTTAGGCGGGTGTTACATTGACGATGGAGCAGATCGGGAACTCCTATGGTGATGTGCAGCTCGTGGTGGTGAGCGTAGTGGACGGTGGTAGTGCGTCGGTGGATCGGCTCTTCCTCCACGTCTCTTCTCTTCTCGTTCTAAAAGAAAGAGTTATTGGGTTTGGGCTGGAATTAAAAGAAACATAGCCGGTTTATTAAAACCGAGGTTTCACCACTTGAATAAAAACATTTATACATGTGTCCATTATGATCTGCGCATGCACTCAGACTTTGACCATCGTGATTTGTGTGGAAAGTAAAATAAGGTGAGCTAAAGCTAAACCGTGTACGTACAAATTCCCAATAAGACCAAGGAAAAACTTTGGGTCTACAGACATCTCATAGTATTTTTTTTTTTTTGGTAATGAAAAGCGATCATTTTAGGGAAATTTGGCTCTATAGCCATGTCAGATCCGTTATTTAATAGAATGACCATAACAAAAGAGGTGTCATAATATTCTTTGTATATTATGTATAATACCAATTTTGTCCTTCTTTATATTTTTAAATATAACAGGTTTATACTATTTTCCATGTCTGTATAATATAGTTTGATCTATTTCTTTTGTAACCTCTCGTTTCTTTACCTCTGGTTCTGTCATAGGTCGGCAACTCTCGCTCTCTCCAGCTTATCTTCTATATACCTTTCTCTCTTACTTCTGTCGCCATCTCCCCCGTCGTCGATTACGTCCACTATCGCTCTCCCTCTCCCCCCAATCTGCTGCCAACCACTTCTCACTTCTTCTCACCGTGACCAACGGTCACAACTGTGTCGTGCTTGTTGATGACTGCCATCTTCGTTTCGTCTGCGTCTGACTTAATCTCTTTTTCGATCTCAACTTGTCTTCAAAGATGTATATGTTTTTTTTCACATGTTATACTATTATATTTAAACGGTATAAAACAAACAAACCGAATAAACGAATGTAACAATATAATGTTTTACATGTTCATATAGTATATCGATATGTTTGTTTTGCAAAATTCAAATCACGTTATATGTATAGAAAACATTGTTTTTTTGTATTGATGTAAGATTCAATTAGATAATAGTATATAATTAAAACAACAAACAAAATTAATTGGGGTCATATATATTAAAACAAAATAGTATAAAACTTTAGACAATATTCTATTATAACGAAATAGTATATAAACTATGAGATGTTTAACGAAATAGTTGTCTATTTACACTATTTTTTTGTCAAGTAATTAGTTAGGGGTATTTTGGTCATAAAAATATAGAGATTAGGGTTTTTGGTTATCTAATTAATTTTTAAATTCCTATGGCTATATTCTTTATTTGCTTTCTCAATATGATTATTCACCTAAAAGATCCATCATTTTAATTACATAAACAAAAAAACACTATATATATATATATATATATATATTTATACTTCAGTAGTTGGTTTTTTTCTTAACATCATTCTTTTTTTGTTTTTTAACTTTTTCAATCTTTTTAAAGAAAGGAAGATATTTAGTCTTTTTAAGTTGGTGTTTATAGAAAAATATATATATGCACGTTAACCAACAAACAATACAAAGTTAAGGTAAAAAGAATATAGCTTTCACGCCAAAAAAAACTCAATTATAAAAGAATATAATTTGTTATTATAAAGATGATGATGTTATTATGCATTTTACTTGCAACTTTTAACTATAGCTTTAAAAAAATGCAGAAAAAACCCTATTCGTTTGTCTGCGGCTACGGCTATGACATGTGACCAGCCGTAGCGTTTGGCAGCATCAATTGTTGTTCGTTAGGTAGTTGCGCATCTATTTATAGCGACTGGTCGCAGGTTTGTTCGTACGACAGACACGCAGTTGGTTGCACGTCTGATTGCATGTTTGTTTGTTTATCAGTCGAATGAATTAATAGCAGATCCAGACAAAAAAAGAATTGTTATCTGAGTTGGAGATAAATAGAGGTGGAGAGAAAGAACAGAAGAGACGGGAAGAAGCGAGATCGAAAACTTAGATTTAGGATAAATGATATTTGTAATTAACAATAATAATAGGGTTATTTAAGTCTTTTACACGTTTAGTTGCAACAGTTTGTGACGCACCGTTAAATTTCTTGCGTGGCCAAAAAAAATAAACACTGATCATAGTGTTTGGCCACGGGAGACTGCGACAACGAAACGAACAGAGTCTGGATGCATGCCGCAGACTACAGGCAAACAAACAGACCCAATATCTGATAACACAAAAAAAACATAAAAATACTGAAAATAGAAAAATATAGAAATTTAATGGAAGGTGGTAGGTAGAGAATTTTACCAAATTACCTTCAAAAAGACGTCAAGCCTCTTTTCGCAGAAACCCAATTTTTCTACCGTAATAGTGTATATAAGACCATTCATCTTCTCCATTATCTCTCAGCTTGAGCTTCTCTCTCAAACGAAAGAACTCAAAGCTTCCAAACTCTAAAAAACAATAATAATACGCCGCCGTTTTACTCTTATTTCTTTTTTTCGTCTTACCATTATTACCAAAATGCAAGCCGCTTCTCCGTCGTGTGATCTCAAGTTCCGATCAACAAATCCGACGGCTAAGACCGTGCGTTACTCACACGCGATGCCAAAGCGCGTAGCGGTTCAGTGCGGTTACAGGTCGGAGTCGTTTAGCTTCCCCAACGGCGTCTCCGTGAGCCGAGCCGATTGGCAAAGCTCATGCGCCATTTTATCTAGCAAAGTCGCTTCTGTTGAAGATCCCGGCAGTTTAGCCGACAAAATCGCAGTCGTCAACGGTCACAAGAACGGCTCCGTCGATCTCAGCCTCGTTCCCGTCGAGAACACCAACGGAAAATTAACGCCGGTTCAGCCGTTAACAATCACTGATCTATCTCCGGCACCGTTGCACGGATCTAGCATCCGTGTAGCTTACCAAGGAGTCCCCGGAGCGTATTCGGAAGCAGCCGCCGGAAAAGCATATCCGAATTGCGACGCCATTCCTTGCGACCAATTCGACGTCGCTTTCAAGGCGGTGGAGCTTTGGATCGCCGATCGAGCCGTGCTTCCGGTTGAGAACTCACTCGGCGGATCCATTCACCGGAATTACGATCTCCTCCTCCGCCACCGTCTCCACATCGTCGGCGAGGTTCAGATTCCGGTCCACCATTGCCTCCTTGCTCTCCCGGGAGTCCGAACAGACTGCGTGTCGCGAGTGATTTCTCACCCGCAAGCTCTCGCCCAGACGGAGCGCTCACTCGACAACCTCACCCCACACGCGGCGCGTGAGGCTTTCCACGACACGGCGGGTGCGGCGGAGTATATCTCCGCTAACAACCTCCACGACACCGCGGCTGTGGCGAGCGCACGCGCCGCGGAGCTCTACAACCTCCAGATTTTATCGGACGGGATCCAAGACGATCCGGGAAATGTCACGCGCTTCCTGATGCTAGCGCGTGAGCCGATAATCCCGCGCACGGACCGGCCGTTCAAGACGAGCATCGTCTTCGCCGCGCAGGAGCACAAAGGAACCAGCGTCCTCTTCAAGGTCCTCTCAGCCTTCGCTTTCCGAAACATCAGCCTTACGAAGATCGAGTCACGGCCTCACCACAACCGCCCGCTCAGGGTGGTCGGCGACGGGAGCTTCGGGACGGCCAAGAACTTCGAGTACATGTTTTACGTCGATTTTGAGGCGTCGATGGCGGAGGCGCGTGCACAGAACGCGCTTGCGGAGGTTCAAGAGTACACGTCGTTCCTGAGGGTGCTCGGAAGTTACCCCATGGATATGACGCCATGGTCCATGTCACCCACCGAAGATGCATGACTCATCGAGAACAAAAGTTAACTCACCAATAAGTTTATTAAATTATAATGTTTTTGGTGTGAAAATTGTAATATATTACGGAAATTAAACGAAAATGTAGAGCTCGTGATTCACGTGGGGATTAGGAGAACACAATTTATTTCTTTTTTAATGTTATTATTAGACCACTAAGACAAGGTATCTATTCTCACTTACGAGTGATGAACATATTGTGATTAATTCGCAGATATTATTTTGTAAGTTCACTCGATTTTTACCAAGAAAAGTAAAAAACATTGGCATTGCCAAAACAATACATATGTACACATCTCTCTCTATAAAATATTATGTATAGAATGAAGATAATGGAGATAAGTTAAATAACTTGGCTGATGTTTACAAGAAAATAAAACGGGAAATTATCATATTTGTTTAGAAGACAAAGATTTTGTTAGATCACAAAATAAGCCTTCACTATTATTTTTGTTTTTAGCTTCGTTAAAAATTAAGACCTCAATATTTATCAATGTCATTAAAATAAATTGTGAGGATTTCCGCTGAATTTACATGTGTAATAGTATAAAAAAGAAAAAGTCAAGCTCACGTGTGAACTCAGTGGGTTCAACGTTTGTTGCTTTGAAACAAACCAACTAGCTCGCCGTTTGATTTGTAGGTAAGTCACAAGAAACTGGCAATATAATTTCTAAGAAGCTTACCACACATCACTCATGCGTTAGATATTTCCAGATATGTGGGTTTTACTTTTGTTTTCTGATAAGTATAGAAAGATAGTGTACTACAATTGTTTGTAAAATTACACTGAATTTCGAAAGATATAAACAAAGACGAATCATAATAATTTAGAGGTTTAAAACAAGATATTCAAGTGTGGTTCTATCACCAATTTTGTTTTGGGATCATTTAAACATTTTCGTATTTTTCATTTCATTTTTAGAAATATTAGATATTTTATTTTAAAAAAAGTCTAAACAGTGACTTGTTGTGCTATAGAAAGTTAGGTCTGGTTTTCCAACAAATATTTTTTACAATCAACTTGGAGAATTTCAAATCTTAGTTTAGACTTATCATTGGGATTTACAAAAAAAAAAATTACAAATTTTTTTTGTGACTTAATTAAGACATATGTACTGACAAAAATGAAACAACACTATAAAAGATTTGTAACGTTTTTATCTCTCGAAGTTCATCTTTGGAACCACCATCCATTGGTTCTCTTCCCACAAACATACAATCACGAATTAATCTAAACAACAATTGCGAGATCATCTTTAAAATTGTTATAGGTTGTAACGCTTGTAAGTTGTAACTATGTTTAGATTGTCGCAACCAACAAAATTGAAGTTAATTTCAAATTTCAGATGGGAGAAGGTTATGTGATGATGGTAGGAGAGAACAAACCAGGTTTGGTGGGAGAGGAATGGTTGAAAATATTTGATATATTTTAATATATAAAAATCCTAGCATCACCATGTTGTCATATCTGATCATTAATAATAGCCATGGACAATATTGTTTTATGATCTTAAGAGATGCATGCACAATTTTTTTTGTTTTCGCCCATCATTTTAGCGTTACGACATAAGATATGGCTTAGATGAATCAGTCGGGGGTGGTAGTTGATTTTGTCTCGTTGCATTTCTTTTGCCATCTCAATGTATGTAATTAATGATAGATAAATTTCTCGAAAACTTATAAAGTGAGTCACTATCAGTGTCACAAACTAGATTTTATAAATAATATAAGGTATTATACTCTGTTTAATTTGCAAAAAGAGTGTAAACGTAGGCTGAATTATAACAACAGAAAAGAAAAATGAATCTAATATAATTTTATTAATTTGGTATTATACTCTGATTAATTTGCAAAAAGAGTGTAAACGTAGGCGGAATTATAAAAATAGAAAAAAAAACGAATGTAATATATAATTTTATTTAAGAAGAGTCAAGAGAAATGGCGAAATCATGAGTGGTGTGTTAGGTGGGAGAGATTTATGTAGGGTGGTAGGTGGCGTCGAAGGGAGGGAGCTATCAGCCATGCATTTTGGGATTTGCCGCGTTGTCTATATTTATGTTTTTATTTGAATATATAATAATTTTTAAACTAAATAATCATTATCAAAACGTACAAATGTTACTAAGAATTTTCACTATTAAACATTACATGAGTTTCGTTCCCATGTACTAGTTCTGCTTAGTAACACAAAATGATAAAAAAAAAAAAAAATAATAATAGAAAGTAATTGTGACAAGAAGATGACGGAACAATTACAAATGATAAAAGATAACGGTAAGATATAATATTAAAAAAGGATGAAAATATCGTTTTGTACTATTATTTCTTCTTAATTTTATAATTAGTAACCATTAAACAGCATTAATTTTGAATTACGGCAATAATAAAAAGTAGTGTTAAAAAAATTGCTAGGTGTTAAGCGGGCGATGACCCTTAGCCTAGAGCCTAGTCGGAATCTAACCATTTAGACAATTTTTATAATAATATTTAAAAATATATATAATAAAATATATAATATTTACTATATCATAATTAAATAATCTCAATTACATTAAAATCTAAACTAAACGTAAATGTAATTAAATAAATAAAACTAAAGTTTTTAAAGATAAATAAACTCTCACATATTTTTTTCTAAAAATAAATAAATAGATTTAACCCGCTTAACCCACCTATGTCCACCTACACTCGCCTAATGACTATCTAAACCGCTGAATATTACTATTCGCTTCTTAGTCGATTAATATAAAATCCAAGCAAGCTAAGACCATCTATCGTCTAAACGGCCGTCTAGCCCGCTTAAGTTACAACCAAATCTATCATCAATATTTTTTTAAAAAATCGTTTGAAATATTATAGTTTTCTCGTACTAAACCCTTTATAAACGCTCCAAATATATCATTTAATCACCAGGAAAAGCAAAATGATCATCTTTTTAATGAGCAACACAAGCAACATATGTCTCTTGAATATGAAATGGTGTAATTTGAAAGAGATAATCTAAACATCAACTCAATCATTAATGGGAACATTACAAAGTCTAAAGCATAAACATTACTCCACGTCTATCAAAAGTTAGTGTAACATGTTAAAACCAAAAAAACAAAAGTTAGTGTAACATATTTTCTGTTGTAAAGTTTACTTTTAAGCAACAAAAATCCAATTTATGTGCGGATTTGTTAGCTAAGAAAGCAGTATCTAGTAGTCCATCATGGTACATGATGTATCATATAACTTTCCAAGTTTTCTGATTTTTCTTGTAAACTGTGATCCGGACATCAAATATTAATACAAGCATTTTAGTCGGAAAAACAAAAATTATATGAACTCAAATATTAAAAGAAAATATTTTTTTTTATATGAACTCATATATTATAAGAAAAAGATCTATTATATGAAAGTGGAAGACCTCTCTCCAGGTTTTGATCCTCTTATTTGCACTCATGGAGATTCGAATCCATAATCTACTCATTAAAAGACAACCGTTTTTTCCATTATGCCATGGGTACTATTTAACAACACTTTAAAATTTTAAATATTGTCTCTATGTTTTACACATTAAATTAGAAGCATTTTTAAAAAATTTGTATGTATATCAATTACAAAATTTCACAGGATGCCTCAAACACATAAATAAAAAAATTATCAAAATGATAGATTGAAAAAAACAATTAATTTTTTTTTAAAACATCAAGTAACATAAATAAATATTAAAATATGTACAATTAAATATATAAAACCATTAAATTTGAATTCAACTATTTAAAAAATATTATAAATAGATGAAATTTAAATTTAATTTAAAAAATATATAAATATTATTTTAATATATAATTTTAAATATATCATTATATTTTCTTTTTTTGGAGTAATTTAGTCCCTATTTTCAAAAATTATGATAATTAAAATTTGGTACAAGTGAAAAAAATTATGATATTGAATAAATTAAAAAGTTAACTCCAACTATAAAATCTTGAAGGCACAACAAAATATTCAATAAAAAATCGTAAAAATAAGAAATTATATAAAAAATATAGAGAAGAAAAAAAAATAAGAATGGATACAAAAATATACAAAATTTTAAAACACTGAATAGACATGAATTCAGTGCAAGATATGTAACATAAATTCTGATGATAAACTAAAAAAAATAAAAAAATAATTATAATATTAAGATTTTAGACAAATGAAAAGAATATGAAAATTAAAGAACAAATAAAGATTCATATAATAACGCATGAAAGAGATTGCACAGATCATCAAAAAAAAAGTAAAAAAATAATTTTCTTAAAAACAAGATAAAATCAATAGTCAAAATATAAATATAAAAACATAAAATTAAAAAATAAAATCCGCGGGTTCTCTTCTAGTTCTGATAAAAGTATAAGAATGTAACTTACGATATGAGAAAGAAAAACAGTAAAACATGAAGTTGGGCTTAGGCCTAACCAAATTTTGAATAACTGCTTCATATTGTGTTGATTAGGACTTTAGGAGTGTGTGGATTAGAGTCTGCGTATGTTAGATAAGGTTAGAACATTTACTGGAAAAACAACATGGTTCATGCCATTAACACATAATAAGTGTAGATGTTGCAGTTGTTAAAATATTGTACGATCAATTAAAATGTTAAAAGAAATTAGCTATAACTCTATCTATATCCATTAGCAGTTGAAAATATCAATTATATTTAAGTACTTGACTAATTGAAGTGTCGTACTACACACAAAAGTATTAAAAAAAATCTATTATAGTTGGCGTTGGTCAAAAAATGATACAAGAATATATAATACCGATGGTTTGACAATCGTTTTATTAGTGTTCGAAGCCGGAGAAAATATATACATGTTTTACGTAATGGTATTCCTCTCGCAGAATCTGGTCTTCGGGTTAAGTAGTTACGGATCTTTAAAGTCTTTGACTGAATCCCGGCCAAGTAGTTACGGATCTCTGATCGAGAATGTTGCTCAGTCAGATTTGGTTCATCAAAAAGGTAGACGTCTGCCTTCTGCAAGATTGTTAGAGCAATAGCAACCATTTGAAGATCTTCATCTAATAAACAATATGCACGACAGTCCAGGATCTCACTGATAAAATCCAGATCATGAAAGACCTCATTCACACGTTCAGCATCACTCTCGTATCGGTCTTCAAAAACAAGAAAGCTTTTGAACAATAAAAACCTTGAGAAACTTAAAATTGTTATGGTTTTTAATCCACTAAAATACATAAATTTGAATTTTTGAACGGTTGTTGCACATTGTCGAATAATGACCCTCTGCAGGTCTACATCACTTAACTCATGCGGTGTACAGCCCAATACACTATCTTACAAGCCTAAAGTTTCGCATATATCCATATCTTCAAAATACTTTCCTATGGCTTTGTGTTTTACATCTTCGGAAATCTTGCTTTGTTGATCTATGGCACAAAAGTAAGAGGATCATGTTTGCAAGTGATATTAAGCTCCTACAAAAGACAGCAACAAGTTAATTCGAGTTTTGGGTTGATTCAGAATAATAAAAGAAATGTTAAGAATGTGTTACCAATAGAAATGAACACATTCAACTGTGTAGCAAGATTGGAGAACGAGCAATACACCGAACGGCCGACTCTTCTTTAAAGACAATCATTCGGTCTGTCATACATTTATATGTCTATATATTTTAACTTCAACTCAAACTAATTAATGACTTAATACAATGAAAGTGATTCACAACCTCATCATCTTAGATTTGATTAATGAAAGTTCTATAATTAGCACGAAGTGCTTGCAGTTTACCTTTATGATATTACCTATGTAAATTCAGTATTAGCGGTTTGGATTTCTGAACTGTTTTAGAAACTAAAACTGTTGATAAAATAAAAACATACTCCCTATGTTCCTGATAGTTTGATATTTTAGTTTTTTCACACAAATTAAGAAACAATTAATTGTTACCTATTAATGAGTTACTTTTTTATACTAACTAGTTTTTAATAATTATTAACCAATAAAAATTTAAGAATACAAATAATTTTAGTTAAAATTTCTTGAAGTTTACAATCTATTAACATTACTTAACAAAAAGTACACTTAACCCCCTAAAACATCAATCTTTTGAAAACAAAAATAAAACCCAAAACATCAAGCTATCAGAAACCGAGGGAGTATATTCTAGTAAAATTATACTACCAATTGTTAGAAAATGTGATTATTCATCCCTCAAATCTACAAGTGTCACTATGAGTCATTATGTTAAGTGATTTATCATCACTTATGTGTCCTGTTGAAAATATCATTTACTACCTATAAATAGAGATTGTAATCAAATTTGTAAACAAGACACAAGATAGAAGTAAGAAGAAAAAAGCAAAACTCTTGTCCACTCGCTTACTCTTGATCTCTCTCTCTTACTATATTCACAATACGTCTATGTTATAGTATAGTTTATAAAATATAGTCAACTACACTCCGAAGCTATATACCATAATATATAGTGCACTACACTATGAAGCTATATATAGTCAACTACACACCAAAGCTATATCATGATATATAGTTCACTATAAACCAACGCTATATTATAGAAAAGTTCATAACACGTTATCAGCACGATCATCTCGCTACCCAATCGTCTTGCTGTTCGATCATCTCACTATCCAATTGTCGTACTGTCATTCTGTCCATCTAATGTCATAAAAGTTACAATTTATATATTCATGAAGTGAAAGATTAAGCCTCCTTCTTAATCATATTTATGGAGTTGATGGTTAAAACCTCCTCTTTGATTATATTTCTAGATTTGACGGTTAAGCCTCCTCGTATATATATATATATATATATATATATATATGAATATACCTCTGAACTATTATTTATTAAAAGGTTGATTAATAAATTTGTAAAATTAATAATTTGATTTGTTGAAATTATAATGATCATGTCAAATTTAGTGAAGCTTGGTATTGCTTCCCTTGGTATCACCAGGAAAAAAATTTATATGACATGAGCTTTAGATGCAAAGTTGCATTTAAAAGGCAGCAACAAGCTCCTTAATACCATCGATCGGTCAAAAATGACATCCGAATAATTAAAGGCTAAGGCCATGATATTTTTCCGTCACCCCCTATAAAATGGTTTTAAAAGATGTTTAACCATTAACCCGTCCAACTAGATTAGCTCTATTCCTAAAAGTGAATGTGGTAGCATCTAGTAATAATAAGAATTGATAAGGACGTGGATCCGGAACACGGTAGAAACCGTAGTCACGGTTATGAATATGGTGGTGGATGAGGACGTGGAAAAAGATTTTAGTCTAACGAAGAGAAAACTAATAAATTTGGTTGCGTTGTGAAACAAAAATGAGATCACTTGTTAAAGATGTGGCATGGAAAGAAAATGGGTACGTAGATGTCATATGCCAAAAATATTTAGCCCATTTGTATAAAAAAAACACTAAAGCCAAAAAGAAAGGATGTTGAACTAAATTTCATCTCTGATGAATATGAATTTTCCTTCAATGGTCTAAGTGATAACATTCATCTCGATGTCATAGATTTATTTGTTGATCTAGAAGAATCAAAAAGAAATAAAATGACCAAGATCGATGAGGCATGATAAGAATAATAAGGATTTTAGAATCGTTTTTAATGTTTCATATTATATGCTTGTGTTAGATACTTTCATATTAAAATAATGATTTTATTATAGTATAAAGTAAGCATTTTATAACATAAACTTTGGTTAATGAAAGCATAATTTGTTATGATATAAATGACACTTGAAGATGTCATAATCTGAGATCATGGATAAAGATATATGTCTAGCGGTGCGAAAACGCACACAAATCTTAAAGATAAAAAGTATTACTTTGATCTCAAATTAAAAAAACTCCGTTGAAAGCGTGAGTGCTATAATTCGATCTTAAAGTAAAGAACTCCGTCGAAAGCGTTGAGTACCATAAATGGCAACGAAAAAATTATTAAAGGCTATGGAAGTGCCAGATTTTCAATGCCAAAAGGGGACGAAGTTTGAAATAAGTGATGTGTTCCCCCGATTCATACAAAAACGTGTTGAGTTATGCCATTCTCTGGAGAAATTGATATCATATTAAAGTATGAATAAGAATGACATTTAATATCTTTGTATTACATCGGAGTGGAAACATACATTGGAAGAGTTACCAATGATGACCTCCAGATGATATTGCACAAAAATAAATACAACTAAGTCCTATGTTACAGTAAACTAGAAGTTTACTAATATATTTAAAGTCTGTCATGAAAGGATAGGACATCCATGATCAGTCATGATGAAAAGAATTATGAAAAAAATTTGAATGCCATCCATTGGAAAACCAGAGGATTTTTCAATAGGAGAAGTTTTATTTAAAGAATGTTCTCAAAGATAACTCATAAGTGGAGGCCCTCGCAAATTGGGAGGTCTCTATGAGCTAAACGTTCTAGAAAAATAAAAACCCCAAGAATAATGAAATGTTCTAGTAGAGTAAAACTCTAGAATGTATGAGGGAGACATGCATAAAGATGACAAAAGTGTATATGATAATAAACTTGAAAGTTTTCTAATAACATAACCGGTTGAAGCTATCCCGGTCCAATAATGATATCATATATTATTGAAATTTTATGTGGAAAAACCAGAAGGTTTTCACACAGCATGTCTTGGCAAAAATAGAGAAATGAGACCATTATAAGAATTGAATCACCATTTTTTGGGTTAAAAGATCCCATTGGATATAGCGGTTGATTTCTTTAAGAAGACCCTAAATCACACCCGAATATAATTGATTCAAAGGAAAATTCAAGATAAATGGGCCAGAAGGGCCATTGCGGGTATTGAGAGTCTCACATCAAACGAATTTGATGCATGGTACATAACCCAAATGGGTAATTGAAAATGTTATTGGTCCTGGATTTGATACATAGTACATGACCCAAAATAGGTAACTGGAAATGTTATTAGTCCTAGAGTGAGATTCAGATCGAGATAGATGGACATGAAATGTCATCATCTCGAAGGGGAGAATTAAAGAATCCCAGTAAGTGAAATATCCATAAGATGTTCACACCCAAAATAAATTTGATAATTCTATGAGATTACAAAATCAAATGTGGTGAAATATTATCTCCATGATCTGGTATAAAACATGCAGTTGTGCATGTAGCAATGATAGATACAATCTCATAATGATTGAAAACAGTTGATGGATGAGATTTCATGAAATGAATTATCATTATAGATCCTCGTACAGATGAATGTGAACATGAAGTTCATAAAGATAATTCATTTATAGAATGTCATAAAACGACTGCCAAACATATGATTGAAATCAGAAATCTCACGTTCCAGCAAATATGCTCCAACAAAGATATATGTCTTTCAAAGATGATTTATTAATAGTAAGTGTATGACACGTTAGAGATGTGATATAAATAATTATTGAAAAGATGATGAATTTCCTGAAGAGATTGCTAATAGGGAGGTTTGCAAAATTGACTCAAGAACTGAGGTCAATTGCAAATCTAACCCACCAAATTTCTCATTTCAACATTAACCACTTTCTCTTCAAACCATCCTTTTCACTTTCAAATATTTACGAAATTGCCATTGATTCAAATTAATTTCTTTAATTTTTGGAAATCCAATTGACCAAATAATCCTCATCTTCCTCACTTATTCACGAAAATGCCATCATCGTCAATTCACCTAACCACCATTTTCAACCAATTTGAAGCTTTAATTGCACCAAAAACCCATTTTTAGCTTGAAAAGATGCTAAAAACAAGTGATAAGTCATTTTTCAGTCAAATTTCATGTTTTCCAGATCTGGGCTGCGAAAGTAGACTTCATCTCACCTGGAGAAGTCTACTAAGTCAACGCAAAGGTTAGTTTTGCAATTGACCGCGTGAACAAAGTAGACTTCTCCAGGTCAGTTGAAGTCTACTCCATTTCCTTTGAGAACAAAAAAAATGGAGTAGACTTCTCGAGTAGACTTCTTTAAAGGCAGGTCATTTTTGCAATTGACCAAACTTTGACTTTTTTGGAGTAGACTTTTCTGAGATAGTAGACTTCTCGGAGAAGTCTACTCCTAAATGTAGACTTCATACGGGTCACTTTTGCAATTGACCAATCTTTGACTTTTTGTAATAGACAGGTGGAGAAGTCTACTAGGTTTTTTTTGGGTGACGAAAAGTTGAATTAAAAAGTAGACTTCTTTTGGCCTGAGAAGAAGTCTACTTTTTAATTAATTCAATGTTTGGTCAACCCCAAAACTAACCCATAGTAGACTTCTCCAGGGTTCAAGAAGTCTACTCCAAAAGTCAAACTTGGTCAATTGCAAAAGTGACCTGTATGAAGTCTACTTTTAGGAGTAGACTTCTCCGAGAAGTCTACTATCTCGGAGAAGTCTACTTCAAAAAAGTCAAAGTTTGGTCAATTGCAAAAATGACCTGTAAGAAGTCTACTCCGAAAGTAGACTTCTCCACAAAAGTCTACTTTTGGAGGAGAAGTCTACTCATCTTTTGGTAATTGCAAAACTGACCTGGGAGAAGTATACTTTTTCGAGTAGACTTCTCTTAAGAAGTCTACTTTCTTGACGAAGTCTACTACTAGTAGACTTCATTAACCATCTTAGAAGTCTACTTTTCTATATTTTTTTAAAAATGCTTTTTATCAAATATATAATGAATTTTTAAGATTTTCTTGGTCAAGAGCTTGTGTTAGTAAGTGTTCTTGCCTCTATATCAGTTATACGTGTTTATAGTTTATAGGGATGGTGGAATCAGGTTTTGTGTTTTGCAAGGTACTTAGCTTATTAGTCGTAGACTTCTCCAAGAAGTCTACTAGACTTCTCTGGACTTCATATAAAGTCTACTTCTTTAATTTCTTTATAAAATTCTATAATCTGTAGTTTATGAAAAATAAAAATTATTTTTTGACTCTTGAGTTTGTGTTATTTATTAGCCTTTCTTATGTATGAGTTTTACATGTTTATTTCTTATAATTGAGCTTTAATTATTTTTTTTGTGTTATTAGGTATTTATCTTATTAGTATTAGACTTCTTCAAGAAGTAAGTAGACTTCTACTTAGTAGACTTCTACTGAAGTTTAGAAGTTTACTTTTTCAATTTTTTTAATAATATTCATTTATATGTAATTTATGTTAAATAAAAATTATTTTTTGACTCTTGAGTTTGTGTTATTTATTGGTATTGCTTATGTATGAGTTTTACATGTTTGTTTCTTATAATTGAGCTTTAGTTAATTTTTTGTGTTATTAGGTATTTAGCTTATTAGTAGTAGACTTTTAATGAAGTTTAGAAGTCTACTTTTTCAATTTTTTTAATAAAATTTATTTATCTGTAATTTATGTTAATTAAAAATTACTTTTTGACTCTTGAGTTTGTGTTATTTATTGGTATTGCTTATGTATGAGTTTTACATGTTTGTTTCTTATAGTTGAGCTTTAATTATTTTTTTTCTTTTATTAGGTATATAGCTTATTAGTAGTAGACTTCTAATGAAGTGTAAAAGTTTACTTTTTCAATTTGTTAAAATTCCCGCCCAATTTATTAAAGTTTCCACCTTTTAAAGATGGTGATGACTGAGTAAGATGTCAAGAAATAAGTATGGTGATAAGTGAATAAGGTGTCAAGAAAAAAGTCTGAGTAAGAAGTCTACTAATGAAGACTATTGGAGAAGCCTACTCGAAAAGCCTGAGTAAGAAGTTTAAGTACTTTTTTTTCAGTTTAAGTACTTTTGTTTCAGATTGATTGTAAGAACCTCTTTTAAGACATTAGGTACTCATTTCTCTCTATTTGTGTTTTCAAAATTGGGTTTTCTGTTGGTTTTCTTTACTCTTTTGTGATCTTAGATATTTTCTTTTGTACTTATCTCTGGAGTTTAGTTTATCGAAAGTTCACACTTTTTATTAAAAATATGTAAATGAGTTAAATTATCGAGAGAAGTCTACTCGAGAAGTCTACTCAAGAAGTTTACTATGTAGTATAAGTCTATTCTAGAGAAGTCTACTTTAGAAGTCTACTAGAGAAGTCTACTTGTAGTATAAGTCTATTCGAGAGAAGTCTACTTTGGAAGTCTACTCGAGAAGTTTACTCGAAAAGTCTACTCTAAAATCAAAACTTAAGTTTTTCTTGGAGATTTCTACAATCTAAAGAGTTAATATGTTTACAAAAATGTAGCTCATATTAAAAAAAAATCATTTATTATTAACTTTGTCTTATTACCAAAGATGAACTTAGATCCAACAACAATGAGATATAAAAAATTACATTCAAAACGTTTAACATTATCAATTAAAAAAATACTGTAAAAAACTATTCTGATTTTAGGCACAAAATCTTGACGCAGCTTCATTCTTTCTCCCATTTTCTCTGTCTGAACCTAATCCACCATTAAAAAAAAAATCAAACCCAAATTATAACTAAAATACAGTTAGCATAACTAATGAGCATTTAAATTTTAATTACTGAAAACTCAGAAATACGCAAAACTGAGGATAAGATAGTAGTACCTTTGAATCTTTGATTGTGAGAAAGAGAGAAGAAAAAATAATACCTGCAATAAAATTCAGATCTGCAACAAAATCTACCAAATTTATACAATAATAAGTTTAGATCTCCAACAATAAACTCAAATCTACAATAATAATTTAAAATATGTAATAATAAGCTCAAATTTGTAATATGAACACAAAGCAAAGAAAAAGAGGAACACAAAAGCACATATTTGCTTACCACTACCATAACCAGCAAGTGAGAGGAGATTGAAGGTGAGATAGATATGATAGAGATGAGAATGACAACAAGAAACTAAGGGGAAGAGATTCATGGCCAGAGAGGAGAGAGGAGAGAGGAGGCGTTATTTTAGATAGAGAGAGAGGCACTTTATTTTTAACACAATTAGGTTAAACTCTCTTTATATATTTAGGAAAATTTTCGAGAGAAGTCTACTCAAGAAGTCTGCTATGTGGTATAAGTCTATTCGAGAGAAGTCTACTCGAGAAGTCTGCTAAAGAAGTCTGCTATGACTAATAAGTCTATTTGAGAGAAGTCTACTTTGGAAGTCTACTCGAAAAGTCTACTCAAGAAGTCTACTATGTAATATAAGTGTACTCGAGAGAAGTCTACTTTAGGAGTCTACTCGAGAAGTCTACTTAACCAGTAAAATTGAGTTCCCGTCCAATTTGTTAAAGTTCCCGCCCAATTTATTAAAGTTCCCGCCCAATTTGTTAAATAATTTCGATTTCCTGCTGTATTTTATAAAGTCTACTCGAGAAGTCTACTATTGAAGTCTACTGTGTAGTATAATTCTATTCGAGAGAAGTCTACTCGAGAAGTCTACTTACCCTAAACCCTAAATAAAATATTTTTGATTAAAACTTATATCAAAACATTAATTTACTTAACATATTCACAAATTACAGTTAAAATAATAAAGATATCAACGCTAAATCATTAACCAAACCACAAATTATGAATTTATAAAAAAAACATTTCTAACCTAATTTGGCTATGTTTATTTAAATTGATTCATTTTTTTGAATTTTATTTTTTTATAGATGGAAAATGTATATGTTTTGGTTATTTATCTAAGTTTATAAAATAAAATTTTTATAATTTTTTAATTAATCCTCAAAAAATTATTTGAGAGAATTCTACTCGAGAAGTCTACTCCAGAAGTCTATTATGCAGTATAAGTCACACGAGAGAAGTCTACTTTGGAAGTTTACTCGAGAAGTCTACTATGTAGTATAATTCTATTCGACAAAAGTCTACTGGAGAAGTCTACTCGAGAAGTCTACTTACCCTAAACCCTACATAAAATATTTTCGATTAAAACTTATATCAAAACATTAATTTACTTAAGATATTTACAAATTACAGTTAAAATAATAAAGATATCAACGATAAACCATTAACCAAACCATAAATTATGAATTCATAAAAAAAAATTTCTTACCCTAACAATTACACCCTTATACCCTATACTTTAAACCTTAACCCTAACCCTTTTAAATTGAATACACATGAAACTTATAAATTGATTCATATTCATGAAATTTTATTTTATATATATGCCAATTGTCTATGTTTTAATTGTGTTCATAATTTTTTTTACCAAATTATTTTTTATAATTTTTATTATTAAAATTTGAGATTTAGTGATTTAGTAGACTTCTCTAGTAGACTTCTCTATATGTATTAGTTTCTAGCCTAATTTGGCTATGTTGATTTAAATTGATTCATTTTTTTGAAATTTTATTTTTAATAGATGGAAAATTCATATGTTTTGGTTATTTATCAAAGTTTTTTATAACATTAATTTTTATATTTTTTTTAAATTAATTCTAAGGAAATTATTTGAGAGAAGTCTACTCTACAATATAAGTTACATGTGATAAGTCTACTTTGGAAGTCTACTCGAGAAGTCTACTTTAGAAGAAAGTACACTTCTTGGAGAGGTCAAGAAGTCTACGCGGGAAGTCTACTCTCTCGTAGTAGACTTCTCTAGGGTAAAACCGTCATTATCGCGAACGTTTTTTGTGTGGTCATAAGGGTGAGGGTTGTAATTTCACTACCCTTGTGGGTTACTTTTGCCAAACATGCAATAGGGGGTCTAGTTTTGGAGAAAGAATCAGTTTTAGGTTATTTTTAGTAATTCCCCCTTGCTAATATGGTTAATAATGAAATCAGGTACCTGAATAAAATCAATGATAATGATAAAAGAGTTCGGTTAACCATCACATAAAAAGATGGAACCAAAGACAAAGTAATTGTCGACAATAATAAATAAGATAACGCGCGATATGAATAATATTAATGAGGATCATAAATCTCCACTCTAAGAATGAGTGTAGAGATATCATTCTTGGCAAATGAGTGAAAAAAGCAATCAAATCTATATTAAGCTCGCATGAAAAAAACGAGTTATTTTTTTTCATAAGTCAAAGCATCAAAAGGGTATATATATTTTCAGAAGATGAATGAAAAAAAATGCCTTTATGATATGCAAAATGGCTTGTTGCAAAAGATCATTCGAAAAATATAATGGATGCAATAATTTTAAGATATTAGACGAGTTTGACAAAAGATTTGAATTGCGCCTCAATGTTTTATAATCAATGAAGAATTAATGATATCAGAATTATATTCCCGAGAACACTACTCGATCGAATTAAACATTGATGATTATCAAAAATCATGACGAGTTATCAAGAATGAGAATAATAAGGGATCAAAGGGCTTAGAAAGACATATGTGTCTTATGGTATCCCAAAATTGAACATCTAGTAAAAAGAGATGTTATTTAGAAAATTCCTAAAGGGATTTTTCATAAAACTCACATTTAAGCACTTCTAAAGAAAATGCTACTTGTATAAGAGATGCTACTTGGTCATGAAGTACCAAAATATAAAAAGTATAAGAGATGTTATCTTAAAATGTCCTTGAAGGATATTTCATTTAAAGCATTTGTAAAAAAAATGCTAACTAGTTTTGAAGTATCTTATATGAGCATATCAGTGAAATTATGTATCTTGCAAATTATATTTGACCAATATAGCTTTTGCTAGTAATATACTTGCAAGATACAGCTCATCTTCTACACACATACATTGAAACGAAATAAAACATATATTCCATTAACTCGAAGGTATGGATTGTTTTTGACTTGTTTTGTTCTAGAAACCTCGAGGTTGGTATGTTTTGTTTTGCAGATAAATGATATTTATCAGAGTCACGTAAGATCGCAAACCGCATGCGTTTGCACAATTAAAGGAACTGCGATCTCTCAGCGTTCTAAGAAGCAGACATTGGTTGCTACTTCCTCAAATCATGTTAAAAATCACTATGCTTCATGAAGCATCTACATAATATGTGTGGCTGAGATCAATGACTAATCACATCCAAGAAGCAAGTGGAATAGTCATAAACAAGGAGTCAACACAAATATTTGAAGATAATACGACATGCGTTGCTCAACTCAAAGAAGGCTATATCAAGAGCGATAGAACGAAACATATACATCCAAGATTTTTCTTTTACACCCAAGAGCTCGAGAAGATTCAAGAAATGGATATTCAATATGTTAGCTCAAGTAACAACACAGCTGATCTCTTCACAAAAGCGCTTCCAACTACAACATTTAATAAATATGTTCATAGTATTGGAATGCGGCATCTTCGAGATCAATGAAGAGAAGATAATATTCATCATTTCCAGGGGGAGCTTGCGTCGCTGTACTCTTTTTCCCTTTGTCATGGTTTTTATCCTATTGGATTTTTCCATGGAAATGTTTTTAACGAGGCAGCACGCAGCACATCAAATGGTGATGAATACTCAAGACACAAGATAGAAGTAAGAAGAAAAAAGCAAAACTCCTGTCCACTCGTTTACTCTTGATCTCTCTCTTACTATATTCACAATACGTTTATGTTATAGTATAGTTTATAAAATATAGTCAACTACACTCTAAAGCTATATACCATAATATATAGTGCAATACATTTTGAAGCTATATACTATAATATATATAGTTTACTACACACCAAAGATATATCATGATATATAGTTCACTACTATATTATAGAAAAGTTCATAACACCAATCAAGTTATTGTGTTTTTGTCTTTTAAATTATCTCTATTCGCTATTTTATTTTGTTTTTACATATTTATTAACAGACTGTTATAACTAGGCCCAGCTGTTAAAGAAACACTTACATAAGTAAACATTTGGACTGATTATAGCCCAGCCCATAATAGTCCACAGACATAAATGCGCAATTTAAGGTAAACGAAAAGAAAAGAAGAATATGAGATTCATGCGCAAATGATGGGGAAGAATGGACCATGCGACAAACAAACAAACAAAGCATTCTTGCACTCATAATTCATAAATACTTCTTTTTTGTTTCTTCTTTTTGTTTTAATCTCAATGTCGTAACCCTAATTGATTGATTAATGAAAAAAAAAAGAACAAATAAAAAAGAAAACTTAAATTGATCCATAATCTCCCTAGCTCACACCTAAATTACGTTTGTCATATCTGCACAGACTTCAACATCACGCCTTTTTCTCTTTTAACAATACTTCTACATCACGCTAGGGTTATTTTTTCTTTTATTCACCTTCCATCTTTTTTTTGTTGAACTTATAACCATATGATATAAACGTACTTATTAAAATATTGACGGAAAATAATGATTAAAACAAATATTGACAGAAAAGGGGGAAAAAATGCGAGTTTAAAACTTGATACATGCCATTCCATATTGCTAATTAGTTTATGATAATCTTGTACAAGTATTCAACTTATGTAAAATAGATCCCGACTTTGGCCTACCAAAAATACTATTTCTTATCGATATTTTAAATTAAACTGATTTATATATACATATTATATTATTCTTAGAAAATTCATAATATCTCTTAAATTTTGATGTGATATGATATTATTATATACAATTAACATGAAAAATATTCCGATGATAAGAAATAAAAGTAACAAATATTAACGTGCTGTGATTTTAAGTTAATTTGTATGAGCTTTTTTTTCCTCAAAATCGTAGTGTAAATTATTGTGCAAATTGTTTGGTGATTAGTGGCAATTAGTTGGTCCGCCAGTTAGAAAATGTGAAAAAGCAATCTCGAAAGCTTTTATTATGCCGCCCGTAATCATTTGAATTCCATAGGATCCAACATTCCAATGTTCAAAATTAATACTCTTTCCCTTTCACAAAAAGTGTCATTTTGACTCTTGATTTTTATTTCACAAAGAGTGTCACTTTGTGTTTTTAATGCAATTTTTTAAACAAAATTTCAGTTTTATCCCTACTAATTTAACATATTTATTAGAGAGAAAAACTGATTTAGTGTATTAATAAAGAGCATAAAAGAGATTTATAAGTTTTTTTTAATTTGTGTGAAAAATGTCAGAATGACACTCTTTATAAAACAGAGGGAGTATATGCCTTTTTTCTCCTGGAAATAAATATCCAAAGCATTTCAAGTTTTGAACTTAAATATGCAATAATTTATAAAAAAATCACAGTTATATAATTGCAATGCTAATACGGTTGTATATGAGGACAAAATCTGATTTTTGTTTTTTTATTACGTACAATTTGAGGTTTTTTGAAAAAGGCTAGCCGCCTTTTATTTATCTCTCATATTTTTAGTTTGTACGTTCTCTGTTTTTTTTTTGTCAACAAATAAATAAATAAATAAATCTCCTTTTCCAAAAAAACCAAATAAATAAATAAAATAATACTTTCTTATCTTTTAAAAAATCACTCTCACCTAACACATAGTCATAAAGTCGTGATTTATCTCAAAATTATATATAAAATCGTGAATTTGCATTTCGATGATGAAAGCAAAAAATAAAATAAAATAAAATACAGTTTACTAATATGAAGAAGAAAAAAAATTGTTTTAGGGGCATACTTACGCTGCTTAGTGAGGTAGAAGGTGGGCCCACATACGACTAGAATTTTCTTCTACCTGACTTCTATATATGCACGCCACGTGTCAAATTTACTATTTAAATGGTCAACCATCCCGTTCTGCATCATTAAGCAAAAAAAGAAGCGAGTGTTTTTAAAAAAATACTATAATTACTTATCAATTAACCACAAGTATAAAAAATAATATATACTACTAATTACTAAGATATACGTACATATCTTTTTAATTGTTTTTTACCGTTTAATAGTCTTAAGAAAATACATTAATGGATTGTGTAGATATCAATTTTCTCGTCATAACATTAATTATGATATTAAGATTTATTCATGTAATAGAAAAAAAATAAAAAAATAAAATATATATATTTATGTGAATTAGTTAAATAAAAATGGAAAACAATGTTGTGTGCCGATAAAAACATAATCATATCAAATAGTACATCTTATTATATGCATCAAAGTTAGTTTTTAACATGATCTTCACATGTGTCAAGTTAATCGATTAGATTTTGACACATGTTAAAAAAATTAGACCAATTAGATTTTAACATAATGTCTACATAAATCTAAAAATTAGTTTTAAAAATAAAAAGGGCAAAATAAGTATATTTTTCAATTATTAATACAAAAAAATCGAAAAGGTAAATAAGAAAATTAAGAAAAAGGAAAATAAGGTTTTTAATGTTTTTCATTTAAATTAAGGAAATTGTGTGATCAATTACTAATACTAAAAGAAAAATCAAAGAAATAGTTTTAAAAATAGAAAAGGAAAATAAATTTATTTTTCAATTGCTAATACCAAAAGAAAAATAAAAAATTTGAAAAGGTAAATAAGAAATTTAAGAAAAAAAAAGTTTCTTTTATATTTTTCATTTAAATTAAAGAAATTTTATGATCAATTACTAATACTAAAATGAAAATCAAAAAGGTAAATAATAAGTTTCTTTTATCAAAAAAACTAAAAGGTAAATAATAAATTTCTTTTATATTATTCATTTAAGTTTTTTTATGTTTTTAATTGTTAGAAAAGATTTAACCATTTTGGTTATTCGGTTGTTTAGTTAAGGTTTAAAAAATAAAAACGTCAAATTTATCGATTTAGATTACAATAGTAAAATAAAAGTGAGATTCTATGCTTTGAATATTTTAATTGAAAATAAATGAGAATTAAAATAAATAAATAAATTTTAGGTTTAGATTTTGTGTTTTTCATATATTTTTTTAGTAATGGTCCGATTTTGCTTTATATTTTCTTAAAAAAATATTTTAAAGGGTTTTAAATTTTATTATTATAATACACGGATCTTAATCTAGATTTTAATTATGATAAATCTAATTATAATAAAAATAGGATAATTAATTCGTCAAAAGTTTAGAATAAATATATATATATATATATATATATAAATATGATCGTGACACGTTCCATGTTAACAATAACTAAATTATTTTAGAATAAATTATTAAATAAATATTAATAAAGTAAATTTTAGAATAAAATATATATATATATATATAAAACATTAGAAATAAATATAATTTATATAAGAGTATTAAAACATATATATGTGGAAATATTAATAAAAGTAAATTTTGTTTCTTACAGATTATTCGATTTTGTTTTCAATTTATTTTTACGGGTTTAAAATATTTTATTAAAAACCCGCATATATATGCGGATCTTATTCTAGTTATATATATAAATGCATAGTGCAGAAAAATACATCCGGATAAAAAGTACTCCCTCTGTTTCACAAAAAGTGTCATTCTACTCTTTTTCACACATATTAAGAAAACTAATAAAAATCCTATTCTACCCCTTATTAATACACTAAATACATTTATCTTTCTAATTAATACATCAATATTACAAGGTTAAAACTGGATTTTTGTTTTAAAAATTGCATTGAAAATACAAAGTGACACTCTTTGTGAAACAAAAATAAAACCTTAAACACTCTTTGTGAAACAGAAAGAGTACCAAATAAGTTTTTACGTTTGGAAAAAAAAAAAACATAATAAATGAACAAAAGACAGTGAACCAATTTCTCTACACACGTCTATCTTTTTCTCATCTTCTTCTACCCGTTATAAAAGAAAAGAAAAAACAAAAGTGCAAAAGGCAGAAATCACTCTTGATTTTTCTCTACACAAATCTGTTTTCTCTCTCACTCTCTCTCTCTACTTCTCTCTCTGCTGTTTCTCATCTTAGAAGTTACGACGTCAAAAAGCTCATCATCTCTTGTTCTTCGTCTTGGTTCGAATGGTGTGATCGATGAACAAACATCGTCCCTTCAGGTCCTGCACTTTCCAATTATGGTTCGTATAAATTTTCTCTAATTCCACTTCTTAAGCTAATTTCATTCCTTGACAGCTTTATACATATATTTATTTACTTATTGTTTATATTATAGTTAGCCAAATTAGTTAGATACAGAGATCTATCACTTCTTCTATGGATTTAGTTTTCATATTTTAAATTATTGTGTTTAGTTACCATGTGGTCTTTTTGAGTTAAAATTACTGTGCTAAGTAAAAATTGGGTTCAAGAAGCATTTCATTTTTGGCTCAATTTGATAAAAAATACTTATTGATGAAATTGGTTTTCAGAACAGTACTATCTTTTGGAAGAGGACTTATAAATCAGCAGAAAACTAATTAAAAAGAAGAAAGGAGAAAAATGCCACAAGAACTAATGAGAGGATTAAAGAGTTTGGTGTCCACAAGCAATGGAGATTATGAGCTTGCTCAACGAAAAGCTGAAGAAACAGGTTTGTCTCATCATTGTTTTTTTATTTATTTTAAAACTGTTTTCAACTTTTCATTATGAATATGAAGATGAACCAGCTAAAATAAAGAAAAAAGAAGTTGCGAATGGACCATATATAATTTAGCTTTTGTCATTCAAAAAAATTACATTGGGTTTGAATTAGAGAAAGTCGTTTAGAAAATGCTTTATTGGCTTTCATTAGAGGGTTACCCACCACAAATTATATAAGTTATTACTTTATGTTTGGTGGCTATACAATAAATATACATATACGTAACGTAATACGTTACAACTAATCAGTAATCACACCATGAGTATATTATTCTGGTCATACATTTCAAATTTTCTATTATATCTCCCAAATCCTTTTCTTCTATTTTTACTCTTTTTTTTCTTTGTCAACTCTATAAATATATTTTGAGTCGGCTTGAGAGTTTCAAATCTTCAAGCAAAATTTTGTAATACCAATATAAGGGTTGGAAATCCCAATCATATTCCGAACAATTCTATTATTTCTCGAAAAATCGTTGAAAATCAATTGAATTTTATTTTTAACGAATATGTTGGTCGGAAATTTGGTCGAAATTCAATATGTTTTTTTTGTAATACTATTTTTGAAAATGAGTTTAGAGAGAAAAAAAAGTTATTTGAAATGTCAAATTCCTCACTTCTTCCCCAATTTTACAATTTATTGGCCTTTTAAAGAAAATTTGTTGACGGCTGCAAGTGTAAGCTTCATTTGCTTGAGATTAGATCTGTGACTGAATATATTAGATGTTCAAAACCATTGAGTTAATCCAAAATGTAATGGCCTAAACAAAATTAATTAATTAATCCTATGAAATTTAGCATTTGGAGCTAAATAAAATAAATTGATCCCAAGGAATTTAATAGTTTGTCAAAAATACAATAAACCGCAGTAATGTGGACTCTTTTGAAACCCATTAGACTCTTTATTATTGGGCTTTAAATCAACATCTGGGCCCAATTCACTTCCCGCGCTAAGTTTCCGTTAGGAGGTTTTCGTTTTTTTTTGTCTTTATCGAAAAAAAAAAACAATAAAATGTATTTTGGCGTTGTGAATTGTTGTCACAAACCATAAGCTAAGAGAAGATACCAAGCGGTGGCATGGCTGAGACAGATGGACCAAGGCGCGGCGGAGACACTGCCGGAAAAACCGTCGGAAGAAGACTTCTGCCTCTCCCTCCGCAACGGCCTCATTCTCTGCAACGTCCTCAACAAAGTCAATCCCGGTTCGGTTCTCAAGGTTCGGTTTATAATCAATCTCTCAACTCCTTTTCTGATCGATGTTTTGCTTGATTCGTTTGATTTCTTATACAATTTCGAATTCTCTCTGACTTCCATTGTTGAGCTTAGGTGGTGGAGAATCCTGTCACGTTAGCTATTCAGTACGCTGAAGGAGCGGCTCAATCCGCGATTCAATATTTCGAGAACATGAGGAACTTTCTTAAAGCTGTAGAGGATATGCAGCTTTTGACATTTGGAGCTTCTGATCTCGAAAAGGTTTTTGTTTCAGTATCAGATCATATATTTGAGAATTTTGCATTATATGCATATGTGATGTTTGCTGAAATTCCCCAGAGATGATAATGTTCAGTTATAATCCATAAACTTGTTTAGGATATGAAAGATTTAGTCTTTTTGTTTTTGTTTTTGCAGGGAGGATCGTCGAACAAAGTAGTAGATTGCATTTTGTGCTTGAAAGGGTTTTACGAGTGGAAGCAAGCAGGTGGGGTTGGAGTATGGAGGTATGGAGGGACTGTGAGGATAGTCTCTTTGAATCCAAAAGGCTCATCGGCGAGTCTATCTCTCGGTAGTAGTGAAAGTAACACCGATGAGTCTGTCTCGTTGGACGAATCCGAGTCTTCTCAGTATGACCAGCTTTTGGATTTTCTTCACCTCTCTAATGAGATTGCAAATGAGGAATCTGGTACTGCAATGTCCATGGCCTTTCTTTTCGATCATTTCGCGATTCAGCTTCTACACGCTTACCTTAAGGAGAGTGATGGGATCAACGGTCTGCCTTTAAATGAACTGGTAGGTAAGACACGTTTGAGTTGAGTTTGGGCGCTCTGTTATTTAGTTATGCAAGATGGATCATTTTTAACTCATGTTGAATCAATCATTTAGAAAACTTGAGTGTTTCTTTCACTTTGTCTGATTTTGGTTACTGTTATAGGTGATCGATACTTTGCTCAACAGAGTAGTTAAGGATTTCTCTGCCATACTAGTTTCTCAGGGGACTCAGGTACTGCATACTCTTTATGTGATTCAGTTCGAATGTTGAGACATTTCTCCGGGGTACATAATTAGTTTCTGGTATCTTCTTGCAGCTGGGTTCGTATCTAAGGAAGGTACTGAAATGCGATAACGAGGATCTTTCAAGGTCAGAGTTTCTAGAAGCAATCTTCAGATATCTTCGGCACAGAAAAGATTTGGTGTCAAGGGAGTTTTCAAAGTTTTGCAAGTGTGGTGGAAAGGCTGAGAGTATTGGATCAAGCGTCCGCGAGTTTTCTCCTCGTCATGCAGAAGCTATCGGTGTTCAACAGAAAGAGCTGGAGGTAAGAATTTATCCTTTCTATTCCAGTACATCTTCTTATTTGGTTAATTCTTGAATGGTGAGACCTGCAAGAGAGTTTTGGGCAAAGATGTCTCATATCTTAACTTTCATTCACGCTTATGGGATGGATTCATTTACTCGTTGTACTCATGTAGGAAGTAAAATCAAATTATATGGAAACAAGATGCCAAGTTAAACAAATGCAGTCAGAATGGCAGGAAGAGCTTCAAAGGATAGGTAATCAAATTTTCTCTTACCCAAATCTCCTCTTCTCACTGACTCAAGATCACATTATAAATCTCCATCACTCTGTATTGCAGTCCATCACGTTAAGGCCATGGAAGTTACATCTTCTTCTTACCACAAGGTTCTGGAGGAAAATCGCTTACTTTACAATGAAGTCCAAGATCTTAAAGGTACCACACCACCTATTACATTCCTTGCATTTGATTTACTAGTACTTTCTAGTGTATTATTGACTTATGTTATCGTTGTAATGTAGGGACCATTAGAGTCTATTGCAGAGTCAGACCTTTCTTACAAGGAACAAAAGATATGCAATCAACCGTAGATTATATTGGAGAAAATGGTAATATTATGATTGTCAATCCTTTTAAGCAAGAAAAAGATGCAAGGAAAATATTCGCCTTCAACAAAGTATTTGGACAGAACGTCTCACAAGGTATGTTTAATTTTTTTCTTCTTCCATTGACAACCATCTACAAGTTGGTGACTTTCATGATGATTTCTTGTCTATCTTTATACTGATAAATGGTTGTTTACTTACCAGAGCAAATCTACGCGGACACTCAACCGGTGATAAGGTCCGTCTTTGATGGATTCAATGTTTGCATCTTCGCGTATGGGCAAACTGGTTCAGGGAAAACGTATACAATGGTATGACCATTTCCATAAACCGTCAATACATTTCTATGTCTTATTTTCCCTTGGACATGGATTTAGTTTGTCTCTTGCAGAGTGGGCCAGATCTGATGACCGAGACAACTTGGGGCGTGAACTACCGAGCTCTACGTGATCTATTCCAGCTTTCAAATGCAAGAACGCATGTGGTTACTTATGAAATTGGAGTCCAAATGATTGAAATATACAATGAACAAGTTAGAGATCTACTAGCCAGTGATGGTTCTTCCAGAAGATATCCTTTCATATAGTTTATAATGAAGAAGTCTTGAGATCTATTGAATTGTCTACATATTCTCTTAAGAGTTTTTTCTTGACCAGCTTTTCACGTTAGACATACGCAATAATTCTCAACTCAATGGACTTAATGTACCCGACGCAAGCCTGGTTCCAGTTTCTAGTACTCGAGATGTTCTTGATTTGATGAGGATTGGCCAAAAGAATCGTGCAGTGGGCGCCACTGCTTTGAACGAGAGGAGCAGCCGTTCTCATAGGTAACTATCGTAGTTCCACTGCTTAATTCAAGCTCCAAACTTCATGTAATGGTCGTTCAAATTATGTATATTCTACTGCAGTGTCTTAACCGTTCACGTCCAAGGAAAAGAGTTGGCCTCAGGATCTATCTTAAGAGGCTGCCTTCATCTAGTGGATTTGGCTGGAAGTGAAAGAGTAGAAAAATCTGAAGCTGTGGGAGAGAGACTCAAAGAAGCTCAACACATAAACAAATCGTTGTCTGCACTAGGAGATGTCATCTCAGCACTTGCACAAAAGAGTTCACACGTTCCCTACAGAAACAGCAAGCTTACACAAGTCCTACAGGATTCCTTAGGTAAAAAAAGCACTAAGACAAGGCTTTGTTTATCATTTTCTATCTTCATCTCTCATCTATGAAACTCTGCGCAGGTGGACAAGCCAAAACATTAATGTTTGTGCATATTAACCCCGAAGTTAATGCGGTAGGAGAGACTATAAGCACCCTTAAGTTTGCTCAAAGAGTTGCGTCCATCGAACTCGGAGCAGCTCGATCAAACAAGGAAACTGGCGAAATCCGAGATCTTAAGGACGAGGTCTCTATAGCACCCGTTTCATTTTCTTCATGCAAAGAGAAAAAGTATATATTGTAAACAATCTTTCCTTCCACATTTGTAGATATCCAGCCTCAAATCGGCGTTGGAGAAGAAAGAAGCAGAGCTTGAACAAGTGCGAGCGGCTAGCATCCGGAACACAACTGAATGTCAGAAACCAAGAGCAGTTTCTCCCTTCCATCTGCCAAGAACAAAGGCTGAAGCAAGTCCACAACCAAACGACAATACCAGAAGCTACGAGGTACAATCACACATAGACTGGATTTTTCTAGTTGGCAAAAGAGACTATAATCTAATCAATTTGGTGAACATGATTTACAGAACAGAAGTTGCTCAACTGGTAAGCAGAGAAAGTCAGGGTTTCCATCTGCATTGAGAAACAGAGAAGCAAGCCCAAAGATGCCAAATCTAGCAGAAGAGAGGTTAAATCCGAGATCACCATCTCCTCCGAGTAGGAGGTCATTATCTACGGACAGAGGATCTTCCATGAAAAGCAGGAACAAGCCCGAGGTTACTCAAAACCTTCCGGTTTCAAGAACACCTTTCCCAGCTAGAGTACCAGTAGCCAAATCCTTTGCAACTGTTCCATTGAACCCATCAGGAGAAAACAGGCTTCGTGTAGATAACATCACCTCTGAGACATTTCACAACCATCAGAAGTTAAGTGCTCGAAAGCTCTTCCCTGAGATTGATGAGCAACATATGAGGCATGCACTTAACATACGCCAAGGCGGTGTTAAGAAGAACAAAGCAGAGAGCAGCAAAGCCAAGGCAAAGCAACCATCGCCGGCTAGGTTTCAGAAACTCGATGTTGGGATCAGTTTGCGTTCTGAGGCGGATTCCGAAGCAAATGTCGGAAGTTATCAGACCCAAAAGGGGAACAACCACAATGTGATGCACTCGAGATTCCAAAACTTCGACGTCGGTATCAGCTTGTTCTCTGATCTCTGTGCCGGTGACAAATCAGACTCAACAACACTCAAGAGTGATTCCTCAGAGACAGACAACGAGCATGTACTTGTTGAACCACCTCTGAGATTGAAGAATTCACAAAGAAACTTCTCCAGAAACTCCCAGAACCACAAACTAAGGTTACTACTATAAAACTCCACAAGATGTTTTCCTATGTAAAATCAACACACTTACTAACTTCATTTCGTATACCGCGCAGGACGATCTATGCTCACGAGGACACTTCACTCGTGAATAAACTAGAGGAAAAGCCTTCAAATGGTATGAAAGAAGGTAATAGTAATATATCTATGCCTGAGTTTAGAAGAAGTCGTTCAACCAAACATGGAAGGTTCATGGTATTACCATAGAAACATGTCCCAAGACTCATAAATCCATATCACACGACACACATCATATATATATCATTTGTACAGACACAATTCGAAGTTGAGAGTTTTTTTCTGGGTTTTGTCATGTCCTTTGACTCTATAGTTGTGATTTGAGATTGAACCGTTTATCATATGAACGAGTGAGTGTTCCACGCCGCAAAAGATATTTATTCTTCTTGAGGTTCTTTAATCTTTAACTTGTGTTCATTGAAATTGATGTAATCGTATTTGCATACTCTTAACAAGTTTTGAAACATTAATTCAATCACTATATATATATTTATAAAATCTTGATTAGAGGTGAAAATAGTTTCTTGCTAGGAAATTTAGAAAAAGTAATCTTGGTTTTCTGCAAACTGTCTTTGTCACATAGGACTCATATACAATACATATCTAAGTAACATTGATACAAACACATATACAAACATGTGTATGCAAATTATAATGTTTAAAAAGTGTTAATGCTTATGGTGCTGTGTGTAAATGTAGTCTAAGTGAGCTTCCGTCATCATTCTTCTCTTCAAGCATTCTTCATCTCCTTCTCCGCAATTATCCATCTCCATTAATTTCTGTTTATTAATTTATTATAAGAAGAAAACAAATTACATTGATTACAATATTATCTCTGAGGCTGCATATAATTACAATACAAACTACTTTAAATTATGTTCATTAACTCTGTTATTTTGCAATGATCAGATCTTGTTTATTGCAGTTAGGAGAAAATAATTCACCATGAAAATTTCTCATATCTTTTATTTTCTCTTTTGTGAAGCATGAAAATTTAAAAATATGAATTCGCAGGCAGATATTAAATAGAAATTCATATTTTATTTATTTTAATACTAATTTCATTCTGAAGTCCTAAAGATGAAATCGCAGGCAAAAGTTTTCTTGGTTATACATCTGAAAACAATTTATATCTTTTTTTATAATTTTTTTTTTTGGAGAAACTTTTCAGCTTAATTTTTTAGGTGATTTTTTTATAAGGTTTTAGGAAAATAAAATAAGGAAGAAAGTAGGGGAAAAAAATTAGATGGACTTACATCAACCGAGTCGCCTTCCACTGGTATAGTTGAAACTAATGGATTCAGCTCTGGATCCTCTTTTCCTGATTAAAGATTAAGATTTAGAGTTGAAGGAAGATTATTTACTATTAGATAATACTATTTACATGATAATCATTACCGTACTCAACATACCTCTTCGGATTGCAGAAGAACTTGGGGAAAAAATAAGGAAGGTGAAGAAGAGAACACACACTGTGAGGCACATGGTTTGCTTCATGTTCTTGGCTTGAGACCAGGAGAGAGAAGGAGAGAGAAAGAGAGAGAAAGAGAGAGAAAGAGAGAGATGGGAAGAGAGAGTGAGAAGTTTGTGAAAGGCATATACCAAACCAAATATATATAAATACAGAGTCCATTTTTAAATAAAAAAAGTTTTTTTATAAAAAATTGTGTTTTTTTTTTCAATTGCTTTCGAGATACTTGAAGTACGATGGAGACATAAAACTGAAGTGAACTGAACTGAAGCAAGTGGAATGTTACAACATCAAATTCCATCGATATTTAAAAGCATATTAACCAAAATTGTAAATGTAAAGTCGAACTAAAATCACGAGTAGGAAAAAAAAAATCTCGAACAAATAGATGCAAGACTAGTTTTATTTTATTTTTTTTATTTTTTTCTGTCTAAATATAAGAACTTTCTTTTGTTTTTCCACCAATTTGGAATCTGATTAACTAAATTGATACTTAGAAATTGACCAAAAAAATAAATGTTAAAAAAAAGAGTTCAAACATTTTACGAGAGGGGTGGCACATCACGGATGTCAAATGCGAAAATAAGACATGAATCATCATTACCTCAATAATGATTTAGTGTATACAAATCGCGTAGTGTGGATTTTTAAAATGTTAATCAAACACTATGATTTAGGTAGATTATTCCGAGTCAAAATTAAAGGGGACAAGGAAATCTTTTGTAATTCGGCGAGTGCAAAGTTTCACTAAATAATTGAGAATGTGTGGTCTGATGTCAAAAAAAAAAAAAATTGAGAATGTGTGGTCCAACCAAAGTCTTAGAAACTAATAATAAAGAATAAATGCTAAAGTCTTGTCTGTCTTTTGTCAGAATTTCCAAACTAAGTCAACGTTTCCGACATTGTTTGACAGCTGTTTCCCATCTTCTCATCTCTTCTTTTATGTTTCTTCTCATATTCATATATGATCCATTAGCCCTGCGAGTTCGATTGCTTCGGATAATTCTGTTCGGATAACTCGATTCGGATAGTTCGGATTTAGAAAAATTGGTCGAAACTAACCGAAACATAATTCAGTTTGGTTAGTTTGGTTTTCGAGTAGTTCGGTTTTTAATTTTTAAAACCGAAACTAACCAAACATTTTTAATTTTTTGTTTAAATTCGATTAAAATTGATTGAATTCGAATAAAATCGGATAAATTCGGTATTTCGGATAGTTTTGGATAGTTCAGTTCTTCGGTTCGGTATAATTCCATATAATTTGGTATGATTTGGTTAAAAAAATACGGATAACCGTTCGATTTCCGGAACCGAACCGAACCGAACCGAGAATCGAACTAATTTTCAAACTAGAACCGATCGGAACCTAACTAAAACCGAACTAGAACCAAAAACCAAAAAGTTCGGTTCGGTTTGGTTCGGCCAGTTCGGTTCGGTTATAATTCCCAGGCCTATTGACGCAGTCGGAAAACCCTAGGAATAACAAGCGCTAAACCTAGATTGAAATCAAGTTTGCAAGCGACAAACTTGAGAAATAAAACTCTCGAATCCACCAGAAAAGAGAAAAGCTTTCAAAGCTCTCAAAGTTTGATTAATGAATAATAAGATCTGTTACAAATAACATAAAATCTCTTTATTTATAGAGAAGAAAGTCAAACATAAAATGGAAATATTAAAAATAAAGAAAAAACTATTAAAAAGGAAAAAGAAAATAATATAATAAAAAATGGAAATTATTAAAAGTTTTCTAAATGTATCTTGCATCACCTATGATCCATGTTCAATATCTCATCTAATGAGTTTGATTGGTAACAAAAAAACATTATCAGAAAACTGCCATATATTATTATACTCCATTTTTATACAACTTCTATTTATCGCTAAAAAACTCGTACTATTTCAATTTACCAATTAGATCCAAATACTTTTCATGATCTATCATCTAAATTTGTTTTGTAGTTTAAAACGAATAAATTAAATTTATTTAATATTGTAGTTTCTATTAGATATAAATGAAATATATGAACACGTTTTGTATAAACCGTGTAATCAAGATGATTAGTGATGTAAACCAAAATACTGTAACGAGAACCAGTAACGATGAATAACATAATATTCATTTTCAATCTTCTTTTTTTCCGCTACAATCTAAACATGGTATCAGAGCGTTGAACTCAAGCTCAACAAATTAGATCTTCACGTTTCTTCCGGTCATTTGACCTAGATCAGTCGCACATTCTTTTCTTCATTTCAATTTTGGTTATTTCGTCCATTTTGAGATATTTCTTAGGTTATTCCATCCAATAATTGTAATGATGGTCACTCTTCGACGATCCTCTTGACAGACACCTCGCGGTGGTTCCTCGGCGGTGAAATCGACTATTATGGGAAGGTCAACAGCAAATCAAGCTTCACCAACTTCTTTGCCAGAAATTCATATTCCTGTGATGCTTGATGATGCAAATCTAAGACCGAATGTCTCACAGAAGCCATCATTCGCCATTCCGCAGGTCTCGCCACAAGGTTCTTATCAAATATGGTCTTTCCAACAAGGTTCTTTGGATTTCTCAACATATTACACGAAACTCCTCACGATCATTAAATTTCTCATTAGCTTGGACGAGTCTTATTCCCACGCTCGGAGTCTAATCATCATGAAGAAACAGAGAAATATAAATCTTCACACTGACTCAAATGTTTCAGGAATGCTGAATAGTCTGACAAAAGATCAGATTCAAGGAGGTCATTGCCTACTTCAGTTCTCAACAATCCACATCATATAATATTTCTATGGCTTTCTCATCTTCAACATTATGTTTTGTTGGGATACTGAAAGCAACCTCCAAATCTTGGATAACACATCATGTGTGCCATGATAGGAGTTCGTTCATCAATATATTTGACGCTTTTTACAAGTCGGTAAACATACCAACACGGTTAGTTGTAAAGGTTATTAGTTTTGGAAAGATTCAACTAAATGAGTTTCTGGTGTTGAATAATATTTCGTATATTCCAGACTTTTTGCTGAATCTGATGAGTATAAGTCAACTGACAAAAGATTTGGGTTATAGAGTGACCTTTGACAGGGATTCTTGTATGATATAAGATTCTTGCATGCATCTTTTGATAGCAAGTCGTCTGTTTTCCAGTCTTCTTTTCAAGCAAATGTTGTTGACACAACTTTATGGCATAATAGATTGGGTCATCCTTATACTCACAAGATTGATTCAACCACTAATGCCTTTGGAATTAAGCAAATAAGTACAAAACCATTTCATTGTGCCATTTTCCCGGTTGCCAAAGAAAAGCGTTTATCTTTTTCGTCTCAGAACAATATGTGTAGTCAAGCATTTGGTCTTCTACACATTAATAATTGGGGTCGCTTTTCAGTTTCACCTATTGAAGGATATATATATTTCCTAACTATTGTGGACGATCATACTTGTTTTGATAGTCATAAAATTAATCTTCGCTTAATTTCCGTTTAATGCCTGATTAACTGATTAGTCGCTAGGTCTACCTTTACCCCCCGAGTAACGCCTTGTGAGATTTCGAACATGGCGTACAAAAGAACTTGGGGGATTGGATGGGATCCAATTATCCATGTAAACATGAATTGATTCTCCATTTCCAACATTGAATCTTACACCTCGCTTGATAACTTCAAAGCCTGCCAGGATCTAACCTCACCCAAAAGATTGATTTTTTGTGCTTTAACATGTAACATAGAATCATCTTTGAAATATTTAGCTTTGTAAAGCTTTGTGAACAAAAAATCTGGATTTTACAGAAGCCTCCAAGCGTGTTTTGCTAATAGTAATAGAGCATCATTAAACAATTCAAGATCCTTAAAACCCAATCCTCTTTCGTTCTTCGATAGTTGCATCTTCTTCTAAGCTACCCAAGGAATGCCTTTTTTTATCTTGATTTTTCCAACCATAACCTAGAAATAACACTTGCTATTTCATCAAATACTGCTTTTAGAATTTTAAAACAGGACATTGAATATACAGGCATTGAGATTGCCACTGATTGCAATAGGACTTCCTTTCCTGCCAATGATAGTAGTTTTGAACTCCAGGAAGAAGTTCTATTCTTCACACCCTCTATTAGATACTTAAACATCTCTCTCTTCTTTCTTCCAAATTGTTCTAGATGTCCCATATAGTTTCCACCACCACCTTGATTTATTATACCGAAAATTCTTTTCAACCTAACTTGTTGATCACCTTGAATCCTAGAGCCAAAAGTGATCATAGATTTGCTTCTGATTTATCATTTATCCAAAGCATTGTTCATAAAGCTGGAAAATATGTCTTAGAGCTCGACAATTCCTTAAATTTGCTTTGTAGAAAAATAATGAGTCATCCGCAAATAACAGATGAGTAAATGCTGGAACTCCATTCCCAATTTTCACCCCCTTTATCTTTCCTTGTTGAGCACTTTGTTTGATTAAATCAAATAAAGAATAAACAAGTAAAGTAATAACGAATCACGTTGTCTCAGACCACGCTTTGGAGTGATGAAACCTTGTGGAGTTCCATTGATAAGAACTGAGAAATAACTATTTTAACTATTGCCATCATCCAGCCAATCTATCTGCTAGAGAAAACGAAGGCTTTCGTAGTCTCCTCGATGAAATTCCATTCTACCTGATCATAAGCCTTGCTTATATCGGTTTTGGCCGCCATATATGTCTGTGATACTCGTTTCCTTGACTTGAGAGAATGCATAAGCTCATTGCAGATGAGCGCATTATCTGTAAACATATAACCATGTATGAAGTCTGCTTGAGCTTCAGAAACAATGAGATTCAAAGAGGTCTTTAACCTTAAGACCAGAAGCTTAGAGATGATTTTGTACATCACATTGCACAACCTCATCTCTGTAAGCCTGAGATAATTGTTGTTTAATTGAATGTATATGTTCAATCTGTGAATTTTAATCCAATACAATTGCTTCCATTTCTTGTTTTAGTTCTTCAATACACTTTCTTGAATTCAGATTCACATTTCTTTTGCATAATGAAACCAATTTCTAACATTCTCTGATTTAATTTGAAATTGAATAATTCCATCAAAGATTCATATAGTGTTATCCCCTTGAAACATAACCTCGAAATCTGGGTGATGAAATAGTCTTTTGTCAAACCGAAATTGCTTCTGACGACCTGATTAACAAAAGCCACTGTAGTCACTGTAGGTCTATGATCAGAGCCATAAAGTTTCAAAAAATTTGTACCATAAGCTAGGAAAAGGGTATTCCACTCAGAATTAGCAATAATCTGATCCAAACATTCCTCAATGTTGAGCTTGTATCTTTTCCCTACCCATGAAATACTGTTTCCTCTGAACCTCAAATCTGAAAGATCACACGAACTATACATATTTCTGAAATCCCGAAAGGTCCATTCATCACGTTCTTTACCTCCTTTCTTTTCTGCATTGGAGAGAATGTCTTTAAAAGTCCTAACCAATAGCCAATGAGCATTTTGAGTTGTACCAATACTCTATATTCTTTCCCATAGTTCGTATCTGAATTTCTTAAATGGATGATCGTATACGCATGATAAGTAGAACTCCATTCCAGTAAACTTCACAAAGACATCAATCAACCTTATATCTTCATAAATACTACTAACTGAAACATCAAACTTCCAAATCAAAGCTAAACCTCTGCTTTATCCAATTAAAGGAACAATATCATATTAACATAGCCTAAATAAATAACCAAATTCCTAGCTACATCTGAGGCGTTCATAGTTTCCACCAAGAAGAAGATATATGCTGCATAACTCCTTCATTTGTGGTTGAGATATCGTCCCTCATATTCCATGACAATTTCAAGAGCATATTTTCATTGAAACAATGAGAGTATCGGCCCCCCGCGCCTATGTCTATAATTTGGTGGTGGAACCACCGAACCTGACCAAGCCGAGCCCGAAATTCCCACGGTCTTAGAGGGCAGAATGACTCGATCCAAGACTAAGTCCTTACGCCAGAAGTTCAACTTAGCCATGGAAAGGATCATAAGGACGTTCGAACCGGAGGCCATAGACTCGCCTCAATCAGCCGCGCTTGAAAGCTCCAAAGGACCCGAGAAGGAGCAAGGGGAAGACATATCCCAGCAAGACATCGTACAAGCCTTTTCTCAGCAAGACCAAGGTATTACTTCGTACTTAACTAATCCTATAATGCAAGACAACATGAAGCACGAGGAGACCACTGCCGAGCTTTAAGATACCTCGATCTCAAGTCTAGTTGCCGAGGAGGATCATTTGGCGATTCTAGAAGAGTTTGAAGATCAAGATGAGCGTTCCAGCGAAGACTCCAACACCACGGCATCAAGAACACTCCAGACTGTCCAAGACAAGAAGAAGCTTCCCAAAGCCGTACCAGAATTCATCAAGACCATCCAGCAACCAGCTTGGCCGCTCTTACGCGAAAACAAGGTACTTTCCATTTCAATTATGCATGCAGGTACAAGCACGGTTTCATGCAACCTTGGTTAGCTTCAGCACGTCAAGAAACCAAGAATAAAAGACCAAGACGTTACCGTTTTACTTAGTTGTTTTCATTATTTCCTTTTTATGTTTTGAGAACTTTTTTTAGTGTTTTCTTTTGCGTTTTGTTTAGGCATCAAGTGTTAGTTTCCTTTTTCGTTTATTTTGACTTAATGGCGTAGACCCTAGAAGGTCATGCCGCCGAGCTATTAATTAAGCTCCTTTCGGCTTTGTATGAGACAACTTTTTACCCTAAAATCAATAAAATCGGCCGTTCTCTTATTCAAGCGCCGCTTGCTAAGAAACCCTTTTGTTCGTCTCTTTGTGCGTGGAATCTCACAAGGTCGAGTGTTACCTGTATCAGAGAGCTTTCCATCCTCTCTGTGGTGCCATCGTTCCATCATCCGCCCCTTTGATCGATCCAACACGAGAGAGTCCTTAGACCAGCGTGTTTGATCCCCGCCCCGTAAGCCTTGTCTAGTCCGAGGTTTACACCATCTGGTATCAGAGCCGAAAGGTTCCTACATCAGGTGACATCTATCCCTTTTTTACCTTTCGGTTTATTTCTACTTATTTGCTTCTGTTTCATTAGAGAAAACCCTCTAAAAAAAAATCGTTGCTGTTTCCGTTTGTTTTGATTTAGCTTTGTTCTTAGACAGATCCGGTTAGGTTGTTACTTTCAAGTGGTTTCCTTTGATTGTGCGAACTGATCTGATTGTTGCTTGTTAGTTCTCGTTTCTTTAAATCCATAAAACCCAAAAGAATTGTTTCTGCCTTTCCGCACTTGCTTGTTTCTTTTAGCTTTGTCTTGTAGCTTAGTTTTAAAACAGAAAATCCCAAAAGAAAGTTGTTTAGTTTTCTGCTTAAATTGTTTTGCTGATTTTGAATTCATCTATTGTGGTGCTTTGATAGTTTGTTGTACAGCGGCATGCATGAGCTCCTACACCTCTCGGTCCAAGTAGAGCAGCAGATCAAGCGCAAAGTGTCCATGACCAACCGTGCCAGAAATCCGCAGCCGTGGAATGCAAGCAACTATAAACCCCCAGACAAAGGAAAGGCAGTGGAGATTGATTCACGTTTCAAAGGGAAAACCCCTGAACCACCCAAATCTACACGGCCAGAGCAAGGTAAGTTCCCTAGTACATCTAGAACTCGTGAAATAATCTGTTTCAAATGTCAGGGAAGAGGCCACATGTCACGGGAATGCCCCAACCAGAGAACCATGATCTTGACCCCAAGTGAAGATTATGAATCTCAAGACGAGGAGGATGACAATGCTGATGAGCTAGAAGGCGAGATAGACTATCCTGACCATGGTGAGATGCTCGTCACCAGGAGGATTCTGAGCGCTCTAGTTACACCAGAGGAGAAAGTGAAAAGAGAGAACATCTTTCATACAAGATGCACCATCCGGAACAAGGTATGTAACCTTATCATAGACGGTGGTTCTTGCACTAACGTTGCTTCTAAGTATATGGTAGAGAAGCTAGGTCTAGAGAAGACCAAACACCCGAGGCCCTACAAGCTGAGATGGTTGAATGATCAAACTGAGCTGCGAATCTCAGAACAAGTCATTATACCGTTTAGCGTGGGAAAGTATCAAGATGAAGTGACTTGTGATGTTGTACCGATGCAAGCTGGACACCTTCTGCTGGGAAGGCCATGGCAATTTGATCGAGCAACAAGTCATAATGGCCGGTCCAACTTCTACTCTTTCACTTACAAGGACCGTAAGCACAACCTAGCCCCCTTAAGCCCCACCGAAGTGCATCAAATGCAGACCCATATGGCTAAGGAAACTGAGGTAAGTAAATCCAACTTGTACGTTACAAGTAATACCGTATTTAAAACATGAGTGCCCGTGGCACCGTGCTGCTAATGGTTTTCAAAGATTGTCTAAGCACATGTTTAGGTGAATTACAACTTTCGAGTGAAGTGCAAGCTGTCTTAGATCGATTCAAGGATGTGTTTCCTGAGGAGATACCGGCTGGTTTACCTCCTATCCGCGGGATAGAGCATCACATTGACTTGGTCCCCGGCTCTGCCTTACCCAACAAGGCCGCTTATAGGATGAATCCGGAGGAGACCAAAGAACTTGAGAGACAAGTAAACGACTTGATGGACAAGGGATACATTCGGGAGAGCCTTAGTCCATGTGCCGTACCGGTCCTACTAGTACCTAAGAAGGACGGTACCTGGAGTATGTGTGTAGACTGCCAGGCGATTAACAACATTACCATCAAGTATCGGCACCCCATCCTGCGCCTTGATGACATGCTAGACGAGCTCAGTGGAGCAACTATCTTCTCAAAGGTGGATCTCAGGAGTGGGTACCATCAGGTGAGAATGAGGGAAGGCGATGAGTGGAAGACCGCCTTCAAGACTAAGCAAGGCCTATACGAGTGGCTTGTGATGCCGTTCGGCCTCACCAATGCCCCTAGCACATTTATGCGGCTAATGAACCAGGTTCTAAGATCATTCATTGGTAGATTCGTAGTAGTGTATTTTGATGACATACTTGTCTATAGCCGATGCTTAGCTGATCATCTCATGCACTTAGAACTTGTTTTAAAAACGCTTCGGAAGGAAGGCCTATACGCCAACCTAAAGAAGTGCTCCTTTTGTACTAACAAGCTTGTTTTCTTAGGCTTTGTAGTAAGTGAACAGGGTTTGCAAGTGGATGAGGAAAAGATCAAGGCTATTCAAGAATGGCCCACGCCAAGTACTAGCGGCCATGTTAGAAGCTTTCACGGTCTAGCCTCCTTCTACTGACGGTTTGTTAAAGATTTCAGCACCGTGGCTGCCCCACTCACGACTGTTATCAAGAAGAACGTTCCGTTCTCATGGGGAGAAGCACAAGAAGCCGCATTCAACACACTCAAGGACCGTCTCACGCGAGCACCGGTCCTAGCTTTACCGGATTTCGAGGTTATGTTTGAGGTAGAGTGCGATGCTTCGGGCTTAGGCATAGGAGCTGTCCTACACCAGAGAGGCCGGCCAGTAGCTTACTTCAGTGAGAAGCTGAGTGGAGCCACACTAAACTATCCGACCTACGACAAAGAGCTATACGCGTTAGTGAGGGCATTAGAAACATGACAGCATTACTTGCTATCCAAGGAATTTGTTATCCACACTGACCACGAGACATTAAAGCACCTGAGAGGGCAGACATCACTGAAGAGACGACACGCCAAGTGGTTGAAATACATAGAGACATTTCCTTACGTGATCAAGTACAAGAAAGGAAAAGACAACGTGGTGGCCGATGCGTTATCTAGGAGGCACACACTGATCACTACAATGGAGGCTAAGGTTCTAGGATTTGAGCAGATCAAGGGTTCGTATGAGGAAGATCCTGACTTTGGAGAGAGTTACAAGAAGAATGGCAAAGGAGCTTACAGCGCCTACTATCTCTTTGATGGATTTCTATTCAGGGACAAACGGCTGTGCATTCCCCAAGGTTCAATCCGAGAGTTACTAATCCGGGAAGCTCATGGTGGTGGCCTAATGGGACATTTCGGCATCGCCAAGACTCTAGCCGTGCTTACTGATCATTTCTTCTGGCCACACTTGAAAAAGGATGTGGAGAAGTTATGTGGCCGATGCATCACATGCCGAAAGGCCAAATCCAGGTTACATCCTCACGGTCTATATACGCCTTTACCAATACCTAACGCCCCTTGGGTAGACATTTCCATGGATTTTGTATTAGGTTTGCCAGAGATCAGGCACAAGGACTCGATCTTGGTAGTTGTGGATCGATTCAGCAAGATGGCACACTTCATACCATGCGCCAAAGTGAATGATGCAACTCAAACCACGGATTTGTTCTTCAAAGAACTAGTGCGTTTGCATGGAGTGCCGAGATCGATCGTATCAGATCGCGACACCAAGTTCTTAAGTCACTTCTGGAAGACTCTTTGGAGAAAGATGGGCACCAAGCTGCTATTTTCCACCACATGCCACCCTCAAACGGATGGACAGACTGAGTCGGTAAACCGCACTCTCTCAACTTTACTTAGAGCAACGCTTGGTAAAAACATGAAAACATGGCTAGATTGCATCNATCAAGTGTTAGTTTCCTTTTTCGTTTATTTTGCCTTAATGGCGTAGACCCTAGAAGGTCATGCCGCCGAGCTATTAATTAAGCTCCTTTCGGCTTTGTATGAGATAACTTTTTACCCTAAAATCAATAAAATCGGCCGTTCTCTTATTCAAGCGCCGCTTGCTAAGAAACCCTTTTGTTCGTCTCTTTGTGCGTGGAATCTCACAAGGTCGAGTGTTACCTGTATCAGAGAGCTTTCCATCCTCTCTGTGGTGCCATCGTTCCATCATCCGCCCCTTTGATCGATCCAACACGAGAGAGTCCTTAGACCAGCGTGTTTGATCCCCGCCCCGTAATCCTTGTCTAGTCCGAGGTTTACACCATTTGGTTAACCAAACATGATCTTGAGACGTTTGTTGACCGGGCACATGATTGCACAGTCAAACTTTGAGATTGGATTCTGAAGCATTTCCTCAATCTCTGAAGTGTTCGTTTGTTGAAGCCTTTAGCTTGAGGAGCCACGTCTTCAAACACATCAGTGAATTCTTCCTCTCGAAGCTTTCCTCTAACACGTCGAAGTTTCTGCAGACGAATCTCGTCCAACTGATTATCATCCAACATCTCATGAGGAGCAGTTTCTTCTTCAATGGCTGTAACATTTGGAATATTCACTGGGGCATACTCTAACTGAATCTGAACCAATAGATTTCCGGCAACAATTAGACCTTCAAGGCCTGGTCCATCATCTCCATCATCATCATCATCACCAAGGCCTGATTAGTCACCATCATTCTCCACAGGCAGAGAGCAATCTTTCTTCTCATGGGATAACAAATCAGATGTTTGAGAGAAATTGTGCAACCTTTCATACTTGAATGACATAAGGACATTCTCTCCATCGCCAAATTGGATATTTCTTTGAAAACATAATGGTTGATCGGTGTCCCATATCAACTTTGCACGGACCAAATACACCCTTATAGAATTCTCATTGAATTCCACATCAATGATAGGAGCAAAGACTTCGCAAATGTACTCAATCATTTCACGAAAGCGAAACTGAAGTGGAATTCCTTTGATCTGAATCTAGAAAGGAATTACCTTTCAAGTCGCCTCAGGGAGGTTCGGGGACCAACGATGAACTGCAATCATCCACTCGACAAAAGACCAAGGGGATCGACGAAGCACCAACTTCATGGTTTCCTCAGATTGGAACATGTTGAATTTGATTCGGGCTAATGGTTCGACGATGGTTGAGTTTTGATAACACCGATATTTTACCCAAATAAGCTATCATTTCAATATCCATTTCAGAGATTTTAATTCGGATTTCAAAGGTTTTCAAGTAATTTTTATGTTTTCCACTTTCTAAAGTCATTTTAGGTGTTTCAGGCAAAAATGACGAGTTTTGGAGCTTTTTGGAGCAAAATGGGATTTTGGACAATTTCCGACCGCTAGAAGTATCATATCAGACGGAGACCTTTCACAAACATTCAAGTCAATCTAGTCATGACCCACGGCGAAGTCGTTTCAAGTCAATCCCACGGTTAGATCTTAACTTATGCCAAACTCATTAGAGAGATGTCTTGCTGCCGCCGAGAAGGAACGAGAGGAGGAGGAAGCCACGACCAATGGCCGTGCCACAGTCCCTCGATGGCACAGTGAGTCCACTTCCTGGTGCGGCCAAGAAACGCACGGATAAAGCCCAACTCGAAGCCCATTTACACTCGCCCGAGAATTTTGTTCGTTTTTAAAGCATGGGCCTTATCCCGCACTTGACGCTCTATATAAAGAGGAGACCATAAAAAACCTAGAGAGAGAGAGCCGACAGAGGGGAGACACAGAAGAGATGGAGAGAAGAGGAGAGGAGACGCCCTAGCCGCCGAGGAGAAAAAGGACGAGCGAGAGCCGCCTTCCAACCTTCATCACTTCCGTTTGCTTTATTCTTCAATTTTTTGTAATACTTCCATTGTTTTCATTGCTTTTTTCACTTTGATTTTCTTTTGTTTTGTCATTTTATTCACCAGCTTACCAAACTTTCCTTCGATTCCTACCAATGAAAATGATGATGGATTGTGCAACTATGTTTGACTAGTTCCTTAGTTGGGTTTGAAAGGGTTTATTGAAAGGGTTTTTCATGTTTTGATTCTATAGGTTACTAGATCGTTGGTTGAAATCTTTCTTTGGTTCTTTGCTTGAATTCGTTCTTATCGCGTAATTCTTTGTAGGCCACCTAGAATCGATATTAGGGTTACCAAAAACTGTTAACGCGTTGAATTTGTTAACCGAAAATAGTTTAAGCGAGCAGTCGCGCCGTGAGATGCGAATGCGTACTCACGGAGTGTTGTGAGCACAAATCGAACTTGAGTTTATTGCTAAGCTCGTTGCGTGATCACCATCGAAAGTGGAGTGATCAAGTGGCGTAGCTCTAGGCGTTGGGTTTCTTGAAAAGAAATCCGACATGCATCCGTGTTCGAGCTCGAGAATTAGTGGAATAGGTTACCGAGATTTTTTTTTTTTGCTTGTTGAATTGACCCATGGAAACCCCAAGAGATCCCTAAACCCAATGTCTTGTTTTATTGATCTTTAATCTTTTTTTAATTATTTCTACCGTTCGTTTGCGACCCGTGACAAAACCTCCACCTTTATTTGTTTGCTCTTGATTGATTTTCGGTTTTAGTGGATATGTTTGAAACAGCTTAGTCTCTATGGATCGATACCTTAATTCTACAACACACTACTCTGCACTTGCAGGCAATATAGGGTTATAAATTTAAAACTCGAAAACAGACTCTAATTCCTGTTGCATCAAATTTTTTATGCCCCATAGATGCAACAATTGAGTTATCATCACCCAGAGGTTTTGCTCCTTAGGGTTGAGCGGATTTACTGCAAGAGAGAATGGATTGTTTGCCGTCGTTTGAACACAAACCAACAGTAAAAGAGCAACATGTTCATCGGTGATTCAAAGATTGATATTTTGCATTTGGCAGCGAAGATTGCCACCCATGGTTTAATTGTAAGAAACTGAATGGATATTGTATGGAGAGTAACAAATATTGAAAGATTGTTGAAGAATTGAACGTCGGAGGGGTGGAATATATATATCTGGCCATGGAAGTTTTCATTTCCATAAACTAATAGGGGTAGTGGGTAATTTAGAAAAGAAACCGGTATGATGAGACAAAAAAAAACCGGCACGATGTGGGAAGAGATGGAGTTTGTTCACAAAGGCCGGAAAAACACTCTCAAATTGAGAAAGAAAACCGGGAGAGAAAGGAAACCGTCGTTGGAAATCACCAAAAAATCGTCATTTTTGTCTTAGTCACAACATGTTTATTTTAAAAAAAGTATTTAGTTATAAAATTAATCTAAATCACAAAAGTCATTAAAATTAAAGAGATGTTTATTTTAGTCATTTGATATTAAATGTATTTGAATATAGATGTTAATTCACAGAATAATAAACTAAAACAAACAAAGCTGCATCCAAACACAACATCCATATGTATAACCAAAACCAGGAATAAACAACATTCAGATGCATTATTCAGATATAACATTTAGATATAGTATATGGATGTATCTTCTAGATGTACAAATGAACAACCGCTTAGTTTAACTTTTTTCTTAATTTCTATGAAATATATAAAAATAATATTTATACTAAACCAGAAAAAATCATTTTTAAAATTTAGAAATCAGTTATCAATTATCAAAATAATAAGATGTTATTTATAAAAAAAAACAATTAACACTACAATCGAATTTTTAGCCAGTTATATGTTTTATGTAATATTTACATCCACACATACTTTATCAGTTATTGATTATACGTATACACATTTTAGACAATTGACACACTTTCATAGGATAGAAAGACTAAACTGCCATTTACTAACAAATAACTTTGTCGCCTCTTCACGAGTAAGTTTTCTGAAATTACATCGCCGATTTATATCTCAACAAAATTCTAATCCAGAACCCACCGTTGTCACCGCCAAACAACACAACCGATGTTTGCCACCGCTTGACGCAAAACCCCAATTCAACTTCTCCGGCGACATCTAACTCCAACAAATTAACAGAAATACAACGACCAACGAGCACCTAATCCCTAAATCTGCATATTTGGTGTACGTAAAGACTGATCCTTCTTCGACGTTGTCACTGGAGACAATATCGAATTGGAAGCGAAGGGCATCAATTAATTTATTCCTATCCAAAAGTACAAAATCCCATCTCGATTGTGTTTGACATGTTATTCACGAACATTATTTTTTCCAATTGAGATTGAGGTTCGATCAAAAATCACAAACAAAGACCATATAATTTGGAACTTAATGATTCATACTGCTATGCATGGTGCTAACATTGTCAGTGATTTTGAAGGTGGAATACCCTTAAACCCCTTATGATGTGCGTGGACATGTTACCTTGGATAGCATATGATGGATAACATAGCATGAATACGTAATTGGTAATGGCGTTGGTTTGTATATATCTGAACAAGCTCTGCTTTAGATCGACATTACTATAAGAAATAACATGATGCTCCCTATCTTAATCTGCTTTCGGTTTTTGTTTAATAAAGCTGGAAAAACTGTCAAAATTCATGGAGAACATGTGGTTAAGTCTTGGCCATAATGTCGTGGACACGATGACGTGGATATGATGGCGTTGACATGATGGTGTTGGTTTGTATGTATCTTGACAAGCTCTGCTTTAGATTGACGTTACATGAACAAGTACTCATACTTTAAAAAACAACATGATGATCTATGTCTAAATATACTCTCAGTTTTGGGTTAATTGAACTAGAAACTGTCAATTGGCAGGGAGGACATGGAGTTGTGGATATGAAGTAATGGACATAGATTCGTAGACATGAGGTCGTTGACAAGAGGGCGTGGACAAAAGGTTGCATGCATGATCCAACTGATCTAGTAACATGTACATATTTAGCTCTCTTCATGATCTTGGTCTTTCCGACGGACCTCATAGCTCTCTACATGATGTAATCTAAATATGAATTGATTCGAATGACTAATTAAATTACAAATATCAAGAATTATCCGCACATGAACATCCACGCATGATCATCTAGACTACACACTAACAGCTTCTCCATCCACCCGTACACACCAACACTTCATCCACATATGACCATCCACATATGACCATCCACATATAGGCATCCACACATACAAACTTAACCCTCTGCTTTCTCCTCTGCCTTCGCTATCTCCGTCGAGGACTTTCTTTTCCGTTTATTCACAGTTACTAAATATGAAATAATTAAAATATAAAAAACAAAGGAATCTTAAATGCATTCGATCTTACAACAAGGAAATAGAAATATATTGAAAATGGAAATAAAAAAAGTTGGGGTTAGAGTCAAAGAAGAAGGTGAAGAAGAAGAAGAAGAAGAAGAAAAGGAAGAGGAAGAGGAAAGAGAAGAAGAAGAAGAAGGTGATGATTGGCGGAAGCGAAGGTAAGATCGACAGAGATAATTAGAAGAGAAAGATAACAAAATTGGTGGAAAAAGAGAGAAAAATGGAACTCAGATGTTTGTAGGAACCGCAAAAACCGAAATTAAGAAATGTGGAGAATACGAAAAACGTTTTTGTAGAAAACACGAAATTTCGAGAAAACACGTTTATAAGAAACTTCAAAATAAGAAGTTTATACGAAACTTCAAAATAAGGATTTTATACGAAACTTAGAAAACGAATTTTATACGAAATAGAAATAACGAATTAATACGAAATTTTAGAAAACAGAGTTTATACGAATAGAAATAACGAATTAATACGAAACTTAGTAAAAAACGGAAAGATAGATTTGGTTTTGAAAAACGAATATCGGAGACGAGCAAACTCTTTCCGTAACTCAATAAATCGCACGTAGTGAGACAATTTAGAACACGATTTTTGAATCTCAAGATACAACCGATACAACGAGACCGTTTCGCAACACTCGAAAAACGGAATCTACAAACTCTAAGAAACGCTATGTTAAACTCTCGAGACTTAAGAACCGAAAACGAGAATACGTTTGCGAGACTCACTTAGAACTAAGAGGAGGATCGTTGGAAGAGATTCTTTGGTGTGTTTGATGTTTGTGAGTGAGTTTAGAATGAGAGGAAGCTCTTCCTTATATAAGCGTGAGGAATGATGGTTTTTTTAATCCAAATAATTTTTGCAAAGCTGGCCACAAGCTCACGTTACTCAAAAGGAGATTGGCCGACAAGGTGGAAAAAATTATTTCCAACTTTTGACTACTTTGCACATGGAGCGTTTTTGTTTGGGAAATCATCTATGGGTTTGGCAAATCATTTGCCCAAACCGAAGGCCCATTTGCGTTTGAGAAATTAATTCGTTTGGCATATTTAACAGTCCAAAACAAATACAATTTCCCCTATGGCACGAAGGCCCATTCCGCAAACTCGTGAATGGATCCGCTAGGTTGTCAGCGGATTTGATATAATCAATCGTGATTACACCACTTGAGATCAAATATCTAATGGTTTTATGTCGTCTTCTAATATGACCAGATTTACCGTTGTAGAGACTATTCAATGCCCGAGCTATAGCCGATTGACTATCGCAGTGTACACGTAATGCTGGCACTGGTTTCTCCCACATAGGAATGTCTTCCAAAAAATTTCGAAGCCACACTGCTTCCTCTACGGCTTTATCAAGCGCTATAAACTCAGATTCCATGGTTGATCTGGCTAACAAAGTTTGTTTGGAAGATTTCCAGGACACTGCTCTACCTCCAAGTGTAAAGACATATCCACTCGTGGATTTTGATTTCTTAGAATCGGAAATCCAGTTTGCATCACTGTATCCTTCTAAAACTGCTGGTTCTTTACCGTAGTGAAGACCATAATTTTTGGTATAACGTATGTAGTTTAATACTCTAGTTATAGCTTTCCAATGTTTATGTCCTGGATTGCTTNACATATACAAATGGACATCTATAAAGATATGTGCGTTGGTATATATAATATATATACGGTTTATTTTTATTCTGCACAACCCGGTGTGGACCGAGGGAGAGTCAGACACTCAATATTATTTGCAGGGGAATGAAATTTTGAGTAATTTCATCATATAGTCCCAAATAACCATATAATTAAGAGATAGGACCTTACACCTTTTTGCTTGTACTGCTACCATCAGAAAGACGAAAATCCCCCTATCATCGATTGCGTACAAGTTGGCTCGACTCTGAATCATTTCTAAATGGTGGTAATTCTTGTGGACGGCGGCAACAATAACATTAACGATAATGCTATTGACCGTTCGTTAAGTAGTTATCGAAATAATTTCGTATAACTTGTAAAAATAATAAAGTTAGTTAATCAATAATTTATAGTTTTAATAAAATGATAAGAAGGTTAGCACGATGGGTATCACGATGTGTATCACGATAACAAGGTTAACATGATAATTTGTTTATCTGATAACATTCTTCACACGGTTTTTCGTCTAATATGTTAATTGGTTTAACACGTTAACTACATGATAACATTGTTGGAGGATGTGTTAACCTTAAATGAACAATGTGGGAGGACGGTTGATGAACAATATCTCTGATTGTCATGATATGATAACATAGTTAAGACGACATTTTTTTATATTATTTGATAACTGCGTTAGTTTGATATTTGTACAATATGTCAATTGAACATCCTATTAGTTAGTATGATAATCTGCAGCTATCACAATATCATATTATTTAACATGGTAATCGAATATTTATCCACTAAAACCGCATTAAATAATCATAGGGACAAAAAGGTCTTAATTTTTGTGTTAACCTCAAATGAACAGTGTTGGAAGACGGTTGATAAACAGTGTTGGAGAACAGTCGATGAACAGTGTTGGAGAACAGTTGATGAACAATATCTCTAATTGTCATGATATGATAACATAGATAACACAACATTTTCGTTTTTGATTATATGATAACTGAGTTAGTGAGATATTTGTACAATATGCCAATTGAACGACATATTAATTAATATGATATTTGCAGTTATCACGATATCATATTAGTTAGCGTGATAATCAAATAGTTATCCATTAAAACAACATTAAATAATTATAGGGATAAAAAGGTCTTTTTGTATGTAATATGTATCAAACAAATTTTTGATTGTTATACTCTACTTTTAAAATTTTCTATTATCTGTAGGTTTAAATTAAAACCACCCTTAAATAAATTAAANCTCTCTTGGACATTATGATTCCGTCTTGCACCAGATTTCAGGCTCGCAAGGCTCTTCTCGAGTCAGTTCGTGTTCATCGCTCTGTTCCGGATGACAACGAAACCCTAGCCGATGCCCTTCTGCGTCTCCGAGATCAGACTTCTGTTTATCGTGAGGGCAAAGCTCCGGTAGTCGTGCACGATCTGGAGGATGAACATCTTGATGTCCAGTGGGATTCTCCTAAGAAGGACGGCTCAGCCTCAGCGCAATCCACAACCCAGACAGCTGATGGAAATCAATCTGAGGAAACCGAAGGAGATTTTGTGGATCCACGAGAAGCTTATGATGAGTTCACTGACTGGGAACTTAGGTGTGCTGAGAATCGTGTACTGTTCGGGGAGTGGATCAAGAAACATCCAGATCTGAGGCGTCCGTTACAAACTCCTATCTGCAACTTCTCTTCCGAAGAAGCAGCTGTTAGAGGATTGTACCTTCACACCGTGGTGATGGTAATCTCGAAGGATACCCATTGAAGATCACCATGGACTCCAAAGCTAGAAGAAGTGTTGGGATTGATGAACCTGAATAGCTACCTTCTCTTCAAGGGGATCTTGACGAATTGACAACATTTGTTCGTCACATTCAGCCTAATATCAAAGGTAAGTTGGCTTTTTCCTCTATTTCTGTATGTCTCTTTGCTTGCTGTTGATTTGACTATTTTATCTAAATGTGCATTCGAGCAGGGGGAGATTACGGTTTTACCTTGACTACCGCGAGACCGGTTAGGCAATCACTCTCGGAAGATTCTGATGAAGATGTGATTCCATCATAGCCAGTCTATGATGAGTCGTATCATGAGGAGGCATCGGGCGAAAGATCAGCAAATGGTCGTGATGATTAAGTTTTTTTAAACTTAAGGATTTGAGAGAATTTTTATTTTTGTGGCTTTTGTCTTATGACTTGTTGTTGCTTTCGTGGGTCTGTTGGGTTTGCTCTCTCGGTTGTTTCAGTTTGAACAATTTGATTTCTATGCATATTTGAATGGTATTTTGCTATCTATGAATGTGTCTATGGTGCATAGTCTCTGCTAATTGGAGTTGTTATTGCAGATTTCTTGGGATGTCACATTTAGCTAAAAAGGGGGAGATTGTAAGATTAAGTTTTCTGGAACACTGAAGATGTGTGGAACATACTTGACGCGCGAAGAAAGCTTACTCAAGTGGATGTTGTGACACTAGACAAACTGATGAAACGTGAGGATTAAGAAAGAGACCAAGTTGCCATAACTTAGTGATTCAAAAGATCTGGAGCATTAAAGGTCTTTCATATACACTTGGGAGTAAGGCTTGTATATATAGGCTCTTAGGGGAAAAAGCTAGGATTAGCCGTTTTGAGGATTTAAGGTTTTACTCTTCAAAAATCTAAGGGTGAGAGTTCTTGGGAAAACGGTTTGTAGCAAAGGTGTGCTAGAAAAATTAGAAATTGATCAGTGTCAAATTGCAGTTGCAACGTTGTATCAAACTGATTAAACAAAGTCTATTAAAATTGCTTAAGTAATTTCTAATAAAAGACGAATTTATTATTTGCAGTTATTCTCAAGTATTAGCTTTTTCATATNTGTGGCGACCTTTGCCTGGTCGATCGAAGATATGAAGGGAATCAGCTCGAAAATAACTAGTCACGAGCTCAATGTTGATGTCACCTTCAAACCAATCAAGCAGAAGAGACGAAAGCTCGGACCAGAACAAGCCCAAGCGGTTCATGACGAGGTAGAGAGGTTGCTGAAGGCCGGATCTATAGCGGAGGTATAATATCCGGATTGGCTGGCTAACCCCGTGGTAGTAAAAAAGAAGAACGGGAAGTGGAGAGTATGTGTAGACTTCACCGACCTCAATAAGGCCTGCCCCAAGGATAGCTTCCCCCTTCCCCGAATCGGCCAGCTCGTTGAGGCGACCGCAGGAAACCAACTTCTGTCCTTTATGGATGTGTTTTCAGGATACAACCAGATCGCCATGCACCCCGACGACCGAGAGAAAACAGCATTCATTACCGATCGGGGAACCAATGGATGAAAAAAAACTTGGAGATAGGTAAAATCATGGTGTAATGGTGAAAATTGCATCAACATAAAAGATAAACATAGAGACAAAAGATTAATTTACAAAGGATTATGGAAAGTGAAAAGGCCAAATTACTAACTCGGCAACTCGTCGGAAATCAGCTAAGCAGTGTCCGTATACGTATGAAAAACAACAAGCTATGAACATGGAAACTAGTTAGACCATAGATCCAAAAATGGAACTAAGATTCTGAATATATAATGAGAGATAGAGATAGCACTTACTGCAGGACTGAGAGAAAGAGAGTGCATCAACGTCTAACTCTCTATATATGCAATTGAAAGTTTAATTCTCTTTCCATATATTTTATTTTTTATCTTTATTTTTTATTTTTTTATTTTTTGGAACAAATCTTTCTTTTTATTAGTGTAGAAAAAAATAAACCGCATATATATTCTACATACCAATGCACATATCTTTATAGATGTTGTTTATTTGTATGTGTCCTACCCTTATTGGACATGATATAGATATCATCAATGAAGAAACTTGACTTGGAAACTCTATTGACTCATTGGCAAAAAACTGAGTTTTGTGAATCAAAAGATGTCATACGGGTTAGGCATATATAAACCGTCCTGCCATGAGATGCTTTTACGTTGCCAAACGGGACATCAGACTCCAACGGACAAAACCAGCGCGTGCAGCAGAATAGCCATATGATGTTATAAATGAGTTATATATGCTTTTCTAAGATTAATGTGTTTTAAATTTTAGTCATGCACATGGACGTTTTACAACTATATTATCTTAATGTTCAAAAAAAAACGAGTAATTGCAAATTTTGGATCCAGATAACTAGAAAATTAAGAGACATAAACTGACAACTTTTTGATTAAAAAGTTCATTTCTAAATGACGGTTCCGCCCCTAGCAACAAGTCAATGCAAGTTTCGATTACTCTTTGTGTTGTTTGTACGGTGAAAAAAAAAGGAAAAAGAAGAAAGAAAAAAAGGAAGAAACTAAAGAAAAAAATAAGGAAAGAGAAGAACAAAAATGAAGAAGGAGAAAAAAGAAGAACAAGCAGAAGATAATAAAGGCAATAGTAATGGTGACAACGGTAACAGCGATAATGGGGTGGTGACGATGATGATAACGGTGGTGACGTAACGTATGGCGATACCGGTGACGACGGGACGGTGGTGAGGGTAACACTGTTGGACGGCGGTAACAATAACGTTAGAGGTATTGCTCGCGACGGTTAGTTAAGTGGTTATCGAAATAAGTTAGCTGTAAAGTTAACAAAGTTAGTTAATTAATAACTCACATTTTTCATGAAATGATAACAAAGTTAGCACGATGGGTTTCACGATAATAAGGTTAACATGATAGTTTTACGATATGATAACAGACTAAACATGATATTTTATATGATATGCTAATTGGGTTAACACGTTAACTGCATGATAAGAGTGTTGGAGAATGGTTCAACCTTAAATAAACAGTGTTAGAAGATGGATGATGAACAGTATCTTCGATCTATTGTAATAACATATTAGTTAGCAAGGTAATCGATTTGTTATCCCCTAAAATCGATTAAAATAATTGTACAGGGCAAAACAGTCATAATTTTTTTTTGTAATGTGTATCAACCTAATTTAAATTTATTTGTTTCCTTTTCTTTGTTTTTATGTTATCTCGGACCATAAATTTAAACCGCCGAACAAAAACTATATATTATCTTTTCCTTTTGTTTAAATATAATTATATTGATCTTACGATAATATAGACTAACTTTAAATTGTTTAATAACTAATATGTTAATTTTAAAATTCAATTAAATAAATTAAACTTTAAAAAGATCACTTAAAAAGGAAAAAAAGACAAGTGGAATCTCTTCCGAACCAAAACAGAATCCATTTTTGTGTTTAATTGGCAATTAATGCGCATATGTTGCTTTTATCTGAATATATGTTTTCCTTCGCACATTAGCTCTTACGAAAACACCACAAAAATTATACATTATTTTGAATTTTTTCTGACCTGTTGAGATGAGACCATAAAAAGTTATCGATTTACGAGGACCCATCTCTCTGGCCAGCTGGATTATTTGATTCACAAAACTCAGTTTGCTGCCAGTCAATGACAAGGAAACTAGGGTTTCCAAGTCAAGTTTAGGAACCGACCAATTAAGGGTTGTCCTTCGTTGGAGTATTTGAGATCGGAGTAGCTTTTGTTTTCCGGTTCAACAGATTTTTTTACCCAAATTTCTGACTTCTAGTCCGAGCCATTTTCTCGATTAACGGGCAAGTTAATATAATATATATATATATATATATATATATATATATATAAACGAAAATATGAAAATGTGACTATTCTCAATTTTTAATGGACTTGGCATGAACAGTCCGGTCCAGCAATTTTAAAGACTTTAGGAAAATAACAGAAAAACTTTCAATCATTGTAATGTAACAAATTTGAGTGTTTTAGGCTCTTTAAAATACTTTTTATTATTACATACGGGCTCTAATTTGGCCTTTCTACTCTCACACATCTGTCTAGTCCTGGGCATTCGGATCTTCGGTTCGGGTCGGATCGGGTAGTTCGGGGTTCGGGTAGTTCGGCTAGGGATGTCTAGGAACCATTCGGGTAAATCACATTTCTCGGTTCGGTTCGGTTCGGGTAGTTGTCGGGTCGGTTCGGTTCGGTTCGGATAGTTGTCGGGCCGGTTCGGGTCCGGGTCGGGTCCAATTTTTTTTTCCACAATTGTTCTTTTTTTTTCTAGCCAATATTTTTATTCATAAGACCCTCTCTCTCTCTCTTGATTTTTTCTCTGCCTTATCGTCTCTCATGTTTGCTTTTGTGTTGATCATCAGTTTCGCCGATAAGAGGCTCTGTGGCGACCCAACCCGGTAATCCTAACCAGGCCGGCCGTCCCGAGTCTAACTCTAACCAGATTCCAGATTTAGCATATTTTTCAGATTTTTCTTAAACTTAAACAACGCATTCGATTCATAAAAAGCCCATTCTTATTGCATAATAATTACAATCCAGATATAACAAAGGTTCATAAAACCGAAAACTAACTTAGCCAAATTCGTTCTAAGTCATAACAGAAATGCAAAGTCAAATATCCAGAAAACTCATGATAAATAAACCCCCAAAACCCAGTCCTAATCCACTTCTTTCTTCACTGCCTTCAAGTCCGCCTTCAAGACTAAACATCCCGGATAACATCTTTACCTGCACACTCCACACATAAGAGAGGCATAAGCATTATCATAAATGCTTAGTGAGTACGGTCATCCCGTACCACCAGCCAATACCAGAAAACGCAATCAAGCAACAGTTATATAATTCGCATTAACACTTAGCAAGCAAGCACAGAAAACAGAATCACGGTTCTATGATCATCTCAACTACTTGTGAATTTCCTCACGGCCTCGGTTCTACTCAAGCGAGAATCACACATCCCCTTGAGCTAGCAACACGATCCGGACATTCACACAGCTAGTTAGACACCACGTATAAACCACGGTATCCAATACCAATCACAGAAACACATTGACCTTGCTAAGCATACACTAACTTACACAAGCAATCAATGAAAACCAGATAACCTAGCAATCCTACGGTTCCAGGTCAGCTACAGTCACGCACTCACCTTAGACACAAAGGCAAACGTTTCAGTCGGAAGAAACTCGGTGATTTCTCGGTCAGAAACGGAGATAGTCGGACGCACTTGCGTTCTCTCGGCTATCGCTACGGCTAAACCCGCGAGATCCAATCTCCTCTCGGCTATCTTTCAAACCGCTCACTTTTCCTCGAACAATCTTCTGTATTCCCTCGGAAACAGGCCAAAATAATCAGATTAGTCGAAGGTTACTCGACAGAAACTCAACCAGAAACGAAATAGCCGACACTTACCGAAATCTCTCGGCCAGAAACTCCTTCTCTCGGATATCTCTCGATCCGATCGAACAACTCACGGCTATCTCTCAGATCTCTCGGCTAACACACGCCTACAATCAGATAACTCGATTATCTCTCGGTGAAAACAATCCAGAACAGAAATCTCACGGTGAAATCTCAACAGAACAGATTTCTCTCGGTGAAAAACGGATTACCTCGACTATCTCTCGGATTCTCGCGATCCGATCGAGAAATCTCTCGGCCGAATGCACTTCTCTCGGCAAGTCGACCCTCCCCGTTCGTTTCTCTCGAACGAAATCCCCAGAAACTCGACGGACAAAGATATCTCTCGAAGAACTCGGATTTCTCTCGGCGGCTCGAACTTTCTCTCGGGATAACTTGTGATTCTCTCACGCGGCCGCGAGAGACAAGCTTATTTATAGAGAGAAAACCCCAAAAGCCCTAGCTCGACCGTCCAAACCGACTTTAACCCGCGCGGTTTTACTTTCTCTCGGTCCAAAACAAGTTTCTCTCGGCCAAACCGGCCAACTTTCCTTTTTCTCTCGGCCACACTTAAACCGCTCGGCCAAACACGGGATAAAACACTTTTCACTCGAGATAAACTGATTTCCCTCGAGTTAAACCACGTTCCACGGCCCAACAGCCTTGTTCCTCAACACTTAGACAAAATCCCCAACATTTACTCGGCCTAGCCACAGTACGGTACTTAACCTCACGGACGTACCACGGTTTGGTACCACAGACATACCACGGACGTACCACGGACGTACCACGGACGTACCACGGACGTACCACGGACGTACCACGGACGTACCACGGACGTACCACGGACGTACCACGGCCGGTACCACGGACGTACCACAGACGTACCACGGACATACATACAACGGTCATCCCATGACCCGCACGACCATACTTAGGATTTTTGGTCGCGGATGCTACAATTCTCCCCCGCTCAGTTTGGATTCGTCCTTGAATCCGGCTCTTCCTCAGGAAGTTTCTCAAACCATTTCGGGAACCTTGTACTCATCCTTGACTCTTTTTCCCAAGTCGTTTGCTCGTCGCCATTACAGTCCCACAAAACTTTGATCATCTTGACCACTTTACCACGCTTAACCTTTTCTTTCCGGCCAACCACACAGATCGGTCTACCTTCCACGGTCAGATCCTCTTACAGTTCCGGAGGCGGTTCAGATATCACATTCTCACGTTCGGTTATGTGCTTTCTCAGCTGCGACACGTGAAACACATTGTGATAAGCACTCATTTCCGGCGGTAAGTCCAACTTATACGCCACTGCCCCAATCCTTTCCAGAATCCGGTACGGCCCCATGTACCTCGGACTCAACTTAGCATCAAACATTGCTCGGCTTTTCCCTTTGTAGGTCATAGCCTTCAGATAAACCAGATCGCCCACACTGAACTCCAAGTCCTTACGGCGCCTATCGGCATAACTCTTTTGCCGGTCTTGAGCCTCTTTCAGCTTAACCTTCAGAAACCGAATCTTTTCAGTCGTCTCCTCGACTATCGAGGGTCCTATCTCAATCCGCTCCCCCACTTGGGTCCAACACAACGGTGTTCTGCACGGCCGTCCATACAACGCCTCATACGGAGACATATCAATGCTCCCTTGGTAACTGTTATTATATGCAAACTCAGCCAACGGTAGATGTCTATCCCAGTTACCACCCCAATCTAGTACACAAGCTCTCAGCATGTCCTCTAACGTCCTAATGGTCCTCTCAGACTGACCATCCGTTTGCGGATGATACGCAGTACTCATGTGTACCTTCGTCCCAAACTCTTCCTGAAATTCTTTCCAGAATCGTGAAGTAAACTTCGGATCACGATCAGACACAATGCTCACTGGCACGCCATGGAGTCTCACGATCTCATCGACATATAACTCCACCAGCCTAGCCACTCCATCCGTCTTTTTCATAGGTAAGAAATGAGCATACTTGGTTAGTCGATCCACAATGACCCAAATCGCGTCATGCTTATTCTTAGTCTTCGGTAAACCCATCACAAAGTCCATTGTGATCATATCCCATTTCCAATCCGGCATTGGTAATGTTTGCAACAAACCACTCGGAAACTGGTTCTCGGCCTTAATCAACTGGCACGTCGGACAACTAGCCACCCACTTGGCCACGTCCCGCTTCATCCCGACCCAATGATAGTACCTTTTCAGGTCGCGGTACATCTTGGTCATTCCCGGATGAACAGAAAACCTAGACTGATGTGCTTCCTTAAGGATCTCTTCCTTTAACTTTTTCACGTTAGGAACACATACTCGGCCATTCAAAACAATCGTCCCATTGTTTGAAGTTTGATACTCGGTCTTGTCAGCTTTTGACATCTTAATCAGATTATCATCCTCCTCTTGAGCTAACCGGATCCTTGTTAACAAGTCAGCCTGATCCGCAGCTCCCAAACCCAACGGTTCTGTATCCACAGTCAGAACGTTCAGCCTTAACGTCCTTAGGAGATTCACAACTCCTACCACGTCCTTCGCAGACGATACACTAGCCCGTCTCCGGCTTAATGCATCAGCAACGAGATTAGCCTTCCCCGGATGATAAGCTATCTCCAGATCGTAGTCAGCGACTAACTCCATCCATCTCCGTTGCCTCAGATTCAGTTCAGGTTGAGTGAAGATGTACTTCAAACTCTTATGATCGGTAAAGACCTGAACCTTCCCACCATACAAGTAAGATCGCCATATCTTTAACGCAAAGACTACAGCCGCCATCTCCAAGTCATGAGTAGGATAATTTGCTTCATGCTTCCTTAGCTGTCTAGACGCATATGCAATCACATTCCCATGCTGCATTAGGACACAACCTAATCCTTTCCCACAAGCATCCGTGTACACCGCATACGGTTCATCCGCTCAGGTAGAGCCAACACTGGTGCACTTGTAAGCATCCCTTTCAGTTTCGAGAAACACTCCTCACACTCGGCTGTCCATACGAACTCAATGTCCTTCCCGGTCAAGCGTGTCATCGGCGCCATACTTGCAAAGCCTTTAACAAAACGCCTGTAATAACCAGCCAACCCCAGAAAACTCCTTATCTCCGTCGCATTCTCAGGTCTCGGCCAATCCGCAATGGCCTTGATCTTTTCAGGATCCACGGACACTCCCTTGTCTGAAACAATGTGACCCAAGAACCCAATGTGCCGTTGCCAAAAGCTACACTTGCTCAGCTTGGCAAACAACTTCTGTTCCCGCAACTTCTCCATAACAATCCGCAGATGCTTCTCATGATCTTCCGGGTTTTTCGAGTATACCAAGATGTCGTCTATGAAAATAATCACAAACTCGTCCAAGTACACTCTGAACACGCCATTCATCAACTTCATGAATGCAGCTGGCGCATTCGTCAAACCAAACGGCATGAACACAAACTCGTAATGACCATACCTAGTCCGAAAGGCAGTCTTCCGAACGTTCGGTTCATCTATCGGTATCTGATGATACCCAGAAGCCAAATCGATCTTAGAGAACCAAGTAGCACCCCTAAGCTGATCCAACAACTCATCTATCCTTGGAAGTGGAGACTTGTTCTTCACAGTAACACGGTTCAACCCTCGGTAATCGATGCAAAGCTGGAAGCTTCCATCCTTCTTCTTTACGAACAGAACAGGTGCGCCCCAAGGTGAACTACTTGGCCTTACAAATCCCTTTTCTAGAAGATCAGCCAGTTGCTTCTTTAGTTCAGCTATCTCAGCCGGAGCCATACGGTATGGTGCCTTAGACACAGGAGCAGTTCCCGGCTCAAGTTCAATCGTGAACGGATCTGAACGGGCCGGTGGCATTCCCGACAAAGCTTGGAAAACATCCTCAAACTCTTGTACCACTGGAATGTCCCCTAACTCCGCGTCTGGTCCAACCTCAATTGAAGATATCGTCGCCAGATATGCTTCACAGCCTTTCTCTAACATTTTCTTCGCTTGAATTGCCGACACAACCAAGCTACCAGAAGTCGGTCTCACTCCTTGGTAAACCAGAACTTGGCCATCCCTCTCAAACTCCACCCTTCCTCGGTGACAATCCAGATGCGCCTTATGCTTACCGAGCCAATCCATTCCGAGGATGACATCGTAAGACTTAACTTCGCAGATCACTAAGTCTGCTAGCATATTGACCTCGCCAATCCAGACAACAATGTTGCGAACGGTCCCTAATGAGAACATCACTTGGCCTCCAGCCGCCATCACTAGTCCGAACTCTTCCCCGAGTTCCTTCTGGAATCCTCCTTTCCCAATCATCCCTGGATTAACAAAACAATGACTCGCTCTGGAGTCGAACAGAACATGGGTTTCCACCTCACCCATTAATAAGGTCCCTACACATTCAATCTTTAGAATGCTAAGACACTTAACAGAACACGCAGACACAGACAAACTCAAGAACAAAACGTAAGTACTAAAACTTACCAGTGATCGGTTGAGAAGTGGTCGGATCTCCAGTCCCATCCGCGGTCGCTGCATACACTCTTGGCATGATGGCCTGCCTCTTAGCCGGTTGCGCCAGCACATCTCCTGCACGCTTAGGCTGAGTGGCCGCCTGCCCAACTGCTCCGGACCTCGGCGATCCCGCTTTTAATGTCCCGGCTCTCCACAACCGAAATACACAACGGACGTGTTACTTCCATCCGACACTCTCACCAACCTCGAGTCTGGCTCAGGACAATCCCACACACTATGTTCCAAGCTACCACAACGATGACAAGCTCCAGATACACGTCTACACACGCCAACATGCACCTTTCCGCAAGATCCACACACGCTGCGGTTCCCACTCGACTTAGCCGGAACATTCTTCCCAAACTTGCGGTTATGTCCTCCAGACACTTGGCCACTCATGGCCACGGTACCAGCCTTAGACAAGGCCTCCTCGGCTTGACCAGTCTCCAACAAGGCCGCTTTCTCAACAAGCTCTGTGACCGTCGCATAGTCACGAACCAGACAACCATTACGCAGCTCGACCCTTAGTCCGCTCATGAACCTTCGGATCAGCTTCTCTTCAGTATCATGGTCACGTCCCACATACTTGCGTAACAGGTTGAACTCAGTCTCATACTGCCGAACCGTCTTGGTCCCTTGGCGCAGATACAGAAACTCAGCCTCCAGCTGATTGTAAGCTTCTTGCGGGAAGTACTTACTTTGGAACATCGCAGAAAACGTCTCATACGAACAGTTCGGACTCACCAAACGTCCCGTGGTCCCTTTCCACCAGGTATGCGCAGTACCCTCCAGGTAATGCACAGCTATGTCCTGTTTGTACTCATCGGGACATCGGATAGACTCGAAGTTCCTCTCAAGCCTCATCCTCCACTCATCAGCCTCAATCGGCGCAGTTCCACCAGCAAAGAACTTGGTTACAAACATCGCCATATGATCCAGAACCTTGAGGTAAGAAGGGATCGCCACGACCTGATCCGCTTCCTCCATAGCCACGTTCACAACGTTTGGATCCACCACTTGTGGTGCCACGGCCGGTACCACTCCCGGTACAAGAGCAACCAATTGTGGTGCCACAGCCGGTACCACTACCGGTACAGGCACAACCACCGGTAAACGCTCCAACACTTGAGCTAGCAATCCCAGCACAGCCTCCAGCCTGTCTGGAACAGCACCCGCAGCATTCCCAGCCACGTTCCCAGTTCCAACCGCAGCCGCATTCGCAGCAGCCACATTCGCAGCAGCAGCCTCGGCCGCCGCAGCAGCCTCAAACTCATGCTGGTTTCCAACCGCATCCTCAGTGCCTGAACTCCCCGAGTTCACAGCACCATTCAACCTTGCAGCCCTAGTCCTTCTCAGAGCCATCTGCAAGTCGCACAGAACATGTTAGCCCAAAGCTAACACCAGACAAGAGTTCCAAACTCCACAGAGAACAACAGACCGCGAGACTCGGCAGTGAAAGGTGGATATTTCTAACCCCAACTATGCAAATGAACTATCCTAGAATCGACCATGCTCTGATACCAACTGTGGCGACCCAACCCGGTAATCCTAACCAGGTCGGCCGTCCCGAGTCTAACTCTAACCAGATTCCAGACTTAGCATATTTTTCAGATTTTTTTTAAACTTAAACAACGCATTCGATTCATAAAAAGCCCATTCTTATTGCATAATAATTCCAATCCAGATATAACAAAGGTTCATAAAACCGAAAACTAACTTAGCCAAATTCTTTCTAAGTCATAACAGAAATGCAAAGTCAAATATCCAGAAAACTCATGATAAATAAACCCCCAAAACCCAGTCCTAATCCACTTCTTTCTTCACTGCCTTCAAGTCCGCCTTCAAGACTAAACGTCCCGGATAACATCTTTACCTGCACACTCCACACATAAGAGAGGCATAAGCATTATCACAAATGCTTAGTGAGTACGGTCATCCCGTACCACCAGCCAATACCAGAAAACGCAATCAAGCAACAGTTATATAATTCGCATTAACACTTAGCAAGCAAGCACAGAAAACAGAATCACGGTTCTATGATCATCTCAACTACTTGTGAATTTCCTCACGGCCTCGGTTCTACTCAAGCGAGAATCACACATCCCCTTGAGCTAGCAACACGATCCGGACATTCACACAGCTAGTTAGACACCACGTATAAACCACGGTATCCAATACCAATCACAGAAACACATTGACCTTGCTAAGCATACACTAACTTACACAAGCAATCAATGAAAACCAGATAACCTAGCAATCCTACGGTTCCAGGTCAGCTACAGTCACGCACTCACCTTAGACACAAAGGCAAACGTTTCAGTCGGAAGAAACTCGGTGATTTCTCGGTCAGAAACGGAGATAGTCGGACGCACTTGCGTTCTCTCGGCTATCGCTACGGCTAAACCCGCGAGATCCAATCTCCTCTCGGCTATCTTTCAAACCGCTCACTTTTCCTCGAACAATCTTCTGTATTCCCTCGGAAACAGGCCAAAATAATCAGATTAGTCGAAGGTTACTCGACAGAAACTCAACCAGAAACGAAATAGCCGACACTTACCGAAATCTCTCGGCCAGAAACTCCTTCTCTCGGATATCTCTCGATCCGATCGAACAACTCACGGCTATCTCTCAGATCTCTCGGCTAACACACGCCTACAATCAGATAACTCGATTATCTCTCGGTGAAAACAATCCAGAACAGAAATCTCACGGTGAAATCTCAACAGAACAGATTTCTCTCGGTGAAAAACGGATTACCTCGACTATCTCTCGGATTCTCGCGATCCGATCGAGAAATCTCTCGGCCGAATGCACTTCTCTCGGCAAGTCGACCCTCCCCGTTCGTTTCTCTCGAACGAAATCCCCAGAAACTCGACGGACAAAGATATCTCTCGAAGAACTCGGATTTCTCTCGGCGGCTCGAACTTTCTCTCGGGATAACTTGTGATTCTCTCACGCGGCCGCGAGAGACAAGCTTATTTATAGAGAGAAAACCCCAAAAGCCCTAGCTCGACCGTCCAAACCGACTTTAACCCGCGCGGTTTTACTTTCTCTCGGTCCAAAACAAGTTTCTCTCGGCCAAACCGGCCAACTTTCCTTTTTCTCTCGGCCACACTTAAACCGCTCGGCCAAACACGGGATAAAACACTTTTCACTCGAGATAAACTGATTTCCCTCGAGTTAAACCACGTTCCACGGCCCAACAGCCTTGTTCCTCAACACTTAGACAAAATCCCCAACATTTACTCGGCCTAGCCACAGTACGGTACTTAACCTCACGGACGTACCACGGTTTGGTACCACAGACATACCACGGACGTACCACGGACGTACCACGGACGTACCACGGACGTACCACGGACGTACCACGGACGGTACCACGGACGTACCACTGTACAACACACATATTTACAGAAACGGACGAACCTCCACTATACCAGGACATACATACAACGGTCATCCCATGACCCGCACGACCATACTTAGGATTTTTGGTCGCGGATGCTACAGGCTCCGTCTCCGTCCGCTGTGTATTTCCGAGTCAACCCAGACAAGATCCCCCGCTCCTCTTAGTCGTGCTGGTGGTGGTCGAGCTTCGTCCTTTGTCAACTATGGCGTGGTGGTAGATCTCATCATATTTTGTTAGATCTGAACCGTCCGCCGTGTACTTCCGCGTTCCGATCTGAGAAGGAGAAGAAGAGAAAGAGAAGACGAAGATTCGGAGAAAGAAGAAGAGAAAGAGAAGACGGAGATTCAGAGAAAGAAGAAGAGAATGAGAAGAAGGGAAAGAAGGAGATTCAAAGAAGGAGGAAGAGAAGGGGAAGAATCGAAGAAGAATGAGAAGATTCAAAGGGGAAGAGTCGAAGAATAATGAAAATATGGTTTGGTTTCGGGTTGAAGGAAGAAATTAAGAAAATTAGATTTTTTTTTTAATTTTGTGGTTTGGTTTCGGGTTGTTCGGTTACCCGATCGGTTCTCGGGTTTTACCCGAACCGAACCGAAAACCGAATCAATTTTGTTTAAGATCCATTCGGGTTTTGACCTAGAACCGAAATCGAACCGAACCTGATTTTTCGGGTCGGTTCGGTTCGGGTCCATCGGTTCCGGTTCCGATGCCCAGGACTACCTCTGTCCATCCCACTTGGCCGGAACTGGCTATGAAACAATCTCTGGAGAAGTATTTATTTCCTAACGGCGCAAAGCTCTATATCTCATGGAAGCAATTCTATTCTGAATTGTTTTGTCAATAAGATTGATAGACTGATAGTATATGATGTCGCATGGCAGCTACCTTTATCTCTTCTTTCATTTCTCTTCTTCCAAAAATTGTATATAGAATATAGTCCTCTAAAATACGAACCGTAGAGGGAGAAAATTATCCCTATCAAAAGAATGGTTGATAATGCGGTTCAGAGTCTCCAACTAGTCCAAATCAGCCGCTTGTCTAAGGAAAATCCACACCGTAAAAGTAGATGATCCCGAGTTTCATCCAGTTCACCATACAAGAGACAAGGTTGAAGTGGGATCTTATCGAAAGCGTATTCTTCACTGCTAGCCAAGTCATCCTTTACCTGTCAAAGAAAAAAAGGTCAAAACTTGCAACCCATCAGCCAAAATAGACAAAAGCTCATAGGAGATGGCAACAATGAAACCGGAAACGACCATCTTGACAGGTCTGTAGATCATCACAGAGGGACGAAGACAAAAGCCATTCAATTCAAACACAAGCGAACACCCGACGGAGGAGACCGACAAAAATCAGATCTCATCTAGATTGATAACGGTGAAAACAGGAGCATTTGCGGCTAAGCTACACCATCGTCTCAACAGAATCGGCGTTCCCGAACTCTCTGAAACCAAAACATCATATATGAGATTTCATCCATTCTCAAGTTGATGGGCTCTCCAGAGAACCTACAATCACACAACATCCAAAGAGAAAACCATAAAACTATTAAGAGCAACAAAAAAAAGACCTTGACGCATGCGCTAAAAAATCCGCCACACTCCAGTCAACGGCAAAAAAGGTTTCAAATATTTGGGGAAGAGAGTCCTTGACCCTAGATCTTCTTGTTTTCATCTCTTCTTGAGTGTGGTTTGGTTGGAGTTTGTTGATGTGCTCTGTTTTGCTGGGTGTCTGCTTTTGGGCCTGTCGGTTTTGTTTCTGGTTTGAGCTCGTTCAGGTTCTCTCTTCGGGTTATCAGTCCTTATGGAGGTATCCTGGGTGTTTCGGTCCTTCCCGAGGCTCTCTGTCTTTTGGTTCTTCTCTGACGCTAAATGATTCTTGTGTTTGTTTATGGTATCCCTTTTGTTTCAGTGTTTCAGTTAGTGATTAGGTTGCTATTGCTTCTATCTTTTTGTTCCGTCTGTTTTAGCTTTTTGGTTCGGTTTTACCTTGGATCCTTTTCTTTTTGTAAAATTCTCAAGTCTTCCCAGTGTTGGGGCTGTTGTCTTCGGGAGTTTTTGAATTCGTCGGCTTTGTTTCCCTTAAAACTTAAGTTTCACGTATTCCTCTTGTGTTTTATCTCTGGTGTATCCGGCTGTATATCATATTTTGTATCTTTCATTGTTTAATATATCTTTCAAGTGACAAAAAAAAGAAAAGAAAAACAATTGACCCTTTTGGTTACTCACCAAATTGTACCAAAAAAGTTGACAAAAAGAAAAAAAAATGAAATAAAAAATGGGACGAAAGGCTAAAATGCCCTTAATTGTTTGAAAACAATCTGACTACCCCTCCTATAATTTCACTACCCCCCACTTATTTTCCTCTCTCTTTTACCCTTTCTCTTTTAATTAAAAACAATTCTATTTTCAACCACTTTTTTTTACCCAATAAATTACCCAATTACTGCCACCCAATTACCTCAAGAACAAACTCAACTACCACTGGGCCCCACAAACGCAATCACCCATCCCGATCTCGGTTCCCTCTCCTTCCTCCTTCCTCCTTCATGTCCCCGAAAAATGGACAGACATTGTTCTCCATCTTCTCCAACTTTTATGGAAACTTAGCAAGGTGAGTCTTTAACTTCTGTTGTGGTTCTGCGCTTTAAATCTTAGTGAAATCGTGTTTAGGAAACAGATTAGAGTCTCTGCCATTGTTCATCTTCCTCTTACATGGGCGCATAGTGTAACGTTTTTTTTGGATCATTGGGTTATTGAATTTTTTTGCTAATTTGATTGGAAAGTGGCTTACATTGGTAAATAAGAGCAGTTAGAGGTTAAATGTGCATCGAATCATTTTGAATCGTAGCAAATCATAGTAGATTCTTAGATAAATAGAAATTTTCTTGGTAATACTGGTATTCATGATAGAACCAGTGTATTACGAGAACAACTAGTATTACTAAGACATCGAGTATTACTGAGAGCAACTAGTATTACTGAGCATGCTTCAAAAACCGGTATAACTAGGTTGTGTTACTGAGAGAACTCATATGATTGAGACATATACTAATGGTATTTGTTATTTTTGTTTAGGGAAAGATGAATAATGGTGGATGCACTATTATTTATTTTGATTATGGGGGATGTTATGAAAAAGACGGTGAGGATATAAGATGGGTCTCAAGAGAAGATGAAATTCACATTTTAGTGATAAAGACATCTGTTGAGGAGGTCACTTAGGATGGGTTAGTTGACAGAATTTGCAAGAAGATTAAGAAAGATGTAGCAACGACGGACCTGAAAGTTAGTTACTTTCCATTGGTATTGGATCCTAAGAAACCATCATATATCTGGAATGACGATGAAGTTTTTGGCTACCTAATGCAAGTTAATAACCAAACATGTAGAAGTGTGTTGCATGTGGAGATCGTGAAAGACGTTGATGAAAACCAAGGAATTGGCCAACAAGATGATCATGAAAGTGATAATGGTTTAAGTAAAGAAGAGCTGTTTGGTAGAGATGTTAATGAAGATAGAGATGTTAATGAAGATAGAGATGGTAATGATGGTATGGTTACTCTCTACAGAGGCGAAGGATCGGAAGACCATGAAGGAGGAAATGTTTCAAGGGAAGAACTTGATAATGTGTCTGATAAAAGTGAGGTTGCAGCTGCTATAGAAGAAGAATTGAATATAAATCTCGCTGGGAAGATGGTATTGATATGACTCTAGGTCAAGAATTTCGGAGTAAGCAGACAGTGCAAGATTTAGTTCATAAAGCTTCACATCATAATTTTTTTGAGGTTGAAACAGTCAAGTCTGACAGAAAGCGATATGTGGTAAAATGTCGTGAAGCTAAAGATGGTTGCAAGTGGTCATTACGAGCTGCAAAGCTTATGAATTCATATAGTTTCTCGGTTAGAACTTACAACAAGATGCATACATTCTCTAGAGCTACTTCAGTTACAAACAAAAATAAAAGGAAAGGCACACCACGATTAGTTGCATCTGTTTTGCATCAAGACTATCCAGGTCAATTCGACACTCCGACTCCAAAAAATTTGATCGGTATGGTTCAAGGGAGACTTGGTGTTAATGTATCATACTCTACTGCGTTGAGGGGAAGACAACAAGCTGTGAATGATGTGCGGGGAAGTCCAGAGGAGAGTTACCAGATGGTGTATTCTTATATGTACATGCTAGAGTTGATGAATCCTAGTACACGGATATATGTGGAATTGGATGAGGGGAAAAAGTTTAAGGCTGTAACTGGTAAAAACAAATTGGAATATAAAGAATAAATGTAATAAATTTATATGAAATTAAAAAAAAATGGAATGAAATAAAAAATTGAATTCCATTCATTCCTTAGCAATTTTGATGTGGAACAGTTTTTCAAAAGGATTTGTTTTTTCCCTTTGGAATGAATGGAATAAGTGGAATGATTTTTCATTTTCTTTCCTTGTAACTGGTAATAAATTTGTGGAATTTCATGGAATACTCCATTCCACATGATTTTATTTATGAAAATTGCAATCCAGTTACACCCTAAGTATATATTCTTTGCTTTGGGAGCTTCCACTGAGGGATTTCAAGCCATGAGAAAAGTCATTGTAGTGGATGGAACCCACCTTAAGGCTAGTTATGGTGGTGTTTTAATTGTTGCTACAGCTCCAGATCCTAATCATCACCATTATCCAATTGCTTTTGGTGTAGTTGACGGTGAGAAAGAGGCTAGTTGGATGTGGTTTTTGAATAGGTTAAAATCCGTAATATCAGATGATCCAGGAATGGTGTTTCTTTCTGATAGAAACCCTAGCCTCATCAAGTCGGTTGCTGCGGTGTTTCCGTTGTCTGAGCATGGGTATTGTATACAACATTTGTCTCAAAACGTGAAAGGAAGCGTTTATTACGTCAACAAAGATACATGCGTACATAAATTCAAAGAATGCGCTCATGCCTATAAAGAGAGTGAGTTCAAGACTCTTTATGATGCTTTTAGAACCAAGTATCCTGCTGCAGCAGAGTATCTGGACAATAGTGTTGCTGTGGAGAAATGGGTGAGGTGTTATTTTCCAGGAGAAAGATACAACATAGACACTTCCAACATTGTAGTATCTATAAATGGTGTTTTATGGAAAGCAAGAAAGTACTCGCTATTACCAATGATTGATGTGATTGTTGAAAAATTGGCTGAATGGTTTAACAAGCACAGGAACACTGCTAGTGCTGCAAGATCAAACGCACAGAAGCTTGTGCCTTATGTGGAGAAATCACTGCATAAAATATCACCGGAAGCAAAGAAATTAACGGTTTATGAGTTGAACGGCTTCTTCCTTCAATACAGCGTCATTGGACTTGATGGCAAGTGTTATTTGGTTTATATAAGAAGGAAAACTTGCAGTTGCAAGTACTTTGATATAGATAGATACCCATGTGTGCATGCAATTGCTGTTTCCATCTTCATGAGTGGAGAGATGGAGACAGACCTCCATCTCCAAGAGTTTTGCTCCAAATATTATTGGATGGACGTATGGTCATTGGCGTATTGCATGACGACTTATCCAGTACCCCATAAGTCTGATTGGATTGTTCCTGAGCATATACAAAATTTGTGTGTCTTTCCACCGGATTTGGTCAAGAAGACTGGAAAAAATCAAGAAACAAGGTTCCCATCAACTGGAGAACACCGAGGAACGGGGAGAAGGAGGGGGAGAGGGAGAGGGAGAGGACTATCAGGATTGTATGCATATTTTCATAGTGGTAGTGATGCTTAGTTTATGTTTGTAACTTTGAAATATTAGGTATAACTGGTATAACTAGAAATACTCGCTATTATGAATTTTATTTTATCTTATTTTATCAAGAAATTTCATTCATATATGACAAACATATTTACATTAGATAAACAACTATTATTTGTTAAAAAATTGTGTATCAACTTGATAAATTTAATTTTTGGAATTATGACTATTAATAGCATATTTACACAAACAACACCTTACACTTCTATTAACACTTTGTTAATACTAATCACCTTAGGAAGTGAAACGCACATGATACGAGTTTCAAAACATGTTAATGCATAGAAATCTCCGAATTGTGAATGTACTAACTAAATTCATCTGTCAAACTACAAATATAATAATTGTGGTGGAGTAAAACTAATTAAACATGAAAACACCGAAAAGTACAACTATTTGCAAATTGCTATAACTAGAAAACTACTAAAACTAAGTGTAATTTCGGTGGCGCAAAAACGGTGCACGTTTCCACATGGCGGCGCACGTGTAATAGGAGCGGGAATTTTAATTTTTTTTAGCATTTCCCGGCGGTTCCCATTGAATTTTCCATTTTTATTTATTTTCAGATCTCACTCTCCCTCTCTCGGGTTTCCCTCTCTCTCTCTCTCATCATCTCTTCCTCTCTCTCGAGGAAGGTCCTTATCTTCTTCCTCCTTCCCCATTGAAGCGATTTCTGGTTTTGAAGCTCCATGTACCTCGATTTTGATAAGAATCAGCAACGATTTCTGCAGCGATTTCTGGTTCTTCCTCTAAGTTTTGTCAACGGTTAATTCTCGATTCGGGTTCTTCTAGGGTTTGTAGAGAAATTTGCATTTGGGGTTTGTCTAGAATCCGTTTCTCTATGTGTGTTTATGTTCGGGTAATTCGGGATTCATCTAGGGTTTGGGTAATTCAGATTCGCAATGAAATTTGGGATTCGTCTCGGTCTGGGTTCGTCTAGGGTTTGACATATATTAATATTGAACGTAGTAAAACTGGGTTTTGCTCTCTTGTTACAAGATCAATGGACCCTAATGATCCAAACTACGATGCCGAGAAGAGGACTAAAGCAAACATAGACAAACTTTATCACATAGCTGATGGGGACTATGGCATTCCAAAAATGTGTCCATGTCGTGGACGAATCATTGAGAAGGTTGAAAAGATTCAACCATCTGAATCCTACCCAAGAAGAAGATATTTTACCTGCAATGTGTATGCGGTGAGGGTGAGATCAATTTATTTTATTTTTCGAGTTTAATGGCATTATTGAACATGAGATTTTCGTGTCTTTATGTGCAGGATGATGGCTATCCTTTTCACAAATGCTGGGAACATGCTGTTGAAGAAGAAGTTGAGAGAGTAAGGAAAGAGCAATCTGAGGCCATTGAAATCCTTAAAAATCAAATGACCTGCATCCTAATGGGACATATATTCCAAGGTGATCAGCTTGACAAGCTGAAGGCGGAAGTTGGAAAGCTGAAGGAGGAAGTTCATAAGTTGAAAAGTTGAAGGAGAATGTATGCTTATTTGTGTAATAGACATGAGTGTTTTCATGCTTTGTAATAGACATATGAGTGTTTTTTTTTCTTTATGATCTAGACATATGAGTGTTTGTTTGTGTAATAGACATGAGTGCAAGTTATTTGAATTTTATGTTAAACTTTTCTTAAACCAAAACAACAAACAAACTAAAAAACAATAGCATAGTTTTTAATCACGAATTGAACTACATCCACAAAAGTACCATCAGAGTTTTAAACACGAAACAAAAGTAATAAAAGTACCATCATAGTTTTAAACACAACCACACAAAGGCACCATAGCATAGTTTTACTTATTTATGGCCTTCTTGCCCTTTTCCTCTGTGTATGGAGGCGACACATGTTGGGAAGGTTTTTTGGTCCTCTTACTCGGTTCATCTTGAACTGAATCCTGAGACCGTGTCTTTCTCCTCTCATACGTCAGATCCGCCTTCCTCTTTAAATCCTTTTTCCTTTTGCCTTCTTTAACTACCACGGTGCTACACCTCTTTATTGATATATGAGGAAGATCCCCTTCTTCTTCCTCTCCATCCCCGTGAACTTTATCTTCTCCTTCATTCTCCTGCGAATCACCTTCTTCCACATGTTCCTCATCCACAAGAATAGTCTCTTCTCCTTCCTTCCCCTGCAAAACACAAACAATTTTATTTAGTATTTATCTAGTATTACCTAGTATCACATTTTCTTTTAATGGTCTAAGAAAACAAAAGTGTTACCTCTTCCATCATAGAAACCTCTTCTCCTTTCTCTCCCCCTTCCTTCTCCTGCAAATCACCTTCTTCCACATGTTCCTCATCCACAGGAACAGTCTCTTCTCCTTCCTTCTCCTTATCATTCTCCTTCTCCTTCTCCTTCTCCTTCTCCTTCTCCGCCTATGTCTCTCTTTCAACAACCGTAGTAATAGCATCGAGGGGATTGAAACTGTAGTGCATGTCCTCATATGTCGTCCGAGCATCTAATTGCTCAAACGCTAAAAGCTACAAACGACACATATAATTTGAGCTAGATTCAAATATAAGGAAATACAAGTAATACTGACAAATACCTTTATTCATATTTACCTCCAAAGGAATGCAGAAACTTGGATAAGGCCAACTTGATCCGCGAACGACCCCTTGGAAATGATCCATAGTGTGCTCGATCTCTTTCATATTGTTATCAAAAGAGAATCTCCCCCAGTGAAATTTCTTGCACAACTGAAGATCATTGACAGCTCTTAGAAAGAATGCCTCCACAGAAGGAGCATCAGCTCCTACCTTCGACTGCCCAATAATGACGCTTGATAAAAAGAAAAGGATAGCCATCATCAAGCGATCTTCAGAATATTTCATTTTCAAGAGCTTTTCTTTCACATTGCAATATCTAATTCTTGATCCCGCCTTAAAGTGCCTCTGCACAAACTCCATATTGCCCAATCGCTTATAGTCCTGATGATAGCTGTGACAATTTAAACCCGAGATGAGAGCGTGTTCACTCAGACCAACGTCATTCACAATGAACCAAGCTTCCTTCTTCTTCTCCGTACACGCCGTTCGAAGAAGTAGCAACCACATGCCCATCACCTTGTGGTTGATGTCCCTGTGCATGTAGAAGAAATGCTTGAATTGGGGGTGATTTTCAAACCAACTTTTCTCCTCTGGTTTAAGCGGATGCTTTAACCCAGATAAAAGTGTGTCCACTGCATCGGTGACGAAACACCTTGTCGACAGCTTGATTTTTTTCACGTACTGCGTTGGCTGGAAGTGCATCTCCATAGGAAGCATTGGTTCGGTTCCCTGAAACATATAGTTGTACCAAGTGTTACTTTTGTATTTCATAAATTTCTAACATACAAAAATGAATCTAGTTTTACGGGTTTTACTCAATAATACAGCCTAAATTCGAATCAAAAAATCATTAATCAATCAACGAAATCAATAACAAATCCAAAACCCAAAGCTGAAGTTCTTTAAACAAACCCAAAAACTCAAGTTTGTTTTAATCCGCTTCAACCATCACTAATTATTTCAAAATCCAAAAACTAGTACCAAAGTCGGTTATGCTTACCGTTGAATCAGAAGCGTCCGTGTCGGTTCCTGAAGAGAGCTCTTGTGCTTCTTCTGAAGAGAGCTCTTACGCTTCTTCTGAAGAGGGATCTTCCGGTTCCTGAACTTCTACTGGAACTTTCTCTCCCAATCCGTAGTTCGCATTCATAGTACGCGGAGCCATAGTCGATTAATGGAGTACTCGAACAGTTTCACCTACATCCCAATCGCGCAAATATGTTACAATCGAATCAAAAAAATAGTAATCTCGCATCTCAACGGACTTGTAGAAACAGAGAAAAATCTGCAGCTTACCTTTTCCGCTTTGCACTATTCCGTTTGCTATGAACTCAAACTAGTTTTCCCAAGTTTACCTTCTTCTCGTCGAAGTGCGGGAACGAGAGTTGGTTGGGAACTTCTTTCAAATTTTGATCTGATTTCTGATTTTACGGAGATAGATTCGGAAATAGATTCCTCTGAAAATTAACCGAGTGGAAGACGACGGTTTTTACACAAAAGGGGGTTAGGGATCTGATTTTATCGGATCACAAAAATGGACCGGGTGGGTTTGGGCTGGTTGGATTGTGATTTTATTAAGTTTTCAAGGATAAAATGGTTATCAACCATTTTTATTCAACTAAACATAAATACAAATGAAATCAATTTTATAATGGGGTAACTCAGCATTTTTTCGTTGACTAGGGTATCTCAGCCATTGTTCCTGAAAAAGGGTTATCTAACATTGTGAAGTGATACTGTGAAGGATGAAGGGCTCCAATAGCCTTAAAAAAACAAATCAATCTACCCTCCTTCTAATCTACATACCTTTCTCTTCTTTAATGAAACATGAAAACCCTATTATATCCTTACTATCCAACTCATCTTTTACCCAATATCCAATATCCAACCCATCTAAATTAAACTAATAAAAATAGATAAAGAAAATAATATTGGACCAATCACAAATCAGTATTTTTGACCAATCAAAAAACAGATCTTCATCTCCCTCACGATCCCTTGTCCGCCATTGAAGCAGCTCCAGCTCTCCTCCCATAGAAGCTATTGCGTCTTCAAATTCTGGAGAATACAAGTACGTTTTCGTCGTATTTCGTCATCTCTAAGATTGAAATCAAGTATAGAAGTCGATTTCATCTATAAGAATCAATTTTGTTTTGTGTTTGGAAATTGAGTAATTGAAATGGATTTGAAATTGATTCTATTTGGTATGTATATATGATTTCTAACCATGATGTATGCGTCGATTAGGACCATGCATTGAAAAATAATGGATTGTAGTTGTTGAATCGTAGCAAATCGTAAGTAGATTAAAAACCCAGATCAGCCCGAAATCATCCGATTTGAGTTGCAGGCGCTAGAGCAACTCGATAAAACTGGTATTACTAAATACGGAGGTATAACTGGGTAGACCTGGTATTACTGATTGAATTTTCCGGATGAAATATTAGGTTACTAATTGATTGTTCCGGATGAAATATAAGATTTACAGGTCTTACCTCCAGATTACACCAAAAAAGGGAAGAAATCAAGAAAGAAGGTTCCAATTGGCTTGAGAACGACATCGAAGGATGAATACTAAAAGGGTTCAAGGCGAAACTTGGGTAGATGGTTTGAGCCGGTTGAGAGAAATACTAGTAGTGAACCTTAGTTTGTGTTTGAATTTGTATTTCTTTGACACTCTCTGTTTTGTACAACTTCTTAAAACTTATTTTCGTAATGTTACCATTAAGTTCAATTCCAGTTCAAAAGAATTATAATTTTATGAGAGAAACAAATAAATCGCACGAAACAAAGTATTATACATTATATAAGTAATTATTAAATATAAGAAACATATATTCATTAGATAAAAAAATTATAGCATTATTGTTGTTATTAGAATGTGTACACAACAAACACCTTATACTTTTATGATCACTTAGTTAATATTAACCATATTAGGATGCAAAACATAAAAAATAAGATTTAAGATATTTTAATGCATAAAAACCTTGGAATGTATTTTAATTGACTAAAATGATCGGTACAACTAAAAATATTTATTTTATGGCAAGGTAATACTAATTAAAAATAAAAAACATCAAAAGTAACACTGTTTGAAAGCAAGTAATACTGGATTATTAGGTATAACTATGTGAAATATAACGGCTTTTTTATTGACATGTGTCAGTTCAGACAACGACATGTGTGGAAAAAACGGTGCACATGTGGAAAATGACGGCGCACATGTATTTTAATGTTATTTTCGTTATAATATTATATTTATATGTATTTTTAGTTTATTTAGTTTTTTTCCCCCAAATTTTCATTTTAGGGTTCTTCGTCTTTTCTCTTCCTCTCCACTTACACCTCCATTGTAACAATTTGTAGAGATTTTCCAAACTCTAATATAACTTGAATTTTATGTTTATTTCAGATTTAATACTTGATTTCAGGATTGTCTAAGGATTTTTGGTTTGTTGTTCACTTCTGATTTCAAATTTCTAGTTGTTTAAATTTCCAGATTTGGGTGTTTGAATTTCTGATTTTCTTGGTTTTTACGCTTTTGTAATACTGGGTAACACTTGGTACAACTACATTTAGTAATAATCGATACAATGGAAACCCATACAATATATGATTCTTACTAGATGAGGGAAGATAGCGAATCAAGTTGTATGTAATGAGTGAACCTTAAACATATTTTAGTAAAACATAAGTTTCAAAAACAATGATTGCATTATTTCTTTGAAATCTTGCAATCCAAATTTATGTGTACCAAGTATTACCAAATGTTACTTTTTTGTTTCAGATTTTTTGAAACTTAGCGAAATTTGGAAATTTGGATTTTTTTTTTTTTTAGTTTTAATTGGTAGATCCGAATGGATAAAACAATCGGGTTAGATCTGATTGGGCTGAGCCGTTTTTAAAAATGGGTGGGTAAAAGATCGGTTGGGTGGGTAAATAGTTTAAGTTTTAAGGGATAACATAGTAAACAATTAGTTTTTATATTAAAATTAAATAGAAAATTAAACAAAAAAAAGAAGAGGGTATTTGAGATCTTATTTTCTGGGCAAAGGCTATTGGGAGACATAATCTCAAATGTCCCTTTTGCTCAAAACCAAATCCCTTATATCCCTTTTTAATCTCTTATATCTCTCCAAATGTGAAAAGACAAATTTATCCATTGAATTAATTTCAAAAAAGAAAAAGAGAAACAAAATTAGAAAAGAAAAAAAAATGAAAGACACGGCTTGTTGCTTCTTGCTCGGCTCGAGCTAGTCGAGGAAAAAAAACAGAAAATTGAAACTCAACTAGAGCTCGTTCTCAGCTCAGTCGCCGGATCGCCGCCACCATCGATCCTTCACCGCCGTTTCTTCGCCTAATCGTCTCCGCCTTCCTCTAGCTGCATTGTTATTGAAAATCCAGGTCTGTTCTTCAACACGTTGGTAGTTGAACTGCATTATTTGGAATTGGAAATTGAGGAATTCAATTCATTTTGGGCATTAGATTTTTGAGTATGCACATTGGGTGTTTTACCATGGTTTCTGGGTCGATTAGGATTTTAAATCGGTAACAAATGGATTACAGTGGATGAATCGTATTGAATTGTAAGTAGATTAGAACCCAAATCGATCCAATTTGAGTTCTTGCGATAGGAAAACTGGGTGAAACTAGTACTACTGGTAAATGTAGTATAACTAGGAAAACTGGTATTACTGAAAATCATGATTTATTGAATAAAACTTGGTGCAACTGATGGGGTCTAAATAGTCGTCCGAGTTTGGAGGATTTCTTTGGGGACTCGTCGAGCTTTGAATTTGTAGGACTCTAAGCTGCAAGTGCACAGCGTGCGTTGTAGTACTTAGGTTATCGATCCACAGGGAGGAGGTCAACTGCAAAACAGAAGAATCAGGGCAAGCAAAGACGCAGAGATTTGGGGGTTTGTAGGATTGTGTCACGGTTTCAGTATCTATTGAATGCAAGAAACGAAAAAGCAAGTTTATATAGAGCTGGTTGTCAATCAACTCTATATCAGACGGAAAAGTAAGTATGGAAGTGCGTAAATCTCGATTAAAAAGCAGTGCAGAAAGTAAATATTGAAGTGCGTAAATCTCGATTGAAAAGCAGATGGGGTGAACACGTTGGGGATCTTCTCGGGAAATCTATGGGGTTCTAACTAGAAATCAACACACAAAAGTTAAGCAAACGAGACTAAGCGATTTTCCCCAAACTGATTCACTGGTTTTAACAACCTAACTTTATCAAACTAGGTCGATCTGCGAACTTCCATTCCACAGGTATACTTTCATATCCTGCAGCCTAGACGAACACGCAATAGGAACGGGACAATAAGCATTCAGACATTTTTTAAAGGATGCTCTCTACCTTATTTTGGTCTAGATCTGAAATTCGGGATGTTTGTCGTTCTCAAGATCCTGCGAAAGTAAACTACTCAGACATAAAAGTAGAAGCAGAAAACGTGATTGATGAATGCATAACTTATATAAATCGATTGAAGTAAAAGAGGGTTCAAGAACAAATCAATCTCCCTCAAAGAACAAAGTGGAAACCACGAATCAAGGATTCGCGGCCGCCAAAGAGAAATCTATAACTTAGAGTATTTGGAATGAAAGCTCTCTCTCTTTATAAAACCCTAAACGACGAGTATATATAGGTCTTCAAGTGCCCTAGGTCGTGGATTAGGTCTTGGCTTGCATAAGACGGCTGCGGGTTTAAGTTGGGCTTCAAATGGACTCGGGAATCCGTGAGTGGCCTGGCCGCGCGAGCGACTGGCCGTGGCGCGGCCACTGGTCGTCTGGTTAGGCCGTGGCGCGGCCAACTCGTCCTTCCGGGTGCTTGAAGGACCTTCTTGCTTCCTTCATAACTTGTGATCCAACCGTGTGATTGCTCTCAAACCACGTCGGGGTGAAAGACAGCTGATAAGGCTACCTTGTCTCCAAATATGAGCTTGATCTCGTGGTGGGAAGGCCTTCATTTGGTGTTGAACTTCTGTCATCGGTCACTGTTTCCGGAATTGTCCATTTTGCTCCAAAATATGCGTCTTTTGCTAAGATTACCTAAAAAGAGTCTTGAACAACCAAATACTCGAAATCTAGTGTTTTTGCATCAAAACCTTAGTGAAATGCTTATTAAAGCACTCACTTATGATAGTAAAAACGGGTAAATTATGCATGTTATCATCAACTGGTATTACTTAGTTTCAGAGAAGGTATAATTGTGGATAACTAGTATTACTAATTGATGTTTTTGTATTGTTTTGGCAGGATACAATAAGCAACAACATAGGCATAGATTTTAAATATCAAGGTCGCATGTATAGTTTAATGTTGAAGACGGACACAACTTTGTCAATGATAGAAGCTAAGATATACAAGAAGCTTGGCTTAGATGAAAGTAAGGTTAAATTGCGATTGTGTTACACTCCAGTGCTGCTGGATTCTGAGGGAACTCGATGTGAGGATGAGTTGATTATTTCTGATATTGAGTATCTGTCTGTTTATATGGAGAACCGTAAATGTATTTTGTATGTGGAGATCATCAGTAGATCGAAACTGCCCGAGGAAGTGTCGAGAGTGGACAAAAGTTCTATTGGTATGAACTATGTGGAGTTGCATTCAATTGATGAAGAAATCGGAGCTAATGCCCTTACTTTGTACGTAGACAAAGAACAAGCAAAACAACAATATGAGGCGATAGAGGATGATGATGATACATCATGTGGTGAATGCGAGGATAACAATATGGATAGATCGGATATGCGTGATGAATATGATGAAGGTGCTGCTGTTGTAGAATGTAGTCAGTTTATAGAAGCATGGGAAGACGTTTTGGGTGTGAGTGTGTGTCAAGAATTTCCAAATATGAAGGCATTGCAAGAGTTGGTGGATAGAGCCGCATTTGTTAACTGTTTTGGTTATGTTGTAAAGAAGTCGGATAAGACGCGATTAGTTCTAAAATGTACTCGAGAAAGCTGTCAATGGGGTTTACGAGCTGCTAGGATTCCAGAGACACATATTTTCTCGATTAGAAGGTACACGAAGATGCATACTTGCTCTCGGGCTAGTCAGAGTTCAAGCAACTTGAAGAGGAAAGGCAATCCACGATTAGTTGCAGCTCTTTTGCATGACGATTATCCAGGACAAATGGAAACTCCAAGTCCTAAAATTATCATGGATCTTGTTAAGACAAAACTTGGTGTGAAGATATCATACTCCACAGTATTGAGAGGGAAAAATCAAGCTGTTTTTGATTTGCGTGGTAATCCGAAAGAAAGCTACAAGCTGTTGTATTGTTATTTGTACATGTTAGAGGAAGTCAATCCTGGTACAATAACAAGGGTGAAATTGGATGAGAAGGGAAAATTCAAGTACCTATTCATAGCTTTGGGAGCTAGCATTGAAGGGTTTCGAGTCATGAGAAAAGTGATAATTGTGGATGCAACTTTTCTGAAGAACGGATATGGTGGTGTGCTAGTTTTTGCCTCAGCTCAGGATCATAATCGTCATCATTATCCAATAGCGTTTGGTGTACTCGATGGTGAGAATAATGCTAGTTGGACCTGGTTTTTCGAGATGCTGAAAACTGTTGTAGAGGATTCTTCCGAATTGGTATTTATGAGTGACAGAAATGCAAGTCTCATCAGCGCCATAGCTAATGTGTATCCCCAGGCTCATCATGGGTATTGTGTATGGCATTTGTCCCAAAATGTGAAATGTCATGCTTCTAACGTCAACAAAGACGTAGTGGCGTGGAGATTTATGGAGTGCAGTAGGTTTTACACGGTGGCTGAGTTCAACTGTGCTTATAGTTCTTTTAAGACGAGATATCCTTCTGCGGCCAAGTATTTGGAGGAGAGTACCGTCAAAGAAAAATGGGCAAGGAGTTATTTTCCAGGTGACAGGTACAACATAGATACAAGCAACTGTGTGGAATCGTTGAACAACGTTTTCAAGGACGCCGGGAGGAAATTTTAGTAGTGTTTGATTTTCTCTTCAACTTCTGTTTTGTAAAACATCTATGTAAAACTGGATTTTCGTTATGTAATACTACATATTGCTTCTGTGGCTATTGGGTAATACATGTATAACTGAGCATTACTGAGCAGACGTATATCTAGTAAAACTTGTAATAATAAGTGGACGTATATCTGGAAAAACTGGTATTACTGATTACAGTTGATTATGAAAATAATTAATTTTGATTTCGATAAAATCTTAACTAGAAAAATGCATAAAACGTTGTAAATGTCAGAAATAAATTAGATAATGTGTATGAAGTAGGAAATAATGAAATTATTTCATATTGGGTTATTAAAGAAGAATGTACACAATATACTCCTTATACTTTTAAGGTCACTTTGTAATTTATAACTAACTTAGGATGACAAAGTTACAGAAATCTTCAATTCAAACATAACATTACATGAATCAATCATAATTATATGTTAATTGATTTATATCAACTGTAAAACTAAGAAAACAAATGTTAAGATTAGGTAATACTAATTAAACTGGAAAACAGTCAAAGTAGAATTATTTGGAACTTTCGTAGAACTACTATATTCTGTATAACTAAGTGCAAATTTTTTTGCCGCCCAAACTTAATTTCTCCAAATTTTTTGGCGCCCAAACCTCTAAATTCTCAATTTTTTGGCGTCCAAAACCTAAAATCTCCAAATTTCTTCCCTTTCTTCTCATTTTCTTTCATTACCAAATTTTCCAATTCCTCTCTCTCTCTTTCCTCTCTCCTCTCCCCTCTCTCATTCCCGAACTTCTCTCGAGCGCTCCAATCCCCGAGCTCCTCTCCCCTCTCTCATTCCCGAACATCTCTTCACTATAGACCCGACCTATAGTGACGAAAAGAAGAATAAGAGGCTAATCGACAGGCTTTACTTTATGGCCGATGGTGACTATGGCATCTCGACAAGATGTCTATGTGGAGGAAAAATCATAGAGGAGACCTCTCAAAATGAAGCCGACCTATGAAGGAGATACTTGACCTGCAATGTGTTTAAGGTATAATTTCGGTTCGAGATTCGTTTTTAAGGTACATCTTCGGGTTTTAATTTTAAAATTTATGGTGTAGGATGATGGCTATCACATAAGGAAAATATGGGTTCAATCTGTCGAAGAAGAGGTTGCTAGGTTAAGGAAGGAAGTTGATGAACATGAAGTTCAGATCAAACAATTGCGTTTTGAGCAAAAAAACAATGCTGACGAGAATGCAAAGTTGAAGGAGTTAGTGGCGGGTGTTGTGGATCGTGATGTTTAAGACCTTTATCTTTGTTTTGTAAGAATTTTCTTTGTTTTGTAAGACCTTTATCTTTGTTTTGTAAGACTTTCTTTGTTTTGTAAGACTTTTCTTTGTTTGTTTACTCGTTTTGTAGCTCATCTCAGCTCCTTATCTATGTCGTGTCTATGTTTTATAAGACTTTTCTATGTTTTTCTAATACCAACATAATTCTACATAGTAATTCTAGTAGTACGAATTACAAATATAACATAGTTTTACATAGTAATACTATGTGTACCGAATTCAAATACAACATAATTCTACATTGTAATTCTAGTAGTACGAATTTCAAAAATAACATATTTTTACATAGTAATACTAGTAGTACCGAATTCATACATAGTAATTCTAGTAGTACGAATTTCAAAACAACATAATTTTACATAGTAATACTAGTAGTACCGAATTCTAGTAGTACGAATTACAACACGAATTTCAAACATACCAAATTCAAAAACATACCAAATTCAAAAATTACAAGTCCAAACAACCAACATAACAAATAGAGATAGTCTTCACTCCTTATCGTTTCTCTTTCGTCGACCGTGTGGCAGGCCTACTCGTGGCAATCCGTTTACCACCCTTTTTGACGTCTCCCCTCTTGTTTGCTCCTGCACGTAAGCTTCCAACGGTGCAACTCTGTCGGCCAACCCATCAACTCTTTCGCCCAACCCATCAACCTTGTCCTCTATTACCTTCAACCGTTCGCCCATACCTTTAACAACCTCTACCAATTCAGTTAAAGGCGTGTTTACCTCACTTGCATTGACGGCTATTTCAGGTTCCACTCGCACTCGGGAAGCCACATCTTCGTTGTACATCTCTTCAAAGCATATGGTATATCCTTGACCAAGACGACGCATCCAACTGTCAACAACGACATCATGCTTATCATCGTCGTCATCTTTTTCCGTGATTCGAGCCAGAAGAGATTTTTCTTCATCTCTAGCCATCAGGATACTATCAATGTCCTGTGAATGCAAACAATGAATATAAAGTTTAAAATCAAAACAACCCAAAATAATTCTCATGCAAAGGATAACTAACCTTAGTTCCACCAAGTTTTTCATTTATTTTCTCAAGAGGAAACCCTTTCATTTCGCTTTTCTTAAACCTTGTTTTGCACATCCGAGGGCAACTCATGTCTGCGCCTGGATTACCTTCTCGGAAACTAATCCCCAATTCTGAAATTGCCTCAAATGCCAAAAACTACACAAACCGCATATACTTAGAGTTAGCTTTAATTATAACAACTAGTAATAATGACTAATACCTCAAAACAATTTAACATACCTCCATAGGAATACAGAAACCGGGAATCGGCCATAATACACCCTCTTTGACGGTCCCTCCGAAATGAGTCATGGTGTGCGAGATCTCCCTTAGCATGTGATCAAATGAGAATCTCCCCCAAGGAAATCTCTTACAAAACTCAAGATCATTGACCGCTCTTTGGAAGAATTCCAACACAGGCGTAGCATCTACTCCAGTCTTTGTCTGCCCTATAACAATGCTGGATAAGAAGTACAAGACCGCCATCTTCAACCTATCTCGAGAAGCATCCATTTCCTCTAACTTTTCTTTCACGTCTTGATGTCTAATTGTTGCCCGCGTAAAATGCTTCCTCACGAAGTCCATACTGCCCTCTTGCATATAATTGAGTGGATAGTTACGGCAGTCCAATCCTGATATCAAGGCGTGTTCCCTTAGTCCATAGCGAATGGGAACGCCATTTACGACAAACCACGCTTCCTTTTCCTTCTCGATGCATGCGGTTCGAAGAAGGAGCATCCACATCCCCATAACTTTGTGGTTTTTGTCCCTTGGCAGGTGGAAAATGTGTTTGAACTGCGGATGGTTCTCAAACCATCTCCTCTCTACAGCTGTGAGCGGAGGCTTCAAATTCTCTAGCGTTGTCAAAAATTCGTGGATGAAACACCGCGTCGATATCTTAATTTTCTTCTTATACTCCGTCGGCGGGAAGTACATTTTTATAGGTTGTAGTGCTGTCGTTTCCTCCTGGTCATGGTCCTCTGAATCCTACAACAAACATTCAGTTGTACCAAGTTATTCCAACATTACATATAAAATCCTACTAGTTTTATCTAGTTCTACCAGTTTTACATATAGTTTCAAGTAGTTTTTTAATAGTTCGACTAGTATTACTTACCAAACCTTGAAATTTCAAAAAATAACCCAACTCGAATTCACAGATTAAACCTCTATAATTCATGTTCTCACAATTACTAAACTCTTCCTAACTAGTTAGGATTAGTTTTTCCAAAACAAATCATATCAATAGCAAAACAACAAATCACTAAACTCTTCCTAACTAGTTCCGATTAGTTTTTCCTAGTTCTACCTAAATACGAATCGAAACGAACACTTACGGTAGACTCGTGCGTACTTCGCTCCGAGTTCGCACTTCGCTCCGAGTTTACGGTAGACTCGTGCGTACTTCGCTCCGAGTTCGCACTTCGCTCCGAGTTCTCACTTCGCTCCTCCTCTTCTGAATTTTCTTTTTCTTCTTCTTCATCATCTGAACCCTTCTCTTCTTCGTCCGCGGCGTCGTCTTCTTCTTCGTCCACGCCTTCTTCTTCCGTCCACAGCTTCTTCTTCTTCGTCCGCGGCTTCTTCTTCGTCTGCGGCTTCTTCTTCTTCTTCGTCGTCCGCGGCTTCTTCTTCTTCATTCGTTTTCTCAACTACAACAGATCCCTCCTCTTCATTCGTTTCCTCAACTACCGTAGGCGAATCTGAACCCCTCTCTCCATCTCGAACAATTTTCTTCTTCTTTCGTGTCCAATTTGTCCTAGCCATCGATTGAAAATAAAAATCAAAATCGTAGTTATCCCTAATTTTACGAACATATATGAATGAAAAAGGAGTCGTTCGATTTCAAAATTAGGAAATTTTCTAGATTTTTGGTTTTTTGTGAGAGAGACTCGATTTTAGGTTGAACGGCGTAGCGGCTTGAGTTTCTATTGAGATTATTCGGGTTGGATCCAATCAAATTGGATCATATGGATGGAGCAATGGCAGAAGGTCGTAATTATATATAACTCTTAGGGTTTTCCGTCTTTATCCTTATATTTTCTTTATTAAAAATAATTTTAAACTAAAATAAAAATGAAGAATGAAGGGGATATTTCAACTTTCTGTTTAAGAGAAAGGGGTATATGAGACGAATTCCCGGCTATTGGAGGAGTCATGATCTCTAATGCCCTTATCTCTCAAAATATAATCTCCTATATCCCTCAATAATCTCTTATACCCTTCTAATATGTAAACTTTTGGTTTTAGATAGAGGGGTATATCAGATGAAAACTCCGAAAAAAATCACGGCTACAAATAGAACTCGAGCTCCATCACCACCGCCGTCGATCTCGAACTCCATCGCCGCCGTCGATCTCGAACTCCATCGCCGCCGTCGATCTCGAACTCCATCGCCGCCGTCGATCTCGAACTCCATCGCCGCCGTCGATCTCGATCTCCATCGCCGCCGTCGTCGATCTCGAACTCCATCGCCGCCGTTTCTCGCCGAACTCAACTCCGTCTTCTTCGAGCTGCATTGAAATTTTAGAATTGCCCTCAATTGATTAGATTAGATTTTTGGTAGCATGTTGGGTGTTTTACCATGGTCTCTGAATCGATTAGAACTTTAAATCGGTAACAAATGGATTTCAGTAGTTGTATCGTATTGAATTGTAAATAGATTAGAACCCGAAACGATCTAATTTGAGTTTTTACGATAAGAGAACTGGGTAAAACTAATATTACTGATAAATGTAGTATAACTAGTAAAACTGATATTACTGGAAATCATGATTTATTGAGTAAAACTTGGTAAAACTAGTAATACTGAGTTTCAGAGAAGGTATAACTGTGGATAACTAATATTATAGATTGAGTTTTTTTGTATTGTTTTGGCAAGATACAACGAGTAACAACGTCGGCATAAATTTTAAATACCAAAGTCGTATGTATAGTTTAATGTTGAAGACTTCAGTGAAGAACATAACTTTGTCGATGATAGAAGCTAAGATATACAAGAAGCTTGTGTTAGATGAAAGTAAGGTTAAATTGAAATTGAGCTACATTCCACTGCTAGTGGGATATGACGTCCATTGATAAAGACAACCGTAAATGTGTTTTATATGTGGAGATCATCATTAAATCGGAACGAGCGCTCATATCAGAACTTCTCGAACAACTATCGAGAGCGGGTAGTGGATAACATCAGTGAATGAACTATGTCGGGTTTTATAAGGTATAAATGCCAATGTCGCATGTATAGTTTAATGTTGACGACATCAGTGGATGACATAATTGATAAAGAGGACCGTAAATATTTTTTGAATGTGGAGGTCATCACTATATGTAATACTATATATTGCTCATGTGATTATTGGGTAATATTGATATAACTGAACATTGCTGAGCAAATGTATATCTGGTAAAATTGATATTACTAAGTAAAGAACGTATATCTGGTAAAACTGGTATTACTGAGCAAAAAAGTATACCTGGTAAAACTGGTATTACTGAGTACATTTGATAAAGAAAACAACAAATTTATTTTTGTTTTTTACAAAACCTAAACCAAAATCACCCAACAAACTTATTGGCGTTGTAAACGTCACAAATAAATTTCATAATGTGTATTAAGTAGGAAATTATGAAATTATATCATATTGGGTTATTAAAGAAGAATCTACACAATATACTCCTTATACTCCTTATACTTTTAAGATCATTTTGTAAATAATAACAAAATTAGGATGACAAAGTCACATAAATCTTGATTTCAAACATATCATTACATAAATCAATCAGAATTATAGGCTAATCGATTTATATCAACTTTAAAACTAAGAAAACAAATGTTAAGGGTAGGTAATACTAATTAAAATAGAAAACACCCAAAGTACAACTATTTGAAACTTTCGTACAACTACTATATTCTGTATAACTAAGTGTAAAATTGGCACGCACATGTGACTAAAATTTTGGCGCCCAATACTTAAAATCCTCAAATTTTTGGCGCCCAATCCTATAAATCCTTAATTTTTTGGCGCCCAATACTAAATATTCCCAAAATTCTTCATTCTCTCCGCTCTTTCTTTCATTACCGTGTTTCCTCTTTCTCTCTCTCTCCTCTCCTCTATCTCGTCTCTCTCTTTCATTCCTCATCATTTTTCCTCACCTCTCTCTCTCATTCTCGATTTCTTTTCTCTTCTCTCGAGCTCTTGATTATGAACCCGACCTATAGTGACGAGCAGAGGAACAAGAGGCTATTCGTCATGCTTTACTACTATGGCATTCCGACAAGATGTTCATGTGGTGGATGAATCAAAAATATAGTTCTACATAGTAATACCAGTAGTACGAATTCAAATGCAAAACCAACATAGTTGTACATAGTGTAGTACGAATTCAAATGCAAATCCAACAACATAGTTTTACATAGTAACACCAATAGTACATATTCAAATATAAAAACAAACAACATAGTTCTACATAGTAATATCAGTAATACGAATTCAAATTCAAAACCAACAACATAGTTTTACGTAGTAATACTAGTAGTACAAATCCAAACAACCACCATAAGAAAAATATATAGTCTTCAACTCCTTACACTTTCTATTTCTTCGACCTTGTTACTGGCCTACTCGTCCCGACAATCCGTTTAACACCTTTTTGAAGTCTCTCATGATTGCTCTTTCACATAAGCTTCCAACGGTGCGACTCTTCCAGCCAATCCATCAACATTGTCCTCAATTACATTTATGTGTTCTCCCATATCTTATTTCATGGTGTTTAAAAGCTCTACCAATTCTGTTAAATGTGAAAAAATTTCATTGAGGCATATCATCGAACACTTGGTGAGCTAAAAATATCATGTACACACTTTAAACTTTATAGTATATCCATCACATAATCTAAGATAAAAGATTGATAATTCTACAAACAAAAAGAAGAATAAGAGATTTTTCAACAAGAAAAGTGGAAGAAGACGAGCGAAAATCGCATAAAAGTTCTCACCAAGTGTTCAATAATGATTATTTGGTGTCCTCAACATAGTTTTACATAGTTATCTCTAGTTTTACGAAAAGAGATGAATGAAAGAGGATTTATGGTTGAACGGCTCGAACAGCTCGAATTTTCTTATAATTTTTTGGGTTGGATCCGAAAAATTTGGATCAGATGGGTGGGGCGATGGCATAAGTAGTAATTTTTTAAAACTATTAGAGTTTTTGGTCTTTTACTTATGTTTTTATCATTAAAAATAAATCAAAACTAAAGTTAAAAATATAAGGGATATTTCAGATTAGCGTTTTAGCTGGAAGGACATTTGAGATTAAAACTCGTGGGTACAACCGCTGCGGATTTGCGGGTAAGGTGGACATTACATTGATTTGAAGTTCGATCATCGATTCGAAGATCGATTTCACTCGATTCGAAGTTCGATTTCATCTAAACATCGATATCATCGGTTCTATCTAATTACCGAATCCTGTAAGGCTGCAGTCATGGCTTCCTTCACCTGCTCTTCGATTTTGCCTGTAAATCTCTACTTTTTCTTTCAAATTCCCGAGAAGATTTTCCAGAAATTATCTGACGATTTAGCATCGTTCGAATTTCATGTGATTGGTCACTTTCATTTCTTCTTTTACTACGAGGATTAAACAAAAATTCGATTTTTGTATATTCAGATTGGTGATGCGAGAAGCGGGAACTCGCGAGCTTCAAGCCGCACATTCCAGTCTCAGGTCTGTGTGGTTGATTTTTTTTTGTTATATCTCTATGACAAATTCTGTGGGAGGAAATTTGATTGATTTTTGGTTGATCTTTCAGGTTTCTTGCGGGATTCAAAGGGATGATAATTGACGCCGTATTTGGCGGAGGAGAACATTGGTAAGAACAATGTCTTTTAGTTTCTGAATTAGTGAATAATAAATGTGGATTGATTAATAGTTAATCAAAATCTGAGCTTAGTTTTGCCTTTTTTTCTTTCACCGCTTTGAGACATTGCTAAAAATCTAAGCTTTTAGGAACACACAAGGGCATTGTTCTAGTTTACTCTTCTTGTATTTTTTTTATGTTTTGCCCTGTTTCTTGTGCGGACAAAGAAGGACGATATGTTGCGTTACAAGTTGCAAAGAATTCCATTTATGGAAGAACAAGTGAGGAAGATAAGGGAAGTTGGGAAGGTGTTGACAATGGATATAGAGCGGTTGCTTCTGAGCGAAGACAATCGCTTCGAGTTTGTCAACAGTGTAGCAGCTGAAGCAACAGAGTACGTGGAAAAATACAGAGACGTGTATGGAGGTACCAAAAAGCCATCTTTCATGTCCTGAGCAACCGTGTCAACAATCTCGGGTTCGATCGTCCTGAAGCTTATGTCGAATCAGATCCTTACAAACCCGGCCCTGGCTATTTGAAGGAGTATTGCACATGATTATAACAAGAGTTGGAATGTATATTCACTCGCAGCTCCCTTGTTGTATTAGTACAACCAAATCCATTCACAACAATGTCCATCTCATTGATCTTTATCCATTCGTCACCACCACTTGATCTTTTTATATTATTGAATTCTCATTTTTTTTTTTTTAGTTTCGACGCCTACTTGTATTTGTAATCAAATACACAACACTTTTTAAAATCGAATATGTTGTTGATATGTCATGTAACTTATTGATATTCAAATTATTGAGGTGGTGGTGGAAATTATAACTCATCAAGTGATATTAAAAAAGAAAAAAAAAATCGATTCAATGATAGACCTAATTACATTAAATATCAAAATATTAGCAAACTAAAGAAAAAAGAATCATGTCATATTAGTTTTAAAGCTAAGATATATTAATTCCAGTGTGTAAATCATGTCATAATATTTTGTGTACTTTTTGTATTTTTAGTTATATGGAAAAATCTTCAAATAAAGATTTATGTTTTGTTAGAAGAAGGCGACGGGTCAGCCCGTNAAACTGAACCTCGTTAAAAAACTCTATGTGTTCTTTACTTTATGCATTCACATAGTCTTACCACTCGAACGTATATATCTAGCCGCAAATATGTTTTTTCAATTGGTATCAGAGCGGGACTCGATAGAGCTTTGTTCTTATTTCGGGTATGATCCTGGATTTGGGGCTAGTAGGGAAAGTTGAAGTGAATGAGAAAGAAACATGTTCATGAGCGTATAAGAAGAAAAATCTAACCAAGGTGAAGATATGAAGAGCAGCTTTGGGATTCAGAATTCTCGGCCAATTAGAACTAAAGGTGGAAGTAGTTCTGGTTATGATGAAGAAACTCACTGGAAACGGTTAAAAGTTGCATCAAAAACAAAATTTGGTGTTAGCCGTCTCGAGAGAAACAAACCGTGCTGTTTGTGGGCGAGAAACAAACCATGCTGTTTGTGGGCGTGATAAATTAGCTTGGGCTCATTATTTTTTGAGGCAGTATTCAGATGGGCCAAAAGTTTGAGCCCAATCTAAAGTGCATCAAGGTTAAACGACGAAACAATCTTCAAAAGAGCAGCAGAGTGTTTATCGTTGCCGGAAAGGAAATTGAACAAATCAAAGGAGAAGAAGGTTCGAGAGACATCTGAGGGTTGACGGTGAAATAGAGTTTTCAATCAGAAATCAAGATTGAGAAAGGCAAGAGAAAAAGTGAAGTTGTTAGCTCTCGGATGGAATCGCGAGTCGCCAGAGTTGAAGATGGCATCGGGGAGTTCAATGGAAGTTGCAGACATTCCAGTCAACATTGCTTGCGTCAGAAACATTTGTTAAAATTGAGAAGAGAAGAAACCAGAAGCATAAGTGCTTTTGATTCTATGAAATTGAGAAGAGAAACGCTTGTATGGAAGAAGATGGCCGATAAAAAGAGTTGTGAAGCTGGCAAGGGAGATGGGCCTTGACTTGGGATTGTGCAGATTGATTCGAATCTCTTGGGTTTTCTGATCGAGGACATCAACGAGAAAGAAGCTTCTCGAAATCGTGTTTCAAGCAGTGATTTCAGAGTTGATCGGTGACAGATTTATATTAGAGTTTTTCACTGACGAAGACTTTGAGGATTGATAGCCGTAGTCGATTTTGCTTTGTGTGTTGTCATTGGATTAAGAAGAAGGCAATGTAAAGGTAAAGGAGCCCAAAAGACGGAGAACTGTGTAAATTCTGCAGTGGGCCTCTTCTGATATGTTTTTCTTCTGGTCAAATCAAATTACAATAGCAACGAAAATTGACTAGAGAAAAGAAATTTGTTATTGTGTTTCTCTCTGCACAAAGAGAAAGATTCAGAGGCATGGAAGAAGGCGTCACAGAGCCGTGAGACTCAAGCTCAAGGAGTGTTAATTGCAGAGAGTGAGATGACATTAAAGCGTTGACGTTGCGTTGGAAAAGTCACATATAAGAGGGTTTTTCAGTTTCTGGTTTTGCTAGTCAACTAGAAGTAAAATATTTATGTGTCTATGGCTGTTGTGAAATCTGTTAGGACTTCATGTGAAAGAATGTTCGAGGATCTTGACTAGAGCACATTAAGGCCTCTTCTCTAGAGGATTAATTCAAGACAGGAACTACGTGGCCTTAAGATGAAGAAGAGAGGTTTTAAGAACCGGTATCCAGCTCAAGAAAAGGAGTTATTTCAGGGGTTAAAGCAAGATGTTATTCATGTTTTGTGTAAAGAAGTCATCAATGAGCATTTGCCGTGTTCACAAGAGGGAAAAACACGTTTCACTTCGGGTTTCAGATTGAGTGTTTGATTTGGATGTGAGATGTAAAATCTGGATACAGGTTTTACATATATATATATATATATATATATATATATATATATATTTTTGAAAGAAGAATTTAAGTTCAGAAGAATATAAGGTTCAGGTGAAGTTCTACAATGTCTCAGACAGTCTCAGGATTCATGCTGTATAAAAGTGTGAAGGAGACAGATTTGTCATACCAACTTCAGAACAACATTTGATGGCTCAAAAGTATTCTGATCAGACTCAAACTTGGTGGCGAGCTGCGTGGCACTGTTGTCTAAAGAATCAACGGAGGGATTGAGATTTCAACGGTTAGTACGAGATTTATTCTTGCATCTCTGAGACGGGTCTGCACAGGTTATGTTGTGACCAGTTTGACGTGAAGTTGTGTTTGGATGGTGAAACAAGGTCGGTTTGTTCTGAATTTTTTTTTTTTTGGGAGAAGCTCATGGTGGAGTCATAAGCGTTGGAGATTGTTCCTCCTGATAATATGAATGAAGAAGCTGCAGCTGAAAGATTCAAGTGACAACAAGCATTCTGTTTCGGCAAAAAGACAGAGCTCATCTGGTGTTTCAATGATAAATTATGGTTTTCAAACTTCATCTGGAGAAGTCCAATCCAAAGATCTCGATCAGATTGAATCCAATTTATTTTTTTCTTCTTCAAGAAAATTCTGGGTTGTGATGTGTTTGTCGTGACACAAGAAGAAGTAATTGGGGAAGAAGAATCACGTGGGCTTGCTGGGCTTCAGTCATTGGATATAAGTTTAGCCCATCAAGGATAAACAAAGTCTTGGGCTTGCAGGTTTTGATAAAGAATAGCCCATGAATGATGTCTTTAATTTATACAAGACACGCTCAGATTATCAAGCTGATCGAAGAAGTCTTGGCATTAAGAAAAGTTTTTAACTCATTTGTGCTTCCAAGCAGGGGGAGAAGTGGCATTTAGAGGGAGAAGTGGCATTTAGGGGGAGTTTTCAGATTAAGGGGGAGCGTTGGTGCAGAGTGTTGCAGATTTTTCAACACTCTATTATGTACGGATGTTAGAAGTGTTTGATGTTTGATTTTCTGCAGATGGCTTGGAAGACTCAAAATGAGTTAAAAAGGGTGAGATTGAAGATGCAACATTTGTGTCAAGTGATTAATGATGTGGAGCTGTATAAACGAAATACAAAGGAGAAAAGGAAATAGTTTAAAATGGTTAATCAAAGCTTGTAAGCTTGAAGGGAAAAGAAAAACAAAGAAAAAAAGGAATACGAAGGTGAATGGAAAACTTGTCTTTTAAAGAAAAGGAAAATACAAGTTTGAGGTTTGCTTATAAATACTAAGAGGTGGTGTTATGAAAAAAACACGCGCCTAGGGTATTGTCGAGAGATGCACATGAGTGTGTGTGGCGTCGTCCCACCATATTAGATTTGTAGATCTATTGGTGGTATTTTAGTCTATGGATTCTGCAGCCGTTGAGAAGACGGTGATGCACCGGTACGGCCGGATGGTAGTCAAATCATGCGTGGTTTGATACTGTTTTTATAGCTCCATCTAGATAAGAATGGTAGGCATTGTAGTGTCGGATACCATACGCAATTGTAATTGCAATCTTGTTATAGTGGATTTATTCTGGACTAGGTCCCGGGGATGTAGGGAAACTGAACCTCGTTAAAAAACTCTATGTGTTCTTTACTTTATGCATTCACATAGTCTTACCACTCGAACGTATATATCTAGCCGCAAATATGTTTTTTCACTGTGTTCCAATTGAACACATGTTTGCAGAACCAACAAAAGGTTTATGTGAGCTACTGAATAAATTCAAGACTTCCATTTCTCATGTACAAATGACAAATGGGTATTTTTTTTTTTTTGGACGAATGGGTACTTTATTCAAGACATCTATAGTCTTAAGTTCTTAACACATAAAAATTCTTTTTTTTTTTAGTTGGTTTTGATATATGTTTATTTAACAATATCACTAAAATTACTGGGGAAAGCATATGTATGAATATTTTCTTCTCCAGGGCTGTCTTCTACCACTTGCAAGTGAAGCAGTCGAACAGGGTTCCAATTTTAAATCGAAAATTTCCTTAGAATTTTTTTGTAAATGAGAGTTCATATTTTCCAAAAAATAGTTTACCATATTTATATATTTTTTCATAAAACTTTTCAACATGATTTACATATAGTTTGAGATGTTTCTTCGCTTTATTAAGCTTATGCGAAAAAAGAAGAAAAGACAATTAACTAAATAGCTTAAGACTGGTGTAGTCAAATGAGCAAATGACAAGAGGCATTTAGTGGTGGAAACATGAAAATAATTAATCATCAGCTTGGTCGACTTTACCCCAATGCACTTTTTTGATCTGAATTTTTCTTTAACATTATTTGATTTATTCTCAGTTAATGAAGACTTATGTGTGTTATTCAATCCTACTACTTATTATTTGAGAAGTAACTTTAGTTAAAAAATCTGATTTGTCACTTTCACAATGAAAGTTAGTGTATTTCAAAAATGACATGTAAATGTGACATGTCAAGTTTCCTAAAATAAACGAAATGTTTTGATTGGTTGAGTTAAAATTAAAAATTATAAAATTAAAACATGAATACACTAGATTATAACATTAAAATAACAAATTTAAATTAACAAAAAATAATAATTACTATGATTTATTTTTTTTTACATAAATTCATAATAAATTTCATAAAATATGATTACAAATTTTTTACAACAAATATATATTATACTTTTATATAAAATAATAATATAGTATCCAATAGGATAGTAAATACGTAATAGCATTTTTATCTCTTATTATTTTTTAAATAAATAAAAAGTTTATATCATACTCATATACAGTCTCATTGTATATTGAGAATTTGAGATAAGAAATAAAATAAAATGTAACCGGATAAAAAATAAGAAGTAGAAGTAAAAATAAAAATAAATCTCTACAATTTTGTTTTACAGTAACACTCTCGTGATTTGTTTTACAGAGTCATTTAAAATCTTAAAAAACAAATTTTATAATGCATATGTGTGCATGTCAAGTTGCCAACCATAAGAAATTTATTTTATTCATCAAACCAATTCTTCAATATTGGATGAAGAGAGGAGCGGAGAGCTACCAGAGAATTTAATAAAATATGATTTAACAAATTTCATAACAAATATATATTATAATTTTTATTGAAAATAAAATTACTAATAGATTATCTAATGTACTATATTTATTTTCATGATAAAGTCAAATATTAAATTTTAAATTTTTTAAAATTTTTTTGTAATTTTTGTTAATATTTAATATAAAATTTTATTTTGAAACCATATATCATAAAATGCTGAAAATAAGAAATTTTGATTAAATAAAAAACGATAGAAACAGTTTTCCTGATTGTTCTTAAAAGGCAAAAACTACATCGTGTAAAAACATAACGTTTGATAAACACTAAAACTGTATATTTATAAAAACATAACGTTTACATAATATATAAAAAATTAATTAATACTTAAATATTATAACTATTTATGTATATAAAACAATTATACATGTACATGCGTGCATGTCAAGCATAAAAACTAAAAAAAATATTATATGTTATAGTATTTTTCAGTTTATTTAGTTATCATATTTACACTTTTTATCAAAAGAAGTATTTTAAAATCTTTGATAATGGCTTTTTTATCTTCAATTTCTATTGAAATATATAAAAATTTTTATTTGATCTATCGTTATTTTTTATTATTAAATATTCATGTAATGTTATTATTAATACATAATTAGTATGTACGAATTGATCAACTTTAATATACAATATTAATTATATATTAAACATATAAAATATTTTGTAGTCCGCACAATATTAATCACCTAGTTGAATATTATTTGACTACGACAATTGTTTATCTCGTCATTGTCTATTAGTACTAATTGTTTATTGAGATTGGGCTATATCACATCTCTCCCAATTGCATTTTACAGAATCCTAAAGGATAAGTCTCCACCACTCTCTTAAATATCGATGAAGCCCCTCTTATTTTTTGATTCAACAATGAATATTTTTTCCTACATAATCGGCAAAATCGTTGTTGTTCACGAAACAATCCGTCCTTATATCTACGAAATCAGCCCCTCCACTCATTGAATCGGTGTTATAACTGTCACTCTGACGGATATCCTCGCTTCAACCAAATCAGAGTTTGTTCTTGTCGTTCGACGATTCTCTAGGTATTCACCGTCTTCTATGTCTCTTATGCTATCCATCTCTCTTACAAAAGCAATAGAAAGTCTGTAGATCGAAAACTTTTTATCTTTTATTTTTTCTTTCTCACCCAAGATGTTTACATATATAATTGATTTATGATTCCCTTGTTGTGTCGGTTTTGTTTGACCTATGTATCAATCCTGCTGTTGTGTCATACAGTTTGAATCAGAAGTTGTTATCGCTGAATGCTAAGTCTATAGAACCAGCTTCAAATTTACATGTGTATAAATCGATTTTATAGTTCATTTAAAACAATTTAGATCTATTATCGAATGTTGTACATCACAAAAACCCTTGTGTAGTCGTATAGATCCAACTGGAAACTTACATGTGTATATTTCAATTTAATCGTCCACCTAGAAAAAATATAGATCTATTATCGACTGTTGTGAATATCGAAGAACCCATCCTAAGTCAATAGATCCAGTTGGAAACTTACATGTGTATATCTCATGTTAATAGTTAATATAAAACATTATATATCTATTTTATATTGTTCTACACATCAAAGAACCCATCCTAAACCAGTTCAATGTATAATGTAATGATTTGTTATCATCTTCAATGTTCAATTTAGTGATTGATATGTGTACTTGTTTGCAGGGGATAGCTAACAAGATACATTGTTGCTCATTTTGGAAGTGTATGATACTGGAGGATTGTCTAAAGTTTATACCGTTCAAGAAGGAATGATCGTGGAAACGTGGTGAGAAGCTTGCTATGGAAATGTTCGAGCACTGTTGTGGCGAGTTTGACTTGTCCTAGAAAATTATTTGTTTCTGCTACTCCTCCATCTCCCTAGACTTTTTTTTTTGCTACTTGTTCATCAGACCGTCTAAGCACTACTTGATTATATCTGTATTTTATATTTTACCAACGTATTGTTCAGGTGTCTAAGTTATATATATATATATATATATATATATATATATATATATATATATATATTTATTTATTTAAGTAGATGTATAAAAAACAAGATACAAGTTCATATATATATATAGACGTACATCATACACCAATTTAGACGGCATTTACATGTATATAACCAGGTAAATGTCCATAATACTGCTTAGCATTGCAAGTTCCAAGTTGATTAACCAGGTAGATGTCCATCACACACCAAATTGTCCCTAATAGATTATCTAGTTGTAAAGGTATATGTTTTTCTTTATTATCTTTATAGACACATATATATGATTAACAGTCGAAGCAAATTTACAAATATTTAAAATAGTCATACACATATACGATTGACAGTCCAAGAAAATTTATAAATGTTTAAAGCTCGTGCAGTTTCATTTAATTCGACATTTATTGGCAATCAAATCGCTCTCTTCCTCTTACGTCATGTTAGTGTCAGACTGTTTCTGATCAGATTATGTCCCCCACATTTACGGTATTTTATACTCACGGTAACAGTGGCAAAGACTGTAATTTTGGTAAACAAAATTTTATCAAATGGTACCCTTATGTGGGCTTCTAACCAATTTTGTCATAGTCTATTTTCTATTTTTTCTCAAGATTCTCGCTCTGCAGGAAAATGTCCCAAAAAAGAGTCAATTTGGCGCAGAGCTAAGTGTAGGAAAAGAATTAGAAATTTGGCTATGACAAGTTTTGGTATTAGAAATCGACATAAGGGTACCGAGAGGCCGATTTTTTAACAACAAAATTATACATATATACATTTACAATATGATATGCGCGTGTAGTTTGCCATTAATGTGGCGACAACCTGTCCATTAATATACATATATACATTTACAATATGATACGTACGTTTATATTTTTAAATAATATTATTTTCATATAAATTAATTTTATAATTTAATTTGTAGATATCTAAATAAAGTATTATTTCTTTATACTTGTATATATGTAGATGTTTAACTTGATATGTGTATATACATATTTATTTATAGAGTAATATTGAGTTATGTAATAGATGTATATATATATATATGTAGATGTCTAATACGATATGTACATATATATATATTTATTTATAGAGTGAAACTGAAATATGAAATAGTTACATATTATGGGTGGCGAAGGAAGACGTAGACGGTGGCGAACAAAGATGTCGGCGGTGGAGTCTATAATAGATTTTATCTTCAATAGACTGGATATGTGATCCCTGAAGGAGACAAAATATACACATGTATGTTTTCAGCTGGATCTATATGGCTAAGCAAGGGTTCTTGTGACCATACAAAACGAATTCACAATCTGCAAACAAAAGCTTGTGAGAGTTTAGTTTTTGCCTAGGGAGGTGTCGAATTACTAAAATAAAAGATGTGACAGTGAATGAAGCTTTCGATTAGAAGATACCGTGGTAGATCTTGACCGTAGTGATGTTACGGCGACGATTCGGCGACCGAACTTGTCGATTTCGTCAGTATAAAATTGAATAGATGATAAAAGCACTAGCGATTCTGTCGAGAATGGTTATTGAACGAAGGGGTAGCATGAATAAATGATAAAAACACTGGCGATTATGTCGAGAATGGTTATTGAACGAAGGGGTAGCATGAATAAATGATAAAAAAACTGGCGATTCGATGATATTTCATCACAATTCAAAGAGCACCTAGGGTTAAAATCGTCTCTTTTGGTGGCTAAATAGTTTCATTTTTGGACCTTCAAAACGATAGGTGGTTTGTCTAATTTTGGTCCAGATTTGGGTTGTTTACCCAATTGTTCCAAAAAAGAAAAACATACACTAAGAAACACTAGTGGTTTAGTGAATAGTGAAGATTATTGTCTCGACAAGAGTTCCCTTTTATCAGTTTCTCTTTACACCAACGGCAAAAGCACCATCTTCTTATTCTCATTCTGAAATGAAAAGCCACTTTATTAAGAGACGCATTCCCTTTAGTTCTCAAGAGCTCATGAGTCTGATGATTGCCTCATTGAATCTGAAAAAACAAAACACAAACAATTTGAACATTAAAATCAACAAAAGATCACACTACCAAACTTTTAGCAATAAAGTTTTGAAGAACATGATCTTTCATTGGTCTACCTCTTGGAATTTTAGCTTCAAACTCAACACTAGGTCTTGAACATGATAACTTATTAATATTATGCCCTTCTTCCCTACAGTTTGAACATGTAATGATACGTTTGTCGCGGCTTAGCTTGGTCTTTTGAGAGGAAGAGGTAGATTCACCTTGACTCTTTTTTTCCTATCGTAGTTACTTGTCCTACCAAGATTGCCTAATGATATAAGACTCGGTGGTGAGGCTTATGGCAGACGGAGGATGAGATCTACAAGCTGGCTTTTACGCTTTTTTTACAGATCAATAGATGGTGATGGTAGAACAAGCCTTGAATCCACAAGACTTGAGTCGAGAAGGTGTCAAACAAGCTGGCTTTAACGTTCTATCTTGTTGGACGATTGAGGGGAAGTGATGGTGGATCGACGGAACCACAGAGAGGATAGAAGATCTCTGATACTGCACAAACACTTAGACTTAGGTGAATCAACCCACTAAGAACAGGCAATAGGTCTAAGACAAGCAGCAGCTTGAGCAAAGAGAAGAACTGCGTTATTTTATTAATCAAAAGGTAACCACAGATACAACGCTGCAGGATAGCTTTATAAGAGCTCGTCAGCTAGCCCTAGGGCTGAAATAAAAAGGAAAATTGACAACTCTAAATGCTACAAAGCTAACAAAACGCAAAAAGGAAAAATACATCAAAAATGGAAAGTTCACTTAAACTAAACAGAAAAAGAAACTAAAGACTATTGTTCATGGCTTTCTCAGGGGCTCGAACCTGGGACTCTTGAACATGCTAAGTACCACTGGGACAAGTCATCTTACCTGCACAAATTGTATAAATTGAATATACCTCGTTTGGCGCGCAATGGTCTGAAACGAGTTTGATGTATTATGCCTGGTTCTGGTCTGGTCCATGAACGTTTCTTGGTGATTCCATCTTCTTGAAGTCCATTGAAGTTAAGATGATAGAAATCTTCAAGTGTTTCCCGTTGATTAGCTCTTAAAACTTCTTCTTGCTCCATTTGCGCTCTAACGGCTATAAGGCTTGTTTTCGATGTATCTTGAGGCTCAGATGTGATCTCCACGAGATTCTTGTTGTTTTGAATTCCATTACCTGCCAAGTAAACAGACTTAACTTGGTTTTTATGAATCTGGTCGTCTTTGAGGCTCAGCTTTGCAAAATCCCTCATAAGCTCCATTTCGGGTGCGTTGAAGCTTTCATTGAGGTCTCCTTGTTGTGGTGGGGTTCTTAACGTGTCTCCTAGTTCCATTGTGTTCAGGAAGGTCTCCACAGCTGCATTGAATCCTTCTCTAAGTCTCCTGGTCTTGGAACGAGTCATTGTTAAAGTCTTAACCACCGGTACACGATCAATGGTCTCGGTTGGGTCGATGTCTTCATCATTCCCACCCTCTTCAGAAGGTTTTGTCCTCAAAAATGATTTGTCTGCATCATAAGGAGATAAATCAGTAATATTAAAGCTATGTGAAATGTTAAACTCACCCGGCAGCTCCAAGCGGTATGCATTATCATTGATTTTCTCTAGCACTTTGGGCCGTCACCTCTAGGCACAAGCTTCGAACTTCTTTTGTGTGGGAACCTCTCGGGTCTCATGTGCAGCCACACCCACTCTCTTGGTCCAAATGCATGTTCGTCGCGTCCCTTATCAGCTTGTATCCCTCTGTCTTCTTTAGAATATTTTCCCTTGCCTTCTCATGAAGCTTCTTTACAAACTCTCCTTTCCTAAGACCGCCTAAGTTAACTTGCTCAACTTGGGGAATTGGCGAGAGGTCAAGGAGGGGTTAGTGGATTAAAACCACATACTACTTCAAATGGTGACATCTTAGTAGCAAAATGAGTGGCATGATAATAAGCGAATTTAATGAAGGGGAAACAATCTAACCAAGTTTTTAAATTCCTACCAAGTGTAACTCTAAGTAAAGCAGAAAGTGTACGGTTTACCACTTCGGTTTGTCCATCCGTTTGAGGATGACAATTTGTAGAGAACAAAAGCTTAGTACCAAGCTTTCTCTCCAAGGTTCTCCAAAAGTGGCTTAAAGATCTTCGTGTCTCGGTCTGAGATAATGGTTCTAGGTACTCCATGCAAGCGTACCACTTTTTTAAAGAACAGATCGGCTGTTTGTGTGGCATCATTGGTTTTGTCACATGGTATGAAGTGTGCCATCTTTGAAAACCGATCCACAACAATAAAGATTGAATCCTTGTGTCTGATCTTAGGCAAACCTAGCACGAAATCCATAGAAATATCCACCCATGGTGTGTTAGGAATAAGTAAAAGTAAATAAAGACCATGGGGATGAAACCTGGATTTCGCTTTATGACAAGTAACACATCTTGAGCAGTGTCTCTCCACGTCTTTCTTGAGATGTCGCCAATAGAAATGATCAAACACCACTACTAATGTCTTGTCCACGCCGAAGTGATCCATAAGACCTCAACTGTGTGCCTCTTTAAGTATCATCTCTCTCATTGAACTCTGAGGGATGCACATGCGCTTGTCCTTTGCCGCATGACTGATAAGCTTCTACTAACTCTGGATCATCTTTATATAGTTCCTTTATGTGCTCAAAACCTAACCTCTAGGCTTCCATGGTAGAGATTAATGCGTGTCTTCTTGAAAGTGCATATGCCACCACGTTTTCTTTTCCCTTCTTGTACTTTATCACATACGTGAATGTCTCTATAAACTCCATCCACTTAGCATGTCGTCTCTTGAGTGAAGTCTGACCCCTTAGATGCTTTAGAGTTTCATGATTCGTGTGTATGATGAACTCTTTAGACAACATATAGTGTTGCCAAGTCTCTAAAGCTCGCACCAAAGCATACAATTCCTTGTCATATGTTGGGTAGTTTAAGGTGGCTCCACTTAGCTTCTCACTGAAAAAAGCTACTGGTCGTTTTCTTTGATGTAAAACAGCACCAATACCCACACCAGATGCATCACACTCCACTTCAAACATTTCTTCAAAGTCTGGTAGAGCTAGAACCGGTGCTTGCGTGAGCCTCTCTTTCAGGGTCTCGAAAGCTATTTTATGAGCTGTTCCCCACGAAAATGGTGTGTTCTTCTTAATCACAGCCGTGAGTGGTTCAACTACTGTACTAAAGTCCTTCACAAATCGCCTATAAAAGCTTTCTAGGCCATGAAAACTCCTTACATGGCCGATTGTAGTTGGTGTTGGCCATTCTCTTATTGCTTTGATCTTCTCCTCATCCACTTGTAGTCCATGTTCTCTTACTATAAATCCTAAGAACACAGTTGATTAGTACAGAAGGTGAACTTCTTAAGGTTAGCATAACGGCCTTCCTTACGAAGTGATTTAAGCATTAGTTCGAGATGCTTGAGATGATCAGATAGGTTCTTGCTATAAATAAGTATATCATGAAAATAAACAGCTATGAATTTACTTATATAAGCATGAAGAGCCTGGTTCATAAGGCGCATGAATGTACTAGGGGCATTGGTTAAGCCGAAAGGCATAACAAGCCATTTGTACAAGCCTTGCTTGGTTTTGAATGCGGTTTTCCACTCGTCTCCCTCACGCATTCTGACTTGGTGGTATCCACTCTTCAAATCGACCTTTGAGAAAATGGTAGAACCACTTAACTCGTCCAACATGTCATCTAGTCGCGGTATGGGATGTCTATACTTGATTGTAATGTTGTTTATACCTCGGCAGTCCACACACATATATGCTCCACGTACCGTCTTTCTTTGGAACTAGAGGAACTGGTACAACACAGGGGCTGAGACTCTCTCAGATATATCCTTTGTCCATTAAGTCTCTCACTTGCTTCTCTAGCTCCTTAGTCTCTTCCGGGTTCATCCTATACGCTGGTTTATTAGGCAAAGTAGAACCGGGAACAAGATCAATCTGATGCTCTATGCTTCGGATTGGGGGTAATCCAGACGGTATCTCTTCGGGGAACACGTCTTTGAACTTATTTAAAATAGATATAACCTCGGTTGAAAGTTCTAACTCGAGTGTTCCTATACTTGTACAATCTTTAAACAACATTAGTAGCACGGTCCCCTTGGCACACATGGTTTTACAAATAGCATTTTTATATAAGTAAAGACTAGATTTACTTAACTCAACTTCTTTATTCATATGCAATTGTAATTCATGTACCTCATACGGTGTAAGGGGTGCAAGATTATACTTACGATCATTATGCATGAATGAATAATGGTTTGTGCGTCCATTGTGGTGTGTAGCTCGGTCAAACTGACATGGTCTACCCAGAAATATGTGTCCAGCTTACATCGGTTCCACGTCACAAGTGACATGGTCTTGATATTTTCCTACGCTGATTGGCACAGAAACTTGCTCTATGATCTTTAACTATGTTTGATCATTGAGTCACCTTAGCTTGTATGGTCTCGGATGCATAGTCCTTTCAAGTTCTAATTTATCCACCATATACTTGCTAGTCACGTTAGTACAAGAACCACCATCTATAATCAAGTTACATACCTTTCCCTTGATGGTACATCTTGTATGAAAGATGTTTTCTCTTTGTACTTTCTCTTCGGGGTTGACTAATACACTTAGTACTCTTCTGGTCACTAGCATCTCACCAATGTCAGGGTACTCAATGTCGTCACCTTTCTCACTAGCATCGTCATCTTGCTCATCTTGAGACTCAGTCTTCACTAGGCATGAGAATCATCACTCGCTGGTTTGGGCATTCTCTAGCCATGTGCTAGGAAACTTACCTTGCTCTGGTCGGTTGAATTTTGGAGCTTCGGTACTCTTCCCTTTGAACCTTGAATCAAGCTCCACGACTTTGCCTTTGTATAATGGTTTAGAACTGCTTGCTGCCCATGGTTGAGTTGATTTGTTGCAGCTGCTGAGAGATGTCTTGCGCTTGATCTGCTGCTCAACTTGTACAGAAAGATGCAACAGCTCGTGCATTCCACTGTATTGAAGTCTCTCCACCTTTCTTGCAATTCTTTCTTGCAAAACATCTATGAATTGAGCCATTAAGGCCTCTTCGGATTCTTCTAACTCTAGTGAGTTCATTATCTTCTCAAACTCCTCAAAGTACTCATCTACGCTCATGGTTCCCTGAGATAACTTGCGAAAACGTTTTTGCAAATCTCTATGATAGTGTTCATGGACGTACCTTTGTCGTAGGAAGAACTTCATGTCACTCCATGCGGCTACTGGTCTAAAACGTTGCCTTCTCCTTTCAGTAACGAACTGTCCCACCATGAGAGTGCATTTTCAATGAGTTGTGCTGCTGCTACAGCCACTTTCTTGTGCTCCACGTACCCATAACATTCAAAGATATGCTCTAGGTGTCTCTCCCAATCCATGTAGACTTCTGGATTTGATTTTATTGCAAAAGTGGGATGCGTCAGTTTGATATCATGGTTTTGTTCACGAGGTTCTACCGCTCTTGCTTGATTTCTCCTTAGAGGGTCTTGTTTTCTATGGTTTAAGTGCATGAGAGGATCTGCTAGATCCTCCTCTAGGTCCGGCATGTCTTCTTCTCGGCCGTTCTGTTGCACGGGGTCTCCTCTGATTGGAGCTCTCCTTGTTGGAGCCTCCATCTGGTCGATTCCAGAACCAAACTCTTGGCTCATGGTGCACATTTGCTGGCCCATATTCCTCAATTCTTCTCTTAGAGCAGCCATCATTTGTAGCATAGCATCCTGGGGGACTTGCTCTTCGTCAGTTATGGTGCTCTCGGTGTTGTTGAACCCTTGCAAGACTCAACAAACAAATCAAAGTACCACATAGAGCAAAAGAAAACAAATTCTCACAAGACAGTTCCAACTAGCTACTCAAACAATCATGCAGGTGCAACAATCGTTTGAATGAACTAAAAGAACTAACAGAAACTTGAAACAAACTTTTTATGCTTTTCTTTTTGATTACCAAACAAAACAAAAGCAAATAGAAACAACTTTTTTTATGGTTTTATGATTTATGAATACAAACGGGAACAAAAGCCCTAACAACTTAAACATGAAATATATTTTTCTGGTTTTAGGGTTTAATGGAAACAAATAAAACGAAACTAGCATCAACTTAGAGGCGATTTCTTTTGTGTTTTCTTTTATGATTAAACAGAAGCTAAACAACCTAATGAAACAAGCAGGCATGATTTTTATGGGTTTTTATGATAAGATAAAACAGAAACAAAGCAAAACAGAATCAGCAAACAATGGAAACGAAAAGGATATGGGTAAGAACAACCAAAGGTGGAACATATGGCTCTGATACCAGATGATATAAGACTTGGTGGTGAGGCTTATGGCAGGCGGAAGATGGGATCTATAAGCTGGCTTTCACGCTCTCTCTTACAGATCAATGGATGGTGATGGTAGAACAAGGTTTGAATCCACAAGACTTGAGCCGAGATGGTGTCAAACAAGCTGGCTTTAACGCTCTCTCTTGTTGGACGATTAAGGGGAAGTGATGGTGGATCGACGGCACCACATAGAGGATGGAAGATCTCTGATACTGCACAAATACTTAGACTTAGGTGAATCCACAGGTTAAGAACAAGCAATAGGTCTAAGACAAGTGGCGGCTTGAACAAAGAGAAGAACTGCGTTATTTTATTAATCAAAAGGTAACCAAAGATACAACGCTGCAGAAGAGCTTTATAAGAGCTCGTCAGCTAGCCATAGGCTAAAATAAAAAGGAAAAATGACAACTCTAAACGCTACAAAGCTAACAAAACGCAAAAAGGAAAAATACAAGCTATGATCTGAAATGTCCCAATTCAATAAAAACAAATCTCCTATATCCCGTTTTAATTTACTATATCCCTTCACATGTTAAAAGACAAAATTGCCCACCAAATTAAAGGAAAAGAAATAAAAAAATTGCAAAAGGTAAAAAACAAAAGAAACGGCTCGAGCTCGAAGGCTCGACGAAAATGAAAAAAAACAAAATTGCAACTAAACTCGAGCTCATCGCCGGTTCGCCGCCACCGTCGATCTCTCCTTCGCCGCCGTTTCTTCGCCTAACTCGTCTCCTCCTTCCTCGAGCTACATTGAGGTTGAAATCTATGTGGATTGTTCAACGTAATTGAGGGATTGATTAGGGGCATTAGATTGTGTGGTATGCACATTGGTTGTTTTACCAAGGGTTCTGGGTCGATTAGGACTTTAAATCGGTAACAATGGATTTCAGTGGTTGGATCGTATTGAATTGTAAGTAGATTAAAATCCGAAACGATCCAATTTGAGTTCTTGGGATAGGAGAATAAGGTAAAACTGATCATTGTAGTATAACTAGTAAAACTGATATTATGGAAATCATGATTTATTGAGTTAAACTTGGTGGAACTGGTATTATTGAGTTTCAGAGATTATATAATTGTGGATAACTAATATTACTGATTGAGTTCTTTGTATTGTTTTGGCAGGATACAATGAGCAGCAACGTCGATATATATTTTAAATACCAAGGTCGCATGTATAGTTTAATGTTGAAGACATCAATGTAGAGCATAACTTTGTCGATGATAGAAGCTAATATATACAAGAAGTTTGTGTTTGATGAAAGTAAGGTTAAATTGTTATTGAGTTACATTCCACTGCTGGTGGGATTAGAGGAAGTGTTGACTCTTTCTGATACTGAGGACCTGAGTGTTTATCTGACGTCCATTGATAAAGACAACCTTAAATGTATTTTATATGTGGAGATCGTCACTACATCGGAACGAGCGCTCATATCGGAACTGCCCGAGCAACAGTCGAGAGCGGGAAATAGATGACATCAGTATATGAACTATGTCGGGTTTTATAAGGTATAAATGCCAAGGTCTCATGTATAGTTTAATGTTGAAGACATCAGTGGATGACATAACTGATAAAGAGAACCGTAAATATTTTTTGTATGTGGAGGTCATCACCATATGTAATACTATATATTGTTCATGTGACTATTGGGTAATGTTGATATAAATGAGCATTACTGAGCAAACGTATATCTGGTAAAACTGGTATTACTAAGCAAAGAAAGTATATTTGGTAAAACTGGTATTACTGAGCAAAGATCGTATATCTGGTAAAACTGGTATTACTGATTAAAGTTGATAATGGAAAAAATTATTTTTGATTTTTAAAAAACCTAAACTAAAATCACCCAACAAACTTATTGGCATTGTAAACGTCACAAATAAATTTCATAATGTGTATTAAGTAGGAAATTATGAAATTATATCATATTGGGTTAATAAAGAAGAATCTACACAATATATTCCTTATATTTTTAAGATCATACTGTAAATAATAACCAACTTAGGATGACAAAGTTACAAAAATCTAGATTTCAAACATATCATTACATAAATTAATCAGAATTATAAGCTAAACGATTTATATCAACTGTAAAACTAGGAAAACAAATGTTAAGGGTAGGTAATCCTCTATATATTAATTGAGAAACATTCTCACAAATCCTTTAATTTACAATGGTGCCATTTTGCTGATGTGTCACCACCACATTCATTCTGACCTATCATTTAATGAAATTAATAATAATAATAAGATTATGTATAAATTCAAAAATGCTAATTTCGTTTTTGGGGAATCGAACTTAAGATATCTAGGACAACATAATAAGCACACAACCACTTTCACAAAGTCATTTCATATGTTTTCCAATCAGTTTCTTTTAGATATCTATAAATTATTTTAGGTATTAAAATTATAAACTATTTACATTATATGCCATTATCCACTTTCTGTTTTTAATATAACCAGAAAATATATATAAGAATTATTATGCAACATTAGTAATAAAAAAATAGAATAAATTTATCCATTAAGTATTTTTTGATATAATAAAAAAATTTATAATTATATAAAAATTATTATGCATCATTAGTAATAAAAAATAGAATAATATAAACATACTTCTATTTATTCCAAAAATTAGGAATAATGGCCATCAAAATTATTTACATTAAGTGACTTAATTATTTCCACTTTCATTAAGTCACAAAAAAGTTTAGGGAAACAAATCGACGAAAACATAGTCCATGACTGCCACTTTCATTAAGTCCCAAAATAAGTCTGATTCAATTAATTATATTAAGTACGAATCCATTAATTATAGTAACACTTACCAAAATCGCAAATCTATAATTTTTATTTATTGTGTTTTCATTATGAAAGGAAAGTTATTATTCTAATTCTATTAAGTACGAATCCATTCAATAAACTTTTTCCTAATCAATAATTTTATTTTAAACAAAACTAAATATTATTTTATTAATCACGTTTATTAATAAGAATTTAATGAAAAATATTTATTTAAATAAATAGAAATTATTATATTTTAAATTCTAATTTACTTACCAGAAAAATTATAAATTTCTCACTCCTCGCAGGGCGCGGATTATCACCTAGTACTAATTAAAATGGAAAACACCCAAAGTATAACTATTTGGAACTTTCGTACAACTACTATATTCTGTATAACTAAGTCTAGAATTGGCACGCACATGTAACTGATATATCATGGTTTTTACCCGTTTTTGGACCATGATATAAGTCTTTTTATAGTCTTTTGGTATTTTTAGAGTCTTATTAGTGTCTTTGCAGGATGGACTACGTTTGGAGCATAATTGGAGATTTTGGATCATTATGGAGCATTGTGGAAGAAGCTGCAAAATGATGAAGTCAGAGAGCCAGATTTTGGAATGAGTGTCGATCGACACTAATTGGTGTCGATCGACACCAATCGTGGATTCCTAAAACCGCCCGATTTTACAAGTCTTGAAGAAAAATGAAATTTGCTCAGAAGATTTCCTTATTTACAAAAGTGCTCCAGCTCGTGTTTTTGCCTATAAATATAGTTTTTCAGCCTTTGTTTAGGCTACACAAGAATTTTAGAGAGAGATTTTAGAGAGCTTTTGGGGAGATAGATCCTATACTTTGTTCTTGAGAGATTTTGAACCCCTTTATTTCTTCTATTGATTTCTTTCATGCTTCTTATTCAAATTATGATTTCTATTTCATTAATCATGTCTGAGTAGTTTGCTAGTTAGGTTTAGGGTTTTTCAAAGGTGATTGATGAATTGTTAGGCCGGATTAAACTATTAGGATAAAATCATTAGAGTTCTTCATATGGATTTGTGTTTAATGCTTATTCTAGATTCAAGACCTAGAATCTGATCTTAGGTTAATTAATAGATGCGAGAGTATTATTGATTGCCTGAACTAATGTTAGATGAGCAAAATACCTATTCGCAAAGAGATTTGATTAAGGATTTTGTGAACAATCGAACCTGAACTTTAATGCTTGTTTGAATTATTAGAATTTGCAAAGAGATTTGGAATTCTAGGGTTTAGACATAGAAAGTCTTCGCAGCGAGAGTTGGTTGATTTTATTATTATGTTTCGAGTTCAAGAACGGATCTTAATATTTTCCTAACATTCTCTCTAGACCTGCAATTTAGATCACCTGAGAATTTCCCTGAACCTAGCGCCTTAGTCTCCTGATTTTAAGAACCCTAATTCGTGATTACTAGTTTATTTCTTGCTTTAGTTTACTTTCTTATTATTCGACCTAGCATAATCTGAATTTAGAAACCTTAGTGTAGCATCTACTTCCCTTGGGATTTCGATACCCTTATACTACGATTGCATTTGATGTGCACTTGCAGTAGTTTTATTAAGGTAAAACCTGAGCCCTATAAGTAACTAAAATTTTGGCGCCCAATACTCAAAATCCCCAAATTTTTGCCGCCCAATCCTCTAAATCCCCAATTTTTTGGCGTCCAATACTAAAAATCACCAAATTTCTTCCTTCTCTTCTGTCATTCTTTCATTACCGAGTTTCCTCTCTCTCTCTCTCTCTCTCTCTCTCTCTCTCTCCTCTCTCTCTCCTCTCTCTCTCCTCTCTCTTTCATTCCTCATAATTTTTCCTCACCTCTCTCTTTCTCATTCTTGATTTCTTTTCTCTTCTCTCGAGCTCTTAATTATGGATCCGGCCTATAGTGACGAGAAGAGGAACAAGAGGCTAATCGATAGGCTTTACTACACAGCCGATGGTGACTATGGCATTCCAACAAGATGTCCATGTGGTGGACGAATTCAAATGCAAAACCAACAACATAGTTCTACATAGTAATACAAGTAGTACGAATTCAAATGCAAAACCAACAACATAGTTCTACATAGTGTAGTACGAATTTAAATGTAAAACCAACAACATAGTTTTACACAGTAATACCAATAGTACGAATTCAAATACAAAAACAAACAACATAGTTCTAAATAGTAATACCAGTAGTACAGATTCAAATTCAAAACCAACAACATAATCTTACGTAGTAATACCAGTAGTACAAATCCAAACAACCACCATAAGAAAAAGATATAGTCTTCACTCCTTATACTTTCTGTTTCTTCGACCTTGTCGATGGCCTACTCATCCCGACAGTCCGTTTAACATCCTTTTTTGATGTCTCTCCTGATTGCTCCTTCACATAAGCTTCCAACGGTGCGACTCTTTCGGCCAACCCATTAACCTTGAACTCAGTTACCTTCAAATGTTCTCCCATATCTTTTTCATGATGTTTACAAGCTCTACCAATTCAGTTAAAGGAGAGAAATTTCATTGAGGCATAACATCGAACACTTGGTGAGCTAAATATACCATGTACACACTTTAAACTTGAGAGTATATCCATCGCAGAATCTCATATAAAATATTGATAATTATTAGAATAGAGAGAAGAATACGAGATTTTTGAACAAGAAAAGTGGAAGAAGGCGCGCGAGAATCGCAGAAAATTTCTCAATGATAATTTGGTGTCCTAAACATAGTTCTACGTAGTTATCCCTAGTTTTACGGAAAGAGATGAATGAAAGAGGAGTGAGGGCTGAGCGGCTCGCTGAACGGCTCGAATGGCTCGAGTTTTCTCACAATTTTTGGATTCGATTCGAACGAGTTGGGTGGGTGGATAAAACCCAGGTACAAGATGTAATTTTGGTTAGTTAGATAGGGTTTTCGGTCATTTTGATCTATTTTGATCTTTAAAAAGAAGTAAAAAAAACACTGAAAATAAGAGGGATATTTCAGCTTTGAGTTTTAGATATAAGGGTATATGAGACGAAAACTCTCAAAAATGGAAAGTTCACTTAAACTAAAAGAAAAAGAAATTAAAGCCTACTCTTTGTGGCTTTCTCTGGGGCTCTTGAACATGCTAAGTACCACTGGGACAAGTCATCTTACCTGCACAAATTATATAAATTGAATATACCTGGTTTTGGTGCGCAATGGTCTGAAATGAGTTTGATGTAGTTAGGCCTGGTTCTAGTCTGTTCCATGCAAGTTTCTTGGTGATTCCATCTTCTTGAAGTCCAGTAAAGTCAAGATGATAGAAATCTTCAAGTTTTCCCGTTGATTAGCTCTTAAAACGTCTTCTTCCTCCATTTGCTCGCTAAAGGCTTCAAGCCTTGTTTTCGCGGTATCTTGAGGCTCATATGTGATCTCCACGAGATTCTTGTTGTTCTGAACTCCGTTACCTGACAAGTAAACAGACTTACCTTGGTTTGTATGAAGTTGGTCGTCTTTGAGGCTCAGCTTTGCAAAATCCATCATAAGGTCCATTTCGGGTGCGCTGAAGCTTTCATTGAGGTCTCCTTGTTGTGGTGGAGTTCTGAACGTCTCTCCTAGTTCTATTGTGTTCAGGAGGGTCTCCACAGCTGTATTGAATCCTTCTCTAAGTCTCATGGTCTTGGAACGAGTCATTGGTGAAGTCTTAAACACCGGTACACGATCAATGGTCTCACTTGGGTCGATGTCTTCATCACCTAATTTGTTTGGTGGTGGCAAGACGGGTTACCTAGTTAACCTTGACCACAACTTCATTCCTTCCAAATGCCTAATACCATTCTCATACGTTTACTACCACTTTTTAGTTGTGTAATACTCTTAAACATAATCTCTAAACTTCAATTTTTTGTTATGATAACACAAGCAGCATGATTACACGGTATACCATTCAACTACCACTTCCCGCAGCCACACATTTGTAAATTCGTATCCACATAATAAGAAATACCATGGAATTCTACATCATGCAACCCATCAGTGGCCATGTATCTAATGCAATCTTTAGACTTATTCTTAGCCGACTCAATTTCAACAAGTGCACTCTTTGTGAATCTCGTCTTTAACCTACTATCAATAAGTTTCCTCTTTGTTGTATGCACCATACATTGTCTCCTAATATCCCCTAACAACTCCAAGTAATGATTTTCTCCTTTCTTCTTGAATGGTTCTATTGAAAGACTCATTTAGATTGTTCAAATTATCATTACAACAAGAACCAACCTTCAAATAGACACGAGACCATGCAGCTGGATTGGGTCTCAGTAGAAAATCATAGGCACTTTGATTGTACCTCCTCAATGCTTCCAAATTATATGCATAATCCCGCTTTGGTGTAATTGCGTGCTATTTTCCAAAATAATCTCTCTAGTTCTAGACCATGGCTGTATCTCTACCAGTTTTCTAGAATATGTCTAAGACACATACGGTGTTCAGCTTGTGGGAGAACATTGTGAACCGCTTTCACCAAACCCTGCAATACAATCCAAGGACTATAAGTACAGAATAAGGCAGACACAAAAATGACAAATAAATAGAGAAACTAAGAGAATGAAGAGGCATTACCTTCTGCTTATCTGATATGATTGTTATCTTTCTCCCATCATCTAGTTCTTGATATAATTTGAGGTGATTTACCTTCTACTGCCCATGCAATTGGAACAATTCTATTATCTCCATCTCTTCCAACTCCAACTATCAATTGGCCTTTGACATCCCATTTAAGGAAGGCGCCACCTATAGTCCTATTATAGGCCTACATGAAGATATCCACGAATTTATTTGTTCTTCGAAACAAACATAAAGACGATCAAACCTTTGTTTGCTTCCTGGATTTTGGTGCGTGGATTTTCCCAAAGATTTATTTCCCTTGAAATTTTGGTCTCCGCTTTCCGACATTGATCCTCAGTAACAATCAAATTATAGTTCATCTTGATCTCATCAACAATGTCCTTTGTCGTGAGTTTAGGATTCACTCTTAACCTTTCCTCAAACAACTGAGCAATTGATGAACTCTTCAGCATCTTTGAGTAACTAGACTTGATACATACATAGGTGCTTACCCATGTACGCCTTAATCTGCAACTTGTGTTTACTCATTTCATAGGAGCAATAAACACTCTATTACTGTTATCTTCTTTATCAGAGAAAATCGCACCAAAATTCTTTTGTGTGGACAAGAATAGCTTAATATCACATCTGGTTTTCAGAGAGTACCTCAGAAGTGCATGCTTGAACTCATAAGCAGAACCCTAGCGTCAGTTCAGGTAAGAATTGAAGAGGTTGCGTATCCAGATAGGATCAATCTCTTACCTGACGATTTGCTCTTCCAAATCCTAGCGTCAGTTCCGGTAAGAAATGCAATGTCCACAAGCTTATTGTGTAAGTCGTGCTTACTGTACAAGCAAAAAGACATTTGCTTCATGTACTCACAAAAAGATGGTGTATCAGAGCGGCATGAAAGTGAATTTTTTCGTCTACGAACCAGAGTTCCATTCTCATCAACATTAATTTTTGTTTTTTTTTTTTACTTTCAGAGATAGAATTTAGAAAAAGGAAATTTAGATTCTAAAAACTGAAAAGAAAATTCCCAAATTGTTGTAAATCGAATGAATTTCTGTGTATTACTATGAGGACCAAATGTCTCTTTATATAGTGATTACATAAAAGGATAGAAAAAGAAATAGTCCTTTTACTACTTCTACAAGGAAAAGGAAAATATTTACTAATCCTATTGGACTTAGGAGTCATGGCCGCCTATGGTCTAATGGGCTGGGCCGGTTATGGAGATCCAACCTCAATGGATTATAACACTCCCCCTTGATTGACATAACCGGTTGTGATGATGGGATCATAGTAATACGCTTGGGGATGCTGCCTCATTTAAACCTTTCTAAGGAAAACCCAGTGGGAGAAAACCTTAGCGAGGAAAAAGAGTACAGCACGCATTACTCCCCTTGAAATGATCATCACTCTAAGTCCCTTAATCGGCGCATGCCGATCTGATGCATTAGCTTCTTCAATGTGGAGGTTGGAAGCGACTTAGTGAATAGGTCGACTGAGTTGTCGCTGGAACGGACTTGGAGCACTTTGAGTTCACCGGCCTTCTGTAGGTCGTGAGTAAAAAAGAACTTTGGTAAGATGTGCTTCGTCCGATCTCCTTTGATGTATCCATCCTTCAACTGAGCTATGCATGCGGCATTGTCCTCGTAAATGTTGGTCGGTTCTTCTTTCCCTTCTGTCATCCCACAATCTCGTCTAATGTGTTGAGTCATTGACCTCAATCAAACACATTCTCGGCTGGCCTCATGGATCGCCAATATTTCCGCGTGATTGGACGATGTAGCCGTGAGTGTCTGCTTCATGGACCTCCATGAAATGGCTGTTCCATCGTGAGTGACGACATATCCCGTCTGGGATCGACCGTTGTGCGGATCCGAAAGGTAACCTGCATCAGCAAAACCAACTAAACCTTCATTGTTAAGGTTAGTGTAAAACAGACCCATATCTTTCGTCCCTTGCAGGTAACGAAGTATGTGTTTGATCCCATTCCAGTGCCTTTGGGCCGGACAAGAACTGAATCTTGAAAGGAGGTTCACAGCAAAGCAAATGTCCGACCTAGTGTGACTAGCCAAGTACATTAACGCTCCTATGGCACTGAGATATGACACTTCGGGACCAAGGATTTCTTCATCCTTCTTCTTTGGACCGAATGGATCGCTGTCCAGACTAAGGCTTCTCACCATCATTGGGCTACTCAGTGGGTGAGCCTGGTCCATATTAAAACGATTGAGTACCTTTTCTGTATATGCCATTTGATGCACAAGGATTCCATTATTGACGTACTCAAGTTGTATTCCCAAACAGAACTTAGTCTTCCCTAAGTCTTTCATTTCGAATTCCTTCTTTAGGTATTCAACCGTTTGGGATATTTCCTCAGAGGTTCCTAGGATGTTCAGGTCGTCTACATACACCGCGATGATTACGAATCCCTTGTCAAATTTCTTTATAAATATGCATGGACTTATGGGATCGTTTTTATAGCCCTCTTTCACTAAGTACTCGCTTAGTCTATTATACCACATGCGACCTGATTGTTTTAATCCATAGAGCGATTTATTCAGCTTAATACAATGTTGGTCTCGAGAACTTCTTTTATCTTTCAGCTCTATTCCCTCTGGGACTTTCATATAAATTTCGTTATCCGGTGGACCATATAAGTATGCGGTTACAACATCCATTAACCGCAAATCCAATTTCTCTCTTATGGCCAGACTTATCAGGAATCTAAAAGTCGTTGCATCCACCACAGGGGAGTATGTCTCCTCATAATCGATTCCTGGCCTTTGTGAGAATCCTTGTGCCACAAGCCGTGCTTTGTGTCTAACGATTTCACCTTGTTCATTTCTCTTCCTCACAAAGACCCATTTATGTCCAACTGGTATAACATCACGAGGTGTCCGAATTATGGGACCAAAAACCTCTCTCTTCTTTAAAGAGTTTAACTCCACGTTTATAGCTTCTTTCCATTTATTCCAGTCTAATCGACGAGTGCACTCTAAAATGGACGTGGGTTCTAGATCATCATTCATGAGCTCAAGTGCTACATTGCATGCAAATATTTCATCAATGTTGACATTCTTTCTGTTCCATTGGATTCCAGACGAGACATAATTGATCGCGATCTCTTTGTTATCAGGAAATTCAGGCCCATGAAGCTTGGCGTCCCAAGCAACATTTTCCGGCACCTTAGGTTCATTTATATCTGGAACGTCCACTATCTCCTCGGTCTGAATTTCAGCACCTTTCTTTAATTTCCGAGGAGTCTTATCTTTGGAACCAATTGGTCTTCCACGTTTCAATTGTGGTTTAGACTCGGTTTCCGCTTGACTCGGTCCTTCTTGGACATCAATACGAATTGGTGCATTCACGGCTGGTATATATGATTTTGTTACCCTCTTTGGGTCTGCAAAGGAATCTGGCAATTGTATAGCTAGCTTTTGCAAATGTATTATCTTTTGGACCTCTAAATCACTTTCACGAGTCCGGGGATCTTGCCATTTTAAGGATGTTTGATTTCATGCAATTTCTTTTACCAGCAGGTTTCCATCACCTAATGTTTGAAAAACGGATTCGTCAAAATGACAATCCGCATACCTGGCCTTAAATAAATCTCCGGTGGTCGGCTCAAGGTACTTTATGATCGTGGGTAAATCATATCCAACATATATCCCCATCCTCCTTTGAGGTCCCATCTTAGTCCTCTGTGGTGGTGCAATCGGCACATAAACTGAACAACCGAATATCTTAAGATGGGAAATGTCTGGCTCTTGTCCCGATAATAATTGGGATGGGGAATATTTATGGTCACTAGATGGCCTGATGCGAATTAGTTCGGCAGCGTGTAAGACAGCATGTCCCCAAGCGGATACAGGAAGCTTTGACCTCATGAGTAATGGTCTAGCAATCAATTGTATGTGTTTTATAAATGACTCGGCCAAGCTGTTTTGTGTATGTACATGTGCCACGGAGTATTCAACACTTACCCCCATGGACATACAATAGTCATTAAACGCTTGGGAAGTGAATTCACCAGCATTATCCATTCGTATGGTCTTTAAAGGAAAGTCTGGAAAGTGAGCCCTTAGGCGTATTATCTGAGCAAGGAGTCTCGCAAATGCCATATTCCGTGATGACAATAAGCATACTTATGACCATCTTGTAGATGCGTCAATGAGGACCATAAAATATCGGAATGTCCCACAAGGTGGGTGTATTGGTCCGCATATGTCTCCTTGAATTCTTTCCAGGAAGTTTATTGTTTCCTTGGTCACTTTCACTGGTGATGGCCTTACAATGAGTTTCCCTTGTGAACATGAGGCACAAGTAAGATTCTTTGGGATTACTCTCCTTTCTTTCAAGGCGTGCCCATAAGTATTGGCTATCAATTTTCGCATCATATTCGACCCGGGATGTCCCAGCCGGTCGTGCCATAGGTTGAACCTATCCGTAAACTCTCGGTTTACGGTGGCATTTGCCTCAATTATTTTGACCTTAGTGCAATATAAGCCGGTAGCTATAGCAGGTATAGTCTCTAGGACTTTCTTTTGGCCTTGGACGATTTCAATTATTTGGAGGAACTCTCGGTTTCCTTCGTCCATTATTTCAACATGAAGACCATTCATTCGAATGTCTTTAAAACTCAATAGGCTTCTCTTTGAGCTGGGGGAAAACAATGCATCCACAATCTCTAGATGCGTCCCCTTAGGCAATAGGACATTGGCCTGGCCGTAGCCTTCTATTAGGCTGGCCATGCCTGCTATAGTATTTATATTGGCCTTTTTCAATGTAAGATTTATGAAATATCTCTTGTCCTTTAAAATCGTGTGGCTTGACCCACTATCCACCACGAATTCATCCATGTTGCCTTTCATTTAAACACAAGAATTATGTCTTAAAAACCATTAATTATTAATTAAGCAAATCCAAACAAATTCAAAGACATAAATCCAAATGAAAACAAAACATGAATGCAATACAATTTTAATGCCTATTTTAAACAATCTGGTGTCTCCATGAGATCATCCATAAGGTCATCACGTTCATGATCGAAGTCGCCTTCCTTATCATGCTGGATCATATGGGCTTCTGGATTCTTCCCTTTAACACTCTCTTGATAAAGTTCCACAAGGTGTTTGGGAGTCCTACATGTCTTGGCCCAATGATTGTCCATCCCACATCGATGGCAAACAGACTTAGTCGGGTCGGACTGGTGTCCGGTTTGGTTCCCGTAGCCACGCCCTCGGCCACGGCCTCGACCGCGGTTAAAATCAGATCCGCGGCCATTCCCTCGACCATATGGATGGTAGCGACCACGCCCTTGTCTCTTTCCACATCCACGGCCATTATCCTTTTGGTATCTCTGGACATGGTTTGCCTCGGTTTCCATCTTAGTGTCATCGGCCACGTGGGCTTCAGGAAGTGGGGTTGATCCAGGAGGTCTCATTTCGCTGTTTCTCATCAGCAATTCATTGTTCTGCTCCGCAAGCAATAAACAAGAGATCAAACTTGCATAGGTCGTGAAGCCTTTCTCACGATACTGTTGCTGTAGCAACACGTTGCTTGAGTGGAAGGTCGAGAAGGTATTTTCAAGCATATCCTTCTCTGTTACAATCTCGCCACATAGCTTCAATTTTGAAACTATCTTGAATAGGGCCGAGTTGTATTCATCCACGGACTTAAAGTCCAGGAGCCTTAAGTTAAGCCAATCATATTTGGCCTTAGGCAGTATAACCATCTTCTGATGATCATATCTTGCCTTTAACTCCTTCCAGAGATCAAGAGGATCCTCAAGCGTCAAGTATTGATCTTTGAGACTCTCAACGAGATGGTGGCGTATGATTAAAATCGCCTTATACCTATTCCTCTCAGATTCGTTATTTGCATCATTAATACATTCACCGAGCCATTTTGATTTCAGCATGATCTTTGCATCTAAAGCCCATTGCAAGTAATTATCTCCTGAGAGATTAAGGGCTGCGAAGTCCAAATTGTTGACTTTCGACATCTGAAATCAAGCATCGGTTTTTCTCTTAGGATTTTAGGGTTTCTTTCAACCAATTTTAATTTATGCATTTATCATGCGATTTTAATTCAAGCAAGTTTCCAATTTTAATCCTAACATGCAATTCTAGGTGATAAAATTAAACAGAAAATTTTCCAAATTCAAAATAAGGTAATTGTCCAAATTTCAAAATAAGAAAACTTTCCAAAAACAAATAAGGCAATTCCCAATTTTCGATTTTAGTCAAACAAGCAATTTTCCAAATTCTAAAATAGCATGCGATTATAGATTAGGGTTCATCCGATTTTTAGGTTTGATATTAGCATGCATGAGATCAAATTAGATTTTGGTTATTCAAACAATCAATGATAAACAAGCAAATCTATTTTAGGGTTCTTATATGCTTAGGTCCAAATTCGATTTTAACATGTGCAAGCAATCAATCTATTTCAAGCAATCCGATTTTAAGGTTCTAGTTTAGCTTAGGTTCAATTCGATTTTAAGCTCTCAAAAGATCAAACAAGTAGAGCATAGAAGAATCGATTTTTTTTTTTAGGGTTTGATAATATTAGGTTAGAATTCGATTTTCATGTTCTAGGGTTTTAGAAATTTGTTTCTACCTTTGATCCTTCTTTTGGGTTGACTGGAAAAGAACCGGGAGCTAAAAGACCTCGGAAAAACACGGTGAAGGACGGCGGCGGCGAACGGCGGCGAACGGCGGCGGACGGCGGCGGACCTTAGGGTTTATGCTCGGCGGCTGCTAGGGTTTATCAGAGCAAGCTCGTGCTGATAACGTGTTGTAAATCGAATGAATTTCTGTGTATTATTATGAGGACTAAAGGTCTCTTTATATAGTGATTACATAAAAGGATATAAAAGGAAATAGTCCTTTTACTACTTCTACAAGGAAAAGGAAAACATTTACTAATCCTATTGGACTTAGGAGTCCTGGCCGCCTATGGTCTAATGGGCTGCGCCGGTTATGGAGATACAACCTCAATGGATTATAACACAAATCAAAATGGAATCAATTAAAAGTTTAGGTTTGTATAATTTATACAGTAATTGAAATTAGGATCTGCTAGTCGTCTCTGTCTCGTGCCGTCGTCTTCCACTGCTCTTTCCTCTGTTCTGGTAACTCTTTTTTTAATCACTTCTCTTTCATATTTTTCAATTTTTTGCTGACTTGCTGTAGCCTGTAGGGTTTAGTGCTTCTAAATATGTTAACTTAACATCTTATATTATTTTATTAATAGAATAGATTTGTTCATAGTGGCTCATCTGATATATTGCTTGATTTATCATTAATTTTAGAAATTATGCCTCCGAGATCATATCCATCAAAAACATAAAATAAACTGACGATATTGGAGGCTCGAGGCCAAATATAAAATGGGGGTCAATGCTATAAAACAAAATATATTTGAAAAGGGGTTTTTTAATTTAATGGATTTTATAATTTGAGCTGATTTGTATATTTTTTTGCTAAGCCCATATTAAAAAAATCAGTAAACATTAATAACTAAATATACATATACATTAAAAAAAATCTCCTAAAATGGGCCACCGAAATTTAGGGGCCAAGCCCAATGTCTCATTTGCCTTGTCCCAGGGCCGGCCCTGTGAAATCACATCACAAGGTTCTATTCACAAATTTTTTATAAAAAAACTCCTACTGAATCTGTGATAAATTTCATGTTTGAAATTTAGATTATTTTTATTTTTTTTTAAATAAATTAAAAGCCAATTTTTAACATTCGCCTTAATCCTCTATAACCTTGGCACGGCACCGTGTGTAAACGATGGAAATCTGAGTGGAAAATGATGCCAACGCTTGTGTATGACGAAAATTGTCCCTACATTGGTTCCCTTTGATTTGACCAGTTTTGTGGCATGTCATTGCGATTATATGATACATTCTGATTGCATTCTGATTCCTTAGATACTCTGTTATTCCCAAACATTCGTTCCACACTCTCCTTGAGATCACAATCACTTTGATTTCTTATCCTTGTTGTTACAGTTCTATCAGCTTCCCAAATAATCTCAACGTCTTCAAAACACTCGTCGTCTTGAAACTCCAGGACATGATTCTTCTGGATGTTGTTGATTCTCCTGTTTGTTTCCCTTTCGTTGAGGATATGCCTAAATTGGTGGAGACAAATGTTTTCATGAGTCAAAAACAGGGAAGCTCATGAAGTTTCTTACTTTACTTGAGCATCGTTCCATATATTTATACCCTTCAATGGTAAAAATGCTTAGAGTCGTGATTTTCTTCTCAAAATCATCTTCTACTAGAGCCTTAAACGCCTTGAATCTTCCAAATGCTTCACTCTTCTCTTTTATCAAGATCGACCACATGTATCTTGAAAAATAATCAATGATAACAAATATGTATTTGTTATGAGCAATGGTAGGTGGTGTTATTGGACCACATAGGTATGCGTGAAGAAGCTCTAGAGGTTTGGAAGCTCTAAACGTCGATGTNAAAATAATCAATGATAACAAATATGTATTTGTTATGAGCAATGGTAGGTGGTGTTATTGGACCACATAGGTATGCGTGAAGAAGCTCTAGAGGTTTGGAAGCTCTAAACGTCGATGTCTTTGGGAAAGATTGGCGAGTTTGCTTCCCGATCAAGCATGACTCACACAGTCTTTTTTCTTCTCTGATTTTTGGCAATCCATGAACCATCTCTTTAAAACTTATATGCCATAACCTTGCGTGCCATCTCCAAGTATCATCGTCTATGCTTGTGTGTAAGCATATCGGCTTGCCTATCTTGAGATTGACTTTGTAGAGACTGTTAGGTGCACATGTGACCTTCACAAAAAGTCTTCCACTTGGATCATGGAGTGTCAAGTAATCTTGTCTCATCCGTACATCACACCCTGCTTTCGTAGCTTGTCCTAAACTTAGGATATTGCTCTTGAGTTTGGGTATGTAGTAGATATCGCTAACAAGTTTTTATTCGTCCGTTTTGTTTTGAAACAGGATTGACCCTTTCCCTCCTATTTCAACACACGATCCATCTCCAAATTTTACCTTACCTTTTATGAACTCAACCATTGAGTTCAGAGAAGTATGACCTGTTGCCCGTCATATGGTTACTTGCTCCGTTGTTAAGATATCATACTCCTTCTTTGGTTTCATACTTCTTTGGTATGACGTTTTCTTCGTTTAAGAACATAACTTCATGCATATAAAGGGCTGGATCGGCTTCTTATGTCTCCACTTTATCTGCTTCTTCTGTCTTTTGTGTTCTTTCAGGGCATACAGAAGCATAGTGACCGGGTTTGTCACAGCGGTAACATATCACTTTTGATATGTCCTTCTTTTCTTTTCCCCGGTTTTGATCCTAGTCCGTTCCTGCGAGTTGTATCTTCCTCCGCCTCGTCCTCTGTTTCCTCTGCCTCCTCTTCCACGTCCTCTCCCTCGTGAAGACGCATAACTTTGTTGCTCTGAGTTTGCGTATAACAACTTGCCTTGTGTATCTCCGTGATTCTCCTCATCGAGAATTCTTTCTTCATAACCCTTGAGTCTTCCTATGATGTCTTCAAAGGCTGTTGTGTTTAGGTCTAGGACTTGCTCGAGAGAGGCTATGATCTAGATGTACCTGCTTCTTGGCAAACTATTGAGAAATTTCTTTACGAGTTTGGATTCCTCAATCGTTTGTGCAAGAGAAACAGATTTCGATGCTAGCTCTGATAACTTTCCCACAAAGCTATCTATTGTATACGTGTCCTTCATCTCGATCCGTTCAAACTCACTCAATAGAGTTTGAAGTCTTGCTTCCTTGACATGATCGGCTCCTAGGTGACGAGTTTTGATCGCCTCCCATATCCCTTTTGGAGAGTCTTGTTCGCCTGCTTACAAGATAAGAGCCTCCAGGATGGATTGAAACATCAATCCCATTGCGATATCATTCTTGTTGAAAACTAATGAACCCGGTTCTATTGTTTCCCATAATTGGACTGAGGAAGGAGTAACTTCCTTCGGCCGAGAAAGAGCGACGGCGTCTCCCATGGCTCGGTCACGTCACCGTTCTTCTCCGTCTAAGTCTCACGATCGCACTTTCTTGTTTGATCGTGAAACCTGGCGCTCTGATACCAAATATAGATATTGAAATCAAGAACTCAATTTGTATAAAAATAACTCTCTTATTTATGTTTAGAAATATAACATGGCACTTTGATCGCACCTTCTTGCTTGATCGTCTATCTTATCCTTAACCACAACTTGGTTTAGGTATCTTAGACTTCAAGCAATATTGAAGATTATCCAACATCGATCTCGTACTCTGTTTTGTTTTTCGTACTTTCTTTGATCTAATGGAAGTCGTTTTCTTCTCGATTTTGCTTTCTGACCTAAGATGGCTGCTGCTGGCGGAATTAATTGTTCCAACAGTTCGAAATAGGAGGACGATTTCCTCCTATGATCTTACCTCTGGGATAATCCAGGATAGGTTATTTCCCAACCGTAGCTCAATGGGAGAAATTACGATGAATGGGCTCAAAACCTTCGTATGGCTTTGAGTGCTCGAAAGAAGTTTCCTTTCATCGATAGAAGCATTCCGAAACTGACCGACGACTCACCGGATCTCGGAGATTGGATGGCTAACAATCACTTGCTAGTCACATGGATCAAGTTGACCATCGAACTGAAACTACGGACCAATATCTCACATTGAGAATTGGCCAAAGATCTTTGGGATCACATCAAGAGGCGCTTTGCTCTCAAAACTGGAACTTGATTTCAACAACTTCGTGAACCTCTCGCCAATTGTTGAAAAATGGGATCCACAGTGGACGAATATTTTGGGCGTTTAACGAAGATTTGGGATGCTATGACCGATTGCTTAAGCACAAAAACTTGTAGTTGTAACAAGTGCGAGTTCGACTTGGTTACGGCTCATGAACAGTAACATGACGTGGTTTGTGTTCACGATTTTCTTTATGGACTTGATGATGCGACTCACAGTGTTGTGCCTTAACAGATCTACGCATTTTCTTTACGGGCTTGATGATGGCGACTCACGGTGTTGTAAAATACTTGGACGACAAGGACGTATCTTCAACAATACGGAAGTATTTCCATTTAGGTTGTATATTTACATAGTTGATGTATATTCTTTTAGATTCGTTTCCATCGCTTTAAAGACATATTTAAGTGTATATAAAGATCGACCAATGTTGCACTGGGATATGTGACTGATGCTAGATTTAAATTAGGGTGGTTGGAGAAAAAACTCAACTAGCGGATACTAAAAATAGAGCTAGAGTTGAAGGACTTTAAGCTCCAACTTGTTTCACTCCAGCTCCAACTTATCTTCTCATCAAAGACCACATCGCGACTTACAACTATCTTCCTTGTTGTTGGGTTGTAAAGTCTATATACATTGGATCATGGGTAAATCCCAAGGTGTACTAGTGGCTTTGATCTATCGTCAAGCTTCTTGAGGTTAGGGGCTTCAATCTTTGCGAATGCTAAGCAACCGAACACCCTCAAGTGTCCTAGGTTTGGTTTCTTCTCTCGCAAGCATTCGTAAGGTGGCATATTTTCAAGGACTCTTGTTGGTACCCTATTAATCACATAGGTAGAATGACGTACTGCTGCTCCCCATAAGTAGTTTGGTACCTTCATTGCCTTGAGAATACTTCTTGTCATCTCCATCAAAGTCATGTTCTTTTTCTCCACTACATCGTTTTGATGCGGTGTGTAAGAGGCCGTGAGATGTCTCTTAATTCCACTGGTTTCACAGAAATCATGGAACTCCCTTGACGCGAACTCTCCTCTTCTATCGGTTCTTAGAGTCATGATTTTCTTCTCAAAATCATTTTCTACTAGAGCCTTAAACGCCTTGAATCTTCCAAATGCTTCACTCTCTCTTTTATCAAGATCGACCACATGTATCTTCAAAAATCATCAATGATAACAAATATGTATTTGTTATGAGCAATGGTAGGTGGTGTTATTGGACCACATAGGTCTGCGTGAAGAAGCTCTAGAGGTTTGGAAGCTCTAAACGTCGATGTCTTGGAGAAAGATTGGCGAGTTTGCTTCCCGACCAAGCATGATTCACACTGTCTTTTTTCTTCTCTGAATTTTGCCAATCCATGAACCATCTCTTTAAAACTTATATGCCCTAACATTGCGTGCCATCTCCAAGTATCATCTTCTATGCTTGTGTGTAAACATATCGGTTTGCCTATCTTGAGATTGAGTTTGTAGAGCCTTCACCAAAAGTCTTCCACTTGGATCATGGAGTGTCAAGTAATCTTGTCTCATTCGTACGTCATCACACCCTGCTTTCGTAGCTTTTCCTAAACTCAATATATTGCTCTTGAGTTCGGGTATGTAGTAGATATCGGTTACAAGTTTTTATTCGTCCGTTTTGCTTTGAAACAGGATTGATCATTTCCCTCATAATCCATCTCCAAATTTTAAAGATTGGATGGCTAACAATCACTTGCTAGTCACGTGGATCAAGCTGACCATCGAACCGAAACTACGGACCAATATCTCACATCGAGAATTGGCCAAAGATCATTGGGATCACATCAAGAGGCGTTTTGCTCTCAAATGTGGAGCTCGATTTCAACAACTTCGGGAACCTCTCGCCAATTGTCTACAAATGGGATCTACAGTAGATGAATATGTCTGGCGTTTAACAAAGATTTGGGATGCTATGACCGATTGCTTAACCACCAAATCTTGTAGTTGTAACAAGTACGAGTGCAACTTGGTTACGGCTCATGAACAGCAACGTGGCGTGTTTGTGTTCACGATTTTCTTTATGGACTTGATGATGCGACTCACAGTGTTGTGCCTTGATAGATCTACGCATTTTCTTTACGGGGTTGATGATGGCGACTCACGGTGTTGTTGTTGGAATATCACCAAACAGCTTTGGTTTACAGATCGAAGAATCAAAAGGTGAATCTGAGAAATGAAAATGGAGGTCACGATTATTGAAGAAGAAGATTGAAGAATCACGTGACAAACACATGGCCAATTAATAAAAGGACACTCAAATAAAATAGATAATTAACTTATTAGATTTATCTTTTTTTACAGAGAATAGGCAATGTTCTTTTTAGAATAATGTTAAGTTTTTTCTATAAGTATGTACGCTTGGGAAGCCAAAAACTTATTCGAGAAAAACAGAGCAATAAACAAGTTTTTCAGAATATTGTTTCAATTTTTTTCTTTTAATATTCTGAGAACAATTTTTAGTTTCTTGCTCAAAATCACAAAATCCAACATGGTATCAGAGCTAAGGTTGATGTAGTGAAGATCCTAGCAACCTAAAACATCACAATTCAATCTCACAAGCCACAAAAATCACAAGAAACAACAAATAACCACAAGAGAAGCAATCACAAAAATCTCAAGAAAAGATGCAGCAAAACACAACACAAATTATTCCTGTGTTTGACGGGAAAAGTTTCAGTCTATGGATCAAGAGGATGAAGACAATACTAAGGTCTAGATCTCTATGGACTATTGTCTCAGAAGGAATTCCAGAAGCACCAAAAACAAGTACAATACCCACGAAGGAAGAACTAAAAGCGGTAAGAGAGTGGGAAGGGTTAGAAGTTAAAGATCAGCTTGCCTTACAACTAATTCACAGCGCCTTGAGCGAAGAAATCCTTGGAGGAAGAGTCTCTGATGAAGAATCAGCCAAAGCAGCTTGGGATCTTCTGCATACAGAATACAAAGGAGATCCAAAAACATCACAAATAAGACTACAAAGACTAAGAGCAACTTTCTGGAGTGTAAAGCAGAAAGAGAAAGAAACATTAAAGGTGTTTATGAAGAGGATTATGGAACTAAACAATGAGATGAAATCATATGGAGATAATATGCCTGAAGAATATTTGGTGTCAAAAGTCTTATCTTCTTTGACAACCAAGTATGATCCTTATGTGGGTGTGATAGAGCAAACCAAGGATTTGCAAACAATCACCTTGCAGGAATTGATGAACGCACTGCAGATGCAGGAAAACAGACTTGAAGATAGAGATGAAAACAATTCAGAAGAAGGAGCATTCTATGCAAGGTTTAATAAACCAATTCAGAGGAGTCAAGGGACAAAACAAAATTTCGAAGAGTTTGATGATCAAAAAGGGAAGCCAAAGTGGTGCAACTATTGCAAAAAGGATAATCATTATGAAGCCTTCTGCTACTACAAGGAAAAGAAATCCAGCGATGATCAAAACAGACAACAAAGATCACAAATAGAATGTTTCAACTGTGGAGAACTTGGACATATCTCTAGGGATTGCAAAAAGAAGAGAAACCAACAAGCTTACATGCACCAAGAAGAAGATAACATGGAAGAGCTATTGTTTGCAGCAAGTCACACACCAACATTTCAAAGCACATGGATTCTTGATAGTGGAGCAACAAATCACATGGTCAAAGAAGAAAGATTGTTCTCAGTTTTGGACAAATCAGTTTTTACTCCTATAAAGATGGCTAGCGGAGAGGAAATAATGAGTATTGGGACAGGTAGCATCACTGTGGAAACGAGTATAGGTCAAAGAACCATAAGTGATGTGTTTCTAGTTCCAAAGATCACAAGAAATCTACTAAGTGTTGGGCAGTTAGTAAAGACAGGATATAAGGTTTTATTCGACAACAATCACAATGGTACTTATATAAGGTTTTATTCGACAACAATCACAAAATGGCAATCATAATGGACAAAGAATACAACAAGATCACTGAAGCTCCTATGAACGGTACTTCGTTCTCACTAAGCTGGTCAATCATTGAGAAAGAGCATTCAGCTCAAGGAGATTTTTCAAGATTCACCCAAGAAACAATCACAAAACAGTCTAAAGTCTGCCTAGCCACATTTCTAAATTCTCAACTTTCACCAAGAATAATTGAAAAAGATGCAGATGGCAAATATGTCTACAATCGAACCACAAAGATGAAAGGAAGCAACGACAAGACTTCTCAAAATAAAGTAAAGCAAGAAACAAAGAATCACAATGCGGTTTTGAAGTTTCAGGAAATAAACGAAGGGGTACCAGAGAAGATGGTTGAAGAGAATTCTGGTAAGAGGGAGCTAGAGGACAATGATTCCTCACAAAACTCGGCTGAGAAGTTACTGCAGAGAAAAGATAAGATTTCAAAGTTAGTTGATAATGATATGATAGAGAAACAGAGAAAGAATCAAGTGGAAGAGTTTGGTTTCGAAAAAAAATTTCAAGGACAAAGATTGGAGACTAGCTATGGATGAAGAAATCAAGATGGTCAACAAAAATCAGACTTGGTATCTCAAAGAAAAACCACAGGACATAATCGATAAAGGAGTAGTTCAAGTCCAGAGGGAGATTGAACAAGCAAGCCTACCATGGAGTTTTGAAGATGTTGTGAAGGGAATTTTCGGATCTAAAGAAGATGAAGTAGTTGCAGATTTCAAAACCATAAATCGAATTCAAGATTCAAAAGTTCCAAATATAAAATCAGAAGTCAAAGCAATTTGTTCAAGAGGGAGTGTTGGAATATAAAATCAGAAGTTTTTCAGAATATTGATTCAATCTTTCTTTCTTTTGATATTCTGAGAACAATTTTTAGTTTCTTGCTCAAAATCACAAAATCCAACAGTTGTAAAATACTTGGACGAAAAGGACGTATTTTCAACAATATGGTAGTATTTCCATTTAGTTTGTATATTTACATAGGTGATGTATATTCTTTTAGAATCTGTTCCATCGCTTTAAAGACATATTTAAGTGTATATAAAGATCGACAAAAATTGCACTGGGATCTGTGACTGATGCTGGATTTAAATTAGGGTGCTTGGAGAAAAAACTCAATTCGCGGATACTAAAAATAGAGGTAGAGTTGAAGGACTTTAAGCAGAAGTGCTCAGATCTCGAAACTCTGATGGATAAGGAGAAAGCAGAGTTGTTGGCAGCTAGGAAACAATAAGAGATCACTTCTGTTGAACTAGAATAGTGTTGAGTTTTGCTATATTGAGTTTGGGCTCCACTGTTGTGCGATGATGTTTTTTTGATAATTTGTGTTCTTAATCAGTTGTTAGGCGCTTATGGTTTGACAAATGGGATCCACAGTGGTAGTGTCCATTCTAGGTTTCTCTATTGCACTTTGTTTCTTGATATAAAAATAATTGGCATTGTCTTGAGATGGTATCTCTTGTCTGAACTGATAGAGTAGCATGCAAAAGAGAAGACGAGTAGCATGGTGCCGTTACTATCTATAGTTCTTGTTGTGCTATCAATTTGTAATTATAACAGAGTATCAAGTCATGAAGATATTGCTATCGCATTTAATTGCTCGCGTTATTAGTCGTGCATTCAACACTACAGATGCCAAGGTTTAAGATAGTAGGCTGGGCAAGGAAAACAGAAATGAACAAAAGATATAAAGAAGATGAAACGTTTATTTAATTTCCAATGATTATTAAACTTCACAAACCCGCTTAATAGGAAAGACAAGTTTTGGGTCTCGAAATAGCAAAGACAATTTCTCGTAGAGGCCCTAACAGCCGCCTGTGTGGCTTATGTCATACGCCGGCCCTGACTATCTTCGATCAAAAAACTTATTTTATGAGAAAGTTGAATTGAAAAATATAAAAATATGAGAACCTGAGAGAGAATACCACAATTTGAATAGAACTTCAATTACACGTAAACCCTTGTTGCAAAAGAAAAAAAAAATTCAATTACACATATGTTCAAAGAGTTTTAGTTCACAAAAATAGCTCAATGACAAGTATGACGAAAATGTTTTACGCAGACTCTGTTATACGTGTAATTGTTTCACGTGCCAGTCGACTCAGTCTATGAAAAAAATTATATTAAATGATAAAACTTAATCGGTAGGTAGCAGCAATGAAACAATAAAAACTATAAATAGAGCAATCCATGCCATATAACTTTCCATTCACCATCACACAATCGATACTTGAGATTAAAAATGGCGACTTTCTCCGGATTACATCTTCTCTTCTTCTCCTTCATCATAGCAACAGGTATGCATGCATGCATACATTTTGCTCTTCTCTGCATAAATTTTCCAATAAATCAATTTTCTTATAATTAAAATTGCGCAAATTAAGTTTTCAGAAACATTTTCATTCCATGCAGAGAAAACGATATACAGTAATATAATCTAAATTATTAAAATTTCGATTGTATATTTGCAAGGCACTATTTCCGTCGTCTCCGGCACCGTCTTCACCATAGTGAACAGGTGCAGTTTCACCGTATGGCCCGGAATACTCACTGGAAACGGCGGAGCACAACTCAATGACGGCGGATTTGTCTTAAACTCAAGAGGTTCCGTTGAGGTAACCGCACCAGCGGGATGGTCCGGGAGATTCTGGGGCCGAACAGGCTGCAACTTCGATGGCTCCGGAGCCGGAAGATGCCACACCGGAGACTGCGGCAACAAGTTAAAATGCGCCGGCGCAGGAGGAGCTCCACCGGCCACACTCGCCGAATTCACGATCGGCACTAACGGCGCGATGGATTTCTACGACGTAAGCCTTGTCGACGGTTACAACGTCCAGATGGGAATCACGACTAGAGGAGGCACAGGCGATTGCCAAAACGTTGGATGCGTTTCGGACTTGAACGCGAATTGCCCTGACGATCTACGCGTTTTGGAAGGGGGGAATGTTGTGGCGTGTAAGAGCGCTTGCGAGGCTTTCAAGCAACCGGAGTATTGCTGCACCGGTCAGTTCAATAAACCGGAGACTTGTCCTCCGACGAATTACTCGAGGATATTCAAAGCAGCTTGTCCCAGAGCGTATAGCTACGCATACGACGACGCTTCGAGCACTTTTACTTGTGCCAATGCTAATTACTCGATCATTTTCTGTCCCTAGACAGGCTCAGATCCATATTACCAACGACGATTGGTAAAACCCGCGGATTTGTGGAATCGCGGATAGTAGAATAAGTTTTGCGGAATGAAATAATTTCTGCAAACCAAAATTTATCATTAATAAATTGCTGAATAAAATTACTGAAAATGTGTGCTTGGTTAACTTTTGCGTATAATATATTACAAAATTATCAATATAAAGCATATGTTTAATATTTAATATTTTTTTAATATGAGTTATTTTAGTCATTAAATAAATGCAAATGCGGATATTAATATCGTAACTAATATATATATATATATATATAAAAGATAATATATTTCCGCAAACCAAATTTATCATTAATAAATTGCTGAATAAAATTACTGAAAATGTGTGCTTAGTTTACTTTTGCGTATAATATATTAAAAATTTATCAATATAAATCATATGTTTAATCTATATATATAAAATTACATTTTTCTCTCTTCTCCTTCCACCACATAAGCAGCCACCTCATCCCTCACATCATCAATTATTTTTTATTTTTGTTTTAAAATTCACAACCTAACATTTATATTCAACTATAATGTTAGAAAGCAATAAATAAACTGAATTATAATTTTCGAAACAGAAAAAAATTAACACACAGTTCTAAAACGTTATTAAAAAAAAATAAATAATCAACAAAAATATGAGAAAATAAATAAACAAAAACCAAAAATATATATTAGTCATGAGCATCTCAGAATTCATGATGGTAATTTATGGATGAGACAAAATTAGATAATTTGGTAGAAGAAAAACTATAAAATTACCTTTTCTCTCTTATCCTTCCGCCATCAGCAACCACCTCATCTCTCACATCATCAATTATTTTTTATTTTTGTTTTAAAATTCACAACTTAACATTTATATTCAACTATAATGTTAGAAAACAATAAATAAACTGAATTATAATTTTGAAACAGAAAAAAAATTAACAAACAGTTATAAAACATTATAAAAAAATAAACAATCAACAAAAATATGAGAAAATAAATAAACAAAAACCAAAAATATATATTAGTCATGAGCATCTCCGAATTCATGATGGTAATTTATGGATGAGACGGAATTAGATAATTTGGTAGAAGAAAAACAACTCCATAAGAGAATCTAATAAACAAAATCATTCCAAGACTTGGACATTTAAAGATATATCCAAAAATTAGAGAATGTATAATTAACCAACACAATAGTAGAATAATTATACTATAGAAAAAATACAATTAAAGATTAATGACAAAAAACTTCCGCGCGAAGCGCGGACCAACCACTAGCCTAAAAACAAGGATATATGTTAGGCTTAGACATTTTGGGTTTCATAACGGTAATTTATAGATATGGGATGTGAATTGATCAATTTGGAAGAGGAAAAACAATTCTCTAAGGGAATCCGATACAAATAGAACGGAAAATTGAGGTAACAAAGTGGGTTCGAGAAATTCTATTATCTAAAATCTCTTCCCAAACTCTGAATAATTTGGGTAAAGGTCAATTTTAGGACATATGTTTTGAGAAAATTCGGAAAAGTCCGATAAATTTTGGAAAATGATATATACATTTTAAATTTAAAATTTGTAAACGGGTCATCCGGATTTCGTCACCTAAGCGTCCTACTAAGCATTCAAATCATCAATTACTTTTCATTTAAATATTTTAAAACACAACTAACACTTCGACTGAGCTATAATCTTAGAAAACAATAAATATACAAAATTATACTTATAAAACAGAAAAATTAAATTACCAAACATTAACAGATAGGTATGAAGCGCTATTAGAAAATAAATAATTTACAAAAACATGAAAAAATAAATAAACCAAAAAAAAGATATACGTTAGCCATGACATTTCAAGTTGCATGACGGTAATATACGGATATGGGACGTGAATAGATAATTTGGGAAAGGAAAAACAATTCCATAAGGGAATTCGGTAAATAACCGGAACAGAAAATACATAAATGGGACGTGTTTGGGAAAATTCTCTTCACAAACTCTCAATAATTTGGGTAATGATCAATTTGGAGACATATTTTGTGAAAATTCTAGAAAATTCAGAAAATTTTAGAAAATAATATATAATTTGAAAATATTAAAATTTTAAACGGGTAATTGAGGTAATTTACCTCATATTATTTCTTTTTATGTACATGTTTGAATAAAATAATGATTTCGAATGAATAATATTTGAACGGAATTGGAAATAGGACATTAAATTTTAAAACGATACGGATGAGAAAAGAAAACTCATCTCAAAAAGTTACAAAATACAACAAATGCAATACATAAAAATGGATAATAATAAGTGACACATCCGCGCGTAGCGCGGTTTACCAACTAGTATTTAATATTTTTTAATATGAGTTATTTTAGTCATTAAATAAATGCAAATGAAAATATTAATATCATAACTAAAATATATATATATATATATATATATATATATATATATAATAGTTGCAAGGCTGGTCCAACAAAAATGATGGTCAGAATTAAAAAAAAAAGTGGCATTTTATAATTAATAAAATTGTAATAAAACAATTTACACTGTACAAAAAACATCAAATCTTTGAAAAAAAACAAAAACAAATCATAAAGAGAAAAACAAAAACAAATGACAAAAAAAAAGTAACGCCTTACCAAAAAAATATATATAAAGTAATTTGACAAACCAATATTTTTAAAAACAGTCTACTGTTAAAAAAAACATGGATTTCAAAATTTTCAACAATACGGAAGTTTACATATTTGATGTATATTCTATTAGATTCAGTTTTATCGCTTTAAGGACATACTAGTTGATAATTCGCGCCCTGCGCGGGGTGAGAGATTTATATTTTTTCGGGTAAGTGAATTTGAATTTAAAATATAATAATTTTTAATTATTTTAATATTAAATTTTCATTAAATTCTTATTAATCAACGGGATTAATAAAATAATATTTAGTTTTGTTTAAGTGAAGTTGAATTTATTTATTATTATATTTTTTATAATTGAAAAATTAAACTATAGTAAAATAGTTTAATTCAGTTTTTTATAACATAAATTGTTATGTTAATAAATCTGCTTTTTAAGTGAATCTAGTTTTTTATAAATTAGACATATTTTAATTCAGTTTTTTAAGTGAGTGTCATTTATTTTGGTGCTTTTTAAAAAAAATTCGGATTATACTCAATAACTTGGTGGGTAAACCATATATCAGTTTTCATTTATTTGTTAAAACAACAATTAATGGCTTGTATTTATTGTCATGTCAAAAAAAACATTTCGATATTTTTTGGATTAAATTTAATTTAAGTAATTTTAATATCTAATGTAATATCTAAAAGAAACTGATTGGGAAACATATAAAATGTCTTTGTGAAAGTGGTTGTGTGCTTATTATGTTGTCTTCGATGTCTCAAGTTCGATTACCCCAAAAACAAATTAGTATTTTTTTTATTTATAATGATTTTTTTACTATTAATTATTTGTGTCCCGGAAGAGTTGTTGGATGATGCTTTTGTGGAAGCAAGGTTAACGGTGGAGTTTCCTCAGGGAGAGGATGGAGAACCAGAAATCACGAGCGGGAGGGAGGTGCTAGATGCGATGAACGGAATGTGGAAGAGATTCATGATCGTTAAGGTCTTGGGACGAAATATTGCTATCCCAACTTTGAGTCGAAAACTTCGAGAGATGTGGCAACCGAAAGGCTCGATGCACGTGATGGATCTACCGCGCGAATTCTTCATTATTCGTTTTGAGCTAGAGGAAGAGTATCTTGCGGCCTTAACTGGGGGACCATGGAGGGCTTTTGGAAGCTACTTGATGGTGCAAGCATGGTCACCGGATTTCGACCCATTAAGGAATGAGATTACTACTACTCCGGTGTGGGTGCGTCTTACAAATATCCCGGTGAATTTCAACCACAAAGCTATCTTAATGGGAATAGCTTGAGGTTTGGGAAAACCAATTCGAGTGGATCTCACAACTCTTAATTTCGAGAGGGCAAGATTTGCAAGAGTATGTGTGGAGGTGAATTTGACAAAGCCGTTAAAAGGAACCGTAAGTATTAATGGTGAGCGGTACTTTGTGTCATACGAAGGTTTGTCCAACATTTGTTCAGTTTGTGGTTTGTATGGACACTTGGTACATACATGCCCGAAAGTGGTTAAGGAGAAGGTGGTTAGTATAGTGCAACATACAAAAGGTGGGGGTGGACGAAGTCCTACACAGTCGGAGGACGGATTCACAACGGTACGACGACTGCATAGGAAGGGAGTATCTTCGTCGAATCCGGTGGTGTCAGTGGCGGGAACGTCCGGAGAAGTTTTAGGAAGGAATCTAAGAGAGATCCCGGAGTTTCAGGTCCGTGAGAATATTGAGATGTCTAACAAATTTGGAAATCTCGAGGAAGATATGGGAATATCTGGATCGGGGCAGATCGTAATATCGGGGGAGGCAAATAAGGAAAACATGATATTCGGAGATCATCGAGGGCAAGAGAAGAGTGGAGAGCAAGTCAGGAATGCTTCGCGGGGAGAAAGGGAAGCAGTTTTAAAAATTGGGCCTAAAGGGGGAGTGAATAATAAACGGGCCGGCAAGAAGCCCGTTGATAATTCCCGAAGCAAGAACCAGAAAAACTTGAATAAGCCCATGAGAGGTCTAGTGTTTGGCCCAACTCGAGGGGAGCTGGAGCTTTCAGAATTCGGCAAGAGACTTCGCGAAGAGAAGGGGAGCTCGGGAAGATCCGGTGGAGTATTTGTTGATGGTTCGGAATTACAGAGGGAAGGGAGTGTACGATTGCAAACAAATGACAAGGAGGCGAATCAATCAAATCCGAGAGATGAAGGTAAGCAACAGGAGAGGGGGGGGTTGCAGATGGTGGTTTCGGGGGAGGCGACGAGCCCGGCGGTGGCATGACGGGGTTCCCCGGCGTTTCAGTGGTTATTAGAGCATAATATTCTAATGAATTGTCTGTTATGGAATTGCCGGGGGGCGAATAAACCCAATTTTTGAAGAGCTATTAGATACATCTTAAAGAAGCATAAGACAGATGTGTTGGAGCTGTTTGAGACTCACGCCGGGGGTGATCGAGCACGACGGATTTGTGAAGGGCTGGGGTTCGAGAGATCGGTGAGAGTGGATTCGGTAGGCCAGAGTGGAGGGTTGTGGCTTCTATGGAGATCAGAAGTAGGAGAGGTTACAGTTGTGGAATTGGCTGACCAGTATATATATGCGACGGTGTCAACCGGAGAAGACATCATTCACTTAATCGTTGTATATGCGGCCCCGACAGTAAGTCGGAGGAGCGGTTTGTGGGGACAGCTGAGTAGTCTGATCCAGAACGTGAACGGTCCCTTAATCATTGGTGGTGATTTTAATACCATTGTTCGTTTAGATGAAAGAACCGGAGAGAATGGGAGGTTGTCGCCGGATTCTTTAGCTTTTGGAGAATGGATGAATGAATTGTCCTTAATAGATATGGGTTTTAAGGGTAATAGTTTTACTTGGAAGAGGGGAAGGGAAGAGAATACTTTTGTCGCAAAGAGATTGGATAGGGTTTTATGATGTGCACATGCACGCTTGAAGTGGCAGGAAGCGACGATCACCCATCTGCCTTTTTTGGCTTCGGACCACGCACCTCTTTATGTGCAGCTGATGCCGGAGCAGAGAGGAAACCCGAGAAGGAGGCCCTTTAGATTTGAAGCAGCGTGGTTGAAACATGAAGGTTTCAAGGAGCTTTTCTCGACATCTTAGAACCGAGGGATAGATACTCCTGCAGCGTTGAGAAGTTTGAAAGAGACTCTTCAGCGATGGAACAAGGAAGTTTTCGGAGATGTCCGGAGAAAGAAAGATCGATTGCTGGAGGAGATTAAAGAGGTCCAAGACATGTTGGAACAGATACACACAGATGACTTACTAAATAAGGAGGAGACTCTTTGTAAGGAGTTGGATGTCGTGTTGGAGCAGGAAGAGATGCTTTGGTTCCAGAAAGCTAGGGAGAAGTGGATAGTGTTGGGAGATCGAAATACGAAATATTATCACACCACTACCATTGTAAGGAGACGGCGTAACAGGATTGAGATGCTAAAAGATCAGGATGGAGTTTGGGTGTCAAAGCCAAGAGATTTGGAGAATATGGATATTGCCTATTACACCAGACTGTATTCTTTGGACGACATTGACCAAGTAGTAGAGAAGTTGCTAGCAGAGGGATTCACACATCTAACTAGGGAGGAGGTGACATATTTACGGAAACCATTTTCGGCTCTGGAGGTGGAGAACTCGGTGAAGAGTATAGGGAAATACAAAGCTCCAGGACCGGACGGTTTCCAGCCTGTGTTTTACCAAGATTGCTGGGAAGTTGTAGGGGAATCCGTCGTTCGTTTTGCTCTGGAGTTCTTTACTACAGGGCAGCTTCCAGAGGGAACTAATGATGCGTTAGTGGTTCTCATTTCCAAGGTTCTGAAGCCGGAGAAGATTATGCAGTTTCGACCAATCAGCTTTTGTAATGTGTTGTTTAAGACGATTACGAAAACAATGATGCTGAGACTGAAGCGTGTGATGCCAAAACTAATAGGTCCGGCCCAAGCGAGTTTCATTTCGGGGAGGTTAAGTACGGTTAATATCGTTGTGGTGCAGGAAGTGGTTCATTCTATGAGGCGTAAGAAGGGGAGAAAAGGATGGATGTTACTTAACCTTGATCTGGAGAAAGCATATGATCGTATCAGATGGGACTTCCTTGAAGACACACTTAGAGCAGCTCGTCTTCCAGAGGAATAGATTGGTTGGATTATGCAGGGAGTGACTGGCCCGTCTATGAGCTTGTTATGGAATGGGGAGAGAACATAAGCCTTTAAACCAGAACGGGGATTACGTCAAGGAGACCCTCTTTCCCCGTATCTGTTTGTCCTATGCATTGAGAGACTTTGTCACTTGATCGAGGGTTCGATAGCTTCAAAGGAGTGGAAGCCGATTAGCATATCAAGGGGAGGACCGAAGTTGTCACATATCTGCTTCGCGGATGACTTGATATTATTTGCGGAGGCATCTGTAGCGCAGATCCGGGTGATTAGAAGGGTTCTAGAGAGATTTTGTGTTGCCTCAGGACAAAAAGTAAGTCTCAAAAAATCAAAAATATTCTTCTCCGATAATGTTTCTCGAGAGTTGGGAGTTTTGATTAGTGCAGAAAGTGGGATCCAATCGACACGGGAGCTAGGCAAGTACTTAGGAATGTCGATCCTGCAGAAGCGTATAAACAAGGACACTTTTGGGGAGGTAGTGGAGAGAGTATCTTCGAGGTTAGCGGGTTGGAAGGGACGATTGCTGAGCTTTGCAGGACGGATAACCCTTACAAAAGCAGTTTTATCATCGATCCCGGTGCACGTGATGAGTATGGTTGCTTTACCGCAAGGAACACTAAAAAAGTTAGATCGAGTCTCAAGATCTTTTCTTTGGGGAGATACAATGGAACATCGTAAGCAACATCTCATAGCCTGGAAAAGGGTCTGTAGACCGAAGAGGGAAGGAGGACTTGGAATCAGACTATCCCAGGATATGAACAAGGCTCTACTATCAAAGCTAAGCAGGCGACTGATGCATGATAACTCCGGTCTTTGGGCCAGAGTGCTAAGGAGTAAGTATAAAGTGCAGGGAATACGGGAAACGGCATTGACTCTTGTTAAGAGTAACTGGTCACCACTTTGGAGGAGTGCAATGATAAGCCTGCGAGAGGTCCTGCTACCGGCCCTAAGTTGGATACTGGAGATGGAAGGCAAATTCGTTTCTGGCAGGATAAATGGTTACTAAGGGTCCCGTTGTCAGAGATGGCAGTGAGCACAATTCCAGAAGAGCTGGTGAGTTTGAGGGCCAGTGACCTATGGAATGATGTTGGGGGATGGAATTTTGATCGCATAGCCCCATATATTTATTCTCATGTGAAGCTGCAGCTACTGTCTGTGGTGTTAGATAACATCACGGGTGCTAGAAATAGAATTACGTGGGGAGAAAATCAAGATCGACGTTTCACGGTGAAAGCTGCTTACTCGTTTCTCACAAAACATACTACAACAAACCCAAATATGCAAAGTTTCTTTGACAGAGTTTGGCGCGTCGTAGTACAGGAAAGGGTGAAAGTGTTTCTCTGGTTAGTAGGGAACCAGGCGCTAATGACAAACATGGAGCGACAGAGAAGACATATATGCATCACAAGAGTCTGTCAAATATGTAGAAGAACAGATGAATCAATCAATCATGTTCTTCGAGACTGCCCGACTATGTCAGGCATTTGGAACCGGATTGTTCCGCTGAATAAGTTGCAAAGATTCTTTGCAGAGACGATTTTGGAATGGGTATATACGAATTTGGGGGAAAGCTCGGAGGTTGGAGGCTGTCCCTGGTCCACGACTTTTGCATTGGTAGTATGGTGGGGCTGGAAATGGAGGTGTGGAAACATCTTTGGGACGAATGAGAAGTGCCGAGATAGGGTGAAATTCATTAAAAACCTGGCTAAAGAAGTAATGGAGGCGCATACCAGTGTGAGAAGTAGGTTACAAGGGAGAGGAAGAGTTGAGAGACAAATCGCTTGGATACCACCCACGGTAGGATGGTCCAAACTCAATACAGATGGAGCTTCTCACGGTAATCCGGGGTTAGCTACAGCAGGGGGGGTCCTGCGAGATGGAGAAGGAACCTGGTGTGGGGGGTTTGCTTTGAACATTAAGATATGTTCAGCGCCTCTTGCAGAGCTTTGGGGAGTGTACTATGGTTTGTATATGGCATGGGATTGGCGCATCACACGGTTAGAATTGGACGTGGATTCGGCGATAGTGGTGGGTTTTCTGACAGAAGGGATCAGCAAGGATCATCCACTGTCATTCCTGGTACGTATGTGCCATGGCTTCTTATCAAAGGACTGGATAGTCCAAGTGTCGCACGTGTATAGGGAGGCTAACCGCCTTGCGGATGGGTTAGCTAACTATGCTTTTTCGCTTCCTTTAGGTATTACTATGTTAGAGTCTCCGCCTGAGGAGCTTATTTTGATTGTTATGGACGACACTCATGGAGTGGCAATAGCACGTAATGTGCCTGTGTAACGTTTTTTAAGTTGATTTATAATAATTTGGAGGAGACAGTTGTCTCCTTCCCTTGACCAAAAAAAAAAGTGTATATAACGATCGACCATTAAATCTGTGAATAATAAGAGAGAATTCCGATTCTTAACTTCAGAGCCACGACAAATCTAATCACGATTCTCGATTTTCTCTCTCGATTTCAGACACTCGACTATAGAGATTGAAATCAAGAACTTAATTTGTATAAGAATAACTCTCTTATATATGTTTAGAATTATAACTCAAAAACTAAACACAAAAGCTCTCAATATATTTGTCACAAACTCGACAACCATATATATATAGGCATTAGCAAAACTTTGCTAATTTTTTTTTTTAATTAAAAATAGAAAACTACTCTTTCCTATTTTTAATGAAAATGAAAGATTTCCTTTTATTTATCTTATCCTTAACCAAAACTTGGTTTAGGTATCTTAGACTTCAAGCAATGTTGAAGATTATCCAACATTCTCCCTCTTAAACTTCAACTTATCGATCTTCTTGTCTTTACTTCCTATTAAGTTTCTCATTTCCGCAAACTTGATCCTTGCTAATGCTTTAGTGAGGATGTCCGCCTTTTGTCCTTCTCTATGTATTCTCGTATGAAATGGAAGCGTTTATGAATGTGTTTACTCTTACCATGAAATACGGGGTTCTTGGTGAGAGCTATTGTAGATCTGTTGTTAATCTTGATGATGATTTGTTCGGTTTTCTATCCAGTAATCTTGCTTAACAAGTCTTGAAGCCACATTGCTTGTCTTGCCGCTAATGTTGCTGCCATGAACTCGGCCTTGCATGACGAAAGAGCAACTGTGTTCTGTTTTTGTGAACACCAAGTAATTGGTGAGGATCCAAAGTAGAAGATGTGGCATGTGGTGCTTCTTCCATCATCTTGATCAATGTTGTGACTACTGTCACTAAACCCAGTGATCTTCTTTGATCCTTCACACTTGAACTTCAAGTCGAGTGTTGTTGTCCCCTTAAGGTATTGTAGTATGTGCTTCATCATCTCACCATGTGACTAACGAGGACTTTGCATGTACCTGCTAGCAACTCCAACAGAAAATGCTAAGTCTGGTTGTGTGTGTAGAAAGTACCGCAAGCACCCTACGTTCCTTATGTAGCTTGTAGGATCTATCTCTTCTTCTTCTTGTGCGTTTGAAACTTTTAGTCCAAACTCCATTGGTACTTGAGTTGAATTGCAAGTTTCTAAATCGACTTCTTTCAAGATCCTTCGCACATAGCCTTCTTGCTTGATTTCGATTCCATCTTCAGATTGATGTACTTCAATGCCGAGATAGTACGTGAGCCTTCCGAAATTAGACATCTCGAACTTTGTTGATATTCCAGCCTTGAATTCACTTATGACCTTGAGAGTTTTTCCTGTCACAAACAAGTCATCTACATAAATAGCAAAAATGAGAAGATTTCCTCCCTCTTTCTTGTGATACACGGAAGTTTCTTTTGAGCACTTCTTGAATCTCATTCCTTTCAATATTTAATCCAACTTTGTGTTTCAAGCTCGAGGAGCTTGTCTCAAGCCCGAGGAGCTTGTCTCAAGCCGTACAATGCTTTCGAAAGTTTGTACACCTTGTGTTCCTCTCCTTTTACTTTAAAGCCTTCAGGTTGAGAAACATAGACATCTTCTATTAACTTTCCAATTAAGAATGCTTTCTTTACGTCTAAATGATGAATTTCTCATCCATTCGATGCCGCCAAAGCAATCAACAATCGTATAGTCTCAATACGAGCAACCGTAGCAAAGACCTCATCAAAATCTATGCCGAATTCTTGTACATATCCCTTAACCACAAACCGCGCCTTGTATTTGTTGATAGTACCATCTGCATTCTTCATGATTTTGAAAATCCACTTGAGACCAATAACCTTTACCCCACTCGGTTTATCAATTAAAAACCATGTCTTGTTTTTATTGATTGAATCGATCTCTTCTCCGCATACTAGTCTCTATTTTAACGATCCATTTGCTTCTCCATAACAAATTGGTTCATCATTCATTGCAAGTAGAACTCTCTCGCATTCCACAGCAGCTTGGATAACATAATCATCAAGATACATTGGTTGGTTAACTTTACGAGTTGATCTTCTGAGAGGTGGCTCTTCTAGTTGATGGTGTGAGCCTTCTTCTTCTTCCAAGTTGTCGCCATCACCATGATCAATCATCTCATCGTTCTCTGGTTCGCATTAATCTTGGTGTTGATCATTGCCTATGACCGCGAGTCCTTCTCCTGCATCTGCCACTTCTCCCCATCTCATGTAAAACATTCTCGGATCCCTTCTTGTTCCGTCTCTTGTTTCACTCCAGCTCCAACTTGTCTTCTCATCAAAGACCACATCGCGACTTACAACTATCTTCCTTGTTGTCGGGTTGTAAAGTCTATATACCTTGGATTCGGGGTCAATCCCAAGGTGTACTAGTGGATTTGATCTGTCGTCAAGCTTCTTGAGGTTAGAGGCTTCAATCTTTGCGAATGCTAAGCAACCGAACACCCTCAAGTGTCCTAGGTTTGGTTTCTTCTCTCGCAAGCATTCGTAAGGTGTCATATTTTTAAGGACTCTTGTTGGTACCCTATTAATCACATAGGTAGAATGACGTACTGCTTCTCCCCATAAGTAGTTTGGTACCTTCATTGCCTTGAGAATACTTCTTGTCATCTCCATCAAAATCATGTTCCTTCTCTCCACTATACTGTTTTGCTGCAGTGTGTAAGGGGCCGTGAGATGTCTCTTAATTCCGTTGGTTTCACAGAAATCATGGAACTACCTTGACGTGAACTCTCCTCCTCTATCGGTTCTTAGAGTCATGATTTTCTTCTCAAAATCATTTTCTACTAGAGCCTTAAACGCCTTGAATCTTCCAAATGCTTCACTCTTCTCTTTTATCAAGATCGACCACATGTATCTTAAAAAATAATCAATGATAACAAATATGTATTTGATATGAGCAATGGTAGGTGGTGTTATTGAACCACATAGGTCTGCGTGAAGAAGCTCTAGAGGTTTGGAAGCTCTAAACGTCGATGTCTTTGGGAAAGATTGGCGAGTTTACTTCCCGACCAAGCATGACTCACACTGTCTTTTTTCTTCTCTGCATTTTGGCAAACCATGAACCATCTCTATAAAACTTATATGCCCTAACCTTGCGTGCCATCTCCAAGTATCATCTTCTATGCTTGTGTGTAAGCATATCGGTTTGCCTATCTTGAGATTGACTTTGTAGAGCCTGTTAGGTGCACGCGTGACCTTCACCAAAAGTCTTCCACTTGGATCATGGAGTGTCAAGTAATCTTGTCTCATCCGTACATCACACCCTGCTTTCGTAGCTTGTCCTAAACTTAGGATATTGCTCTTGAGTTCGGGTATGAAATAGATATCGGTAACAAGTTTTTATTCGTTCGTTTTGCTTTGAAACAGGATTGATCATTTCCCTCCTATTTCAACACACGATCCATCTCCAAATTTTAAAGATTGAATGGCTAACAAACACTTGATAGTCACGTGGATCAAGCTGACCATCGAACCGAAACTACGGACCAATATCTCACATCGAGAATTGGCCAAAGATCTTTGGGATCACATCAAGAGGCGTTTTACTCTCAAATGTGGAGCTTGATTTCAACAACTTCGGGAACCTCTCGCCAATTGTCGACAAATGGGATACACAGTGGATGAATATTTTGGGCGTTTAACGAAGATTTGGGATGCTATGACCGATTGCTTAACCACCAAATCTTGTAGTTGTAACAAGTGCGAGAGCCACTTGGTTACGGCTCATGAACAGCAATGTGGCATGTTTGTGTTCACGTTTTTCTTTATGGAATTGATGATGCGACTCACAGTGTTGTGCCTTGATAGATCTACGCATTTTCTTTATGGGGTTGATGATGGCGACTCACGGTGTTGTAAAATACTTGCACGAAAAGGACGTATCTTCAACAATACGGAAGTATTTCCATTTAGTTTGTATATTTACATAGTTGATGTATATTCTTTTAGATTCGGTTCCATCGCTTTAAAGACATATTTAAGTGTATATAAAGATCGACCAAAGGTGCACTGGGATTTGTGACTGATGCTGGATTTAAATTAGGGTGGTTGGAGAAAAAACTCAACTCGCGGATACTAAAAATAGAGGTAGAGTTGAAGGACTTTAAGCAGAAGTGCTCAGATCTCGAAACTCTGATGGATAAGGAGAAAGCAGAGTTGTTGGCAGCTAGGAAACAATAAGAGATCACTTCTGTTGAACTAGAATAGTGTTGAGTTTTGCTATATTGAGTTTGGGCTCCACTGTTGTGCGATGATGTTTTTTTGATAATTTGTGTTCTTAATTAGTTGTTAGGCGCTTATGGTTTGACAAATGGGATCCGCAGTGGTAGTGCCCATTCTAGGTTTCTCTATTGCACTTTGTTTCTTGATAGAAAAATAATTGGTATTGTCTTGAGATGGTATCTCTTGTCTGAACTGATAGAGTAGCATACAAAAGAGAAGACGAGTAGCATGGTGCCGTTACTATCTATAGTTCTTGTTGTGCTATCAATTTGTAATTATAACAGAGTATCAAGTCATGAAGATATTGCTATCGCATTTAATTGCTCGCGTTATTAGTCGTGCATTCAACACAACAGATGCCAAGGTTTAAGATAGTAGGCTGGGCAAGGAAAAAAGAAATGAACAAAAGATATAAAGAAGATGAAACGTTTATTTAAATTCCAATGATTATTAAACTTCACAAACCCGCTTAATAGGAAAGACAAGTTTTGGGTCTCGAAATAGCAAAGACAATTTCTCGTAGAGGCCCTAACAGCCGCCTGTGTGGCTTATGTCATACGCCGGCCCTGACTATCTTCGATCAAAAAACTTATTTTATGAGAAAGTTGAATTGAAAAATATAAAAATATGAGAACCTGAGAGAGAATACCACAATTTGAATAGAACTTCAATTACACGTAAACCCTTGTTGCAAAAGAAAAAAAAAAAATTCAATTACACATATGTTCAAAGAGTTTTAGTTCACAAAAATAGCTCAATGACAAGTATGACGAAAAGGTTTTACGCAGACTCTGTTATACGTGTAATTGTTTCACGTGCCAGTCGACTCAGTCTATGAAAAAAATTATATTAAATGATAAAACTTAATCGGTAGGTAGCAGCAATGAAACAATAAAAACTATAAATAGAGCAATCCATGCCATATAACTTTCCATTCACCATCACACAATCGATACTTGAGATTAAAAATGGCGACTTTCTCCGGATTACATCTTCTCTTCTTCTCCTTCATCATAGCAACAGGTATGCATGCATGCATACATTTTGCTCTTCTCTGCATAAATTTTCCAATAAATCAATTTTCTTATAATTAAAATTGCGCAAATTAAGTTTTCAGAAACATTTTCATTCCATGCAGAGAAAACGATATACAGTAATATAATCTAAATTATTAAAATTTCGATTGTATATTTGCAAGGCACTATTTCCGTCGTCTCCGGCACCGTCTTCACCATAGTGAACAGATGCAGTTTCACCGTATGGCCCGGAATACTCACTGGAAACGGCGGAGCACAACTCAATGACGGCGGATTTGTCTTAAACTCAAGAGGTTCCGTCGAGGTAACCGCACCAGCGGGATGGTCCGGGAGATTCTGGGGCCGAACAGGCTGCAACTTCGATGGCTCCGGAGCCGGAAGATGCCACACCGGAGACTGCGGCAACAAGTTAAAATGCGCCGGCGCAGGAGGAGCTCCACCGGCCACACTCGCCGAATTCACGATCGGCACTAACGGCGCGATGGATTTCTACGACGTAAGCCTTGTCGACGGTTACAACGTCCAGATGGGAATCACGACTAGAGGAGGCACAGGCGATTGCCAAAACGTTGGATGCGTTTCGGACTTGAACGCGAATTGCCCTGACGATCTACGCGTTTTGGAAGGGGGGAATGTTGTGGCGTGTAAGAGCGCTTGCGAGGCTTTCAAGCAACCGGAGTATTGCTGCACCGGTCAGTTCAATAAACCGGAGACTTGTCCTCCGACGAATTACTCGAGGATATTCAAAGCAGCTTGTCCCAGAGCGTATAGCTACGCATACGACGACGCTTCGAGCACTTTTACTTGTGCCAATGCTAATTACTCGATCATTTTCTGTCCCTAGACAGGCTCAGATCCATATTACCAACGACGATTGGTAAAACCCGCGGATTTGTGGAATCGCGGATAGTAGAATAAGTTTTGCGGAATGAAATAATTTCTGCAAACCAAAATTTATCATTAATAAATTGCTGAATAAAATTACTGAAAATGTGTGTTTGGTTAACTTTTGCGTATATATTACAAAATTATCAATATAAAGCATATGTTTAATATTTAATATTTTTTAATATGAGTTATTTTAGTCATTAAACAAATGCAAATGCGGATATTAATATCATAACTTATATATATATAAAAGATAATATATTTCCGCAAACCAAATTTATCATTAATAAATTGCTGAATAAAATTACTGAAAATGTGTGCTTGGTTAACTTTTGCGTATATATTACAAAATTATCAATATAAAGCATATGTTTAATATTTAATATTTTTTAATATGAGTTATTTTAGTCATTAAACAAATGCAAATGCGGATATTAATATCATAACTTATATATATATAAAAGATAATATATTTCCGCAAACCAAATTTATCATTAATAAATTGCTGAATAAAATTACTGAAAATGTGTGCTTGGTTAACTTTTGCGTATAATCAGTGGTGGTCCCAGAAAAAAAATTCACATGGGTCATAAATTAATTTAAATATTATTATTGCTACAAAATATAAAAAAAAATCTGTTTATTAATGTATTTGGGATGGTAGAACTCAGGTTGGGTGGTTCAAATTTAAGAAACTGAACCAATTATGCCACAATTTTTTTATTATTTCATCCTAGATCTTTACTAATAAATATTTACCCTGTGTCATATGACCCACCTTTTTTCTACGTGGGTCCGCCCCTGCGTATAATATATTTCAAAATTATAAATATAATGCCTATGTTTACTGTTTAATATTTTTTAATATTATATTAGTCATTAAATAAATACAAATGCAAATATATATATCATAACTAAAATATTAATATCATAACTAGAAATTGATATACAGTAATATATTCTAATTAATTAATTTCGATTGTATATTTGTAAAACACTCTCTATTTCCGTCGTTTCCGGGACAAAGAAAAACATCAAATCTTTAAAAAAACAAAAAATCATAAAAAGAACAAAAAAAAATAATGACAAAAAAGTAACATGTCTTACAATAAAAATATAAACTAATTTGGCAAACCAATATTTTTAAAACAGTATACTGTTTACAAAAAAAAAAATCATGGATTTCAAAATTTACAACTTACATATAATAATTCGAAAACATTATGTGGCCCTCAATTTTTTTTTTTTTTAAAACGTGGTCCTAACCATGGTTCGCTAATGTTATGGGTTACTTGGGCCTATTTTTTGATGGTTTCAAAGCTCACGTGAACTTAGTTTACTCTCACATGAGCTTTGTTGCAAGTTGGCGTGGACATAAAAAAATGGAATCGAAAACCAAACTGAAACCGACCCGAAATAATTGAATTAAAACTGATTTAGGTATGGTCAAAATATCCGACAATTCCTATATATTGTTATATGTCGGTAAAGGGTAATAAACAGAACCGAACTGATATCTGATCGGATACCCGAATAACCCAAAAAATTAAATATATTAGTTATTTTTTTGGATATTACGGATATAATTTCAGATTTTTTGATAATATTTTCAGGTTTTTGGATATATTTCAGGGTTATTGGGTATATTTTTTGGTTTTCTGATATATTTTCGGGTTTTCATATATATTTTTGGGGTTTTAGGTATATTTTCAGGTTTTCGGATATATTTAGGATATTTTCGGAGAATAAATACTCAAACCGAACCATATTCAAAAACAAATCGGGTGTATCGTTTCTTAATTTTAAAAATCAAACCAACTAGGAATCGAAAGGAACCGAACCGAAATTGAACCGAAATTCTAAGACTATCTCCATCGGGGTTTTTAAAGTGGATCTCTAAGAATTAAAAAAAAAATTAAAAATATTAAAAAGAGATGAGAGAGGGGGAGAGACGTACCTTATTGGAGAGCTTTAAGAAACGTGTCTTAGCCCATACTTATTTTTCATTGGTTCATTTCATTTTTATTTAAAATTTAATTAAATATAAAATTATATTAATTAAATACCCATTTAACTTAATGGATGGAGATGCTCTAAGATTCTAAAACGGGTAAAAAAATGCAAAACCCAATTTATTCGAACACCAAAATACCCGATCTGAACCCAAAATACCCAAACGTCCAAACCTAGTTAAAAGCATTCAACAATAAAAAGAAACTTAAAGATCGAAAAAAAAACCCATCCCATGGTGGTTAAGCGGTTGTTAGGATATATTGGCCATGTAAAACTAGCAAAAGTAATATTAAGCTATTTAAAGTGTCCACAATTTAAAACAACCAATAGTATTATTCTACATCATCATCTATAATTAATTATATTTATTAAAGTTAATTAATTTTCTTTTTATTGTTATTTGCAAATTTTTTAACACTAAGATATTGTTATTCATATTAAAGAGCTTACAAATTATAGAAATTATTATATTTCCTAATAACATTATAAAGGAAACTAACTTAATACTAAATTATATAAAAAAACTAACTCTAATATATATGACCAAAATAAAAATATAACTATATTTTTTTATAGTAACCATATCATTTTTAAATCGTAATCATGTTAATTGTAATAAAATATTTAAAAAGGCACTATGAAAATAAATCTAATTTATATATCTATTACTAATAAAAGTTGATGCCATAAGCCTCTAAGGGTGTCCACATAGGATTTAAAAGATTCAATTCTATTGGTACACATCATCGTATATAATTAATTACATCATCTATAATTAATTAATTAATCAAAATTATGTATAATTTGGCTTCTATAACAAAAAGAGTCACTTTTAAAGTAAAAAGAAAAATTCAATACCATTAGAGCAACATTACTTACTGTTTTTCATAATAGTAAGACTACTAGAATGTAACATTTTAGTTTTATTTTAGTTTTAGAGCAACATTTTATTTTTATTTGAATGTAACACTAAAATGAAAAAACAGGAAAATTCAATACAATTAGAACAATTACTTATTGTTTTTACATATGTAACACTAATATGGAAAAACAATAATATGAAAAAGCTAAACTAAAAAAAATGTGTGTTTTTAATTTCCTATCAACATAAAACGAAATGTTCTCATTTAAGGTATTGATATTGCTTATAAATAAGCACATCGGTGAAATTAAATAGGTCATAGAACTTGCTAAATCAAAAAAAAAATTAAAGAGACAGAGAAAGTTCTTATTGAAAAAATAGCTATTTAAGACGCTTCTTCTTCTGCAAAATCAATTAATAAAACTCTATAATAGAAAAGAAAAATTGAAATCCAGAACAATATAATTGAACCGTCAGCTAACCGAATAGGTTCCTATGAGCCAAACCTCGAGGCCGATGTTGTCTACAAGATTAAAAAAATTCTGGTCATTAATAACAAAACTAGCTATATGGTGTCTACTCACAAGTTTATAATCTAATTCACTCAGCAAACAGAGTTGGTTAAGTCCGATCAGAATGACCATACTATCAAGAGGCAAACGTTTAGGATTCGTTCTTATGACAAGTTTAAAAGATCAGTTGACAAGAACAAAGACCTATACGGTAAAATTATTTATTCTCTCCATGTACACATATCTATTATACTATCATGTTGTAACACTATAATTACTCTGTTTATATGCCATTGGAAAAGTGGTCCTCATCGACAATGAAAAAAACTTCAATGGTGTGGCTAATAACAAAATAGAAATTCACCTACAAGCTACAACTTAAAGAGTAAACATGTTTTTCTCTAGACTCACACAACTTATATTTTCAAATACAAACTTCATTTACTATTAATCCTTTATGGTTTTTTTTTAACAATCCTTTATGACTTTTTTTAATCAGTGGGCGAATTGTAACAATTTAGTAATTGATTTGGCTATGCGCGGTTTTATGTAATTTTTAAACTTCATCAAATGTTTAGAACTTTTTTTATGTAATTTTTTTAAAAAATACTAAATATTAGTTTAACCTCATCAAATATTTACTGTGAAATACCAAATTCAAAGAGCCTACGCAAAGCAAAATTGAACACTATTTCATGTCATTCAAGTAAAGATATAGGTAAAATGTATACTAAACACATCAAAATCTGTCTCTTATACACATCTAGATGTGTATAAGAGACAGATACTAAACACATCAAAATCTGTCTCTTATACACATCTAGATGTGTATAAGAGACAGATACTAAACACATCAAAATCTGTCTCTTATACACATCTAGATGTGTATAAGAGACAGATACTAAACACATCAAAATCTGTCTCTTATACACATCTAGATGTGTATAAGAGACAGATACTAAACACATCAAAATCTGTCTCTTATACACATCTAGATGTGTATAAGAGACAGATACTAAACACATCAAAATCTGTCTCTTATACACATCTAGATGTGTATAAGAGACAGATACTAAACACATCAAAATCTGTCTCTTATACACATCTAGATGTGTATAAGAGACAGATACTAAACACATCAAAATCTGTCTCTTATACACATCTAGATGTGTATAAGAGACAGATACTAAACACATCAAAATCTGTCTCTTATACACATCTAGATGTGTATAAGAGACAGATACTAAACACATCAAAATCTGTCTCTTATACACATCTAGATGTGTATAAGAGACAGATACTAAACACATCAAAATCTGTCTCTTATACACATCTAGATGTGTATAAGAGACAGATACTAAACACATCAAAATCTGTCTCTTATACACATCTAGATGTGTATAAGAGACAGATACTAAACACATCAAAATCTGTCTCTTATACACATCTAGATGTGTATAAGAGACAGATACTAAACACATCAAAATCTGTCTCTTATACACATCTAGATGTGTATAAGAGACAGATACTAAACACATCAAAATCTGTCTCTTATACACATCTAGATGTGTATAAGAGACAGATACTAAACACATCAAAATCTGTCTCTTATACACATCTAGATGTGTATAAGAGACAGCACATCATCTTTTAAATACATTTATATTAAAAAAGTTTCTTTAAATCCATTATAGGGTTGATAATTTTAAAAATACTAATTGAAACAAGATTAAACCAAATTATTAACAAAGATCCGCGCGTAGCGCGGATAAAAGACCTAGTATATATTATAAAAGTTGATGTATTATGCAATTGAGGGCGTCCACATAAGATCAAAGAAACTCAATTTCATTGGTCCAAATCAGCGTTTTCATTAAACACAAAAATGTTAAATATGATTAACATTTAAATTAAATTAAAAACAAGAAAAACTAACTTGATGTATAAATAATTTGTTTTTGGAAAATTAAAATAGAAAAACTAAATAATAAAAAAATAAGAAAATTATATGTAAAACAAAATGTCAATAACTCCATAGAATAGTATATTTCAAAATAAAATGGAAATCAATGTTAAAATATCAAAAATGGAAATTAACTTGATATGTAGACTATTTTTTTGTAAAATCAACATAAAAAGCTAACTAACGAAAAAATACAAAAATATTGAATATGATTAATATTTTAATTAAATTAAAACACAAAAAATAAAAATTAACTGAAGGCATCCACAAAAAATCAAAGAAACCCAATTTTATTGACTCAAATCAGTGTTTTCATTAAACGCAAAAATGTAAATATGATTAATGTTTTTATTAAATTAAAACACAAAAACATTAACTTGGTATATAATCAATTTGTTTTGGAAAATCAACATAGAAAAGCTAAATAACAAAAAATAAGAAAATTATATCTCAAAAAATGTCAATAACTCTAAAGAAAAGTATATGTCAAAATAAAATGGAAATTAATGTTAAAAATATTAAAAATGGAAATTAAGTTGATGTGTAGACTAATGTTTTGGAAAATCAACATAAAAAGATAACTAACAAAAAAAATACAATAATGTTAAATGTGATAAAATATTTTAGTTAAATTCAAACACAACAAAATAAAAATAATTTGATATATAAACAATTTTTTTTTGGAAATCAACATAGAAAATCTAAATAACAAAAAATAAGAAAATTATATCTTAAAAAATGTTAATAATTCTATAGAATATTATATGTCAAAATAAAATAGAAATCAATGTTAAAAATATTAAAAAATAGAAATTAACTTGATCTGTAGACTAATTTTTTGGAAAATTAACATAAAAAGCTAACTAGCAAAATTATAAAAACGAAATTATGTCTTACACAAATTTCAATACATTCACATAATAGTTTATGTCAAGAAAAAAATAGAAATTATTATTAAAATAAAAAAATATATAAAATAGTATTTTTCAAAATAAGATAACAATTTATATAAAACAAAAGCTAACTAAAAACTAACTTGATAAATATGCTAACTTTTTGTAAAAGCAACATAAAAAACTAACGAACAAAAAAGAAAAAGTAAATTATATTTTAAAGAATATCAATACATCAAAATAACAATATATGTCAAAATAAAATAAAATCAATATTAACAAAGCTAATGAACAAAAACGAAAAAGTAAATTATATTTTAAAGAATGTCAATACATCAAAATAACAACATATGTCAAAATAAAATAGAATCAATATTAAAATTTATCTAAAAACAAAATTAACATGAGATATATAAACTAGCTCTTAAGTAAATCAACAATAAAAAAGTTTAATTAACAACAAAAAAAGAACAAATTATGTTATGAAGTATATCAAAACCTAGTAACGATAGTAAATGTCAAAATAAAATAGAAATTAATACCAAAAGATCTAAACTAACTAACAAACAAAAAAAAATTAAATTTAGTTTAGGAAATTTATTATTTCTAAAGTATTGACATTGACCTTAAATAACAATATAAAGTTGTTAATAGGCAGACAAGTTGGCACGGAGTGCTCGAGACTACCTTTATCATCTGAGTTATGTAAACTCAACTCCACCGGTTTGGATATCTGAACCGTTCTAAGAGTTGAGGCTGTCGACAAAAAAAAAAGGTTACACGAGTATACAAATCAAAAATATTCTTCAAAAAATACAGAGGGCTTACTAAAACAATGGTTGCTTCCGGGTTTTTTTTCCTACTCAGTCACTTCCATTTTTGGGTTTCAACGAACTTACAAAAAAATTATTAAGAGGCACGAAACAACAAAAAAGTGGTTTATAGATGGATTTCGAACTGTTTATTATCAATTAAAAGATACTAGCAAATCTATTTAATCATCACCAAATGAAAATTTAAACAACACTTATATTATGTTTTAACACAATTTTTTCAGTCAACTACAATTCAAGTCTTCATAGTAATAGGCTATCATTCAAACAAAGATATAGTTAAATGGTATAGTAGAAACATCTACAATAGTGTATTAGCAGTTTATATGCAACCAAAAATATATAAGTAATATTTGAAAACACTACAAAAGTAACTCTCCACTTAAAACACAACAAGTATTAAAGTCTGATTTCATATACATAGCTACTACCGATAATTGAACCTACATAAACAACACATCACTAACACCTCATATAATTTCATTTAAATAATAAAGTATGACAGTGTTATGAATCAAACGCAAATTATCAAACCTATATATGCTATTTAAAACATAATATTGAGAAAATACGCATAAGTTAATATAGTGATAAATGGTTTAAAGACTTCACACCAACCTAAAAAGTTGAAAAAAATATTATCTAATAGCAGGCTGTGAATAAAACTGATATGAAAGATAAAAAAACGAACAAAGATATAAGATAAAACATATGAAATATCTAACGGAGAAGCAAGAAGATGCCTTGCATGATCATTGAAACTTCCCAACAAAGCTGTAGAGGTAGCTTTTTGTTTGCGATATCTCGATCCTCTTCTTTGATTGTCTCATATACATTTTTACGAATCTCAGTATGCATATTAGCAATTAAACTATACGTCTTATGTATGTTGTCAGAGTTACTTTGTTTTTAACAAAAAAAATAGGTACATATGTTGAAAGATACGATATAAACATATACACACATGACATATAACTCAACATGTTAAAAAACAAATTAGTTATTTAATCAAGTAAAAATCAATTGACTTATTATTACTTTACTTAACAAAATTTGCAATTTTATAAACAAATACAAATAGGAGAAAATGATATATTGCATATAAAACAAAAATTTCTGTAAATTTACTATGCATTCGATAATTTAAAGTTACTAACAAAAAACATTAAACTAAATTATTAACAAACATCTATGCATAGCGCGAATAAAATAGCTAGCATCTTATTGGTCCGCAAGTTTGGGTTCAAATGTACAATGTGAATGATGATTTCTCAGCGTTATAGCCTTATAGGATTCGAATCATGTAAATCTTGTTTGGAGATTGACAGAACCATGAATCGAAGTGACCAAAATATTTTATTTGTAGATAAATTTAATTTATGGTGCAGTTTGTGAAAATTGACAGGTGAGATTTGACGGATGGCGCACGTTTTTTTTTTTTTTAAGAATTCCTGCATGCATTTGCACACGAATGAAATAACTACCTTGGTTGTTGGCAAGAAGATGGCAAAAATAATCCACGTGATTTAGGTTGATTAACTTTATGCCCCATCACTATATAGTTTTATATATATTAATCTATACTATATAAAAGTTGATGTATTATGCCATTGAGGGCGTCCACATGGGACGAAGAAACTCGATCTGATTGGTCCAAATCAGTGTTTTCATTAAACACAAAAATGTTAAATATGATTAACAATTTTTATTGGTCCAAATCATCATATTATTAGACATAAAATAATAAATATGATCTTTAATTTTAAAAAACAAAAAACAGACCAAAAAAAAAGAAAATAACTTGATATCTATGATCTGATGCTCCCGAATAGCACAACGTGGGATGCTATAAGAATTGAAGCTACCCTCCCTTCTCTAAAGAAGGAGATCCTTTCTCTTAAGCCTAGTATCTTTGGAGCTCCGGACAAAAGATGCTGGCTTCTGAACCCTTCAGGTGAGTATACGACTAAATCGGGGTACTTCTCTGTAGCCAATGAAGCAATGGAGGATCAGATACCCATTCTCTTGCAGAACATCAATTGGAACTCCCTGGTCTGGAAAATTAAAACAGCTCCCAAAATTAAGATCTTCGTTTGGAAAAGCATTCGTGAAGCACTACCAGTTGGGGAACTATTACATATCAGAAATATACCAGTGGAAGCTAAATGTTGTAGATGCCCAGAGATTGAATCAATACCTCACCTTCTGTTCAATTGTCAATTCGCCCGCGAAGTGTGGAGGAAAGCACCGTTTGTAGAAAGCTTTGACTCTTCGCAAGTTCACTCGGTGATAGAAGGCCTAAATCTACTCAGGCAAAATTCCGTCTTGCCCCCAGTAGGATTGGATTCAGAAGCGCTTTATCCATGGATCCTTTGGGCTCTCTGGACCTCTCGGAATCATAAGATCTTTAGAGATAGATCCTTTTCGGTGGACGAGACCCTACTCAGAGCTACTCAGGATGCAAGGGAATGGAAATTAGCTCAAGAACTCACGATTCAAACACCAAGCTCTCGACAAAATGACCCGATCTGTTCAAAGGAACGGAATTGCGAATCTGACATCCTAACCTGCTTTACGGACGCAGCCTGGAGGGCGGATCTGGATGCAGCGGGAGTCGGATGGACTTTCTCTGGAGACCAGATGGGCAGATCCGATCACTCTAAGACCGTGCGTTTTTGTGTCCTCTGTCCTCACAGCCGAAACTTTAGCCATTAGAGAAGCTCTGCTTATGGCAAAAACCCTTGAGATCCCTAAGCTGCGAATCTACTCCGATTCTCTCTGTCCCATCCGTGCGATCAGCAAGGGCGAGGGATTCTCTGAAGCCCATGGAATATTGGCTGATATCTACCTTCTTTCTTTAGCTTTTAGTTTCGTTTCTTTCCATTATGTTCACCGAAGCCAAAATATGGTTGCAGATGAGTTGGCCAAAAATGCTCTCCGTTTGTACCAATACAGTTAGGTGGTTTGAAGTTAATGAGAAATTAAATGGTTGCACAAAAAAAAAAAACTTGATAACTATGCAAAATTTTAGAAAATTAACATAAAAACTAATTTACAAAAAAAATAAAAAAGATATTAAATCTTAAGAAAACGTTAATACCAACAATAAATAGTATATGTCAAAATTAAATGGAAATCAATATTAAGAGTAGAAAATATGAAAATAATATTTAACAATATAAAATAAAAATTATGTCTTAAAAATATATTAATACCTACAAAAAATAGTATATGCTAAAACTAGATAGAAATCAATATAAAAAATAAAAAAATATGAAAATCGTATTTCACAAAATAAAATGAAAATAAACAAAAAACAGACCAAAAAATGGAACATAACTTAATATCTAAGCTAAATTTTAGAAAATTAACATAAAAACTAACTAACAAAAAAATAAAAAGGATGGTAAATCTTAAGGAAATGTTAATACCAACAATAAATAGTATATGTCAAAATTAAATGGAAATCAATATTAAGAGTAGAAAATATGAAAATAATATTTAACAATATAAAATAAAAATTATGTCTTAAAAATATATTAATACCTACAAAAAATAGTATATGCTAAAACTAGATAGAAATCAATATTAAAAATAAAAAAATATGAAAATCGTATTTCACAAAATAAAATGAAAATAAACAAAAAACAGACCAAAAAATGGAACATAACTTAATATCTAAGCTAAATTTTAGAAAATTAACATAAAAACTAACTAACAAAAAAATAAAAAGGATGGTAAATCTTAAGGAAATGTTAATACCAACAATAAATAGTATATGTCAATATTAAAAAAATAGAAATCAATATTAAAATAAAAATATAAAAATCGATTTTAACAATATAAAATGAAATTTAGGGTTAAAAAATTAATTAAAAATCAAAAATCATCAAAAAATTAAATTAACTTAATATCTATACTAAATTTTGGAGAATTAACATAAAAAACTAACTTACAAAAATAAATAGGAAATTATGTCTTAAAAAATATTAATACCTACAAAAAATAGTATATGTTAAAATTAAATAGAAATCAATATTAAGAATATAAAAAATATGAAAATCGTATTTCACAAAATCAAATGAAAATTAAGGTAAAATACCTAATTAAAAAATCAAAAAATGAATTTAACTTGATATCTAGGCTAAGTATATATTAAAAATGTCAGTATTTTTTATTATTTTTTTAAATATCAAAATCATATTTAATAGTGTTAATCCGCGCTATTGTATATTATAAATGTCAGTATATTTTTATTAATTTTTTATATATCAAAATCATATTTTTCAAAATACAACAGAAATAAATAGCAAAAGTCTAATTTAAAAAAATATATAAAAGTTGATGCATTATGCCATTGAGAGCGTCCACATAGGACGAAGAAACTCGATATCATTGGTCCAAATCAGCGTTTTCATTAAACACAAAAATGTTAAATATGATTAACAATTTTTATTGGTCCAAATCATCATATTATTAAACATAAAATAATAAATATGATCTTAAATTTAAAAAAACAAAAAACAGAGCAAAAAAAGGAAAATAACTTGATATCTATGCAAAATTTTAGAAAATTAACATAAAAACTAACTTACACAAAATAAAAAAGATATTAAATCTTAAGAAAGCGTTAATACCAAAAATAAATAGTATATGTCAAAATTAAATGGAAATCAATATTAAGAGTAGAAAATATGAAAATAATATTTAATAATATAAAATAAAAATCATGTCTTAAAAATATATTAATACCTACAAAAAATAGTATATGCTAAAACTAGATAGAAATCAATATTAAGAATAAAAAAATATGAAAATCATATTTCAAAAAATAAAATGAAAATAAAAAAAACAGACAAAAAAATGGAACATAACTTAATATCTAAGCTAAATTTTAGAAAATTAACATAAAAACTAACTAACAAAAAAAATAAAAAGGATGGTAAATCTTAAGGAAATGTTAATACCAACAATAAATAGTATATGTCAATATTAAGAAAATAGAAATCAATATTAAAATAAAAATATAAAAATCGATTTTAACAATATAAAATGAAATTTAGGGTTACAAAATTAATTAAAAATCAAAAATCATCAAAAAATTAAATTAACTTAATATCTATACTAAATTTTGGAGAATTAACATAAAAACTAATTAACATGTCTTAAAAAATATTAATACCTACAAAAAATAGTATGTGTTAAAATTAAATAGAAATCAATATTAAGAATATACAAAATATGAAAATCGTATTTCACAAAATAAAATGAAAATTAAGGTAAAATACTTAATTAAAAAAATCAAAAATGAATTTAACTTGATACTTAGGCTAAGTATATATTAAAAATGTCAGTATTTTTTATTATTATTTTAAATATCAAAATCATATTTAATAGTGTTAATCCGCGCTATTGTATATTACAAATGTCAGTATTTTCTTTATTATTTTTTTAAATATCAAAATCATATTTTTCAAAATACAACAGAAATTAATAGCAAAAGCCTAATTTAAAAAAATGATCTTATTTTTTCGTCTAGACTTTTTAAGAGATTAGATTTGCATTTTTGTCGCAATAAGCTACATCCACTTTAGGTTCATAGTTTTGATTTTTGGGTTTTGCTGGCCAAACCACTGTTATTAGGGTTAATAACTTCTGAATGGGGTTTAACAATTGTTTTAGTTCTGGAATATATTCTTGAAGATTGTGAAGTACGAATGGTGTTGATGAAAGAGTTATACAACCCATTAATGTTTGATAAAAATTATGATTCGTTTGTTTTCTTTGCAATTCTGGTGAATGACCATAGATGGATGAATCCACGTATGATATACCATTTATTAAGTATCTCGAAGTAGTGTATTTGTGAATTTTCAGAATAATATTGCGTATATTTTTAGAAGTTGAACATATATAGAAAGATTACAAGTATGATCTATGATAGTCTTGCTGACCATGTTTAGTGGCTTTATATGTACTACTGAAACTTTTTTTCATTATTTCTTGATCAAAATCTTTGGGACTCTATGCAAAATTTTAGAAAATTAACATAAAAAATTAACTTACAAAAAATAAAAAAGATATTAAATCTTAAGAAAACGTTAATACCAACAATAAATAGTATATGTCAAAATTAAATGGAAATCAATATTAAGAGTAGAAAATATGAAAATAATATTTAACAATATAAAATAAAAATTATGTCTTAAAAATATATTAATATTTGGTCAGAGAGATTGGTGAGATGGTCAGAGGAAACGACATTGGTTGTAGGTATCTTATCACCATTGTTGGTGATTGTTACTCTAAATATTTAAACAAAGCTTATGAAGAAACAATGTATCGCTCACTAGCACAAATGTTTATTTTTATTTTTTTCTTTGTTTTAGCAACTAAAAAAAACAATTCAGAGATTAAGATATTTTCAAAATTTCTAATTTGTTATTTAAATAATGTGTCAAAAATACAAGCATGTTATATTGAAAAAAATCTTATGGTCTCAAGGAAGTTGCCATTTAATATTTTTCAAGTTACTTGAATTTTAAATTTCTAAATAGATATAATTTTTAAATTTAAAATAAATATACATTAAAAATGGAAAGATACATTTATAGAGATGTTATTAAAAATAAAGGTTTAAGCTATTCTGAAGGGATAGTATAATTTTAGATTAAACATTAGGAAATAGGTAAAGAAAATTTGTTATGATTATACTTAACATTCACAGTTTCTCTTTCTTTTTATTCGCCAATTAGAAGAAGAAAAAGAAGACAAAGACAAAGCCGATAAAAAATAAAAACGATGAGAAAAAAGTTAAAGATAAAGAAGAGAAAAGAGAATAAGACGATAAGGAAAAAGTCGGAAAAGACGAAAAAGAAAATGTAGACAAAGACTAATAAAAATCAAAAATAAAAAATTAAGAAGACGAATGACAAAAACAATGACGAAAAGAAAGAGAAAAACATGAGAAGTGGAGAAGAAGAAGAAAAAAATATAGAGAAAGTATAAGTTAGTACAATGATAAATTATTTGAAGACTACATACCTTCATAAAACTTTGAAAAAAAATCATCTAATAACATGTTACAAATAAAACTCATATGAATGATACAAATATAGAATGATACTCCCTATTTTCATAATATAAGTGGTTTTGGTAAAATTAAGAAGATTACTTTTTGTTTAAAAATAATTATTTAATAAATATGTTAAATATATTTCAAAAAATCATAAAAAGTTGTAGAATGTAATTGGTTACACGTCAATAAAAGTAAAAGTTGTAAAGAAAATTAAAGCAACTTATATTTTGAAACAAAAATATATTTGTAAAACTATTTATAATATGAAACAAAGTGACTACAGTATAATATAAAACTTGTGGAAGATCAAATGGAGAAGCAAAATATTGCCTTACATAATCATTGTAACTTCCTAACAAAGCAATATCAGCTTTTCGTTGTTCACGAAATCTCAATCATTTCGTCAATTGTCACAAATACAATTGTAAAAAATCTAAATATGCATATTAGGAACTAAAAGACCAATGTTTTTTATATTGTCGGCGTTATCCGATTTTTAACAAAACAAAAAAGAAAATATGTTGAAAAGATTCAATATAAGTATCTATTAAAAAAGCTTAAGTTTTTTTTTAAATGTCAAACAATTTTTGTATATTCATATTTATACACACATAACATATAATTCAAACGTATTGATAAAACATATTAGTATTTAAAATAAATTAGCTATGTAATTGGGTAAACATTTATTGATTTATTATTTTTTTAATTAACAAATTTTATTATCTTATAAACAAATACAATAGGAAAAAACAACACATCGTATTTTATATACAATTTATTTTATAAAAGATCATTTCTGTAAATCCTTTATGAGTTTGCTAATTTATTAATCCAAAATAAACTAAATTATTAACATAGATCCGCGCGTAGCGCGGATTAAAAATCTAGTCATACAAACTGATAATTCAAGTTAGTATTTCCTGCGCCGGTTTAGCTTTAATATATAATCATACAAACTGATTAACTTTTTTGCCCATCACTATATATTTATATATATATATTAATCATACATCTTCAAATGCTTGAAAAAGTCGTTGCATGATTTTGATATTTGTTAAATGGGAAATATCATCAAAAGGTGTGGTGTACAAAACTAGAATTTTTGATTAAAATTTTTTTGGATTTTGTTTGATATTTTTTTCATACTCTTGGAGTCTTGTTATTTAAATTACAAAGATTAGGATTCCACTCATTGTATGCGCATGCCTATTTCCCAAGTGAATATTAAGTAGTGGTAGATTTATGGTTTAGGGGTCAGCTTAATACACATAATTTCTATAGCGAATTACATAATTGGAGATTAACTTGTTTTCAGTTATTGTTGCACAACGACCTTCATATTTGCTTATGGCTGTGACCACTCGACCATAGTATATTAGTAGCCTATATGCAACCAAAAATATATAAGTATTATTTGAAAATATTATTCAAGTAACTCTCCACTTAAAACACAACAAGTATGAAATATGATTTCATATACATAGTTACTACCGATATTTGAACCCATATAAAAAACACATGAGTAATATCTCATATAATTCCATTTAAATAATAAAGTATGACAGTGTTATGAATCAAACACAAATTGTCAAACTTGAACATGCTATTCATATCATAACATTGAGAAAACACGCTTAAGTTAATATAATGATTTCAAATACTCCAAATAAAAGACTCCACACCAACCTAAAAAGTTGAAAAAAAATTATTATCTAATAACATGCTCCAAATAAAACTGATCTGAAAGATAAAAAAGGAACAAAAATATATGATAAAACATATGAAAAACCCCACGGAGAATCAAAAAGATGTCTTGTATGATTATTGAAATTTCCCAACAAAGCTATAGGCAACTTTTTGTTTGCGATATCTCGATTCTCTTCTTTGATACATTTGTATGAATCTCAGTATGCATATTAGCAATCACACTATATGTCCTCTATATGTTGTCAAAGTTATATGGGTTTTAACAAAAAAAATAGAAAAATATGTTGAAAGATACGATACAAGCATATATATTTAAGTAATATTTTGTTTAGGTTTATAAAATATCAAATTATTCTTCTTCTATTATTATTACATATAACTCAACTTGTTAAAAAAAGATAAATTAGTTATTTAATTAAGTAAAAATCAATTGAATTATTATTATTTTACTTAACAAAATTTGCAATTATAAACAAATACAAGTAGAGAAAAATGATACATTGTATGTTTAATATATTTTTCTAAGAAAAAACAATACGTAAATCTATTAAGCATCCGGTAATTTAAAAGTTACTAACAAAAAAAAAACATTAAACTAAATCATTAATAAAATACCTAGTACTATAAAAATTGAAACTACACTTTAAAGGTATCCATGTAAATTTTTGAAAAAACCAATCTTAATAAACCATCTCATTATGTGTTGGCCACAATTGGAAAACGATTGTGCGAAAAGATACATAAATAGAAAATATAATTTTAAGGATACATACATAAATAGAAAATATAATTTAGCTTATTTTTATGTCAAGTTACTCCATGTGTACGCTTGCATATGTATGTCATACCTTCATATATAATAGAATCCGCATATATGTGGGTTTTTAATCAGATATTTTAAATTCGTAAAAATAAATTGAAAACAAAATCGGATAATCTATAAGAAAAAAATAAAATAAAATTTTATTAATATTTCCAAATATATATGTTTTAATATTCTTATATTAATTATGTTTACATCTAATGCCTTATATATATATATAATTATTTATTCAAAATTTTAACGAATTATTTATCCTACTTTTTCATGATTAAAATATATATTTAGATCCACGTATACGCAGGTTTATAATAATAAAATTTAAAACTCGTTAAAATAAATTTTTAAAAAATATAAAACAAAATCACATAACTATTGAAAAATATATATGAAAAACACAAAATCTAAATTTAAGAGTTATTTATTTTTAATTAAAAAATTCAAAACACAAAATATGTTGCGGGTCCGAAGCAACATTAACCATACTTCTCATATAGCGCACACACTTTATCAACTATCTTTTTCTCTTCTCCTGTATTAAAAACTTGGGTATGCAATTCGAATCTTTCGAGTATGTTAACGATTTCCATTAACTCTTTTCAAACAATTAAAATCTTTGTTTCTCTTCACATTCTTCTCCCAGATATGATCTTTATGCTCTCTCTAAACTCGCATCAAAAGGATCTTTACATGATTATTGCTATCTTTCTCTTAATTGAGCCCATCATCGTCTAATGTCATATCATTAGCATCTAGAACATTTTTTTAATTAAAATATATTCTAGTTAATCTAATTTACTTTTTGTTTATATTTTCCTTAAATTGAAATAGATCCTTTTGTTTTATTTTCATTTCTTAAATTGAAATATATTCTAGTTAATTTAATTTTACTTTTTAATCTAAATCAATAAATTTGACTTTTTATTTTTTTATTTTTTTTATTTTTTAGGAAATTCATTTTTTTCTTTAAAAATAATATTTTATCGAGACATATGTCAAAATCTAAATCTATAAACTTGACTTGTGTCAAAATTTTATTGATTAACTTGTCACATGTCACGAATCACGATCATATTAATAACTAACTTTTACGTTTATTTTTTTATAGTAAAATTGAAATATCTTATTTACTTTTGTTTTTATTTTCTTTTTCTTAATTGAATAATTTTTTTTCCTTTTATTTTATTTATTTATTTTTTAAAAAATAGTAGTATTTTCTTTTTTCTTATAGGATTAGTATACTTTTATTTATAATATATTTTAATCAAAACACGTGTTGAAATCTTATCGATTAACTTGCCATGTGTCGTGATCAAGTGAATTATCCTACTTTTATCATAATTAGATTTATCATCATTAAAATCTATATTAGTATCTGCGTATACGCGAGTTTATAGTAATAAATTTTAAAAAACGTTAAAATTTTTTTTTTTTAAAAAATAGAATACAAAATCAAATCACTACTCAAAAAAATATATGAAAAACAGTATCGAAACCTAAGAATTATTTCTTTATTTTAATTCTCATTTATTTTCAAAAAATATTCAAAACTGAGAATCTGTTTCGGATCCTAAACAACATTAACCCTACTTCTCATATATTTCACATACTTTATCAACTATCTTTTTCTGTTCCGCTGCGTTAAAAACTTGGATATGAAATTCGAGTCCTTCGAGTATGTTAACGATATCCCCATTAACTCTTTTCAAGCAAATAAAGTCTCTCATTCTCTTCACATTCATCTCCCGTATATGATCTCTCTACTCCATAGAGAAATTATGCTTCTCAAGACTCTCATCAAATGCTTCTCTACATGATTTTTGCTATCCTCATTCTCATTGAGCTCATCATCATCTAATGTCATATCAATAGCATCTAACCTTGATTTTATTTTTCTTTTCTTAAATTGAAAGGAAACTTATTTTCTATTTTTGTTTTTCAACAAATTTTTAGATTTATATAAATATTATGTTAAAATCTAATTGGTTGGATTTGGGGAAAAAGAAGGAGGTCATGGTACACAGTATGAAGATTCAGATCCCACGGTTTGACAATTCTCAACTCATTGAAAGCTACTCGAAGACTTTAATCGGGAGGTGCATGAATCCTGCAAAGCAAGACATGAAGTTCCTGCTTAGCATGTTTCCTCGCATTTGGAAGGTTGAAGAAAGAGTGGCGGGGGCAGATTTGGGGCTCGGTCGTTTTCAGTTTGATTTTGATAGCGAAGAAGATATCATCGAAGTGCTTAAGATGGAGCCTTTTCACTTCGATTTCTGGATGTTATCAGTGGTAAGGTGGGAACCAATTGTCGATGACAAGTATCCGTCGGCGATCACGTTCTGGATCCGGGTTATGGTATTCCATTACATTTTTGGGCACAACCTACGTTTCTTGGTATTGGTGCGGCTTTGGGAGATGTAAAGGAGGTTGATCTTGACAATGGCAGGATCAAGGTGGTTATTGATGGGTATAAGCCTCTGGTTTTCAAGACTAATGTGGAGTTCCATAATGGGGAAGAAACCGTGGTGCACCTGAGTTATGAGCGTCTGTTTGGGGTATGTAACACTTGTGGCAGCCTTTGTCACGAGGAGTTCTTATGCCCACATCAACCGGTACAAGAAGGGACTGGCAGGGATAAAGATATTCAGACCACCACGGACAAACGGGATGCTGGAAAGGAGGCTGAGATGATGAGTTACCGAGGTGCTCTAATGGGCAAGGGTAAACAATCAGAGATACGTGAAGATGGGGGAAGGACAAAACAAGAGCCACATAATGGGCAGAGACAACATGAGAAGCGTTATGGTGAGGGATCCACAAGGTCTCATCGAATCTCGGGTTACAGACCCCCGACAGAGATGCGTAGACTTGAAGATGGTAACAATCGTGGACCCTATCCAATGGGGAGGAGACATGATCGTGGGCAAATGGGACAGAGGGTCCTACCGGGGAGTGAAGAACATGGCAGGAACGGTTTTGAGAAAGGAATGACTTCGGCTCATCCCTCATCAAGTAAAGCTAAGAAAGGTATTGACTTACAAGATGCGGTTGCTACTATGGACGATGCTGGAAATAGTAAAATGGACTGCACAGCCGAAGAGAGAGCAATCGATACCATAAATGGAGGTCAGGTACTGGATCACTTGGATTTGGCCAATCAGTTTTTGCTTCAGACAGATGTGGAAACTGACGGGATGGAGCTTGATGACAAGGCGTTGGAAAAAGTTGAATTTCCAACGCTAGATGAAACCGTGGTTGATGATTTGGGGGATACTTTAAGTGACAAGGAGAAACAGGAGGACTTTGTGATCACAGGGAAGGAAGGTGAAAAGATGGAGCAGCTGAGAATGGTAATTGTGGAGGAAGAGAATGACGATGGGGCTGGTGGCGTGAAGCTACCTCGGGTTCACAAGAAATTGGAGAAAAAACAAATTGTCCGGAAGAATTTGTTCAACGCAATATCGGAAATTGGAGGGGGCACTAGTAAAAAACGAATGGTGCAAGCCCTCATCTCACCCAGGAAGAAAGTAGGGGCTCGGAAAGGAGTCAACATTCACACGGAGAATGTTACGGGAGACCCAAACCCGGAAGCAGAGTTGGGTAAGCTAAACGATATTAATATATGAGGATCCTTAGTTGGAATTGCCAGGGAATAGGGAATCGGTTTACAATAAGATACCTTCGGGAGGTTTGGAAGAAGTTTAAACCCGAGTTTTTATTTCTTTCGGAAACCAAGAATTGTCTTTCTTTTGTTCAACAATTTCAGTTGCATTTTGATTATAATAAATTGTACACGGTTGAGCCGTGCGGATCCAGTGGTGGTCTGGCTTTATTTTATAATGATTCTTTTGATGTTAAAGTGTTATATGCGAGTAAACGTATTATTGATATTGAGGCAATCTACGAAGGAAAATTAATTTACTTATCTTTTGTTTATGGGGACCCGGTTCAAAAACAAAGACATCTTTTCTGGGAAAGGCTCACAAGAATTGGAATAAATAGGATGGAACCATGGTTTTTGATCGGAGATTTTAATGAGCTCACCGGAAACCATGAAAAGCAAGGTGGAAATGTGAGATCCGCGGCAACCTTTCTTGATTTTAACAATATGATTAATACTTGCGATTTAATGGATTTTCAAAATAAAGGAAATAAATTATCTTGGCGAGGTCGACGGAGTGGACAAACAGTGCGGTGTAGGTTGGATAGGGCCCTAGCCACCGACGATTGGCATGAAATGTTTCCACATTCCTTTGTAGAATGTTTACGGATGATTGGATCCGATCATAGACCGATAGTGGCAACTATTGAAAAAAGAATCTCAAAACGCCGGAAACAGTTTCGTTTTGATAAGAGATGGATTGGGAAAGAGGGTCTTATGGAATCAATTATTAATGGGTGGCATCAATCCAATGCAGGGGAAACACCTTTGCTGGTCGATAGAATTAGTAATTGTAGGCATGAAATTTCTAGATGGAGAAAAGAAAATCGGCCGTATGGGGAAGACAAAATATCAATTCTTCAAAAATCCCTTGAAGAAATACAGTGTGATGATTCTCGGACTCAGGAAGAATTAAACGAAGTCACACAAAAACTTAAAGAGGCTTATATCGATGAGGAACAATTCTGGCAACAAAAAAACCGGAATTTATGGCATAAATGTGGGGATCTTAACACAAAATTCTATCATGCTACAACAAAGCAGCGTAGAATTATTAATCGGATGATTGGGATGTACAATAAAGAAGGCACTTGGGTGGTTGGAGAAAATAAAGTGGAGAAAGTTGCAGTTGAATACTTTGAAGAATTATTTACATCTTCCAATCCCACGGTTTTCGAGGAGACTCTAAGCGAGATTACATCAAAGTTAACAGATATAGATAACGAGGCTCTAACAAAAGCGGCAACGGAGGAGGAAGTACGAACTGCTTTATTTATGATGCACCCGGAAAAAGCCCCCGGACCGGATGGAATGACAGCTCTGTTTTTTCAACGTTCCTGGCATATAATTAAAACGGAGGTGGTGCAAATGGTTAACAATTTTTTTACATCGGGGATGTTTGATGAGAGACTTAATATGACCAATATATGTCTCATTCCTAAATCTGAAAGGCCTACCAAGATGACTGGATTACGACCCATAAGTTTGTGCAATGTAGGGTACAAAATAATTTCCAAGGTATTGTGTCAGCGCCTCAGATTGCTGCTTCCACGGCTCGTCTCAGAAACACAATCTGCCTTTGTGCAAGGCAGACTTATCTCGGATAATATCTTGATAGCCCAGGAAATGTTTCACGGTTTACGTACAAACAAGTCATGTAAAAGTGACTATATGGCGGTTAAAACGGATATGAGCAAGGCTTACGACCGTGTTGAATGGACGTTCATTGAACACTTGTAACGAAAAATGGGCTTTTCAGAAAAATGGATTAGGTGGACGATGAGGTGCATTACGACAGTCCAATATAAGGTTCTGATTAATGGTCAACCAAGGGGTAATATTAAACCAAAACGTGGGTTACGACAAGGAGATCCTTTATCTCCATACCTTTTTATTCTCTGTACGGAAGTACTTATAGCGAACATGGGGAAGGCCGAGAGATCAAAACAGATTACAGGACTAAAGATAGCAAGGGCAAGCCCTACAGTATCTCATATGCTTTTTGCGGACGATAGTATGTTTTTCTGTAAAGCAAATAGAGAGGAAGCTCAGGTTTTGCTTGGTATATTACAACAATATGAATCCGTCTCAGGCCAACAAATCAATTTTTTGAAATCATCAATACAATTTGGACATACAGTGGATCCGGCAGATAAGGAGGTAGTTCATGCGATTTTGGGTATCATGAATATAGGTGGTATGGGGACATACTTGGGGATTCCAGAGAGTATGGGCGGAGCAAAAACAAAATTTTTTAATTTTTTAATTGAACGACAGCAAAAACGGGTAAATGGATGGACTTCAAGATTATTATTTAAAGGCGGCAAAGAGGTACTAATCAAATCTGTGGCCACTGCTATGTCAACATATGCAATGTCGTGTTTTCGACTGCCAAAAACAATTACAGCAAAGCTTACTAGTACGGTGGCACACTTCTGGTGGAGTACAAACGGGCAAACAAGAGGGATGCACTGGATGGCTTGGAAAAAATTATGTAAACACAAGTCAGAGGGCGGAATGGGTTTTTGAGCTATAGAAGATTTCAATACGGCCTTATTAGCAAAGCAGCTCTTGCGCCTTATAGATCACCCGGATTCGCTATTTGCAAAAGTGTTCAAAGGACAGTATTTTAGGAAGGGAGGGCCTTTGGACCCCATTCGCTCCTACTCCCCATCCTATGGGTGGAGAAGTATAACTTCGGCTCGATCTCTGGTACAAAAAGGGCTTATCAAAAGAGTTGGATCTGGTCTTTTTATATCTGTATGGAAAGACCCATGGATACCGGCATCTCGCCCGAGATCAGCAATATCAAAAGGATATAATATATATCCTGAGCTAACAGTCAATCAATTGATTGACCCTTTATCATCAACGTGGAACTTGCCACTAATGCGCCAACTACTTGACGAGGAGGATATACCGTTAATCATAGGTATTCCAACATCTAGGGAGATAAGACCAGACCTTTCGACCTGGCACTACACTAAATCAGGAAGATACACGGTCAAATCTGGCTATCATCTCGAGCAGGAGTATCCCTCCAAAGGCAATATACAGAAATTCTTTGGACCAGATGTGAGCAGCCTACAAGGGCAAGCTTGGAAGGTAAAATGTCCGCCGAAGATTAAACATTTCTTATGGCAGATAATTTCGGGGTGTATATCGGTTATGGATCGTTTACGTCAAAGAGGTATTAACTGTGATTCGCAATGCGGAAGGTGTGGTGCGGAAGCGGAAACGATAAATCACACACTCTTTGAATGCCCACCGGCTTTGCAAGTCTGGGCTTTATCGGTGATTCCAACACCGCAATCAGGGTTCCCAACTGACGCATTATACTCGAATATGGCTCATCTGTTTTCGCAGTTACCACAACACGATGAAATAAAGATGTTCACATGGATATTATGGTATATCTGGAAAGCAAGGAACGATAAACTGTTCTCTAATATAGATCGGGATCCCCGAGATTTACTGAAGATTGCGCAAGCAGAGGCCTTAGCATGGGAATTGGCACAAGTGGAGGATATTCAGATGGAATCCCAACAACGATCCGAACCATTGGTTTCATTAACTCATATTGGGATGATATGTCACACAGATGGTTCTTGGAAGGATACAGCTACGAATGCGGGGTTAGGTTGGTTTTGTCAAGATTTTGGCACGGATGCAACATTAATGGGGGCAAAGAATGTAAGACGAAGCATTTCTCCATTACACATAGAGTTGGAAGCATTGATATGAGCTATGCACTGTATGCTCGATGCAAGAAGACCTACAGTAACTTTCGTCACGGACTGTTCCGAGTTGGTGAAGATGGTGTCTAAACCAGAGGAATGGCCGGCTTTCGCACTACACCTGGAGGAATACGAGAGAAGCAGAAAGGAATTCTCATTCTTTGCTATTTCGCATATCCCACGCGCTCAAAATTCAAAGGCAGACAAGTTGGCACGGAGTGCTCGCGACTACCTTTCTCATTTGGATTATGTAAACTCAACTCCACCGGTTTGGATTTCTGAACCGTTTTAAGAGTATGAGGCTGTTGACAAAAAAAAAATTGGTTGGATTTTTTAACACGTGTCAAAATCTTATCGATTAACTTGACACGTGTCACGATCATGTTAATTAGCAATTTTGACGTATCATACTTTATATAAAAAGATATGTAACTATTCTTTTGTTTTTTGTTTTTTGCTAAAAATGTAACTATTCTTTTGGGGATAATAATATGCAATTGAGATTTGCTGATAATCCAACGATCCAAAAAGTAGGATAACCAACTCGTTAAAATAATTTAATTGATTGACGAGTCTTATAGATTATAAGATTGAATAACACCAAAATAAATAAGAATAACTCTCTTATTAGCTTAAAGAAATCATTCAAAACATTAAGTCCACAATCTTACAATCTCATAACTTATGCTACACCTTAGCATCTTCTTATATATAAGTTAGAAAAACCTAAACAAAAAGTAAAACTAACTTATTTAGATAAAACACATTAGATATGTATATTTAGATTTTTCGGAAATATACTTGACTTGATCCTCAAGCTATTTCAAGCTTATAACAACAAGCTGAAAGCAAAGAAGATTGGACCACTTGAAGTACTTGAACGTATCAACGACAACGCTTATCGTCTCCGCCTTCCTCCGGATATTCGTACCTCGGACGTTTTCAATGTTCGATATCTCTCTCGTTATCTTCCGGCAGATGTTGTTTCAGATTCGGGGTCGAATCTTTCTCACCTCGGGAGTCCTGATGCAGCAGCATCATGATCAAATGCGTGCGTTGAAAGCAACAGAGATCTCAGTTTCTTGGTTTTTAATTATTCTGTTTTGTTTGCATTATCTAAACTAGCAAGTTTACTTTTCTTAGTTATTTTCTTTTTACTATTTCCTAGTCGGTTGTGACAAAGGAATATGAATTCTATTTAAACCTATTCGATGGCTTTGTATCGAGGAGCTTGGATATTTTAATAAAAGAGAGTTTTCTCAAATCCCTAACTCTCGAGTTCTTACGAATTCAATCGATAGGAAGCAGGTCCCAAACGATTTCCCTTGGAGATCCTTTGGTTGAGCTGATTGCGTGTTCGTACGCCGCGCCAAACTACCAATAGCTTTGGTAAGGGAAAAATTGGGTTATCATTCATTTTCTAATCATCTCCTATATAAAAACAAAATGTTCATTGTGTATTTTCTTTTCAATCATCTTTATAAAATAACATTTGTTTATACAAGCGTAAAATTATCCTCTTCATATTATTTCTATGTAGATGCTTCTTATTATTTTTTTGGGGTCCTCAATTCAGTATCAAAGAACAGGTAACTTTTGATAACCTAATGGGCTAAACTATAAGACAAAGATAATGACGAATCTAATGGCTTGAAAATGAAAAGAACAATAAAAGAGACGAGTTGAGAGAATGAACATACACGTCAAACTACAAATGCATGCATGGTGTTTCTTATATTTATTTTCCAACGAGGTAGACAAATTTTCTAGGATTTGATAACGCCACTTTGATGCGCCAAAAACTTTGGTCGGTTTGTTTTTGGATTTTCACGTTTTAAATTTATAAAGACTATAATCTGTAAGTGTACTGGTGCGAGTGTACTATTTAAAAATTAAAATTCGAAATATGAGGATGATTCACTGCAAAATTAAAGAACGGTTAGTAAGATAATAAAACTTTTGTGGTTTTTGTGTTTGTCATGGTTTTGTAATATTAAAAACGGGAATGTAAAAGCAATGTAAATAAATAATTAAGCTAAGCAAGAAAAGTAAATTAATGCGGAAAAAAAACTAACTAAACTAAAAATGCTAGGCGAAAATTTTAAGTGCAAAAATGAAATCAATAAAACAAAACTAAAATTAATTAAACGATGCAAAAATTAATAAAATGAAATGTTAGATTCTTTATGAAAATTTTCGAAATTTTAACTAGATTAAACAAAAGATAATAGCGAAGCAAACGATTCTAGATCAAATTCTTTAAATTTAAATCACAAAAATATAATTAACCTACTTTTCGTAAACTTAATTACCTATATTTTAACAATTTAGTTACTATACTTTCGTACGTAATAAATATGCAATAGATTTAAATTATTTATAACGCTCATTACGCTTTGTAAATATGCTTTCGCGACCGCTCTCAAAAATCCATTATGCATTTGACCACGCGTCGAAGTAAAATAAGGTGAGCTAAAGCTAAACCGTGTACGTACAAATCTACTATATAAAATTAGAATGACACTCTCCTGGTTGTGACACATCATCACACAAGAGTTTGCCACCTCTCCTTCATTAATTATTTTTAAAAAAATTATTTCACTTTCATTAAATGCAAACAAAAAAAAAAATTATTAAACATACAAGGGGATTTGAACGCACAATCTCTTCAATAAAAATCAATAACATTATCCATTATGCTATGAGTGCTCTCATTGACAAAATTTGTGAAATTTATTATAATAATAGTGAAAGAAATAAAAAACTTTGCAGTACACTATAATTTTAAAAATAACTTAACAAAATAAATCAAAAGAAAAAATAATAGAATTAAAAAAAATAAAAATGCTACAAGTGAACACCATAGGTAGCTGCAACTTACCAAATCACTAGATTAAATACAAGAGTATTTAATCTAGAATTAAATTGAAAACAGTTAGAAATTATACTTTAATGCAAGTGAACAAAAAAACAAATTATAAAATTGAATAAATTAAGAAGTTAATTAAAACCTATAAAATGTTAAGACGCAAATATATTCAGTAAACAATTAGAAAACTAACAAATTATATAAAAAACAAAGAGGAGACGAAAAAATAGAGAAAAAATGGATTTAAAAATATACAAAATTTAAAAATATGAAAAAGATGGATTCAGTAAAAGATATATATATAAACAAAAAATTAAAATGGTAATTTTAGAAAAGTTAAAAAATTATTATAATATTATTTTTAGTCGAATGATAAAAATATGGAATTTTTTTTAAAAAAAATATTAATGAAAGATATTACAAAGATCATCAAGAAAAAAATATAGGAAATATAATTTTTTAAAGAAACAAGAGAAAATCGATAGTCAAATTAAAGATCTAAGAACATATTACTTAAAACTTAAATTAAAAAAATATCCACGCATAGCGAAGAAAAATGGATACAAAAATATACAAAATTTTAAAACATGAAAACAGACTTGGAATCAATGAATTATATATATAAGAAATCTTCAAAATGATTAATTGAAACAAGCAATTAATTAATTTTCTTATAAACACGAAGTAACATAGATAAATATTAAAATATGTACAATTAAATATACATAAAACTATTAAATTTGAATTCAACTATTTTAAAATTATTATAAGAAGATGAAATTTAAATTTAAATTAAAAACATAATAAGTATATACATCTTATATAATACATAATTTTAAATATATCTTTATATATATATTTTGAGTGATTTAATCCTTATTTTCAAATAAATTAGAAAACTTAAACTTTCTTACAAATAAAAAATAATTATGATATGAATAAATTAGTAACTTTACTTCAACATATAAAATCGTAAGATACAAATAAATATTTAATTAAAAATCGAGAAGCTCACAAATTATATTAAAAATATATATATAGAGAAAAATAAAAAAAATAAAGAAAAAGAAGAATGAATTCAAAAATATACAAAATTTTAAAATATGGAAAAAGACATGGATTCAATGAAAGATATAAAAAACAAATCATCAAAATGATAAAATTAAAAAAAAACAATTATTAGAATATTATGATTTAGACAAAAGAAAATAGTATGAAAATTGAAAAATCAATAAAGATTCGTAAAATAATGTATGAATAAGATTAAACAGATCATCAAGAAAAAAAATAGAAAATATGTTTTTTTAAACAAGATAAAATCAATAATCAAAATATAGATTTAAAATATATTATTTAAAACTCAAATTAAAATAAAATCCGCGCATTGCGCGGATTCTCTCCTAGTTCCCAATAAGACAAAGGAAACTTGGGGCCTACCGATAGATCTCTCATATTTTATTTCTGTAAGGAAAATGATCATTTTAATTACTCAAAAGTTAAAACAAAAGAAAACACTATATATGAGAAATTCATATTTCAATTTTTTTTAACTTTTAACATCATTCATATTCAGTCTTTTAAAGTTAGTATTTATAGAAAAACCTATATATATATATATATATATATATATATATATATGTGCGCACGCAAAACAACAAACAATACTAAATTATGGTAAGAAAAATATAGCTTTCACGCAAAAAAACAATTTAATTTGTTATTACAAAGACGATTGTTATTATGCATGTTACAGTTTTTTTTAACTTCCAAACTATAGGTTTCAAAAAGGCAGAAAATATCTGACAAATACAAAAAACAGAAAATACAGAAAATTTAAAAATTTAGAAATTTAAAGGAAGGTGGTAGGTAGAGAATTTTACCAAATTACCTTCAAAAGACGTCAAGACTCTTTTCCCAGAAACCCATTTTTTCTACCATGATAGTGTATATAAGACCATTCATCATCTCCATTATCTCTCAGCTTGAGCTTCTCTCTCAAACGAAAGAACTCAAAGCTTCAAAACTCTAAAAATCAATAAAAATAATACTCCGCCGTTTTACTCTTAATTCATTTTTCGTCTTGCCATTATTACCAAAATGCAAGCCGCTTCTTCGTCGTGTGATCTCAAGTTCCGATCAACAAATCCGACGGCTAAGACCGCGCGTTACTCACACGCGATACCAAAGCGCGTAGCGGTTCAGTGCGGTTACAGGTCGGAGTCGTTTAGCTTCCCCAACGGCGTCTCAGCGAGCCGAGCAGATTGGCAAAGCTCATGCGCCATTTTATCAAGCAAAGTCGCTTCTGTTGAAGATCCCGGCGGTTTAGCCGACAAAATCGCCGTCGTCAACGGTCACAAGAACGGCTCCGTCGATCTCAGCCTCGCTCCCATCGAGAACACCAACGGAAAATTAACTCCGGTTCAGCCGTTAACAATCACCGATCTATCTCCGGCACCGTTGCACGGATCTAGCATCCGCGTAGCTTACCAAGGAGTCCCCGGAGCGTATTCGGAGGCAGCCGCCGGAAAAGCATATCCGAATTGCGACGCCATTCCTTGCGACCAATTCGACGTCGCTTTCAAGGCGGTGGAGCTTTGGATCGCCGATCGAGCCGTGCTTCCGGTTGAGAACTCACTCGGCGGTTCGATTCACCGGAATTACGATCTCCTCCTCCGCCACCGTCTCCACATCGTCGGCGAGGTTCAGATTCCGGTTCACCATTGTCTCCTCGCTCTCCCGGGAGTCCGAACGGACTGCATCTCGCGGGTTATTTCTCACCCGCAAGCTCTCGCCCAAACGGAACGCTCACTCGACAACCTCACCCCACACGCGGCGCGTGAGGCTTTCCACGACACAGCGGGTGCCGCTGAGTATATCTCCGCTAACAACCTTCACGACACAGCGGCTGTGGCGAGCGCACGCGCCGCGGAGCTCTACAACCTCCAGATTTTAGCGGACGGGATCCAAGACGATCCGGGAAACGTCACGCGCTTCCTGATGCTAGCACGTGAGCCGATAATCCCGCGCACGGACCGGCCGTTCAAGACGAGCATCGTCTTCGCCGCGCAGGAGCACAAAGGAACCAGCGTCCTCTTCAAGGTCCTCTCGGCCTTCGCTTTCCGAAACATCAGCCTTACGAAGATCGAGTCACGGCCTCACCACAACAGCCCACTCAGGGTAGTCGGCGACGGGAGCTTCGGGACGGCCAAGAACTTCGAGTACATGTTTTACGTCGATTTCGAGGCATCGATGGCGGAGGCGCGTGCACAGAACGCGCTTGCGGAGGTTCAAGAGTACACGTCGTTCATGAGGGTGCTCGGAAGTTACCCCATGGATATGACGCCATGGTCCATGTCACCCACCGAAGATGCATGACTCATCGAATCAAAAAGTAAACGCACCAATAAGTTTATTAAATTATAATAATGTTTTTGGTGTGAAAATTGTAATATATTACTCAAATTAAACGAAAATGTAGAGCTCGTTATTCACGTGGGGATTAGGAGAACACAATTTATTTCTTTTTTTTAATGTTATTATTAGACCACTAAGACCAGGTATATTCTCACTTACGAGTTACGAGTGATGAACATATTGTGATTAATTCGCAGATATTATTTTGTAAGTTCACTCGATTTTTACCAAGAAAAGTAAAGAACATTGGCATTGCCAAAACAATACATATGTACATATCTCTCTCTACAAAATATTTGTTTGAAATGTGTAGAATGAAGTCATGAAGATGATGAAGATAATAATTGAAAATTTTGGTCAAAATATAAAAAAAATGATGAAGATAAGTTAATTAAATGACTTGGCTGATGTTTACAGGAAATAAAACGGGAAATTATCATAGTATTTTAGAAGACTAAGATTTTGTTAGAAGTTATTATATTCCTAAATAAGATTATTTTTTTTAGTTTTGTTAAAAATAAGACCTCAATATTTATCAGTATCATTACAATAATCTGTGAAGATTTCCTCTGAATTTACATGTGTAATAGTACAAAAATACAAAAGTCAAGCTCACGTGTGAACTCAATGGGTTCAACGTTTGTTACTTTGAAACAAATCAACTAGCTCGCCGTTTGATTTCTGGCCTTCTGGGCAAGTCACAAGAAACTGGCAATATATTTTCCAAGAAACTTACAACACATCTCACTCATGCATTATATATTTCCAGCTAGGTGGGTTTTACTCTTGTTTTCTGATAAGTAGAGAAAGAAAGTGTACTACAATTGTTTGTAAAATTAGACTGAATGTCGAAAGATATAAACAGAGACGAATCATACTAATTTAGAGGTTTAAAACAAGATATTTAAGTGTGGTTCTATCACCAATTTTGTTTTGGGACCATTTAAGCATTGTAGTATTTTTCAATTTATTTTTAGAAATATTAGATATTTTATTAAAATATAGTCTAAAACAGCGACTTGTCGTGCTGTAGAAAGTTAGGTCTGGTTTTCCAACAAATATTTTTTTTATCAACTTGGAGAATTTCAAATCTTAGTTTAGACTTATCATTGGGATTTACAAAAAAAATTACAAATTTGTTTTGTGACTTAAGACATATGTACTGACAAAAATGAAACAACACTATAAAAGATTTATAACTTGAAATAATGTTTTCATCTCTCGAAGTTCATCTTTGGAACCACCATCCATTGCTTCTCTTCCCACAAACATACAATCACGAATTAATCTAAACAATAATTGCTAGATCATCTTTAAAATTGATATAAGTTGTAACGTTTGTAGGTTGTAACTATGTTAACAAAATTGAAGTTAATTTCAAATTTATGATGGGAGAAGGTTATGTGATGATGGTAGGAGAGAACAAACCAGGTTTGGTGGGAGAGGAAGGGTTGAAAATATTTAATATATTTTAATATATAAAAATTCTAGCATCATCATGTTGTCATATCTGATCATAAATAATAGCCATGGACAATATTTGGTATTGTTTTATGATCTTAAGAAATGCATGCACAATTTTTTTGTTTTCGCCCATCATTTTAGCGTTACGACATAAGATATGGCTTAGATGAATCAGTCGGGGTGGTAGTTGATTTTGTCTCGTTGCATTTCTTTTGCCATCTCAATATATGTAATTAATGATAGATAAATTTCTCGAAAACTTATAGAGTCACTATCAGAAAAGAAAAATGAATCTAATATAATTTTATTAATTTGGTATTATACTCTGATTAATTTGCAAAAAGAGTGTAAACATAGGCGGAATTATAACAATAGAAAAGAAAAACGAATGTAATATATAATTTTATTTAAGAAGACTCAAGAGAAATGGCGAAATCATGAGTGGTGTGTTAGGTGGGAGAGATTTATGTATGGTGGTAGGTGGCGTCGAAGGGAGGGGGCCATCAGCCATGCATTTTGGGATTTGCCGCGTTGTCTATATTTATGTTTTTATTTGAATATATAATAATTTTAAAACTAAATAACCATTATCAAATAAATTATTAAGAATGACGTACAAATATTGCTAAGAATTTTCACTATTAAACATTACATGAGTTTCGTTCCCATCTCATGTACTATTTCTGATTAGTAACACAAAATGATAAAAACAAAAATTAGTAGAAAGTAATTGTGACAAGAAGATGACGGAACAATTACAAATGATAAAAGATAACGGTAAAATATAATACTAAAAAAAATGAAAATATCGTTTTGTACTATTATTTCTTCTTAATTTTATGATTAGTAACCATTAAATGGCATTCATTTTAAATTACGGCAATAATAAAAACAGTGTTAAAAAAAACGTTAGGTAAGCGGTGGTGACCCTTAGCTTAGCGCCTAGAATATCTAATCGAAATCTAGGTAGTTTAAAAAAAACAATTATAATAATAACTAAAAATATAATATTTAGTATATCATAATTAAATAATCTCAATTATATAATCCAACCATGAATAGAAAAATCTAAACTAAACGTAAATGTAATTAAATAAATAAAACTAAAGTTTTTAAAGATAAATAAACTCTCACATATTATTTTCTATAAAAAATAGATTTAACCCGCTTAACCCACCTATGCCCACCTACAGTCGCGACCGTCTAAACACTACAAAAAAAGAGGTAGATTGTATCATTTATTATATATTTTTGCATTACTTATAATTGATGCAAATGAATTTTACATCACTTAGAAAAGTGATTCTATTTGTGGTGATGCAAATAATTAACATCAGTTAGTTATAAACCGATACAAATAAATTTTATTTTTGCATCGATTGTTATAATTGATTTCAGTATGTGTCAATTACAAAAATTGTTGTTATCTTTTAAATCAATGTTTAAAAGTAATGTTAGTATTTGTGACGATTATAATAATTGATGTTAAAATTAGCGTCAATTTTAATAAGTAATTTTAATAGTTGTATCATTTATAATAACTGACTTCATATTTGTATCATTTAAAATATATGATTTAAAATATTACTATCACTTGTATGTAATTGATGTTAAATTTATGCGAGATATAATAATTTATTGTAATAATTATGTTATTTATTTTTATATAATTAATCTTATTGGTTAAAACCAAATAAAAAAATTAATTTTATCCACCAATAAATATGAATATTAGATATTTAAGTTTCAGTATATATAGAGATGGTTTCTCTTTATCTTCTTCATCTATTAACAATGTGGGATAAAGTAAAAAACGTTAGTTATATCACTTTTAACTGATATAAATTTTATATCATTTTTCTAAATGATGTTAACCAAAATCATTAGTTATATCGATTATTTAGCTGATGTAAATTTATAATTTTGTATTGATTTTGTTATAATGATGCTAAATAACGAAACAGTTACATCATTTTTAATAATTGAAGCTAATTCACATAATTATGTATATATTATTAGTGTAATTTTTATTAGAATCAGTTTTTATTGATGCTAATTTTGCATCATTGTTAGAAGTGATGTTAACAAAAATTAATAGATACATCGATCACCTAATTGATGTAACATTATATTTTAATATCAATTTTTTTAAAGTGATACAAACTAATAAAATTTGTATCACTTTTATTGAATTGATGTCAAACTATTTAATTATAACATCAATTATGATAATTGATGTTAAGCCATGTATATTTGTTTCATTTATAAATAACTAATTCAAAATAGTATCACTTAGTTTTGTGATACAATTTAAGTGATACAATCTACCCTTTTTGTAGTGAAACCACTGAATATTACTATCTGCTACTTGGTCGATTAATATAAAATCTAAGCAAACTAGGACTGTCTATCGTCTAAACGGCCGTCTAGCCCGCTTTCTTGAATACTGCTAAAAGTTACAACCAAATCTATCATCAATGTTTTTTTAAAAAATTGTTTGAAATATTATAGTTTTCTCGTACTAAACCCCTTATAAACGCTCCAAATATATCAATTAAGCAGAATGCTCATCTTTGTTATGAGCAACACAAGCAACATAGGTCTCTTGAATATGAAATGGTGGAATTTGAAAGAGATAATATAAACATCAACTGAATCATTAATGGGAACATTACAAAGTCTAAAGCATAAACACTACTCCAGGTCTATCAAAAGTTAGTGTAACATGTTAAAACCAAAAAAAAAAAAGTTAGTGTAACATGTTTTCTGTTGTAAAGTTAACTTTTAAGCATCAAAAATCCAATTTATGTGTGGATTTGTTAGCTAAGAAAGCAGTATCTAGTAGTCCATCATGGTAAATGTATCGGACTTTCGGTTTTTTCATATATCAAGAGTACGAAAAAGGCCATATCATACATCATTAATAGTGTTGGGCTATCACATACCTCCAATGAATAATCTCGTTCAATTCATACCTAAAATTATTAAAATCAGTTAATTCATACATAATCTTGTTCAATTCATACCCCAATAAATAATCTCGTAACAATGTTAGTTTTTCCGTCAGTTTTAGTCGTTTTAGTCGTTTTAGTCAAAGCTGTAATAAAAAAAAATTGTTTAAAACAACACCATTTTGAGATAAAATAAAAATAAATAAAAAATCTAATAAAGAGCTGACCCAGAATCAATTTTTATTGTAATAACAAACAAACATAAACACGTAATTTTTATTAGTTTTTTTGTTTTTTATTTAACTTTAAAAACGTCGTTTTAATCAATTTTTTAACTACGGTTTTGACTAAAACGACTAAAACTGACGGTAAAATTAACATTGTTACGAGATTATTTATTGGAATATGAATGGAATGTATCATATAACTTTCCAAGTTTTCTGATTTTTCTTGTAAACTGTGATCCAGACATCGAATGTTAATACAAGCATTTTAGTCGGAAGAAAATAAATTACATGAACTCAAATATTATAAGAAAATAATTTTTTTATATGAACTCAAATATTATAAGAAACAAATATACTATATAAAAGTAGAATGGCACTCTCCTGCTTCTGCCACGTCAGCAGCTGAGAGAGTGCCACATGTCATTCAATATTTAATTTTTAAAAAGTTTTTTATTTAATTTTTAAAAATTTGTTTTGCATCTACCAAGACTCGAACCCACAATCTTATCATTAAAAGTCAACCATTTTAACCATTAGGCCATGGTTACTTCTTGTCTATTCTCTCTAAAAATATGTAATATTCGCTCTTTTCTGCAATTTTATACAAATTAAATTAGAAGCAGATACCATTGATAGTTTTAAATATTTTATATGTAAATTTAGACTTCAAATTTGAATTTCTGAAGATAGTCAAAATTGCAAATTTCTGATTAGTAAAATAACAAATTTAAATTTATTATATTCATGTTAATATTAATCCATTCATAATTAGTTAAATGGTAAATATATTTTACACCTTAATTTCTTTAATTTCTCCC